>OZ022331.1:26871472-28073429 GCA_963989225.1 Dromius quadrimaculatus | reverse complement strand
ACTTATTGTAGAATATACTATTCCTTTACTAAAAACTATCGTTTACTGTTCGTATGATTTCATTATAAATATTTCTTTGTATGAACAACTGAAGATCTAGTTAAATACTCAAGCTCTGCCCTCTCCCGTCACGCTATATAGCTATCACTGATCATATAAATAACTGGATAAGGCATTAACCAATTTTGTGAAACCAATTGAAGCGATCGCTATTGTAAGGAAAGTGACCATCCGATATAATAATGCGCAACATGTTTGGAATAAAAATGTAAATCAATTCTCATTGTACGTATTTTTAAATACTATCCACCTTAATTCTTATCAGAATTACATTCGTTTTTGAAAAGTTAAGAGAGGAAAACATACTTTCTATGACTCTAGAAGTGCATATCTCAACAAATATTGACTTGAATAATAAAGTCGTGTCGAAACTTTCAAACATTTTTCAAGGCCTATCTAGCCACACGCTTATGTGCACTGATCTTTTTTTTCATTCCTCAGTTATGTGTATGGTGTGTCAGCCCTACAACTCTTCTTCCAAATTTCATCTATATAACGCCAATAATCTCCAAGTAAAATGTTTATATCAGACGGACAGGACGAGATTATAAGGGTTTCATTCTTACCATTTGACTATGGAACCATGAAAAACACTACGCCGCTGATCACATTTTTCACTTTTATGGCTAACATTGAATGCACTATCCAGTTATTCATCAAATGGAGAGAGACAGATTATTTTCTCCATGTCGTTGATTGAATACGTACGGTATGATGTCTCTAATATACGGCTTGAACCCGAGCATATGTAGGAAAAATTAAGGACGAACGAATATGTATACACGATGTGCTTGCAATAATCTTCCTGTTGATTTGCTGTGTCGAGTAGGAAAACAGAACAATAAAAGAGAAATATTTGGAAAAGACATCTGGTGTGTATTTATTGATTGTTGAACATCCGTTTGGAGTTTATGTCTACCTTATTGAATAAAATAGTAATATCAATCTACCAAGTGCACTATAAGAGTCTGTCACAGTCATATCGGGTAAAAGGCGTAATTGATATTTATTTCATCTTATTCAAAAGACCTTGTCTCTATTGTTTCCCAAAAATTATCAAATCTTCATTAAAGAAAAAAAAAGAACAAACGGAAATATATACTGTTTAGTTAATTATATATTGTTTTATTACAAAGTACACATTTAACATGGCAACTTTTAAATGTCATTTAATGAGCTAATTGAAATATGTGATAAAAAGTAGACTTCCTATATTACATTTCATACAAAATTTTCTAATATTTTCAAACAGCGTTCGTTTCCGATCTCAATATACCTCTACAAATTAAGGTAAACTCAAGTACAGATTCAGTCAATTTTCTCTTATTGGCTTTCTCCTTTAAAACTGTGCTAATAAATCTGTTTTTTTGCTCTTTCGTGATTTTGGTAGAAGGGAAACCATCATCTCTACCTAGGAAACTATTTAACCATAGTGCTAGACTATGGCAATATTTTTTATTTAATGCTAATAGAAGATCACTCATTGGTTCAACAGCACTTCTAGGGGCTGCACCGCCTAAATTCAGAAGAATTCTGCCCACTAGCTGTTCCCCAGTGGTCAAAATTACGTCACTTAAGGATAATTCACCGCTTTGTGTGATGAAATTAGTGAGAAACGAAGCACAGGCTTTTAAAACTTGAAGCTCTGACATTGTAAGGCACATTGAAGCTGAAACAATCAAAAATTTATAAATTCGTATTAGAACATTTGAATGAAACACTTACCACACTGTACAATAGCGTTGGCGTCGACACCTTTCTGAGTCATCAACTTGGGGCTTTTTTTCATAACTTGTGCCATTGTAGCAAAAAATGCTTCCAAAATATCTGTATCAGGTTGTTGACTAGTAGCGACATGTCTTAATGTGACGTTGACCAATTCTATAAGAAGTGGAGCAGCTGCTATACCCCATAAAAGTAGCAATGGACGTGCTGCGCTTAAAACTGCTGGTTGCGGGCATGTCCTAGTTTTCAAAAGATTAGGTTTTAGGAACAATTAACTGTAAGGATTATAGATATTTTAAAAGTATAAATTATTTTGTATGAGATCATAAGAGAGTGATAGCTTTTTTTTACATTTTTGCACAAATCTTATATAACTTATATTCTGGATATGAAGATAATCAATGAAGTAAAAATTGTTATCATGATTATTATGCTCAGGATGGAATTATATGAATATTATCGAATCTAATACCCATCGATGTGATAGATATTATGATATAGAATGGAAAAGTGAGCACAATTGAAATTCAAATATTCAAATGAATTCAAATGACACCTGCGAAGTGCGTGGTAATTTAATGCGTCGACTCTTCTTGGCTCTGGTCAATGAGAAAGAGGGCAAAATCCGATAGCACTTCAAAAAAAAAACATAAGATACAAGTAAATTTACCTAATCTTTTATAAAAATGGGTATAAACTTGGTGAAAGGATTTCTTTTAACATTACAAATATGGGAGAAAATGATAACTATTAGCAGTCAGACTTGGTTTATCCTCAAAACCTTATTAATTTATATTTATATCATAAAAAAATGTACACATTGCGCGGTAAGTGTGTGTAAAAGTGTAAGATGGCGATACTAGCGACTCACTAGTAAGATTAAATTTTGTGAGTAGCACTGAAACAGAGGTTTTTGACTTAAAATATCGATGTCCTACTTCACTTCCGATTTCAATAAAACTTGGAAAGAAACATTTTTTAATCATTATAAATATGGGAAATATAATAGCTTTTGGCGGTCAGACTCGGTTGACCATATTTGTGATGATAGAATAAATCTTTCATCAAGAATCCAGGAGATGTTCAGTTTTGTCGCAAATGTTCTTATAAAACTAAAAAATTCTACTGCATGGATGTACCTATTCAGTTTTGATGCAAAATTCAAACTTCAGCTGTTTTAAATGGAATATGATAGGTTTTGGCAACAAACTATTTGATCTTTATGTAGGAATCAAGCAACCCATTCGAAATTAACAGCGAACTCATTCTTAATAAAAAGTTTGACAGATGTGTCATACAGAAAAAAATTATGATATTTATGGTATTGCAAACATTTGTGATGATAGTTCTGAAAGCGATTGATAAAGGCATCGGTAATACTACCTTATTGTGACTAGACCTTCAGAGTATAAAAAGTTAGAAATAGAGTCCAAGAATATTATTTGAATAAAATATGCACATAAGCAGTGCAGTTTCAAGCAGGTATTGATATTTTTGTAAATTTTATATATACAAACTGATAATAAAATTATGTATATGTACTAATCCGGAAACAGATTAACATTTATACCTGCAACCTTATTGATTGCTATATAGTATTGCGTCGCTTCATATGAGAGCAGTCAATCAAGTGAGTAAGACGCTGCGAGATTTGAAGATGTTCATGTGAACATTATTGAAACGCTAATCATGCTAACAGAAGTACAAAAGAAAGGCGGAAATATATCTTCCTGGAATTAATTTGCTTCATCGTCATCTTCACGTTCTTGAACGTCGGTTGTATCGGCGCTAGTACGTTAAAAACGAATTTACTGTAATCGTTTTGAAATATGCTGGCCGATTGAACTTCACTTATTAATTTCTCGACATCGACATTGATCTTTATAAACTTCTGGAGTCATTTTTACAATTGTCAGATGAAATTTGTAATTGCGTTAAAAAACGACGCGCAATAAGCCGATGTGTGTATCAACTATCATAGAAGCCAATGTAAACAAGCGCCACTCCTGCAATTCACGCGTTATTTCGAGTGGACGTGTCGTGACGGTGCAGAAAACGTCGCAGTTTGTGTTTCACATCATTTGAAAACACAAACATAACGATCGAATCGACCGCTGAATCGGCACAAATCGCTGTGTGTCATCGCTCAATCGTCTGCGTACCCTCGCGTCAACAGATAGTTCATTAATTTCTCAAATTATTTTGTTTCCTAGTACATGCTCTTATGCCTGAACAAAGTAAATCAGAGCTACTTGCACTCATTCTACTATGCACAGAAAAATCATGACAATGATAAAGAAATAATAGACGTTATGTATCTGTATGAAGCATGAATTTTTGAATTCTTTCTTCTCCCAGATACATTTTTCTGTTCTATTCAAAAGCAGCATTTGCTGCCAGAGTAACATCTCACTGCGATAAAATGAATATGCAACGTAAAGTTAAAGATATATATTCGCATATTTTCTCTGTCAATCTCTATAAATTGACTGATTATTATGGATACAGAAATGTAAATTTATGATTTTGAATCTTTGAATCCGTATTTTTCCCCTATAAATTGTTCGTATCAAAGCTGCACTTGCTCAAAAAAAAATTTTTTTTGTAAATACGTATCTAGTGGAAGACCTTGCGAACACTATTTGGCTGCTGAGACAATACCTATTTTGCTTGTGAGTGAAACGGAACTACGAATAATGTCGGTAAATGTAGTACTAACAAATGCAAGGTTTTGTAAAAACTATTTTTGAAGTGGAAACTTCTACACGCAATTTTTGGATAGGTAAAATCTTAAGAGTTCGTGTTACCGATGTGCTCCTGACGCGTGCGTTGATTAGCGAAGCCGTATCTTTTATTCTTATTTTAAAGAGAGTACTTTCTGTGTAATGTAAAAGTCATATTCTTGTTTATTTTATCAAATGTGTTTTATATACATGAATTTTAACAATATTATATATATATATATATATGTGACAATTGACATATTGTCATTGACAATGTGTTCATTATTGAATAACGCCTTAGTTAATGACATTATACGTAAGTGTGGCCCCAGCATTTGAAATATGCATTCTTTGACCTCTAGTGTGTCGTTATTTTGACAAAAGTACCTTTGTTACGTGCCAATTTGGCTTTTTTTTTTGTTGGACTAAATTCTAATAGTCTAAGAGCTGGTTACATGAAAAAACATTGTTATCGCTACATGGCTAATTCCTTTTGTAAAAGGATCTTTTTGTGTAGCCAAGTTCGAATCGTCTTGTCTGCCAGCGCGAATCCGT
Organism: Dromius quadrimaculatus; assembly: GCA_963989225.1. Lineage (NCBI taxonomy): Eukaryota > Metazoa > Arthropoda > Insecta > Coleoptera > Carabidae > Dromius > Dromius quadrimaculatus. The sequence goes on along the minus strand of OZ022331.1, from coordinate 28,068,366 downwards.
GGCTTTTGGACATTTTGAACATGACATTTTAATTCAAAGTACCAAGAAATTTTCTGTCAATTTTGACGAGAACAATGCCATTCACAATATCGTTTCCTTAGTTTCTAACTACTGCTGCTATCAAATTGACATTAACAAAAGAAAAAGTATTCATGAAAAATTCACTATATTTTAAGAAAATTGGATCGATCGAAAATAAAAAATTGTGAAAATTCTCATGTGCACTCAATCTAAGAACTGGCTACATGAAAAAGCTTGTTATCGCTACATGGCTGATTCCTATTATGAAAGACTCCTTTTGTGTAGGCAAGTTCAAATCGTCTTGTCTGCTTGCGGGATTCCGTGCCTTATAGTAGGAGTGGCCGGTGAAAGAAATGAAATTACGATATTAAATTTTCTATAAGATACATGTATTATAATCATGAGAATAGCTTCTATTTATTCTTGAGAAACAAGTTGAATGGTTGGCTGTTTGCTTGTTGTTAAAGTGCTGGCAGCCAGCGCGAAATTGGAATGAAAGAAATGAAAAAACTATCACATGTATGCATACCGATTGATTAAATGTTATATTTATATATTAGAATAGCCATAATAATATGTAAGATGGCAAACAAAAAATCATGGCTAAAACCACGGCAGGCATATAATAAAAGTGCGCCTGTGCTAGAGCATTTATACCCAAATACAGAACATATATTTCTTTTAATGATTTCATTCTTTTTATGTTCTCCAAATAACATGATTAACATAAGTGACGTTTGATAAGTTTGACGTGCTACCTCATAGATATGAAATTTTTCTTTTGTAAATGTCAGTTTAATAACAGTAGTAGTTAATAACTAAGGAAACGATATTGTAAATGGCATTGTTCTCGTCAAAATTGACAGAAAATTTCCTACCAATTTGAATTGAAATATCAAGTTCAAGATGTCCAAAAGCCACGGATTCGCGCTGGCAGACAAGATGATTCGAACTCGGCAACATAAAAAGATCCTTTTTCAAAAGGAACTAGCCATGTAGCGATAACAAGGTTTTTTATGTAGCCAGCTCTCCGTCTATAAGATATAATTTGGGTTAATTGGGTTTCATTTGGTTCACTTTAGTTACTCCCTTTTAGTTTTGGATTCATATTTAAGGTCTGTGTCATCGGCTTGACCTCCTTGAGATTACCTACTTTGGTTTTCATGCGAATCAGCCCCATCTATGATGCGCGTGCCAGAAAATAGAATCTAACTTTATCTCTTCTGTCCCTTCCCATGGTGCCGTGCCGGTAAGCTCGCACTCCTGCGAGCATTCGTCAGTACGCTATTATATGGCAAGTAGTGCGGATCGGCCCTAACGTTGTTGTAACGTTCGAAGAAAACTAGTTAATTTTTATTTTTCGTGTGTGAATAGGAGCCAGGAAATAGTGTTTTGCCTTCAAGATATTTTTATTTTTGTTAGATTCTTTTAGATTGTTAGGTTAGGTATGAGACTCTTGTCGAGGAGCAGATGCGGCCCATGAGCCGCAGCCGTTTGAGCAAAATGAGCCGCAGCCGTTTGTACAAAATGAGCCGTTGCGGCTCTTGAGCCGCAGCCGTTGAACATCGAGCCGTACTCCTTTGGGATTCGGCCAGGCTGTCGCAGGCGTAACCTTTGACAAGGCAGCCGCTGTCTTTGTCGGCTATAGCACTTCATTACACTGGTAATAGTGCATGAAAGGCTCCAATTTGCCTACAAAAATTAAAATTAAAGTTCGCAGGTCTCTTCACCTCGAACATTAAAGTAGTCAAGTATTGAATATACGCCTCCTGTTTTCTTATTTTGGCTAATAGGCTTTTTTGGTCTTAGATGGCGTGTGCTGCTTCTTTTGTCACACTGTTCGAGCAACTAGAAGAGCCGGCAAATTCAGAGGACCAGGAAAGAGTATTGGACCGGTTGAAGCTGCTAGCTTAGGAGAGTCTTCCAGACGGATGGACAAATTGGAAATCAGTCATTCTTTCTGAAGAAGACCTGTTTGGTGATACTGGCATAGATCCTCAAATTCTGAACAAATTGAGATTTGCTTTGCCTACGGTGGAGATTGCCCGAGCTTTCGATCCGGCGGCGGTCAGCCTCCCAGAGCAGCTGTTCCGGGATTATAAAGTGAAAATGTTAAACTGAGCATTTTGCAGAGCTCTAATCATGAGCCCTCCGTCGATTACTAACAAAATAAAAGGATCTATTGCGCAAACAGAATTGTTTCAACGGGCACTTTCGCTAGTAAAGAAGTTTTTTATTTCACGAAAGGAGGCAGACCTTCAGCTTAGGCAAGCCTTAGGTGTAGTAGAAACCTCTGATGATGAGAGAAGTCATTTTAACTCAAAGAGAGAGGCGTGTGAGGATTCAGTGAATGAGGTTCCTTCAAATAAAAGGTCTAGAATTGATGTGCTGGAGGATCGAATAAATACAATATACACAGTTCTATGTGACAAGATGGGTGATTGGGCACACCCAGACTCTAGTCGACACCATTATGAAGGAATTGATAAATCAGAGAAAGGAAATAGTATCTCTGAAGATTGTTTGTCGTCCAATTCCGAGTCGGAAACGTGTGATGAATCAACATGGGATCCGCCAAACATTGGAGACCAGAGTGGGAGCCAATTATTGTTGGAGCAGCTGTCCCTGAACCCTCAGGTGAAGGAGAATGATCCAGAAATCCCGTCGCCTGACCCAGTAATTAAAAAACCAGGATTAGACTGCCAAAAGCTGAACTCACAGCTATGGAATAAAATCAGATACGAAGAAGTCCAGAAAAAATTACAAGCTTCACCAGTGTTCGACACTTTGAAGGTGAACCCTCATCTTATAGGCTTGGTGCAGAGCTCCTGTGGACAATCTCTTCTGGCTAAAATGGACGGGATACTAGGAACAGTGTGCCATGGGTTATTGAAGGAAAGAGAAAGAATTACGGAGGGTATGAAGAAGTTGGCGCAGAAGTACTCGGATGTCGCGAATGACATTAAAGTCCTTTTCTTGGGAGAGAACTCGTTTAAAATGATTTCTGATGATTTATTACTTTATACTTGCTCAAAAAGAGCAGAAGTTATTGAACTAAGAAGAAAAAATTTTAAGCCAAAGGAATCATATCAAGCTACAAGGCTGGTGGATATTCCACCGTCAGATTCTTTTTTATTTGAGGAAGAATCATTCGCAGGCTTCATAAGTCAGCAAGGAAGGGTTCAGAATGTATTTCCCATTGGCCGTAAATTTGTGAAAAATAGGGAGTCTTTTGGAAATAAGGATGGGTTTCGTCAGCCTCAACGATCAGAAAAAACAAGTCGAAGTGTCTCTAGCAAGCCTCAAGGATCGTCAGGTAGTGCTTCATTTTTTCGACGACCCTAGCTCAAAGGACGCAACAAGAGAGTCAACCCCAAGAAAGGTTTATTCCCATAAGAGGGATCGACGATCGCGAAGATTATGACTCGCATTTCCAGGGAGGCCAGTAGGCTTATTACATCCCAGAGTGGCGGCAGTTGGGAGCTCCTGATTATGTAATAAGCATACTGAAAGGTTATGCTATTCCTTTCGTAATAAAACCACTGGCTGTTGCGTTCACAAAGCAAAATATTCAGAGGATTCAAGACCAAAGAATCCAAGCAGATGTCAGAAGAATTAAACCAACTGCAGCAATCAGGAGTGCTGGAAAAGGCAGTGTGGAAAACAGGATTCTTGCCCCCAATGTTTTCAATACCAAAGCCGGAGGGTACCTTTCGGCAAATCTTCAACCTCTTCCAGCTCAACGAGTTTCTGGAACCACGAAAATTTCGCTTAATAAGCCAGCGGGACGTTCCCAAGTTTCTTCAAATATTATCCGTTTTCTACCCCGAAGGGGGGGAAAACGGGTATTTCAGGTCTTGCCGAGGCTTGACCTCAGTGAGGCCTTGCCGTCACTTGATTCGGTAGTGACGAATGCTCGCAGGAGTGCGAGCTTGCCGGCACGGCACCATGGGAAGGGAAAGAAGAGATAAAGTTAGGTCCTATTTTCTGGCACGTGCAGCATAGATGGGGCTGATTCGCATGAAAACCAAGGTAGATCATCTTAAGGAGATCAAGCCTCGGCAAGACCTGAAATACCCGTTTTCCTCCCTTCGGGGTAGAAAACTGATAATATTTAATAATTTCATTTTTCAAATCTTTAGTTTCGTTTCTTTTCTTCATGATCAATTTTTTCCTGGTTATACTAGAAACGTGTTTATTGTTTATTTCCATTATTTATTCTTAGTTCAAGATTTTTGTTTCAACTCGTCGCTATTGCAATGCGCGCACTGCATTCAGTGAGGTTACAGATTTTTTTTTTAATGCTAGCTACCTTGGGTGTCCGCTAGATTTGTCTTTTGGATTCAAGGCGATTCTCTTGCAATCACATACCATCTACGGTTTTGCAAGTGTAAAGGGAGAAGAAAGGGGACGTTCTCAAGAGTCATAAATCTTTTGAAAGATAAAATGTCAATCATTTCAAGTGTTACACAAGAATCAGGAAATAATCTTGATCTTGTCTTGAAACTGAAAAACAAAAAGTATTTTCTATTTTCCGAGACAAGACAAAAAAGTATTATCAAGATATCTTATCAAGAAATCTTGATATTTTGACAATTCATTTTTTAAATCCGCATTTATTAATCTATGCTTAAAATATCAAAATCTGCTATGGCCATCACAGTTTTTCCCCGACCATAAATTTCATGGTGAATATCATCACTGTTTCATGAATTTAGGCCTGGTTTCACCAAAGTCAGTTAAATTAATCTAGAGGTTATTTTGAGTTAGTAACTATAGTTATGATTGTATCAACAATAGTTTTCGTATAAAGTAACCTCTGGATAAATTCAACTGGCGTTGGTGAAACTGGCCGTCAGAGTGTCGTACCAATTATCCAAGTGATAGTGACAATTGTCATTGTCAAAGTAACAGCGTTATTGTCAAAGTGACAGATTACAGTTATTTTTCAGTCCTCACATAAAATAAGTATTTTTGTAAACAAAGAATTATTTTATAGATTTTCGGGGTCTTCAATTATTTGGAATATATAGTTCCGACATTTGACCGCCGGAAAGGTAATTTGAAGATGGTAATGTGGACCTCACTACTTGATTATTAATTTTTTATACTTACAAAGCTTATCTCCCCAAGAGCTTAGAATTGATACCAAACTGGACATCATGTAAATGATTTGTGATAGAAACAATTGATAATCGTTTAAATATCCTTTTTGACACTTCGGCTGAAATTATCTCCACAACAGCTTTAATTTGATACCAAATACAACATAGAGCCAAATTGAAGAACGCCTGCATGTGATGTCAAAATATGAGTGATAATAATTCTCATTGTTTATTAGAATTTCGATAATAAAAAATCTGACGTGAACATCACGTGACTTACTTGTACATCATTGGATATATATATATATATATATATATATATATATATATATATATATATATATATATATATATATATATATATATATATATATATATTCAGTATATATATACATATGTATATATATACTGAATGTAAATCTAGTTGGCGAATCCGTAATAAGCCAGACGGTTAATTAAAATTATACGATGTGATTCTGTGTTTGATCATATATAATATATATATATATATATATATATATATATATATATATATATATATATATATATATATATATATATATATATATATATATATATTTATAAATTATATGTCATTGGATATATATGATCAAACACAAAATCCCATCGTTCCAAAGTTAATCGTTTTGGATCTATCCAAGAGATTCTAGAAATCTGTCAAGTATAATGCGCTTTCAGCCAATTCGGTTGCTATGGAAACAGTAGGCCATTATTCTTATACTACAACATTCCTAAGTGCTGATTTCCAAAATTCTACGACTGCCAAAGATCTGAATTTATGCGCAAAATTAAAAAATACATTGCTACTGAAGTGCACTTCCGGTTCAGTCTATTATTATGAAAATAGTAGGCAATCATTCAGATGCTACAGCAGACTGAAATACCAAATTTCAATATTCTACACCTGATCGTTTCGAATTTATGCGAAAAATTCCAAAAGACTGTCAAATAAAGTGCACTTCCGGCTCGGTGGATCTCAATAAAAATAGGATATGAGCATCTAGACGGTATAATCGTCTTAAATACGGAATTCGAACAATCTACGTTCAATCGTTTTGGATTTATGCGGAAAATTCAAAAAATGTTTCGAATAAAGTGCCCTTCCGGCTTAGCCGATAGCAATCATAATGCAAGGTGTACAACTAGATATTATAAAAGTGCCTAATACAAAATTTAAATATTCTACGACTGATTGTTTAGAATTTATGCGGAAAATTCAAAGTCTGTCATATAAAGTGCACTTCCGGCTCAACCGAATGTTACAAAAATAAAAGATGGCCATTGAGATGCTACAGCAATTTCAAATGCTAAATTTCAGTACCCTATGGCTGATCATTCTGAATTTATGCAGAAAATTAATAAGAAGTTTCAAGTAAAGTGCACTTCCGGTTTAGCCGATCGCAATCATAATGCAAGATGTAGAATAAGATGTTATAGAAGTTTTTTATACGAAATTTCAATATGCTATGGCGAATCATTGTATATTTATGCAAATAATTTGAAAAAAGATTCAAGTAAAGTGCACTTCTGGCCTGGCCGATTCTTACAAAAATAGCAGATAACCATAATGATACAACATCAAGTTCAAATACTGAATTTCAACATCCTAAGGTTGATCATTCTGGATTTATTAGAAAAATTCGAAAAAAGTTTCAAGTAAAGTGCACTTCCAGTACAGACGATTGGAACCATAATGCGAGGTGCACAACTAGACCCTATACCAGTCTTAAATACAAAATTTCAACATCATACGTTCAACCAGTTTTGAGATTTGCGAGTTACGCACGAACGCACGCACGCACGAACATACGTACAGACATCAAGCCAAAAATAGTCAAAATGGATTCAGGGATGCTCAAAACGGATACTTCCATCAAAATCTCGATAGGTGAATTTTGTCGGTTTCACAATACTTGTTACTTTGTACAAGTAAGTTAAAATAAATCACCGATAATTTAGAGAAATGTTGCTCATGAATGTTGTGCCAAATTATTTGTTCAATCCTTCTATTGAAACATGTTTTTTTTTACTTAGATACTGATCTTGAAACTGTTTGTTTTGTCAACTACAGTGATTCCTATGACAACGGGTGGGCGAAAGTAGTGAGTGTAATTACTTTCGTCCACTCACCTTTTCATAACGAATTAAAGAATATACTACAATACATTTAACTACATGTATTTATTGATATGCAAATGAACTTCATAATTATTAAAGATTGCGTTACTTAAACAAGATATACCAGCAACTGAAAACTGATGAGACTCTGTAGTTATCGTAGTAACTTTTGTAATATCAACTTGAGTGCTATTTCTATTACTTGTTTTCTCTTCTTTGTTAATTATTTTCCTCGCACAATTTCATTATTATCTTGTTCCATTCTAGTGTCACAATTTATATTTGTAAAAATATCAAGACACAAGTGAGCGAATTCGTTTCTTCACGAGTGCTGTATAGCGTTTTGTTCAATCCTATTATTGAAACATTCATTAAAACTTTAAAATCTATTACACTTATTGAACAAAGATCATCTTTAAAGTATAAAGTAGCACAGGCGGCGGATGCGTTGTTATGGATCATGTAGATATAAACATCTGCAACTGTCAAAAATATTAAAATTGGTTTGTTCTGATATTTTTACGAATATAAATTGTGACACTAAAATGGAACGAGATAATAATAAAATTGTGCAAGGAAAATAATTAACAAAGAAGAGAAAACAAGTAATAGAAATAGCACTCAAGTTGATATTACAAAAGTTACTACGATAACTACAGAGTCTCATCAGTTCTCAGTTGCTGGTATATCTTGTTTAAGTAACGCAGTCTTTAATAATTATGAAGTTCATTTGCATATCAATAAATACATGTAGTTAAATGTATTGTAGTTTATTCTTTAATTCGTTATGAAAAGGTGAGTGGACGAAAGTAATTACACTCACTACTTTCGCCCACCCGTTGTCATAGGAATCACTGTAGTTGACAAAACAAACAGTTTCAAGATCAGTATCTAAGTAAAAAAAAACATGTTTCAATAGAAGGATTGAACAAAAGAATTTTCCTCAATACAGTAAAAATCCTTATAGTTTTCAAGTTATTTGCGAGGAATTGAATTACTTAGGGCTAATCCACCATTTTTCAAATTTTTCCAGTAACAGTATCTTTGATATCAACTAGGTACCTGTATCCAAATTTCTATCGAGTCAGAAAAACCTTGGAGCTCAAAGTATAGTCACTATATACTATTTTTGATTTTACTAATTTTTCCTGCAATTGCGATCACATTTCCCGCAAACTCATACTGGAGAAAATAGCTTGCACGACTTATTTTATTGATTGATATTATATCATGTTTTTCACATTTTCTCTACTTTCACGTTCGCAGCAAATGCAAACACTTTGACGAACATATCTCATTGTACAATTTTTTTTTTATCTAATGTCAATTTGGCAGATAACTATAAAATTTTAAAAAATACGAATTAATGATAATTCTATTATTTAGAATTGAGAACTTTCGAAGCAGAAAGCAGTTCAGTACTAGGATACAAAAATCTAAATCTTTAATCCCTTTTGTCTCACTATAATTGCTATAAGTGTAAATAAGAATAATTTTCGAAAACAATGGTTTATTAACTGATTTGTATAATCCCTAACAAAACTTCAAGTTGCAAAATTTTGTGAGACTTCAAAAAGCCAAATAGTACCATAATTCCATCTCAACTCAAATATTTCTCCCTTAAATAAATAAAAATATCTGATAGCACAATGCTGACTGAATTTCTTGTTCAATATTGAATTTTTAGTTTTGAAGCTAAGGATTTCGTGAATCTGAATTGTTTGCTAAAATCCAGTTTCTAGCAGGTAGTGTCATAAACTCAAAGGCGGAGTTCTATTTAAAGCTCGCCGCACACGATGCAATTTTTCAAGCAATTTTGTTCACTTGGCGCTGCACTGGGTGCCACGCTTGCTCCGATGCAAGAAATTTGGTGCGATGCGGGGTACTAGACTTACCACGAGACTTGTTTTTCAAGATAGGTTCGGTGCTATTTTTCGCACTTGCTGCGCCACTGACTGCTGTCCACAGCCAATCAAAGCAGACGACGAAATCACGTGATTACATCACTGAGTTGTATGTCGCATTAGAATGCTGTGCCTCATTAGTACATTGTGTTTTGTGGTGTTTTAAGATATAAATAAGTAAAAATTATGGCTAGTGGAAATTAAATAATGTTTACGTTTCCTAGCTCAGGGTGTATACCAAAAAATTTAATGAAAATTCCCTGACTTCCAGGTTTTCCAGGTTATTTTCAATAAAATTCCAGACAGTAAAAAACAAAAGTTTGATACAAGCTTACATATAATCACAGATTAATGTTGCAATTCTGTGTGAACCCTATAAATCTGTGAATTAAAAACAAAATCGCAACCAACTTGATATCATGAACGAATTTACATTAATCGAGAAAAGTAAATGTACTTTAATAAATTTTTTTTTCATGAATTTAGAGATCTGGAAGACTTATAGATTTGCACAGATGGCCCTAGTATCTTAAATAGTGAAAATATACTTTTATGAGTAATAATGCATAAATATCCTATGATGTATTTTTTCCAGACAAATATCAGAGATTCCCTGACGATTCCATGACATTTCCAGTTCATCTAAATTCCCTGACATTTCCAGGTTTTTCACGTTGGGCATGCACCCTACTAGCTCGTCAAACAACATGTTGAAAACTCTGCGGCCTTGATTCCTTCTCAAAAGTCACTCTCTTGACCAAAGTTATTTCTTCTTTTTTCTCTATCTCGTAATTCTAATTAATTCGCAAGCTATAATTGCAGCAGGCTTCTGCTCTCCTCCAACGAGCATTTTCGGCAACATCCATATTTGTATTAAACAAGTCTACCAAGTCTACTATTACTACTAGTTCTAGAGTCAGAATGAGTGGCGCAGCTTGCATCGTGTGATGCGAAAATGAGTGTCACACTAAGTGTACCTCAAAGTGGCCCAGTGCGCAAGAAAACTTGCTGCAAATTAAGTGAACAAAATTGCATGGAAAATTGCCTCGTGTGCGGCGGGCTTAACTCTTAATTCTCTCACTCAGTAGGTGTGTTTCTTCGAGCAATCTAACTGATCTAAGTCTTCATGATTAAGTGAATCATGTTTCTTTGGTCGTTATTCGTTATCCCCACTTCTTCACTTTTTGATCACAAAGTGACAATCCCCTTACCCTTCTGAATCGGACTTTTTGCATGTTCACGATGATTGCAATAACAGAATCTGTGTAAATTTGAAATATGGCGGATAGACCACAACAAGAAAATCGTTGGTAAAACAATAAATGGACATCCCGCATCTAATATGAAGGGATGAATATACGAATAATCATGCAATAATAAATAGTTCTTGAAAAACAAACTATTTAATGAATTATAATAAAAGTCAATACTGAAAATTTCTGATATTTTAACCAATTACAAGAGAAAATATCGTCAAAAATCATAGTTATAGAATATATTTTTAAAAACGAATATATAAATACTCTCAAATCAAAATATGACCCATGATTCGTAGTTAGTTGTTTTCTTGTTTCAAAAAATAATCATGATTCATATACAGCGAATATGATCCTGAGATTCACAGTATGATTGTCGAAGAAACACGCCTAGTGTCACCACTCGCTATGGACAAATTTTAAGAAAATATTCGAATTTTCACTAAAACTATTATGTAATTTACTCAAAATCAACACTATAAATTTTTTTCAAAAAATCTGACGTGGACATCACGTGACTTACTTGTACATCATTGGATATATATAATCAAACACAACATCTCATCATTCCACGGCTAATCTCAAAGCTGGTTGAACGTATAATGTTGAAATTTTGTATTTAAGACTGGTATATGGTCTAGTTGTGCACCTCGCATTATAATTCCAATCGTCTGTACTTCACTTGAAACTTTTTTCGAATTTTTCTAATAAATTCAGAATGATCCACCGTAGGATGTTGAAATTCAGTATTTGAACTAGATGTTGTATTAGAATGGTTATCTGCTATTTTTGTATGAATCGGCCAAGCCAGAAGTGCACTTGAAACTTTTTTTAAATTTTTTGCATAAATCTAGAATGATTGTAATTTAGTGTTTGAACTTGTAGTATCAAAATAGTTTTCTACTATTTTTGTATCAATCGACCAAGCCGGAAGTGCAGTTTATGAGTATAACAGACATTCAGAATTTGCCGTATAAAACAATCAGTTTAATTAAAATTTTCTAATTTTGTTTGACATTTTACATGTCAAAATATTTTTCCCTAAATTTCATTTCGTAAGCATAACAAAAGCGACAAAATTGGATCAGAACATGCTTTTTCATTCCTGAAATTATTTATGGAAACTGTTGGACATCCATTTGTACCTTTTCATTGCATTATCCATCAGAAGGTGTTGTGCGTCAAATCGGGATTCTCAGAATTAAATGATTTAATGTCAGTTGTAACAAATATTGTAAATTTTATAGCTGCTCGACCACTTCCCAAGCGAGAATTTTCTGCACTTTTAAAGGAAGTTGATTCAACCTACAGTGGACTACTGATGTTCAATAATGTGCTTTGAAGAAATTACGGCAATTATTGAGAATAAGGATCCGGCAAATTTTCCTCAGATCAACGATCTTAAGTGGATCAGCAATTCAATGTTTTTTACAGATCTCTCTGTTCATATGAATGAACTTGACTAAAAATTACAAGGTTTTGGCAAAAGTATTGATGTTATGTTTGGATATATCAAATCTTTCGAGAGTGAGCTTGAAATTTTCAAGCGAGATATTGAAACCAAAATTTATAAGTATTTTCCGCCGGTAAAAAAGTATAACGAGAAGGCGACTGAAACAAAAATAATGGAATCCACACCTCTGTACCAGAATATAATAAACTCGTTGTCTGAACAATTCAGCGAAAGATTCAACCAATTTAGAAACCTAGAACAGACCATTAAAATAATTAAATATTCGGATCACGTTGTTTACAATACATTGGAACTAAAGAATTTTCAGTGGATGCAAATTGACGATTTGGAGATGTAACTTGCAGATTTTCAAGATAGTATTCGGACTCATGTATTTGTCGACTTTGGGTCGAAGCTTGAAAATCTGGAACGAGATCTTTTGAATAATGAAGAGTGCAGCTACAGACACATGAAATTTTGTGTGTTTGGAATAGACTATCTGATACATTTAGCGACATGAGAAATTTAGCGATGGCTTTGCTAACAATTTTTTTATCAACATATTCTTGTGAAACTTTGTTCTCAGTATTAAATAGTATTAAAACAAACAAGAGAAACTGGCTGACAGATGAAGTTAGTGGCGCTTGCTTGACCTTGAAAGCGATACTGAATACGTATTCATTCTCTAACGCCATTTTAAATCAGCCATTTTATGCTATTCTTGGTGGAATAGGCCTATTCAGCTGGTCGGGACCAGATGAATACGTAATTGACACGGTATCAGAATTTAGCTAGGGTTTTTAAAAATTTTGACACGCCGAGCTCAAAAGGTTCGCTATCACTGCTCTACAACCTTAGATTCTCATTGGTGACACATCAATTTAAGAGAGAGCATTTCTATTAAAAGTTTGAATATAAATAGTATTCATAAATAAAAAATTACCTGTAGAGTGTGGCAAGAATATCCCCAAGATCATTTGTAAGGGACATAGAGGACTCTCCCAAAGTAGTTATAACATGCCGAAGTAAGGAGCACAGGACGTCGATGATTTCATGGTCAAATGCCCATCGCGTAGATATACCACACCATAAAGACCACGTATGACGGACAATTATTAAAATTGGTTGATCGACGTCAGTTTCTGACCTGCACAGAAAAAAAATCCAAAAAAAATTAACGATTCATTTGTATATCTCAAAAAGAGTATGAACAGGAGGGATAAGTTCCAAACCAAGTCCCAATGCTATTTGGAGCATAATAACTACGGTTAAATAATATAAGATTTTCCAATTGTCAGCATTTCCTCATTGACGAAGCCAATCAAGAGTTGAAATTATTTCACAGATTTTGTTAATGTCTCTGCTGAGAACAAATTGTGCTTTGTTTTGCTGTTTTCCGTTGAAGCTCAGCGAATTTTTATAGTAATTAAGGTATCAAGGGTGCCAAACGGACAATAATGCCTGAGATCAGCAGTGTACTTGCCGAGATATGAATAGTAACTTTCTTATTTTAAATAGGCCCATATTGGGTTTTTTTGCATTATTGAATACTTTTTTTTTTCTCTTTTCGGCCATTTATAACAACTTATACTTAGATTGAAAATGAACAGAAATAATAATTATTTTTATTTCAAATCAAGTAGCCATGAATAACAGAACTCTCATGTTGTATTAGTTTATTGATTATTCATTGTTGTACTTAAGTGATAAAACTGTAGAAATTATCTTTCAAAATATCACAAATGGCGTCTTTTCCAACATTTGAACATTATAATATGATTCGTACTTGTATTCAATGTCAAAAAAAACTCCTGCCTTGCTGCTGAAGCATATACGACCAATTTTCTAGAACGTAGACAGCCGGACATTAAAATGTTTGCAAGATTAGACTCGAATATGCAGCATTATGGATGTTTTAAAGAACCCGATCGAGACATAAATTTGGTCCCTGAAAAAGAGGAAATTAACTTTAACTTATGTGGAAGTTGATTCGAAAATTTCGACTCGAGAAACTGAAGTTCAAGTTAACGTGTCCAAAGCTTGAGCATCAAGGATTTTCACTCCTATAAATTGCACCTTGCACAGACTTTACGACCAAATGATAGTATTCGTAGAACAGATACGGATACGAATATTCAGCACATCACTAATCGTAACCATGAAAAAATTGTATTGGGTATTGTGATTTAGCTTGCTCTTAGAGCTAATTGCAACGCACTAAAAATCAATATATTAACTTCATGTTTTACATATTGCAGATATCAATTATTGAAATATTCATTATGATGAGTTGAGAGGTTCATTATGTATCTTTATGATGAAATTAAACATCTAATAGTCATGATACGCTGATAGAAATAATTATCAAATGAGCTCACAATATATAAAATAATTGCTTTCCCAGAATATTTAAAAGCAATCCAATGTCATAATTAAAATAAAGTAATTATAATGAAGGAAAAAACTTTTCAGAACTCATTTTTAAATAAATATGTTTTATTGGGTATAAGTTCTGTAATTTATTAGAAACACAACGTTTCAACAGCAAAGTGCTGCCTTTTTCAAGTGAAAAGAAATATAAAATATTTTATATTTTATATTTCTTTTCACTTGAAAAAGGCAGCACTTTGCTGTTGAAACGTTGTGTTTCTAATAAATTGCAGAACTTATACCCAATAAAACATATTTATTTAAAGTAATTATAAATTGTACTTCAAGAAGGGTAACTTGGCAGCTTTGTTCCCCAAAAGTCTATTGCGATGTGAATAATTGATAACTCCTGCTGTACTGAAGAACTGCTCGATCCAAGGTCACACAGACAGGCATCAACTGAGAACGGAAGTTGAGATCCGTATCCGTATTCGCGGATCTAGATACTAATAATTTGTATCTGTATCCGCGGATATACGTTTTCTATGATCCGGCACATCTCTAGTTACGATATAAACAAACATAAAATTAAATTGAAAAAGAAATTAAAAGTGTCATTCATGTTATCATTAGCTGATATTTATAATCTCTCAGGTGAAGTAAGTGCAAATGGTTTATTTCAAAGCCCAATTTTCAATAGCTGTACCATTCACATTAAATATTACTAAATTATTTTGCTGAAATATTAGATTTTTTCACTTGATATGATTAGGGACATAAAGTTAACAAAAGTTAGTATTTTATTTGCCTAATCAGATATAGTTACACTTTCACCTTGGCAACAGAGATAGGTACATAAAATGTCAATTTTATGACGTTTGAAAAAAAAGTTTACTTTTTGCAATTTATTTTAAAATGTCACTTTTATGACGTTTGAAAAAAAAAAAACTTTTTGCATTTTATTAATATATTTCGCCCAATTAACTTTGAGTAAGTTTAAGCCAGAAATGTTCCTAGTCATATTCTACAAAAAAAAAAGCATACCAGTTAATTCGACTTAAAAGGTATTTCAAATTCTAGAGCAGCGAAACAGAGAAGCAATAAATTATTTTTATCGATTACTGATTTTCAAGTGATTACTTACTGATCAGTTAAAAATTATTTTCCGAATGGCAGATGCGGCATGACATGAAACAAAACTTTTACCAGAACCAAACAATTCAAAATTGTGGTCACTGAGTGTACTTTCGGTTTCGGATGTCTGAAGATCATTTCTTTTTGATCTTCAAAATCATCCTCAATCGATACGAAACAATTACTGTCTCTAACATTGAACTACAATTGAATTTTAAGTTCAAAGTTAATAGTAACTTTATACTGTTTCTCGAAATATTCTATATATAATTTAATTTTTCAAGAAATTCCTCACCCTAGTTCACTATGCAAACTACAAAAAAGTGCCGAAACCATCTTCAACCTGGTCACCACTTCCTTAGGTTGCACCTGGGATTCCTCGAGCATCTTTTGTAAATCGTTCAACTGCGGCGTAAGCACCAAGTTTAAATAATTCATTGCTTGAGGTACTGGAACGATGCTTAGCACTTTTCCAACACTGAACATAAGACGTACACATTCGGCAAGACGCAGTTGGCCACTTTGAAGGACTTGATGCGCGGCTGTGAGAATATGTGGAGCCCACGGTAAAAGAAAGCGCTGGCAATTATGCGTTAGGTCCTTAAGAGCCATTGTAGCTGAAGCTGATACCTTAAAAATACACAGTGAAAAGTTTCAAAAATAATTATTTTATTCGATATAAGACCCGATCTTTCCATCCCCGAAAAACATTATTCGCTAGATAATTACCAAGGTAACAATTATTGCAACAGTTGTTGCCGAATAAAGTTATTCGTAGGTGGAATGACCGAGCCTTAAAGTACCCACTTTATCTAAAACTTTTATATTGACCAATAAATAATCAGTCATCACATATTACTGTATATTATATTATTGTACTTTTCTGAATCACTTATGCCCGGTTTTATAAAGGACAGAATAATTCACTTCCCGAGTAAATAAAATTTACTTTATAAGATGACAATCGATCATATGACGGTAATGATTCTGTTTTCTTCAAGAAACTCTAATTTGACTAGGATTTGTTGAGAGATAAGTTTGCTGTAGAGTAAATTTATCAGCTTGGTATTCTATAAAACCGACCATTAGATGAGTCAATTACTGCATGTATTGCAAATAGAGCAAAAATTATACAGAGTGATAGTTAATTTAACAAGTACATAGGCGAGTGAGCGTAGCAAACGTGGCTGAAAAAAGATAATTTCTCTTCGAATGATATTTAGATATAACATATAACACATAACGTTGACAGAAGAATTATAGTCTAGTCCAGTTAAGAACGGTCCAATAAGGAAATACGATTTAAGCCTTCTTATTGGCCGAAATGCAAATACGATTCATTTACATTAAATGCAAGCTTTTTCAAAATAAATTCAAAAAATGGGAGCGATAAATATATTCACATATTATCTGAATAGATATAAGTTTGTGTCTTCCATATGCATTGATTTATGATTATTGAAGTGAGACTGACAATTGATGCAATTGATGGATAGCCAAGTACAAAGACAGCTATCATTGTCAAAGTGACAGATGGCTGTCATATATAAAATAAGTATTTTTGAAAATGAAGAGTCCTTTTCTAGATTTTCGGGATCTCTAATTCATTGGGACAAACGGTTTTGTTATTTGATCGCCGAAAGTGTAATTTAAAAATGGCAATGTGGATGTCACTGATTATTTATTTTATATTTCTACTTAATCTATCATTCCGAGAGTTTTAAATTGATACCAAACTAGACATCATTCAAATAGCATGTAAAAAAAACAATTGGCAATCATTCAAATATACATCTTAACACTTCTACTAGAATTATTACCGCAAGAGCTTTAATCTTATACCAAACACGATAGGACCAAATTATTTATTTTGAAAAAATAATTGACGAATGTTGCATGTGGTGTCCAAATATGAGTAGTAATAATTCTTATTTCACAATATGGTTCTCATTATTTCTTTGCTTCATAAAAATATACATAACGAATTTTATAATAATTCAAATTTAATAATAACAAATGAACCGCTGATATATATATATGAATTAGCTCGACAGGCCTTGAAGGTCCTGGGCTTGGTAAACTACTTTCCTCCACTCTTCTCTGTCATTCGCTTTGGCTTTCCAATTCTTCTGTCCCATTGTGATAAGATCCTTCTCTACTTCTTTTATCCACCTTCACTTTGGTCTGCCTCTCTTTTTTTTTCCTGTCTTGCATCCTTCCTATGATCCGTTTTGGATTTCTTTCTTCTGGCATTCTTTCCACATGTCCCAGCCATCTTATTCTCTGCATCCTGATTATTGTTGTAATATTTGGTTCCATGTACACTTCTTCTACTTCTTTGTTTGTTCTTTTTCTCCAGAGACCTTCATCCTCCTTAATTCCTCCATAAATTTTCCTCAGCACCTTACGTTCCCATATTTGTAATTTTTGCTCATCTAGTTTAGTCAAAGTCCAAGTTTCCCTACTGTATAGCACTGTTGGTCTTATAACCGTTTTATATATATATATATATATATATATATATATATATATATATATATATATATATATATTTGAGAAGGTGGAGAGCTTCATATACCTAGGAGTGAAAATCACATCTAAAAGAAAAACTGAAGAGGAAATAAAAGAAAGACTGATGAAAGGAAGTAGAGCGGTAGGAATGATGAACAAATTACTAATGGACAAAGATGTATCTCAAGAAGCCAAGGTATATATATATATATATATATATATATATATATATATATATATATATATATATATATATATATATATATATATATATATATATATATATATATATATATATATATATATATATATATATATATATATATATATATATATATATATATATATATATATATATATATATATATATATATATATATATATATATATATATATATATATATATATATATATATATATATATATATATATATATATATATATATATATATATATATATATATATATATATATATATATATATATATATATATATATATATATATATATATATATATATATATATATATATATATATATATATATATATATATATATATATATATATATAAAAACTGAAGAGGAAATAAAAGAAAGACTGATGAAAGGAAGTAGAGCGGTAGGAATGATGAACAAATTACTAATGGACAAAGATGTATCTCAAGAAGCCAAGGTATATATATATATATATATATATATATATATATATATATATATATATATATATATATATATATATATATATATATATATATATATATATATATATATATATATATATATATATATATATATATATATATATATATATATATATATATATATATATATATATATATATATATATATATATATATATATATATATATATATATATATATATATATATATATATATATATATATATATATATATATATATATATACCTTGGCTTCTTGAGATACATCTTTGTCCATTAGTAATTTGTTCATCATTCCTACCGCTCTACTTCCTTTCATCAGTCTTTCTTTTATTTCCTCTTCAGTTTTTCTTTTAGATGTGATTTTCACTCCTAGGTATATGAAGCTCTCCACCTTCTCAAATATATATTCTTCCCCTCTTTCTGTGTTCACTTTTAATTCTTTTTTCAGGGTTATTTTCACTGTTGCTCATTACCATGTACTTGGTTTTTTCAGTGCTCACCTTCAATCCCATTTTTTCTGCTTCTTGTATTAAACGTTTCATTGTGTACTGCAACTCCTTTTTTGATTTTGTAATTATTGTGATATCATCAGCGAATGCGAGGCATTGGTGTTTCTTGTCATATATTAAGCCTTTTGTGTTCAATCCGCCTCTACGCATTATCACTTCGAGGATAAGGTTGAATAGTGTTGAAGATAAAGGGTCCCCTTGTCTTAGACCTATTCGACCTCAAACGTGCTTGACTTCTTATTGTTCACTCTCACTCTATTTTTGGTATCCTTCAGTGTGGCTCTGATAACATTTATCAACTTCTTTGGGATCTCCAGCTCTCTTAATGCTTTAAATAGCTCATTCCTATCTACCAGATCGTAGGCTTGTTTAAAGTCTATGAATAGCACATGCAAATCTAGACCCTTCTCATAATGTGTAGCTTGTATCTCTTTTAAAACGAAAATTTGATCTATGGTAGATCTATTCCTCCGAAATCTTGCCTGGTATTCCCCTACTATGTTTTCCATTTTTTCTTTCAGTTTGCCATTCATCCATGTCGCCAGTATTTTATATACCACATCCAACAGGGCGATTCCTCGGTAATTCTCGCATTTGATGCTGTCTCCTTTTTTAAGTATAGAGCAGAGAATCGCTTCTCTCCATGCTTCTGGTAACTGCTCCTTTTCCAAGCATGCTGCTACTAATTCGAATATTTCTTTCTTCATATTTTCTCCTCCGTGCTTAATCAACTCTGCCGGGATATCGTTATTACCAGGACTTTTATTGTTCTTCAGATTATCTATTATTTTCTTTATCTCATTCTCATCTGGGCCCAGTATATCTTTTTGTTCTGTTTCTTCCTCTTCATAATGTTCTATCCTCTGTACTTCCCCCTTATTATTGAGTAGGTCTTTGAAATAGTTTGCCCATATTTCCATTTTGGTTTTTTCATCTCCTACCATATTTCCTTCCTTATCTCGGCAGAAAAGTGCTTTCTGGGTGAAACCTCTTTTTTCACTTTTAATCTTTTGGTAGAAATTTCTTAATTCTTTCTTGTTATAACTTTCTTCTATAGATGCTATTTTTCCTCTAAGGTGATGTCTTTTTTTGGTTCGACACATCTTTTTAAATATTCTTCTTTGGTTTTGGTATGCTATTTTATCTAATTCGGTGCCCGTCTTCAGATACTTTATCCTTGCCTCTCTTCCTTCATTGATAGCTCGCTGACATTCCTCATCAAACCAGCTATTTCTAGCATTATTTGCTTCCTTCAACCCTATCACTTCTTCGGCTGTTTTCTTTATTTTGACTTGTATTGCTGTCCACCTTTCTTCTATCGTATTTTGTATTTTATTCTCTTCTTCTTGTTCCTCTAATCTTTTTATGTATTGTTGCTCTATTTTCTCTTCTTTCAATTTTTCTACTTTGTATCTTTGTTGGGTTCCTTTAACGTTACTCACTGTTGGCCTCTCTTCTTTTATGATCATCTTTAATAAGTAGTAGTCTGTATTAGCTTCAGGACCTTGGTAGCTTCTGATATTTTTAACTAGGTGCTGGTGGCGCTTATCTAGCAGTATATGGTCTATATGATTGCTTGTCTTTCCGTCCGGCGATATCCATGTTACCTTGTGATGTCTTTATGTGTGAAATATGTACTCATGATAATCATTCCGTTTTGTGATGCAAATTCTATCAGCTTTTCTCCATTCTCATTTGTATTTTGATTCTTACTTTCTTTTCCGATTATCGTAAATGTAAATATACATATTTGTAGCTTCTATTCCTCAAATTTGGTTTCAGGAAGCTTGTTTCGAATTATGCATTTAATGTGAGTGAGTCGTGTTCGCATTTCAGTCAATCAGAAGGCTTAAATCGTAGTCCTATAAGAAACCCTGGCTCGTTCTTAACCGAAATTAACTATAAATGGAAAAGCTTTAAAACAACTCTCAATGTAAATGAATTGAACTATGATTGCATTTCATTGGCGTTAAACGAAAATAAATGAATAATTGTGCTTGTGAATAAATAGCATTAAATATTACGGTAATAAATAACCAACATTCGTGAATTAACCTTTTTCTTTGAAAGATTATAAAAAATTTCACCAGAGACTGTACTAGTCAGTGGGTACACATATTTTGATTGATACAATTCACCTCAAATACTTAAATTTTTTACAACTTAAAATGACATAAAATAAATCATCAAAGAAAACTAACATTTCAAATCGTACAGTATATTATAGAGCAAGATCCCAGGCCCGCCAGACCTTACTTATTTTCTGAGAAACAAAATGTGTGGAATAGAGTAGTGTTGGTACGTACTTTGATCATACGCATACTAGCTAGTCTGTGGCGACGACCAATTTACAGATACGAGGTGCTAGCGGTACGGTAAGACATTACTCACTTTTCTTGAGGTCTTGAGTGCTGATTTTGAGATATGTTTCGGAGAATATTGTTAAAAATTGATAATCAACACTGCTAGACACTTTCCATCGGTGGTAATTTCTGCTAGACTCTTTAAAGCTCACAAATAATAACGTGATGTTGCTAATAGTTTAAGTACTAGTTTTTATATATGACACTCAGGGTACAATTTCAATACTTTTTGTTAACAGCTAGATTAATCGTAGGACTAAACATCCCCCAGATACATCTAAAATATCGCTGTGAGTAAAAGCGCGAGGTCACTATTTGTAGGCTTGATAGTAAGTGAAGTATCTATGGGCATCCAACTCTTTCTTGGTCTGGCTATTTATAAAAAGTCTTGAAATTGCTCACTGAGTATTATATATAAAAATTAGGACTCAGACTATAAGTGACATAACGATATTTTTTTGCGAGCTTTAAAGCGTTTAGCAGGAATTATTGCCGATGAGAAGTGTCTGGCAGTGTTGATTATCAATTTTCAACAATATTCTCTAGAACATACATAAAAATCAGCACTCAGACTTCAAAAAAAGTGAGTATTGTCTTGATGCACCTATAACACCTCGTATCTATAAATTGGCCGTCGGCACAAACTAGTAACTATGTGTATGATCAAAGTACCGACTAACACTATTCTAACCCACAAATTTTGTTTCTCAGAAAATAAGTAAGGTCTTGGACTATTACCTGAAACATGGAAACCTCGACATGCAATTCATCGTTCTAAATCCCAGACAAGATGGTCTTGCACATTTGCAAATCTCAATTTTGCTCCAAATTTTCCGTGATTTTCATTTTAATAGAGTACTTTTATCATATCGTATAGCTGTCAATAGGAAAATCGAAACCTTAGATCATATATAAATGATCTAAGATGAAACATGTATATCTCCCCACTAATGCTGTCTATGGCGGATCTTTTTTGAATCTTCCGAAGGGAACGACAAATTTTTTTTTTTAAATAAGTGATTTGGTTTTATTGGCTGGTACCACAAGCTCTGTTTTTGGCTATACTAGCAGTGTTATTTTAAGAACAGTTTTAATGCAATATAAATATTTCAAGATAATTTAAAGGAAGATATTTAAATAAATTTTGTAGACATATGTGTTTTCCGTAATTTGCATCTGAAGATTATTTTCTAAAGTATTTGGGAAAATTCTAATTGCGTTAAAACACATTTTGACACAACGCTCTTAGTAGCGCCAAAAACAGAGCTCGTGGTACCAGCCTTTGTGTTTGGTATAAAATTAAAGCGCCTGCGGAAATGATTCTAGTAAAAATGTATAAAATGATGTTTGAACGATTGTCAATTGTTTTTTCCCAAGTTATTTGAATAATTTCTAGTTTGTTATCAATTTAGTAGAAGTCTTATTGTTTTTCCACAACTTAATCAGACTATGCCAAGTTTAGAATCAACTGGAGCAAATGGACATAAAACTTACTGTTGTATCTATGCTATAGTAGAGGACGATGGACATAATAACAATATGAAAATATATCATGTCAAAAATAACAAGTAATGACAAATTAAGTATTTAAATTATATTGCGTGATTTCTAATCTTTATCGAATATAAAAAAAACACAACAGTTTGGCGACGAGATGAAAACTATCAATAAATACTCGTTTAAAATGGATTCAAAACAATTTGAAGCTTTGATCGAAGCAATGAATCGTAATCAAAATATGCTTATCGATAAATTGATGTCTACTCCAGCGAGAAGCAAATCTACAACTGATGATAGTGCGCATCAAACATCAAATATTACTATAACTAATATACCACCATTCGAGAATTTCAATCCAGCAAAAGAAAAATTCAAATACTACAAGCAACATTTCGAAAATTATATTAAAATGAAAGATCTGTATCACGATAAGAAAAAGAGCGCTCAAATGCTGTTGAATTCAATAGGTGCTACAAATTATAATATTTTGGCAGCCCTAGTATCGCCAAGAATTCCAGGAGAACTGAATTATAATGAACTAATGGCAGAATTGGAGAAACATTTATCACCAAGGACAAGTCCTATTGTATCACAACATTATTTTTTATCCATGTATCAAAAAGATCAAAATACTGATGCAGATTATGTAGCCGCTTTACGGCGTGACATCGCCGATTGTGAGTTCACAGTAAAATGTGAATGTGGGAAAGAAGTATCCGCTGCGCACCTATTTCTCCGTGCACAGTTCATTCGCGGAATTAAAGATAATTGGATTAAAGAACAAATTCTTCAAAATGAGTTAGGCGAATTCAATGACATAGTAACAAAAGCTATTGCTCTAGGAGCATCAAAGATCAATAGTCGTGAATTATCATCAATACACTCATCGAGTGTTTCTACAGAAGATATTAACAAGGTTTCTAAGCATTACCACTCATCAAGAAATGATAAATCTAACGCTAATCATTTCACGTCAAATCAGAAAAGTAGATATAAAAAGTCAAAATCAAAAAAATATATTGATTATGAAAAACTTGGAATCAATAATCTGTGTCTACGCTGCGGTAGGGATAATCATTTATCGAGAAACTGTCGAACTGATGCATCACAATTAAAATGTTCATCTTGTAATACTACCGGACACATAGTTAAAGTTTGAATTAAAAGTCTTCTCAACTCTCAAAAAACAGGTGTATCAAACAAATTTTCAACAAACCAAATCAATAATTATGAAAATATTGGAGTAAACCAAATAATTGACATCTATGATCAAAAATTGCCTGTTACAGTTCCTAATGCAAATAAATATTTTATTACAGTCAAAATTGAAGGACGCGATCAGAAGTTTGAAGTAGATAGTGGAGCAGAATACACACTAATTCCTAAAGATCAGGTCACAAAATTGGGAATCAATAAACCACTTCAGCAAACTAATATTGGGTTTCGGTCATATACTGACACCATATTCTATCCTACTGGGAAAATTAATGTAAAGGTGACATATAATGGTGAAATTTCAAACGAAGATTTGTTCGTCATGCCTAAAGGATTCGATCCCTTACTTGGGAGAGTATGGATCAGACATTTGAATATTAACTTGGAAGAAATTGATCAGAAATATCAAAATAAAATAAATGAAACTCAAATTTTGTCTATAAATGAAGCTGCTGATGTAGAAAGAGAGTTTCCTAATATATTTATTCAAAAAGTCGGCTGTGTACCGAACTATGTCATAAAACTCAAGCTTCGGGAAAATATTAAACCAAGCTACACTCCCGAGAGAAGTGTTCCATTAGCTCTTCGCGAAAAAGTAGAAACGGAATTAGATAATCTAGAAAAAGCTGGAATAATATCAAAATCTATAGGGAGTGATTGGGGATCGCCACTAGTGGTAATACCAAAAAGTGACGGTACTGTTAGACTTTGCGTCGATTACAAAGTAGGAGTCAATGTTGCACTGGTCAACGCAAATTACCCCATCAAGAAAATCGATGATGTACTAAATAGTCTTCGGAACTCTAGATATTTTTGTCGTTTAGATTTATTCAAGGCATATCTCCATTCGAAAACAGATGAGGAAAACAGTATTATCCAGACTATCACAACTCATAGAGGGATTTATCGCATGCATAGATTGAGCTTCGGAATTAAAACAGCACCTGCAGAGTTTAATCGGGTGATCGACCAAATTTTACAAGGATCACCGAAAACAATTGCCTATTTTGATGATATCCTTGTTCATGGAGAATCAAAGGTAGAGTGCCAAAAGAACTTGTATGCTTGCCTAAATAGATTACAAGAATATGATTTACATCTGAATAAACAAAAATGTGCTTACTTTCTAACAAAAATAGAGTACTTGGGTCATATTATCGAATTTAACAAAATACCAAAATGTACATCGAAAATAAACGCAATCATCAATATGCCTCGACCAAAGAATATAGCAGAGCTACGAAGGTTTCTTGGCATGATTACCTATTATGCTCGTTTTCTATCAAACATGTCAACTATTACTTATCCATTACGGAAACTATTGAGGAAAAGATCAAAAATATTTATGGTCGGCTCAATGTGAAGCCGCATTTATCAAATTAAAAACAGGAATAGCAAGCGATCAAGTAGTAGTTCCCTACGATCCAGAACTTCCAGTTATATTAACTACTGATGCAAGCCCTACTGGTATAGCAGCAGTTCTATTTCATGAAATTGGTAATGAAGAGCGACCCGTTGCTTTTGCATCGCGGGCGTTAACAAACACGGAGCAAAATTATTCACAGTTAGACCGAGAAGCCCTAGCTATAGTTTTTGGAGTGGATCATTTTTATGAATATCTGTATGGTCGTCATTTTACATTGATTACGGATAACCAACCCTTAACAAAAATTTTTCATAATAAATCAAAACTTCCAAAAATGACTTCTGCACGATTGCTACGATATGCTTCCTTTTTATCTGGATTCGACTACCAAGTTTCGTTTAAGAAAGGAATAGAAAACTAGAATGTAGACTGTTTATCAAGAACGCCAGTAAATCAATATTATAAGTCATCAGACATGATTATCAATGAAGAAATTCATCAAATATATTGTTCAACCATATTTGAAATATCAACTGATGGATTAACATCTAAAGAAATCAAACAAGAAACTGAAAAAGATGAAGAATTAAAAAAAATTAAGCAAGAACTTCAATCATCTGCTATAGATAGTGAATATGTTATAGATGATGGCAT
Organism: Dromius quadrimaculatus; assembly: GCA_963989225.1. Classification (NCBI taxonomy): domain Eukaryota; kingdom Metazoa; phylum Arthropoda; class Insecta; order Coleoptera; family Carabidae; genus Dromius; species Dromius quadrimaculatus. Next base: position 28,042,183 of record OZ022331.1, on the reverse strand, counting down.
CTTATTCAAAAACGATCGAATCGTAATACCAAAAAGCCTTCAATCTGTTGTTTTAAAAGAATTGCATTCAAGCCATCTTGGGATTACGAAGATGAAACAGTTGGCAAGAAGATACTGTACATGGAAGAACATTGACAAAGATATAGAGAAACTTGTTAAAGCATGTGAAGAATGCGCAGCGATTAAGCATAGTCCTCCTAAAGTTCAGGTCCACCATTGGGATCCTCCTGCTGGTAATTGGGAACGTATTCATATTGATTACGCAGGTCCGTTCTTGGGATTTTTCTATTTAATCATTATTGATGCTAAGTCACGCTGGGCAGAAATTAAACTACTTAGAGAAGTTCCAAACTCATCTAACTCAATAAGGTTGCTCAACGAAGTTTTCTCAAGTCATGGATATCCATTTGTCATGGTTTCCGATAATGCAACAATTTTCGTTAGCGAACAGTTTAAAAATTACTGCCGAATGCATGGAATCAAACAGAAGTTTATTGCGCCAGGTCATCCTGCAACTAATGGCCTCGCAGAACAAAATGTCCAAACGTTAAAGAATCGGTTAAAAGCAATGGCTAATGAACAGATACCAATCTAACAAAAAATTCAAAAGATACTTCTCAGATATCGTGTAACACCCTTGGCCAATGGTAAATCACCAGCAGAATTGTACTTGAATCGTCGACTACGTATCAAATTAGACGCAATGTTCGTATACAAAGAGAAAACACTTGAACAATTTGAGCCTTGTTCACGTTTTTTTTTAGTTGGGGATAGAATACAAGCAAAGTTTTTTATCAATAACGCAGTACAATGGAAATTTGGTGTGATTAAACGGAAGTTAGGTAAACTACACTACGTTGTTCAACTGGATGAAGGAAGATCTATTAAAAGGCATGTTAATCAACTTTGGGGAAGTGGGATTGAGAGAGTAACACTAGACGAATCAGCGGTGGATAGGGAAGATTTGGAAACAACGAATACATCTGAAGAACATTATTTACGGCTTAAACCCACAGTATCTGGTCACGCGCCTTATGCAGAGCCTTCTGTGACACCCCTAAATGAGCAAACGATCATATCACCACGAAGAGAGTCTCTTCTGACACCCTTAAATGAACAGACGATCGTACCACCACGAAGATCAAGTCGTTTGAGACGTTGTCCTCCACATTTACAACATTATATTATATAGCAGTCTTTTATAAAGTAGGGGAGAATTGTTGTATCTATGCTATAGTAGAGGGCGATGGGCATAATAACAATATGAAAATATATCATGTCAAAAATAACAAGTAATGACAAATAAAGTATTTAAACTATATTGCGTGATTTCTAATCTTTATCGAATATAAAAAAACACAACACTTATGGTCATTGTAATATGAGACAGTAATTTCATATAACCGTCATGTGTCACTTTGACAATGATACCTGTCACTTTGAAATATGCAATTAATTGATACGAAGCTTTCAATTTATGAAGTAGAAGTACTGTATGGTCACAGCAAATTTTCACCATTCAGTAACAAATTCTCATATTCAGTTTTCTTAATTTTATAATAATTAATTTAGCTAACATCACGAAACTGCGTACATAGCTTACGTGCATCGTGAAGTTTGGTTGCTTCTAACGTTGCTTTTATTTTAATTATCCCACTTATACATGATGTCGTGTTCTGTTTAATTTTCACTATGATAAATGGGTACGTAGTATTATGCCCGGTTGCATGAACGTTCATTAACTGAACAGTTCTTCAAAAATGAACAATATTAAATCGAATTTTTGATAGCAATGCTAAGCAACTGATTTGACGAATATATTCGATTTGATATTGTTCATTTTCAAAGAACTCTTTAATTGATGCGCGTTCATACAACGAGACCTTATGCCCGTACTTATAGTCGATACTTCGCTCGATCTCAGACTTGAGAATTGCTCAAGTATGCGAGTATTACCAATAGTCGTTACTTGGCTACGGAGTAATACTTCGCGTTTGCTTGACTCCGGCTTTACTTGAGTCTACTACAAGGCTACCTTGAGTCGTGCATAAGTATTCGTGTCAGTTATTTTTGACATTTGTATTTCCAACATGAATATACGCCATAGAGGTATACATACTTACTGAAACTTATCTTCCCAATCAAATTGTCCAAAAATAGATCAAATTCAATAGACAAACCAGGAATATTTCGCAAATACTGTCATGAACGTCAAACATATCAATCAAATATATGTCAAAAACAAGAAATCTCAAGCTTCGCTACGAATTTACGGAGTATCGACTATAGGATAGATTTTCAAGTAAGTATCTATGGTGACTTCACCTCGACTTGGCCAAGTAATACTCAAAAATGAGATTGAGTTTCGACTATAAATACGGGCATTAGTGATGTAAAAAGTAATCACGAAGCATGTTGAACTTTTCATCTTCATTGTTTTTACAAAATACGTCTGACCATAGTTCAGTGTTCATTCAATAAATAGAAAAAGCATGGTTACAGTTTTTTTTATAATTTTGTACCCTTAAGGTTTGTTTTCAGAAATCTTAGAAGGTATTATAAAAATTTGACTGAAATGATCAACTAATTTTATTTTATTGAAAGTTAAAAGAAAATTAAAGTCTTGTATCACACTGTTCAAAAAAATTTTATTTTTTATTTTTATCATAATTTTATTTTAATTGTACGGTCATTATCTCGTTTTCTGGTATATTAGGAAATATATAACCTATTTGTATAATCTAATGTATCGTAAATTATTCGCTTATCTGTTTCTGAATTAACAATACTTAATATTTATGAATATGCGTATTCTACGATATTTGATAGTTTGTAATGTCGATTATTTTTCCTGTATCTATGGGTAAGAATTTAAGCCAAGATTCAAGTGTGAGATGTGTTCTCTCTACTTTGTATATAATTCTATAGATCAGAATTTAGAATGTCAAAATAATTTAATTCAATATATAAGCATCATAAAAGCTTGAAAGGTATCGCAAATTATTCGCTATGATGTAATAGTTCATATTATTTGTGATTAGTTTTCAACTTTTCATATTCTACAATATTTAATAAAATAATATTGAAACCTAAACGTCAAAGCTGAAAGATATAATTGATGTTCAACAAGTATTTGTATATGGCTAATGAATACAATTTTTATTAGACATTGATTTGGAACCCGCGCACTTCGCTTTGCTTATGCTCTCGTACCAAGATGCCTGCGGTATGTTTTCTGTTATACTCGCGCACTTCGCTCTACTCGTTCGTTGGATAAACATGCCACAGGCATGTTTCTCATCCTTCTATAGTCTCTACTCTTAAACTCACGGGTCTACCCCATATTTTCTCGTACTTTAGTCTCAACTCCAGTATTTTTTTCTGTGTAAAGTTGAAATATTACATGTTTTTAGATCAATTCTGCATGCGTTTTCAACTGTTCCTTGATAGTTATAATCTTTCTTGAGTCATTGCTCTTGGGATCAAGCATTACGCCTGGCTCATGCGTTTATCGTAACATTTGAAACTCACGCACTTCGCTTCGCTCCTGTCTTCAAATCAATTCTGTATGCGCTTCTAATTTTCCTACGATTACTATCGATGTGAAAAATTTCTCATCATACAAAAGTATTTCGCTTTAGAAAAATCAAATGCAAAGTTTAATATCAAAAAAATCGTTCAGGCTGTATATTAGAATCAATACTGTACCCAGTATATCATTATAGAGCCCAGACCTTGCATTCTATATCTCTACCTAGTATATAGTTCCGATTCTTTCGTCTCTACATTTTCCATGGCTCCATGTCTCTCATTTTTATAACTATAAATGTGAAAATTTAGAAACATACAACAGGCAACGATGCTAAAAATGGCCAATTTAAAAAAAATAAATGACAAAAAATTTTTCTAATAATTTGAAATCTATCCATGAACATAGGCGATAGAAGTGCACAAATTTTGACTGAGGTTTGCCTGAAGAACGACTTCAAGCTTTAAGGCTAGCTTTCCATCCCACTGGGTCTGAAACTTCGCAGCGATATAAAAAGACTACCTAGAGCCACTTTCTTTCCATAAAACTCTCCTCAATCATTGCTCTAAAACTCAAGTATTTCGTTTTGCGCGTACGTTCATGAAAACATGTCTGCGACATGATTTTTCCTCTCTTAGGTCCAGTATTTCAATCCATGGTTTACCTTAAACGCAGCTTAATTTCCATAGTAATGATTGTTGCAACAATTGTTACTAAGGTAATTAAGCTTCGCTCAAGATAAACCAAAGACTGAAATACCGGCCCTATGTCACTGATTTGGAATTCACGCACTGTGTTTCGTATAAACATGTCTACGGCATGTTTCCTCAGATACTCACGCATTTCGTTTTGCTCGTGCATTCGAGAATCATGCTTGCAGTATATTTTCCTCCTCTCAGGTCCGGTATTTCAGTCCTCGGTTTACCTTAAGCGGAGATTGATTATCTTGGTAACAATTGTTCTAACAATCATTACTATGGAAATTAAGCTACGTTTAAGGTAAACCATGGATTTAAATACTGGACCTCAGTAACTACTTTGAAACTCACGCGTCTTCGCTCGTGCGTTCATATTAACATGCCTACGGCATGATTTTTCTTCATCATCCATCATAAAGTTTAAGATTTAGTATTATAGATAATTTTTCTTACCTCAGTAACAGATAGCCCGGCTGTTAGAAACGGCACAACATTGGCTAATGTATCTGGATGCTCCGTGATCCACTCTGCGTAGGCACCGAACGTATCCAGGGCCATTCCCAACACTTTTATGTTTAATTGTTCATAAGGAATATCTTTTAATCGTTCCATCAACTTAGGTAAATACACATCTTCAATATCCACAGCCTCAGCAATCGCATAATACGCATGTAAACAGCTCTCTATCTCCGGCCAATGCTCTTGGTTTCTACATCTGTCGATAGATTCATTTAAATTTTTGTTCAAAATTTCTAACAATTCGGTATTTAAAACACTATGACAATACATCAAAGTATCCGCAATATCTTGACGATAGCATCTAAAGAGTTCCTTGTCATCAGCAGAATATCTTTGAAGCTCTGTGTCCACCGGAAAACTAGATTTCCGTAAAAGAGCGGTAACAAGATCCCGGTATAAAGGTTTTAGAAGAAGTAAGACGCGTGCACAAGCAGCTGTGTCTAAGGCAAGTGCATCATCTTGAAGGGTGTACCAAAAACCAAAAATCAATGCTGAAGCGGACTCATCAATTGGATATCTGAAAATCATAATTAAATATTGAATTGAATTTTGTTACTTTATGTTGATTAATGATATGATACTAGCAGGCACAGATTGTATAATAAAATACAAGTCAATATAATTGGTAAAAAAAAAAATCTGACGTGAACATCACTTGACTTACTTGTACATCATTTGATATATACACAAATTTATTCAATAAAGTTTTCTGTCACTCCAGATTATAATTAATATAATTTTAATATTTTGACATGTAAAATGTCAAACAAAATGAAAAAATTGACAACATCATTGCCTACCTTTTCATTTCAATTGAACTGATTGTTTTATACGGCAAATTCTGAATGTCTGTTATACTTATAAACTGCACTTCCGGCTCAGCCGATTGATACAAAAATAGTAGATAAATATTTTGATGCTACAACAAGTTCAAACACTAAATTTCAATATGCTATGGCTGATCATTCAAGATTTATGCAAGTAAATTTAAAAAAAAAATTCAAGTAAAGTGCACTTCTACTTTGACCGATTCATACAATAATAGCAAATAATCATTCTGATACAACATCAAATTCAAATACTGAATTTCAACAACTTACGGTTGATAATTCTGGATTTATTAGAAAAACTCGAAAAAAATTTCAAGTAATGTGCACTTCTGGTACAGACGATTGGAACCATAATGCGAGGTGCACAACTAGACCCTATACCAGTCTTAAATACAAAATTTCAACATTATACGTTCAACCAGTTTTGAGATTTGCGAATTACGCACGAACGCACGCACGCATGAACATACGTACCGACATCAAGCCAAAAATAGTCAAAATGGATTCAGGGATGCTCAAAACGGATATTTCCATCAAAATCTCGATAGGTGAATTTTGTCGGTTTCACAATACTTCCTTGTACTTAGTACAAGTATGTAAAAATTAACGTATTTCATTATGCAACTTCAATCACATAAGTTAACAGCGCAAATGTAAATAGACGAGAGGAGATATACTATTATTTCATCTTTCAGAACGATTGACTTGTACTGATATTTATAATTGCACTTACGTCTTCGTGCATCATAATGAATCTGTCTTGAAAATTGTCGTAAAAGTGGAAGGTTTCCCATTAAACTTTGGTAGTATAAACTCGTGAATTAATATTTTTATCACTTTCACCTTACAGTTAGAGTTATAAATACTGGAAACATCACGGCAATAATAACGCTACGAGGTAAAATTGAAATATGAAAAGTAGGCACAGAATATTTATGAACTATAAACTTTTACTTAACATAGAAGACAGTCCATTTGTCATTACAATGATTCATCGGTTTCAGAGTCTGATGAAGTGCATATGTCATACGCACTTTCCTCCTCATTTCTGTAAAGGTACTTTCGGTGTATTTCCTTAATAACACGTCGTTAATTGAAGGAAGTGTTGCTTCGCCTTCTATATTTTGATTGTTGAATGTAAATTCTCTAATTTCCGGTTTTATAAAGGGCAGAGTAATTTACTTCCAGAGTAAATGAAATTTATTCTGTTAAGTGACAGTCGATTTTTTGACAGCAATGATTCTGTTGTTATAAAGAAATTCAAAACGATTAGAATTTGTAAGTAGTATAAATTTATTTTGAGAGTAAATTTACTTGGTCTTTTATAAAACCGGCCATAAGACAAATAGCCAATAATTCGTGTGGATGCTATTCTAATTTGACTATAGATATTTAAGATACAAGTGTAAAAAGTTATTCTTTATTGCACGAGCGGCTTGGTTAAAAAAACGAGCGCAGCAAGTGTTTTTAAAAGTTCCGCGAGTGCAATAAAGAATTTTACACGTGTATCTTACAATATTTTATCTTCGATCGTGCTAATTTTCCTCGAGAAATGTTTTTTTTTTTGTAAATGTCACTGAGGCGGTTATTACTATGCAAATGTTATGATTGTCATATTGTAAATAAATTAGTGTTGATAGAAACGCCATTCTTATTTGCGAGAATTTGAATTGATTGTGAAGTTAAAAATGTGTGAAACTGAAGACTGATTACCCAATAAACTTTAAAACAATATATATATATATATATATATATATATATATATATATATATATCCAATGACGTACAAGTAAGTCACGTGATGTTCACGTCAGATTTTTTATTATTGATTTGGAGATCGTTGTTATTGCAATTTTTTTTCAAGCAATTCAATTTTTTGTGAATGTCTGGTACAAAGTCGCCTAGGATAACCAAATCGTCTGCATAAAGTAGCGTAAGTATGTCTGTAGAACTATCAATGTAGACACCTTCCATATCTTGTTCTCTAAAGTAGTTCTCGATATCAGCAATGAAAAGGCTGAATAATAAGGGGCTGAGTATATCTCCTTGTAGATCACTTCTATTTACATTTATAGACTCCGTATATTGTCTGTTAATGTTCATTCAAAAAGTATATATATTTAAATATTTTTTTTTTTTTGACATCAATCACTGAATTTTGGGCTCAAAATTCTCGACACTTTGTGAGCTTCTCTGATATCCGTTTACACTTTATTTTATTATTTTTTATTTACATTAAAATTTAAATCTGTGAAACTTTTCTGACAGATCCTGAATGCTATTATACTATTGGAATCTGTCATTCTCACTTCTCCAAAAACATAAATTACTAAATAAATTTCTATCACAAGAATCAGCTCCAGAAAATTAAAAAGCAATTAGTAGGTCAATAATAGTTATTGAAATTTCTAATTCTGTAATTAATGCATTATAACAGCATTCATGAGTTTATACAATTATGTCTCCACCATGCAATAATTTACACTTCAATACTGTAATAATGCTTGTTCCACTAGTAACATAAATAATACCCAAGCAATGCTCATGTAAGAGTGAAATAATCCGTATTTCAATTACTTGAGGGAATAATATAGTATATGTTGCAATATACGTGTTAAAAGTGATTTTATTTTGTTCCAAAGGTTGCGCCACTCCGCTGCGCGTTGTGTTCCAAGCTTCCCTTGTCACAAAATAAAATGACACTCTTAACACTTATATCATAAATAACTATTATTTCTATATTTAATAATAATATAGTTGCTCACTGATCCGCGGCCTTACATTTTATACAATTGCACAGCTGTCCCTTAAATTTTAGGTGTCGCTTAATTTGACAATATCGTATCAAGAAAAAAGTCAAATGTGGCATGAACATTGCTGTCATTATTCCGATTCGATATTCTTTGTTTGAGTGAAGCTTAAAATTCAAGCTAGATCGGTGCAACCGGCAATTAGAAACTTAATTTGTATGTGAGCATTAATTTTTGTAAATTTCTCTATAAAATATTCTATTAGTAAAATGTTAATATATTTAAATTCTTGTCTATCCCGCCATAATCACTGATTTTCCTAAAGCCTGACTTACTTCAAAATAAGATTAGATTAGACAGGGACAGCTATACTCTATTTGTTTTTAAGATTTCTGTAACTAGAAGACCGAGTCGCACTGTGAAAAACTTTTAATCTAGTTATTTGACAACTGTTATTTAGTGACGTTTACAAATCCAGATTTCATAAGAATGTATTACAAGTTTTAGAAATAATACAAGCAATATGTTGATTATAACAAGTAATAATAATGTGAGCGCAAATTTTAACAAAATTTTCATCAACATAGGTACTCGTTTAAATATAATTATTTAATTTTGACAGTCACTTAAAAGTACAGTCACATCAAAAGGCATTAAAAGTTTTATTACAAGTACATTCAGAGTGGACAACTAAATATCAACTGTGTAAACTTTCCCGCGATTTGAGCAAATCAAAGATCAAGATCAAATAGGCCCTATCTTCTCCACACTGACTTCTTAAAAAAAATGAACTATAGTACCGTTTCACCTTAATGGTTGGCCTCACAACAGACTATTTTTTATGTGTGTCAATTCGTCAATTTTTGATCACGCGTCTACACAATATTATCAACACGCATTTAGTCAGCAGAGTCCAAAATAGTCGGTTGTGGCATAAGAAGGTTGCTCCTTTTCAATTTTATACATCAGACTTTTTAATTTTTTAAATGTTTTATATCAATTTCCAAAATTCTTCTGTAAGTATATTATTGTAACAAGATTTTAATTACAGTAGATTCAAAAACAATCTAACTGTTTCATATTGTAGCGCTCTTGAAGATGGCTAAAGTGTAGCCGAACCAGTCGAGCTAGGAAAGAAAATATAAATAAATTTGACTGAATTCCCAAATTTTGCTTACTTACATTCACTATTCCAATCAGCTTCAACAAGATAATCCAAAAATTTATTAAACCTCTGAATATCAGCTGTTCATCAATTATCACACCCTGATGCTTAAATTCTATCATTTTCTTTAACTTAGAATAGTATTGCCTATATTTCTCATAAAGCATTCATAGTGAGGATCCGATTATAGAATTGATGGCATAAAACTCACCTTCCAGGAGCTGCACTGCATTCAAGCACTACTCTTACAACCCCAAGAGCGAGTTCTCTCTCTTCTTCATGACTTCCGGCGAGTGCCTGCACTAAGAGTTTGCTGTGTGCATCCGCTGTAGACACCAATAAGCCACAAAATATGCACACAATATCACGGTTTTGAGATCGAGTTGGCTTTGCACGTTCGGAAGCTAATACGGGTGATAAATTTTGAAGCATGTGGCGTAGAACTCCGAAGATAACCTGAAAATTGTGAAATAAATTTAATCTGGTCAGCTAAAATTTAAAGAAAGAAATATAAAAATTTAGAATAGTTTCAACATATGAATTCGTTTATAGACCTTTCATAATTTCAACGATAACGTGAGAAAATTTTATTTCTTTATTTTATCTTTGTAGCGTATTTCTTTCGCGTGCATTCATTCTCTAAACTGAGAATTGGTTGGCTGAGAAAGAAAATAATTGTTCTTTTCGAACATTCGTTTTGAAGTGAATTTTTGAGCTAAAATTTTGACTTGTGAGAGATTTTTGAGAAAATTCACAATCAATCAAAAATATTGGATTTGCTGGCCTACAACTTCTAGAAATTCATTCTTTGGAGACATCCCGGATCACTAATAAACGAATTGTTGTGAAACACTACAAATCACATACGAACATATGGCTTTATTACAAGAAAACTGTAGAGAACTGATCATGGCCATTTTTTTCAACCATTAGTTGAATAAAATAACGGATAGGGGGTAGTAACTTGCTATAGTTAGTAAGATTTGTGTGTTTCATTTAGTTTTTTTTTTTAATTCTAGTACTAAATATTCTCCACTGTTGATGACAGCGTGAGCATTTTATCGTATAAGGAGTTTTACCATGATTTTCGCAGTCCTCGACACTACTGTCGCCACTTCCTTTGCGTATTAAGTCAAAACCAGGCGTGATCAAGTTGTTTGATCAATTATTTGAGCTATTTTTGGCTTGATGTCGGTACGTATGTTCGTGCGTGCGTGTGTTCGTGCGTGCGTGTGTTCGTGCGTGCGTGCGTAACTCGCAAATCTCAAAACTGGTTGAACGTATAATGTTGAAATTTTGTATTTTAGATTAGTAAAGGGTCTAGTTGCGCACCTCGCATTATGGTTTCAATCGTCTGTACCGGAAGTGCACTTTACTTGAAACTTCTTTCGAATTTTTCTAATAAATTCAGAACGATCATTCGTAGGATGTTGAAATTCAGTATTTGAACTTGGTGTTGTATCAGAATGGTTTTTTTGCTATTTTTGTTAGAATCGGTCAGGCCAGAAGTGCATTTTACTTGAAACATTTTTTGAATTTTTTGCATAAATATAGAATGATCCGCCATAGCATATTGAAATTTCGTATAAAGAACTTTTATAACATTTTATTGTACAGTACATCTTGCATTATGATTGCAATCGGCTAAGCCGGAAGTGCACTTTACTTGAAACTTTTTTTTAATTTTCCGCGTAAATTCAGAATGATCAGCCATAGGATACTGAAGTTTAGCATTTGAAATTGCTGTAGCATCTAAATGGTCATCTTCTATCTTTGTAACAATCGGCTGAGCCGGGAGTACACTTTATATGACAGACTTTTTGAATTTTCCGCATGAATTCTAAACAATTAGTCGTAGAATTTTTTAATTTTGTATTAGTCACTTTTATAATATCTAGTTGTACACCTTGCATTATGATTGCTTACGACTAAATTCAAAACGATTGAACGTAGTTTGTTAGAATTCAGTATTTAGGACGATTATATCGTGTAGATGCTCATATCCTATTTTTATTGAGATCCACCGAGCCGGAAGTGCACTTTACTTGACAGTCTTTTGGAATTATTCGCATAAATTCGAAACGATCAGGTGTAGAATATTGAAATTTGGTATTTCAGTCTGCTGTAGCATCTGAATGATTGCCTATTATTTTCATAACAATAGACTGAACCGGAAGTGTGTTTCAGAAGAAATTCTTTTTCTAATTCTGCGCATAAATTCAGATCTGTTAGTAGTCGTAGAATTTTGTAGATCACTATTTAGGAATGTTGTACTATAAGAATAATGGCCTACTGTTTCCATAGCAACCGATCAATGATATATATGATCAAACATCAAACACAAAATCACAAAATCTACAAAATTCTACGACTACTAACAGATCTGAATTTATGCGCAGAATTAGAAAAAGAATTTCTTCTGAAGCACACTTCCGGTTCAGTCTATTGTTATGAAAATAATAGGCAATCATTCAGATGCTACAGCAGACTGAAATACCAAATTTCAATATTCTACACCTGATCGTTTCGAATTTATGCGAATAATTCCAAAAGACTGTCAAGTAAAGTGCACTTCCGGCTCGGTGGATCTCAATAAAAATAGGATATGAGCATCTACACGATATAATCGTCCTAAATACTGAATTCTAACAAACTACGTTCAATCGTTTTGAATTTAGTCGTAAGCAATCATAATGCAAGGTGTACAACTAGATATTATAAAAGTGACTAATACAAAATTAAAAAATTCTACGACTAATTGTTTAGAATTCATGCGGAAAATTCAAAAAGTCTGTCATATAAAGTGTACTCCCGGCTCAGCCGATTGTTACAAAGATAGAAGATGACCATTTAGATGCTACAGCAATTTCAAATGCTAAACTTCAGTATCCTATGGCTGATCATTCTGAATTTACGCGGAAAATTAAAAAAAAGTTTCAAGTAAAGTGCACTTCCGGCTTAGCCGATTGCAATCATAATGCAAGATGTACTGTACAATAAAATGTTATAAAAGTTCTTTATACGAAATTTCAATATGCTATGGCGGATCATTCTATATTTATGCAAAAAATTCAAAAAATGTTTCAAGTAAAATGCACTTCTGGCCTGACCGATTCTAACAAAAATAGCAAAAAACCATTCTGATACAACACCAAGTTCAAATACTGAATTTCAACATCCTACGAATGATCGTTCTGAATTTATTAGAAAAATTCGAAAGAAGTTTCAAGTAAAGTGCACTTCCGGTACAGACGATTGAAACCATAATGCGAGGTGCGCAACTAGACCCTTTACTAATCTAAAATACAAAATTTCAACATTATACGTTCAACCAGTTTTGAGATTTGCGAGTTACGCACGCACGCACGAACACACGCACGCACGAACACACGCACGCACGAACATACGTACCGACATCAAGCCAAAAATAGCTCAAATAATTGATCAAACAACTTGATCACGCCTGGTTTTGACTTAATACGCAAAGGAAGTGGCGACAGTAGTGTCGAGGACTGCGAAAATCATGGTAAAACTCCTTATACGATAAAATGCTCACGCTGTCATCAACAGTGGAGAATATTTAGTACTAGAATTAAAAAAAAAAACTAAATGAAACACACAAATCTTACTAACTATAGCAAGTTACTACCCCCTATCCGTTATTTTATTCAACTAATGGTTGAAAAAAATGGCCATGATCAGTTCTCTACAGTTTTCTTGTAATAAAGCCATATGTTCGTATGTGATTTGTAGTGTTTCACAACAATTCGTTTATTAGTGATCCGGGATGTCTCCAAAGAATGAATTTCTAGAAGTTGTAGGCCAGCAAATCCAATATTTTTGATTGATTGTGAATTTTCTCAAAAATCTCTCACAAGTCAAAATTTTAGCTCAAAAATTCACTTCAAAACGAATGTTCGAAAAGAACAATTATTTTCTTTCTCAGCCAACCAATTCTCAGTTTAGAGAATGAATGCACGCGAAAGAAATACGCTACAAAGATAAAATAAAGAAATAAAGTTTTCTCACGTTATCGTTGAAATTATGAAAGGTCTATAAACGAATTCATATGTTGAAACTATTCTAAATTTTTATATTTCTTTCTGGCAAAAACTTTGAAATGTATGTATCTAATACCTAATTGGCTTGGAATTTTTAAAAATAATATATTTGTATATATTCTATAGATTGATAGAATCAGATCAAAAATCAAGAGTTATTGATTCCGTAGTAGAAGGAAGAAGAATTGTAGAAATACAATATTTCTTTGATGAAATCACCAAGTTCAATCACAGTGATTTATTCGATTGTAAAAATGAACATTTAAAAATTATGAAAGAAAGAAGATCGGGTTTCAAATCAGCCTTCTTGATAATGTGTACAATGTGTAAAATTGAAAAATTAATTTGTACAGAGACAATGAGCAAAAGATGGATATTAATACTGCAGCTGTTAATTCTATGATATCAACTGGAGGAGCTTTTGCACAATTAGTAGTACCCTCAATTTACCTTGCATGAGTAAGGATTTCTATCAGAAAAATCAAATTATCAAATATATTTATCGGAAATTTATCGAGATTCGGCCTGGGAATCTATGCGGCTCGCGGGTATAGAGGAAACTGAATTAGCAAGAGAATCGGGATCTGTAGACATGGATGGAATTCCTCTCATCACTGTCATTGCTGATGGTGCTTGGTGCAAAAGAAGCTACAACTCGAATTATGATGCATTATCTGGAGTTGTGAGTATTAATTTTTGAATATCTTAAAAATTAATATTGAGTGTTTACAATGGAGTACTTGTACTTTCTTCAATGTATGGAAGTGAATGCTGGAAGTGGTTGCAAAACAATAAACGGTGTATAACTGCTGTAAAAATAAAAAAATGTACTCCCCTGACCACGAATTATATGATTAGTTTCATTACTTTTCATGAGTTTGGAGTATCGTATCAAATAATTGCATATTTCAAAGTGACAGCCGTCATTGTTAAAGTCACAGATGGCGGTTATATGAAATTACCATTTTATTTTACAATGGCCATAAGTCTCATGTCCAGTTGCTTTAGTTAGTTCCAAGCATGGCATAGTCTGGTCAAGTTGTAAAAAAACAATTAACAATCGGAAAAATTGTTTATTTTATATTTCTACTAAGCTTGTCTCCCTGAAAGCATTTGCAGGTGAAGTCCATATAAGAGTGTTAATAATTCTAATTTCACATCATGATTGTTTTGATCTCTTTGCTTCAGAAAAATATAAATAGTTTTGTAATAACTCAAATTTTAATAATAAGAATGAACCGCTGATAGTTTCGAAGAATGTTTTCTTGTATAATTTAGCACAATATCTACCCCAAATGTTTTTAAAAAATATCAGCGGGTCATTTGTTATTATTAAAATATGAATTATTTTAAAATTCGTTATATTTTTCTGAAGCAAAGATATAATAAGAATCCTAATGTCGAATAAGAATTATTATTACGCATATTTGGACATCACATGCATACGTTTTTTTTTTTTTTAATAAGTACCTTGACTATATCTTGTTTGTTGCCAAATTACAGCTTCTGCGGATATAATTCAAGTTAAATTGTCAAAAACTGTTTTTTTACAACTCGACCAGATAAGAAATTATAATACAAATTTTTTGGAATGAATATGTTATTTTCGATAACTCATGCCAACTTCATTTGACGATAAAGCGTAATTTCAATGTTTGTATGTATTTATCAACATTATCTAAAAAACTGTATATTACAGGGTTGTATCATTGGTCAGAAAACCGGAAAACTCCTATTTTTGTCTGTAAGAAACAAATATTGTTGTATTTGTGCTCGGGCACACAGTTTGAATCAAGATCCAATCGATCATAAATGTTACAAAAATTGGAAAGGGACATCAACAAGTATGGAAAGCGATATTATAGTAGAGGGATTTTCAAGAAGTATGGAAATGCATAAAATCAAATATGCGAAACTTGTTGGCGATGGAGATAGCAGTGTGTATAAACGAATAACTGAGACGAAACCATACGGAAATGATTTAAAAGTGGAAAAAATTGAATGTACGAATCATTTGCTACGTAATTTTTGTAATCGCCTACGTGATTTATCTAATAAAAGATACAGCAGCTCTGGAACTTTAGTGAATGTGAACTTACGCAATATGTTAAAAAATAACGTAAAACGTTTGAGAGTAGCGGTAGAAAAGGCTACTTCATTTAGAAGAGGACAAAATTTTGGATATTTGGAAACTGTTAAACATCTTAAATCCGATATAAATAATACAGCTTTTCACGTTTTTGGGCAACATACCAATTGTGCAGATTACTTCTGTAACAAAAAAGATACTGCTGATATAAATCATATTCCCGAAATGCAAACTTGTGGTCTTTTACAAGATATTAAAATTATCTTCAATAGACTAGTTTATCATGCGTCAAGTCTAATATCAAACATGAACAATAATAAAGCAGAGCAATATAACGCAGTGTTGGCAAAATTTGCGGGAGGTAAAAGAATTTGTTTTTCGAAAAGGGGAAGCTATAATATGCGCTGTAACGCTGCAGCATTGTCATATAATAGTAACGGAGATATGCAAAGCATAGTTTTTAAAAAAATCACTGGTAGTAGTCCTGGCAAATACACAAAAAAATTCATAAGGAATTATAAACACATTTCCGCTTATCGCTGTAAACGAAAGTTATTACCGAAACCAAGAAAGGTAATAACTATTAAGAAGGGTGCTGATCAGGATTATGGACCTCAAGCTGAGCAAGTGGATTATGAAATGGATAGTGAGGAATTTAATAAGAAAAAAGAAAAATTCCTCAATACTTTGAAAATGACTCCAGAAGAAATAGAAAGTCTACAAAATTCAACAGTAGGTCAAGCATCCAATAACTTGTGGCAAACAGAACGGCTAAAAAGAATCACAGCGTCAAATTTTGGAAGAATATGTCGAATGCGACCGACAACAAGTAGAATCAACACCGTGAAGAATATTTTATATGGTCAATTTTCCGGGAATAAACATACCAGATATGGTATTGAACATGAACCCCTAGCAGTCCAGGATTTCGAAAATAAATTTGATATTAAAGTTCAAGAATGCGGTATGTTCGTGGATAATTTCAATTATTATTTAGCCGCAAGTCCAGATGGACTTGTCGATGATAATGCCATAATTGAAATTAAGTGCCCAGCAACTGCAGCAAAATATACTCCAGAAGAAGCAATAGCAGCAAAATTGATTAAATTTGCTAATTATCAGGCAGGAAACTTCAGTTTGAAAAGGACACATTTATATTTTTATCAGGTGCAAGGTCAATTACATATCACTCAAAAGAATGTTTGTCATTTCATATTATGGACTCCAAAGGGATTTCTCACTGAAAAGGTTTGTGCAAGCAAACAATATAGAAATAAACAAAAATTTACATATACATTTTTTTTACAGATTTATCGTGATGACAATTTTTGGGTTACTCATATGGAAGACAGTCTGCGAGATTTCTATTTTAATCACTTGTTGCCAGAAATTTTGAATCCCAAACTAAATAGAGTATTATAAATTTCATGTTCATTCAAAAAAAAAAAAATTCTACTTATATGTGTTTTTGTTGATAGATTTCATGCTCTTATTTATAGATTTACGTTTTTTTTATGATGATAAATGTTATATTCATATTTTTATTATTGTAAATTAATATTGTCTGATTTCTTATTATGACTAATGAATATTGATGATAATTGGAAATACCATGTATCGAAGTACGGTTAAAAACGGGCTTAGAATAAGAGGATTACTCAGTATTTATTCTTCGGAAAAAATTATTTTAAATTTCAAAATAATAACTTGAAATCCTAGTACTTGATTTATGTACTGTTATCACTAGTATTAATTACCATTTAGCGGAATTGATTCATTATTCTTACAATTACAATCAAGTGAACTGAATTTTTTCATTATTTTTCACCTTTGAAATATCCAAATTATTAGTATCCTTCCTTTAAAAATCCAAATCAATTTTAAATAGCTTACATTTTTTTTACCTTTCTTTCTTTGTTTCTGACTTGATCATGTATACTTTTACACAGATCAGTTGGACTGGCATAAATTATGTTTTTAATCAATCACATCATGCAGTTTAATCTTAAAATCATTGAATTTTTTTTCATTTAGCTCATTTCTTTTCACAAAAATATATATTTTGTCGTTTATCTTTGCGAAATCACAAATTCTAATTTTTGTCATAAAATGGAATGAAAAATTTATCAGGTACCGATACTTTTGTTATGAGAGAGAAACTTGTATGTAGTGAGAAAGATGGAAAATATTTGCTCCACCCACTTTTCATGCTTGAATATTTTGCGCCTGTAAGTAGGCAATGTGTATTCAGAATTCAGTAGATTTTGTGTTGTCAAAATTTCAAACTACGGTTTATTTTTGCCATATTTTCAAACTTTCGTTTTACAAAATTATTAATTAAGGATATATGTCGACGGGATACTTAATATAAAGTCCATAAATGTCTTACAAATTAGACAAATGTATGATTAAAAAGAGTATATTTTTCAGCTTTTTTTCGATCAAAATTTATAATACTAGAAACAAATAATAACCAAAGTTATTAGGTATCCCGTTATAATGTATTATTTTTCTTTACAAAAGTTTTTGTTTGAAGACGATAAGTTCATCTGATTTTGAGTAGTTTGAAATTTTCTTAGACCTTTAATTTTCTAGTCACCGCCAACCCTCTTAACTGAGGTTCTATAAACTCATTCACTGTTTAATTTTGACTTAATCGTGAATCAATTAAATTATAGTTTCGTGTTTATTTGAGATAGAATGACGTCAAAAAATTAAATTAATTCTGAATTAATCATTTCATCGCGATTAAATATTTGATTTGCTTTCTATAAACCGGTCCTTAGATATTTACTTTTGGATCATCTGGAGAATCTAGTTTATTCAGCACCAGTCAATAACAAATCAAAACATCATAAATAGCTGCAATACAATTGCTTGACGACTGGTAACCGCACCCTAAGATTGAAGAAATATCAATCAATCTACCAAGTGCACTTTAAGAATCTGCCACACCTGTAGTGGGTGAAAGGCATGATTGATATTTATTTTTACTTAATTTTTTCAATACAATTCGCAATAAAGTCAGAGCTCTCGAACGTATTCGTCAGTCCTTAAGACGAAGATCAGAATGCTGTATTGAATTTCAAGGTCAACATTTTGAGAATTTTTATAATTTATAATTGACTGTTTTTCCATTGTAAAGGGCCACTATGATTTTATTGTAATATTAAAAGTACGAGCTGTATATGCTTAGCTAATGGAGTAAGCAGCGCCTCGATGCGGAAGATTTTGGAAATTCGTAGGTTATAAACGAAGTTTGACGTATTCGCTGCAAGCAGGCGACAGTTGATGTATTTTATTAAATAATTTAATTGGGTTCTATCACGTATATAAAGTAACCATACCATATGAAAGTTTCTAAAATTTTGTATTGTGATTATTTTTTACACAATTTTTTGATAAACAAAATTGCCGTAAACGCCCGAGCGCAATTGATGTACATGTAACGTCACTTCGGTGCTCAGAGCACAGATTATAGCTAGATTCTTTCGTTCACGGAGTACTGATCTAACTGATCTGGATCACTATGTGCTTGTTTTTTCATTTACGGATTAGTCACCCCCCCCCCCCCTCCAAATTTCAACTACTCCAGATCACCAACAACTCCTCTAACGAAAAGCTAGAGGAGTTCATGTGGTTCATATGAATTTAAAAAACGGCGAAGCTTGTAACATTTGAACCATAAGAAATGGAAGAAATAGTTTTGAAATAGCTTTATTTGGGTAGATGGAAAATTTTGTGGTAATTTTTCCTGAAATTGAATTATAATTATCAAACAGATGAAAAAACTGCATGTATTTGTGTTTTACATATTTAAAAGATGCTTTCTATTGAAATTTTTTGCATATCCATGATTAAACGGAGTTAGAACAAATTTTAGATTAATGATCACAGACAAACGCACACTCAACAAATGTTTGGCATTCTTTCGATTACAACAGATCATATGATCTCGACGCCATTTTCAACTGATCTTTAGATTCAGTTAGACCAGTAATCAGTTATAGAGCAAGAGCCCACGACGGCCAGACCTTCGTTATTTTATAAAAGTTGAAAGTTTGCCCATGCATGTCCCCTACATAGGTAAGAACGACCAGCGATTATAGAGTTTGGGTCGTGGTTACTTCGGCAGGTAACAGGTAGTAAAGGTGTATAAAATAACACCTTAAATTCGTTAGAATATAAAGCTCAATTTTTTTATATTTTCTCCAGGATAACTTTAGAAATCTCGTCATCCATTGCCGGACACTTATGACAGTTGCTACCCCCTGCCAGACACCCCTAAACTGTAATAAATTATAATTATACTTTCGTTATAGTATAAAAGCTGAATTTTATATATGTTACTTGGGGACCTATAAAAAGATGTTATCCCAATAGCCGGACAGTTTTAATGGTTTTTACATCTTGCCAGACACATTGAAAGTCCGCTGTGGGTGCGAGCTCGAGTGCTAAGTCGACTGCGATTTTCAAAAATATCCCATGAAAAAATAATTTCATTACGTTAAAATAATTTTATTACGTTCACAGCCACCTTATATAAAGTAAAACTTTTTTTTTTGATATTGAAAAATATATATATAGGCTGCTAGACAATTGGCCGTATTCTGTAACACAATCATTAACTTATTATCGACCGATAAGATTTTTGTTAAATGGAAACAATTGTAACAAGAAACAATATTCAGAATTTTTGTCAGTGCTACCTACGTTCATTGACTGAAATAGATAATGATCGATAAAAATTTATCGATTGAGTTACAGAATAGCCGCAAATATTGGGAATTAAAAACAAATAATCTAAAACTTGAAAAATTCCAATCGTAACGTTGGCAACTCTGAAGTCATATTAAATAAATTAATTTTACTATCCTAACTTTTTCTTATATTGTAAACCGTATTCATAATCGTAGAAGACAGTTTATTGACAAAATGACAATTAGTTTGATTAATTAGGTAGGCTCCTAAGTAGTGTTAGTCTAGGGCTCCACAAATTGGCAGTACGCCTCCGAAAAATTTAAAAATCCCAGACAATAGACTCTCTCACATCCATCAAAAAAGAAAAATTTCAATCTAAACAAACTATCTGTTCCGTAGCATATTTCAAAATGACCGCCCTAAACCCTCAACAGTAACCATAACCGCCAAACTAATGCGGTTAGTTTGGTTACAGAAAGTAACCAAGAATTTTGACAGCCGCATTCCGTAAACCTAACCGGTTGTCGAAAAAGTAACCGCGATTACCGTGGTTCAATTTCGGAATATTCTATAAACAGCAGATGATGCGCAGTAAAAGATCGCAGTCGACTAGGCACCCTATCTCATTCACTCTCGCTTGAACAGTTGTTACCTCGCGCTCGCACTTACAGCGGACTTTCAATGTGTCTGGCAAGATGTAAAAACCATTAAAACTGTCCGGCTATTGGGATAACATCTTTTTATAGGTCCCCAAGTAACATATATAAAATTCAGCTTTTATACTATAACGAAAGTATAATTATAATTTATTACAGTTTAGGGGTGTCTGGCAGGGGGTAGCAACTGTCATAAGTGTCCGGCAATGGATGACGAGATTTCTAAAGTTATCCTGGAGAAAATATAAAAAAATTGAGCTTTATACTCTAACGAATTTAAGGTGCTATTTTATACACCTTTACTACCTGTTACCTGCCGAAGTAACCACGACCCAAACTCTATAGTCGCTGGTCGTTCTTACCTATGTAGGGGACATGCATGGGCAAACTTTCAGCTTTTATAAAATGACGAAGGTCTGGCCGTCGCACATAGGGGGATTTTGCTGATCTAGCCGGTCAAAATTATTTATTCAGTTTTTTTTACTCCAGGTAGTCGCCCTGGTTAACTAAGAGTCATAATTTTTTTTTTTGATGAATAATGACTGAATGTGCGGAAACTTGTGCTTCAATGATTTAAATTCAGAATAGTTTTCGCTAAACAAAATCCAATGCTCCAAGTAATTTAACTTTTCCTCAGAATTGGGCAAATTTTGCTTTTTCATCCTATCAAAAAGTGATCTATGGGTCACTACTCTAACATCCCAGTGACCCGGTGACTCTGAAACCATATAATTACCAAGTTAACATAGATAGTGTGAATTACAAATAATTTTTCTCTATTTTGATCACTGTCTTGGTCTGTCACCTCTGGCAAAGAAGGGGGCGGATACGGGCGGCTGATTTGGCCATAATAATTTGATATAAACTATAACCTGTCGTAATCTTTCAGAATAATAACCGGGAAGCAACCGGAAGTAAAACAAAAATCTTTTCAAACTTAAAATTGAGTAAGAAATTTTAAGAATTTCAAACTATATTTTCAAACGTCGAATAACAATATCCTATTGAGAAAATATACAGTTCCATATTCCAACAATATGCGTTCTTTCTTTCTTGATCCATATCCATAACAATATTTTGAAAGAAGTCAGTAGTCACGAAAATATTTAATTTTTTGTCAGATACAATCACACTTAGAAAACGCGTAAGAAACGTGCATTCGAAGTGATGACTAACTTCCGACAAAATTAGCGCGCGGGTGCATGCGATAAGAGACCGGGAATGGGTTGTCTATTATTCTCTAGTCATTCGAGAACTATGAGAACCAGTTTTTTTTGACCTATGACAGCTTCTTGTGAATTGATTTTTGACCGGCTAGATCAGCAAAATATCCCTATGTGCGTCGTGGGCTCTTGGGCTATTAACGAAAGAATACAGCTTACCTATTTACTCAGAGTAATTACTGAACGTTATTGCAAGAATTATATCAGAAAGAAAATTATATAGAGGTTGTTTTGTTCGTTTTTATCCTAACACACAAGAAAAATATCCTAATAAGATTTTTGTAAGCAGAGAGGTGTTGATAGAATCTTATCACCAGTGATGTTTTGACGTTTGAGGTTATGGTGTTTCATATTTTATTTTGAGATATATTCATATTTAGTCCAGTCAAGTTAGCCTTAAAAATAGAGGTACCCTTGCATAAATTCCCAAGAAGTTGAAAATCGACATGAACGTTAGAAATACAATTATAATGAAGTTGTGGAAAGTCCCCATCGATCCCATGTGTGCAAAAAATTTTATACGAAGTCAAAGTTCACAAAAATGGGTTTTCCGGGTTTTGAAGTGAAACGGTTGATTTTATGATAAAAGTAGTTGAGATAAGAATTGTAGATCTTTCAATTCTCCACAAAAATAGTTTCCACCCCTTTTTTCCTAAGACTTACCATTTCTGAGAAAAAGCCATTCTAGAGTTATATTCTTAATCATATTCATGACTACGCTGCCTATGTACATTATGGACGTATAATATAGGTTAAACTGTTGATCCGCGTAACTAGTACTCGTACATTGATATTGAATGATAATTCTAAGAATATGAAATGAAAAGAAACACAGTCCCTCATTTTAAGTGACCATATGGCCTTAAGGGTGCGTATCCAAAACCGCGACCTGAAGTGATAGTGGCTGAAGTTACAACTACTGATGAATTTTCAAGTTACTGCCAGTAGATGGCTAAATATTGGTTTGTAGCTGAGATCTAAAGACAAATCTATTTATAGAGACTACCTGAAAACATGTGTCCAACTAATCTTCTTAACTCATAGTAAGCTTAAGAATTTATTTTGTAAGGGTATTTTCAAATATCAGGATAGAAAATGGAATACCAAATCAAATACAATGAGCTCCCATCCTTTGGTTGAAAGTGTATATAAATTATAATTCGTATTTTTTCTCTTCTATCCATTTTCTCAGTATTAAGCAAATATGTAATATTAATTGATTTTATAGGTAATTATGTGGTATATTCATGTATTTCAGTAATTATCCATTAGGATTTCGTTTTGCTCCTATAGATTCCATTAATGAACCTTCAGAAATTATGATTTATAAGATTTCATCATATTTTCACGAATTTTATACATAAAAAATATACATCCTATCTCTTCGTGCAGTTATTCACGATGAAACAATTACAATTTGTTATGAACAATCGATTGTGAATAAACTATTTATTATGAACAATAATAACATTATAAATTATTAAAAAAGGAAAACGTCAAAGTTTCAAATAAAATATTCAGAATTTGAAATCGAAAGTAGCTTTTATAAAAATAAAGTGATACAAACACAAAAGACATTCAGTGAAACTGAAAAGTCTCGATCTCAGCTAAATACTAAAATCTCATATCTTGATTCTTTTTCCACAAACGAAGATCTTTTCATAATATGATATGTCCCAATTATTTTCGGGTTATAATGTCCTGAGTAAAAACTCAAAATGATCTTTTAGTCTTTATTGTTTAGTTATTGACAGACAAGAGGTCATGTGCTGTACCATAAAATAATAATTCGACCTTTATCAAAGTTATATAAAAAAATTAAATTAAATGATCGAAGCACATTTTTAGCAATTCATGAAAGCTTGTTATTTCAAAAATTTCTCAAGTTACTATCTTCTACAATCACTGAGCTTGAAATCAAGCAGTTTGGACTAACTTACGAAACAGTAATTTAAAGTATGAAAGAAGGAAAATACTTTTCAGAACTCATTTTATTGATAAATATGTTTTATTGGGATATCAGTTCTGTAAATTGATTTGAAACACAACGTTTCGACAGCAAAGTGCTGCCTTTTTCAAATGTAAAGAAATATGAAAATAAATAAACAAAATTGTCAAGACAACAAAAATAAAAGTACAAATAGTAACTAAATTAGTTTAAAATATATTAACTCCTAGGATCTTAGAGCTCTGCCTGAGGTTAATCATTCAATATCCACAGGTCTTCAGGAGATAATAATAATCGATCATGGTTACCAATCATTTGTTCATAATTTCAAGTTATTTGTATCTATGAATCTACTAGCAAGAATTACTTCTTCACCACCTCCTGAAGATCTGTGGATGGTTCAGTTATGCGCCAAACCAAAAAGAGTAGAGCCAGATTGATCTAGAACCACAAGGAGTTGACAATTTCCCTATTTAGACCTTCATTATTATCTCCTGAAGACCTGTGGATATTGAATCATCAACCACAGGCAGAGCTCTATGATCCTAGGAGTTAATATATTTTTAAATAATCTAGTTACTATTTGTACTTTTATTTTTGTTGTCTTGACAATTTTGCTTATTTATTTTCATATTTCTTTACACTTGAAAAAGGCAGCACTTTGCTGTCGAAACGTTGTGTTTCTATTTAATTTACAGAACTGATATCCCAATAAAACATATTTATTTTTAAAGTATGAAATTCAATTACTGACATGTTGCTTATTTTGTGCAGTAATTTCCAAATTTCGATTATGCATATTTCAGTAGTAATTATCTTTTGAATATTTATTTAATTTTGACGTGATAACGTCTTATAATTCGATAGAGCTGGCTGCACGCACGAAAAAACATGACTCATACGGCGTTACCTCGCTCGCTCTGAGGCGGTCCATTACGTCATCACAAATGCCAATGATTATTTATCAATAAGAATAAATTGAATAAGTAATTAATAAGATTATGATGTACTACTGTAATATGTTAAGAGACGACAGTTGTGTTAAAGATTTTATATGGGACGGATGTGAAACACGATTTCAGGTGCAACGAAGTAATGAAAAGATTCATTCCATTGGGATATATTTGTTTTTGACGTGACAACGTCTTATAATTCAATGGAGCCGGCTGCACGCACGAAAAAACATGATTCATGCGACGTTACCTTGCTTGAAGTGCAAGCGAGAGCGCGGAACGAGCGACAAAGAGGCACAATCGGCCTACGCGTTCGGCAGCGTTCGACATCTGTCTCTCTACTACTTGAGTGAGCGATGCGTCCGCGTGGACAGCTGCTATACAATAATACATTTACATGTTTTCGTCAAGTATTAAGTGCAGTGAATAGTGAATGTGGTGTCAATTGTTTATAGCAAAGATAATTGCGGCGATAAAGGTGATGATTCTTTCGATATATGTTCAGTGATATATTGTCAAATATTCGTGCTTTTATCAATAAAATGAATAGCATCGGTCCGCTAGTGCAGCGATTGTAGGTTATGCTATAATTGACGAAACTATAACAATAAGTTAACAGAACTAGGATAAAGTGAATGATAGGTCACTATAATTATGCGCTTGCGCTCGAAATACATGTGCACAGAGTAAGTGGTAGCTAAGCAGTAGTCCTCAAACATGACATGTGAAAGTTTCATTATTTCGGTCCAACATGGAGAAGTTTGGTTCACCCTTCGAGGTGGTTTCCTCTCAAGTACAGTCCCACAGGCGCAGCGCAAGTGCAGTAATATTCAGAGATGTTTGTTGAAGCCGCGAGCGTAGCGAGCTAACCTACAACCATTGTTACACATGAACACTGTTTTAGTGCCCCTGACAGAATTTGTTTCCACTGCAGAGACGCCAGTATCGCCATCTCTTTAAAATTGTGCGAAATGTCAAAGTGACCTATTAGTCACTCTTATCCAGAACTATTTCACGATGAGTGAAGAATCAATGGCTTCACTGTTGGATCGGAATAATTATCGAGCGTAGCTATGATTTCAAAAAATTAGAACATAAATGTTAAATCTTCCACATATCATAACAACGTGTCTGAAATGACAGGTTGGATCAGCCAGCCGTCCAAGGGAACAATTTTCTCCCATATCAAACACATTAAGGCGGGCTTTTCAAAAGCTAGAGTTACAAAAATTTCAATGATGTTTTTAGATTTAAAATTTTAAATTTAGAATTTATGAACAATAATTTAATCACAGTTTATTCTTATAATAAATTATTCAAGATTATCACTTTTTCACAACAAGTTACGATTGAATTTGCGAAAATAATTGAGTAACTAATTGAACAACAACTTTTATTCAGTTTACTTGCTGAAAGAAATAATGTTGATACAAAATAAAAAATGAAAAAAATTGACATAATTGTATTTAAGCGTACAAATAAATGTAACTTGATCAATTCAATTCCTGATTTCCATTCACCATCTTCTCTATATATATACAAAATATCTATCAAACCGATAAAATTGAAATTTTCTTTTTAAAAATGCAACCACTCCATCAGTATTTTCTCATGACGTTGTCACGTTAAACTATCGTCAGTAAACCGACTTTAGAGACAACCAATTTTTTTACTCAAAACCGGGTGTATGAATAAGAAACCTACAAAATAGCAGCTTCCATTTAGTATCAGTTTCAAGTCTGTAAGTGCTGTAGTTGCCGAGATCTCAGCGTCACACCAGCCAGCCAGACAGCCAAAGTGAACATATAGCGTTTTTTTTTTTGCAAGAATGCACTAAGGATACTACAAAATTAAAATACCAAAAATCTAAAGAGTGATTTATAGATAATTTAGCACAGCAGTAGCATAAAAGTATCAATCAAGATTTAATTTATTATTATTGATTTTTCTGTCCTTGTTTGCACAGAGAAGCTGTCTTTTTGTTATAAATCATTAATATTTTCTCATGCTCATTAATTCGTATTAATCGTGCAAGATAATCGGCGATTACGATTCATCGGAAAAGTACGTTAAACTGCAATTATACCTACTACACTTGTTAATTTATGTTATCATTGTTCCTAATGAATGGTTTATTAAAAATTGATTGCTTGCAACAAATTATTATGTTGATAACAAAAATATATTTGTAACAAATTTTTTATAAACAATCGATTGTTAATAACAAATTCGTATTTTAATAGCAATTCTTTTTAACATTATCGAAGTAGATAATTTTCTATCGCTTATAAATGCTGCACAATTCTGAAATTTTATCATAAAAGTTATATGCACAAAGGAGTGAATGGTCTTTTACTCCTTCAAAATCGCTGGAGTCAATTGCATTAGAATTTCTTAGAATTTCAAATCAGACCGATGGTTCAGCCACCTGTCAGAAAGAGACTGAACTATTTTGGTTCGAGTCTATGATAAAATCTTCTGAAATGGCTCGAAATTTATTTCAACAATTTTGGAGGGCAATGGACCAATATCATTCAATTTTGGTATGTTTTAATAGAAGAACTGAATTTTATTTCTTCAGTTCAGAATATTTAGTGAATAAAAAATAGCTATTGCCCTCGGGAAAAAAATATACTTTATCTAATACCGTTTTGAAAAGTCATACTTTACATCAATTCCTGACGTTATGCAACGTCACATTTTTCATAACTGCAATGCAACAGTTGCGTAAATTAGCATAAAGTAGTTACGTAATGACTTTACGTAACTGGCCATGTTCCAGAGCTAATCAATTATACTTATCTGCGTGTGGCTTGGAAATCAACTGGACCCAAAAGAATAGGACTGGAAGCTAATTAATAATATATTGGAATCAATCCACACTCTACTTCCACCGGCACCAGAAAAGCTTCTTAATACTATTTTTTATAACAGCAGAAAGGGGAGTAATTCGAAATTCGGCTGCAAAAAAGGAAGCTGACTTTGTTCACCAGCATGCACCAGCTGTCAGAGCCAGTCGTATTCAAATACTAAGTCTTCAACAGAAGATAATCCTTACATCAACAATAAAACAACTGTTGAATCGCTATTTGAACAATTTACGTCAACTCAGGAAGATGAAGAAGAAGAAGTTGATTAAGAAGACCTAATATTATATCAAACTTCAATAAGAAGACCGCAAAGTAGGCCTGCCGGGAAAACTACATTGAAAAATACGCGCCAAGTACAGCTACTCATAGGTGGGGTGGAAACGTGTGCATATTATGGAGATTATATCACACACCTTAGCAACAACCAATGAAATTAAGGGATTTTCCATGGTAACGAGGTATATCGCGATAATATTTTCTCCTAATCCGATATACCACAGTAGCTTTTTAAAAAATAATAAAAAATATAACAATTAATAAATTTTATGGTTTGTGAAATAATCCTTGCAAATACACCTCAAGATTCGGTATATTATCGCATATACCTTGAATTTAACTCAAATACTTTTTGTCTTGGGTAATTTTTTACTCGGCAAATTTGGAGATTTATAATCAACGATAATATTCCTCGAACTAAAGCTCTCGGGTATTATCAGATTATGAATCCCCAAATTTGTCTCGTAAAAAATTACCCAAAAGACAAAAAGTATATTCGTGAAATTCTTCGGTATATCGATAATACACCTCTCTATCGGTATATTACCGTTGAATATACCTTTACAATGGCTTTTCTCAGAAACGGTAGATCTTAGGAAAAAAGAAGTGAAGACCATTTTTGTAGAGAATTGAAAGATCTACAATTTGTGTTTGAGCTATTTGTATCATGAAACTGATCGTCACGCTAAAAAAAACAAAAAACCCATTTTTGCGAATTTTGACCTCGCATTTTTTGCACACACGGTATCGTTGGGGGCCTCTCACAACTCCATTATAATGGTATCCTTGACGTTCATGTCAATTTTCAGTTTCTTGGGAATTTATGCAAGGATGAATGTCTATTTTGACTGGACCACGCCGGTGAAACGCTATGCTATCTCCCTATACCAGCTGTGTCTCAATATCTTATCGCGTTAGAGAGAAAGGTTAAGTGTGTGAGATGGAAGATAGTAGGCATGTTTCTCAATGCATTTAGCATTTGCTACCATTGAGTTTGCAGCTAGTTTTGTGATTTGAAGCTTGGAATTTTCAATTATTTAATTTTAGAATGGAAAGAAAGTGTTTTATTCCCAATTGCAATAGTGGGTACCCAAGTTGTAAGGAGAAAATATCTATTTTTAGTGCTCCGAAGGACGAAAAGACAATAATGAAATGGAGACGCGTAATACCGCGAAAAGATTGGTTATTTTCATTAATATATATATATTTTTTTTTTTATATATTTGATTATTATTATTGTTATCTTTAGTATTTATTTGTGAATATGTGAATAAGAAAATTGATGTATATGATAATTTTCACTATTTCTTTTATTTATTCCTCCTATGTCAATCAAATGCTGATAAATAATTATTTCTAGTAACGTGAGACACCATTTTGAAATTCATATCATTGATATTGAAGAAAGTCAATTATAAAAAAATCCAACACAATTTATTAATTTCAACTAGTTTTGTGTTGCAAGCAGTGGTTGGAGTTATTATTAATAAAATCAGCTGTGTGAGTGGGTTTTCTGAAAATTTTATTTGTAAAATTATTACTCCTTGTGATGTGTACTTAGGTCGAGGAAATTTTACGAGTTGTTAGTCTTAATTTCAATGCTGAATTTCATGTAGCGCGTTGAGTTTAGTATGGAAGCTATGCAAAATTTCACTTTCTTCCGAAAAAATTAACTATTCTAAAAATAGAATAAGTTAGTATTTGAAAATGATTTTCAATCATAAATAAATCAGTTGGTAGCAGGATGTTTGAAAATCGTGATAATTAAAAAAGATAGAGGTATATTTACAGAATTTAAAATCAAAAATAATTTATTATTCAATAAAATTCTGAAAAATGTATAGATTATTATTTATTAATTTCACATGGATGTTTCGGGTGTCAATTTATTTGAGTAAATCAAGACTTTCCACAAAATGCGCATTTGTACCTTTGGTGGAAGTAAAAGGAATTTTTGTATTTATCTGAAGTAAATCCATGATTTTTATTTTAAAAAATCGCAGTACAAATCATTATAAAAAATCATTTGATTTGAAAAAAATACAACCTGATCAATAATAAATAAACTCAAAATTTTAAGTGATTGTCTAGAGTTGTTCCATCTTAATACATGCCTACCATCTTCCATCTCTCTCTTCGTTCGGCGATAAGAATCTGTGCCGTGTACAAGCGCTTCGTTCCAACTCCTATATATATTATACTTCGTGGACTGGACTAATTTAGTTGTGGGCTGAAGTACACAAAATTTTTGTGTATACGCCAGCCCGATTCGATTTCGCGCTACCCGAACGCCGCCCTAGCGGCACAATTGGTAAACTATCGGTGAAAGCGTTTAAAAACAAAGCCCGCGCATGTAGTGACATGATAATAATTAATTGCAAAATTTTAATCCAATCCATATTTTTCAAATAATCACTATTTAATTATGTCGATAATTCCACTCCAATATAAAGTAAGCCATAAGAAAAAAACAATTTTATCGTTTTGACAGCGGATAAAAAGGAAGGTAACTTTTTGCAAGTGATAAAACGTTATATACCTTTCTCCTGGCAACCAAATCAAAACATTCACTATATTTATGTCATTTGCATTACTTGTCAATGCATAAACTGCAAAATAAACAGAGTTTGGAATATTTCCGAAGAAAATTCAAAAGAAAATATTAAATGAAGTGTGTCTATAAATACAAAAAACAATAAATCATATATCTGGAGACAATTCATCGTATTTTGTGAAAACCAGAATTATGTATTAGAAAGAAATACAACGGTATGTCAAATTTCAAATATTTTGCTACATTGGACTCCTAATTGGACTTGAAGTATGCGAAGAATTGATGAAGAAAATTATAAAGAATACGTAGTGGAATATGTCAAATGGAACGATGTATGATAATTGTACTTTCAATAATTGCTCATTCAAATAAACTTTTTCATAAATAAAATGTCGTTAAATTATCTCGCCGAATTACACTCTAGCATTTTATTTTTCTTGGGATAAATTTCAGTTTGACAACTCAACCTTGTAACCTGACAGCAACTTGACTCGAAAACTGTTCAAAAAATAAAATCACTTCACCTACGGTGTCGTGATTTTATTAGAACAGTTTTCTTGTCAAATTGCTAGGTAACAAGGTTTCGTGAAAACAGAAATTTATCCAGCAAAATAAAAAGCTCTTGTGTAATTACTGTTGATAATAATTCAACGTGATTTTCAGAGAGCAGATTTGAGTGTTTTTCGTGAAAAAATGGGAATAAAGGACGAAAATTATACGTCGAAATCAGTCCTGGAGAAGTGTCATAAACAGAGCTGGGTAATACTTACAATAAAAATACTTACAGTATTACTTAAAGTAAATTGTGTACTTAAAGTACTTTTAATTAATACTGTAAGTAAAAAAAGTATTTTAAGTATTCTAAAAGTACTGTAAGTACTCAAAAATATTTAAAGTACTCAAAAGTACTTTAAGTATTTTAGATGTACTGTAAGTATTTATAAATACTTAAAGTATTCTAAAAGTACTTGAAGTATTATAAATAGCAGAGTTTTCACTAATAAATGCAGGTTGAAACTTATTGCATTTGAGCCAAATGGATTCCATGATTAGAATTAAGTGTCATAGTATAGAGCTCAACAGACAATTTTTTATATTTTTCAATCAAATATTGTAGGATAACCTTTTACTATCATATCCAAGTGAAGGATCAGAAAATTATTTCCAAACAATGTATTTTATTATAATTTTTTTTTTATTATACCTTCTCCTTTATAATACAGATGGATTTTATTCCCAATTTATAATTTAAGAACGAGGAAAATTTGATAAGGAGATATATGAGTCGTTCAGTTACAAATCCGACTAAGTCAGTTTCATCTACTCTCGAGAAAACAATGATAAACTGATTTATGTCTTATTTGATGATATTCATACTCGCCCGATAAACGGAAGCAAAAGCAAGCTAGCGTGTAGCTGAAGATCATTTAGCTCCTTTAGTTAGTTCAGTTGGTATATGATTTGGACGGATTTGAATTCCACTGACTTGGCCAGAATTGAGAATAACCACTTTTTCCCTATACCATTTATATAGTACTGAGCTAATTTTGGAACTCAGTATGCCAAAAAAATAATTATTTGACTGGGTTGCTTTTGGAATTAGACGACTCAAATTATTCTTCTATAGAGAATTGGTAAATTTATTTTTTTATCTTGAAAGGAAAAATATTTAAAGTAGCAGACCTTCAGAGATGACCTGCATAGAGTATAAATTCCAATTTCTCATTATCAAATCTACAAAATCAACATTTATTGCCTCAATACTCCGCAAAACCAACGATTTTATCAGCTCTGATGACTTTTTCGACTTTTATGGCGACGATAAAATCGAAATCAAGAAAACAATAGATACGAGGAAATAATCAGTGACCAAATTTGAATTGGAATTACTAGAATATTTAGTAGACAAACGAACAGATTCAGAAATGCGAAATGATTATCCTACCATTAGGAAGTTTATAAAATTTAATACACTTCATCAGCACCCATAGAACGCATTTTTTTTTATCGGAATAATTAATTCACCAGAACTTCGTGCCTTAAGTAATAAAATTTGTGAAAATTAATCAGTTATCACTTTTGAAAGCAAATAATAATATTATAATACTATTAGGAATTAATTTCTCTACTGATTCTTTCAAAAAACTTTAGTTTTATGAATTCGGCATAGAGTAGGTGCTGCTTCCTGGAATAAATGATACTATTTTTGTAATTTAAAATTATGCTACTTGGAGATATCACTTGTAACTAATGATTGTATATCTAGTACTCCTATTAAGGACTGAGGTATGTTATATTATGATATCAAGTACTTATACTTAGTATTTAAGTACCTTGAGAAAGGTACTTTAAGTAATACTGGTACTTATACTGTAAGTATTTTTCTGAAAGTACTTAGTACTTAGTATTTCAGTACTTTTTTTGAGTACTTATCCCAGCTCTGGTCATAAAGCATCCAGAATTATTATCATATATGTATTATCTGTAAAAAGGATTGTATAGAAACAATTTTATAATTTTTTTAAGACAAATTGTTCAAGCAGACGGTTTTTTTGGAGCATACCTTCTGTTTTGCGTAACATTTATTGTTTACTTCATTTTTTATAATTACTGTATAATCATGATTCCTTTTTTTTACATTTTTTCAGCATTTAATTATTCAATCACTTATTTAAATTGGAACCATATTACTATTTGTCTATTTCGGTTGTATTTCAGACATTTTATAGGGTAAAAATTACGTACCTAACACTCTCATTTAACAAGATCATTAAATCTATACAAGTTTATTTAATTATTTGTCATGAAGAATCTGCACCATTCTGTATTAATTTTCGTGATTTAATTATGTATTTACGGAGCTCGTCGTATACATGTAATTCATTACTTTTTCGTTAAACTTCCCAATCACGGTTTGGAAACGAATAAAATGTTTAATCAGAATTATGTTTTTCGGTATTGGGGCAATCGGGCACATAATATGCTCGACCATGTCCCTTGTTTCATTTTTCACTCATTTTATCTATACAAAAGTTTATAATAAAAGCTATTATGAAGCTATAACCTGTCAAAATATACCACTGACAGTTTACGCTTCTCGCCGAATAGCTTCGCCTCGAGCGTTGTCGGGCTGGCATATAAACCAACCCATAAGATGAAAATTCATAATAATTGTTAACAAATATCAATTTGAAATCTTATTTACGTTAAGAAAGTAGTAGGTCAAATTCAAATAACTGTTATTATTACGCAGCCATATTTTAATTCTCATTGATGAATACTGTAAAATACGAATAATTATTATGAATATTGTTCATATTTATTTTATCTGACAAATTTTCAAACTATAGGTATATGGTGTATCAACATAAATGAATATAACCCGAAACTTGAGCAAGTTGGACTAGTACGAGTACCTTCAGATGCTTCAACGGTGGAAGCTGATACGACGTCATTAATATATCACCTCAAGTAGGTGGAAAGTCATGAAAATTATAGAATAGGTAACCTGGAGTGATTCTTCCTTTCACAATACAAGTTTTATTTTCGCGTTGAATACACACATAACCTATATTGAATTATCACAAAATGATTCTCGACTGGATTTGTATAAAAAGATGTAACAGCATTTGCATATTGAGAAAATAATTTGAAAAAACTGCTCACATTGATAACTTCTAGAGTATTGAATTTTTCATACACCACTATGTATTCATAAATCATAAATGGATTAACTTCTGGTATATTACTTGAATTAGCTTTTGTGAAATTATCTTTGAGACACATTGCTTATAGTTTTTCCAATAAAAAATTGACGATATACAGGGAAACTTCATTTAAGTATATAACTGCTGGATTGCTCACTACCGAAGTGACGTCACGTAAATATCGGACCAATTAGAAAGCGCTTTAACGCTTCTTCCATTTATTCAAAATTTATTGAATTTCAAATATTAATTATAATTAATATACTCATTTATAAATTATAAGAATAATTTTTACACTTATAGTTTGATATTATCTATTGAAAAAGTGTTATAAAATCACAACTTTATTTTTATGACACAACCCAATTGTTTAAAGTATGTTGATAAACCATGAGTGAAAAAAATAAAGGATAGGTCGTAGCTGTTGCGTGCCTGGTTGTCAAAACACGCAAAATAAAAATAGTGACTTGATTTCTTATCCTTTTCCAAATCGAGAATGGGAAAAAGATCACAGAAAGAAATGGACTATATTCAATTGTTGATGACATAAATGTATATAATTATTGGTATAATGTATATTCTTTCATGTTTTTTACATTTTTGATTTAATATACTTTTTATATCAACATTGAAGTTATATTGTTCTTTATAATTTCTTTATTTTTTCAGAAAAAGTTTGATTTGTTTTGCAATTGGAAAAAGATCATTAACTTTGCAACCCTTGTATACTGCATTAACAACTAACAAGTTGCTGTTGAGGGGGACGATTCCATATCATCGGTGTATCCGCAAGATTAGCCAAGCGTATATGACAAAAATAAAATATTAAAATCACTTTAGCTCTGAAACTAGACATTGCCGGATATATGTTTATATGAACTTTTTCTATTGTTTTGTGATATTTTATTCACCCTTAAATCCATAACCTCTAATATATACAGCAATACAAGTGAATGTAATTTTGGTCATCTATGATCTCTGTCCGAAATTTACATGCAAAAATTTTTAAAATCAGGCAATGTTACAGACACACAACCGAACACATAAGCTTGTTTTTTAAAGAGCTAAAAGATTATTCCATATTTTATTCAGAATATAAATCAAAATTTAAATCTAATTACCTGGGGATACTTATGAGTTTGAGGATGGGACATTAAAGCTGTTAGTGCTTCGGAAGTCATCTCCAAAAGCTCCAGATCTTCCGGATCGTCCAGCTCTTCTTCTGTCTCTACAGATTGATTTTGGTTATGATTTCGCCAATAAGCGCGGCACATGAGAGCTATCAAGGTTGAAGAAAGATCAGAACAGTCTAAAACGCACACTCCTCCAAACTGCAGCCAAGCCCCAGCACAACGAGCAGCTTCAACAAGAGTTGTAATGGAAGAATCAGTCCATGTTCTAAAAAAATTATTTTCATATGAATAGTGACTTTATTGAAATCAGTGTCGATTATCTATATTCTCTTCATAGTTCAGTTTTTAATTATCTTCAATTCTTGCAATTATAAGAGATTTATATATTTCAGTACTTTTGAATGGCACAGGAATATATAAATAAAATGTTCACATACTACAAAAATTTATTTTGAAAAACCGCATATCAATAAATGTCCGTAGGTATATACAAAAGGCTATTATTTTAAATCTCAAACATAAATGAATAATTTAGATGGATAACAAACAGGCTCACTTATAAGATTTTTCTCAAACTCATAACATAACAAATTTTTTCTACTTACTCCTCATTCATAGCAGGTACTAAACACATTTCTATAACTTTTAAAATATCTCTACTGACATCTTGTAGGACTGTCCGAACTCTAGTTTTAAGTGTATTCGGTAAAGTAGAACTTTGAAACTAAAATAAAAATATTTCAATTTTTTGTCAACAAGTCGAGAATGTTTAACAAAAAATGCGGCCTTAAAATCTATCATCCTTACCTCCTGAGGAATGACAGTTAGAATGTCTAACAAGATCCATACCACACGTTCACTATTAATATTTGGAAGATTTTGAGGCTGGAAGCTTGAAACCAATTCTTCGAAAGCATTAGGCCAATGATTTGGTATTGTGTGGATAATATAAGCACTCAGCTACAAAATTAAAAAATATTAAATATCTTTAATAGGATTGTATTACATCTTTTTTTTTTTTAATTGATTTTGCTTTTAAGAAGATTGGGCAGAGTAAAGTGAAAATAGCAGTACAAAGTTTTGAACCATCTTATTTTAATTGATTTACTTCTTAAAGTTCGCCCATCGATATTATTAATAGTATTTTCAATAGCATTTTTCAAGTGCTAAACATCTCAATGAACTGTTTTATAGATTTCATCTTTAATGTAGCTCCACAAGAAAAAGTTGTTGGCGTTATAACTATATATATGTATGCTATTTTTTTAAAACTCTACTCTAACATCTAGTTGCGCGCGCACGCAGCGCCGAGTGTACAGTGTATGTGCATTAGTATTAGTAAGAACGAGCCCCGCGCGCTCTCGTCGAGACGGCGCTCAGTCTCTCTCGAGCTGCCGCTAAGAGCTGTCATACCGGTGCAGTCGAGAGCTCACGCAACTGTTATACCTTCTGTATTCCTTTACAATAAATATTATTTTAATCTTATAAATAAAACTGCCCTGTGTCATTTTATTTAACAGGTTATGGGCCCAGCCCACGTGAGTTATCAGTGGGGCTATAATAATAAAAAGATAGTTCGAAGTATGTAACGAGTGAGAAAGCGAGCTTCGTTCAGTGACTCTCGGTATAAGTTTAAAACAAAAATGGAATTCAACTCGAGAATTGAAAAACTGCGTGACAAGGACAACTGGGACGGGTGGCGATACGTTGTTCGCACTCTACTCGAAGAGGACAACGATCTGCTGGATGTCTGCGAGGGCAGGCTCACGCTGCCGGGCGCTCTACCTGAGGGTGCAAAAGATAATGAAATCGCGGCTGCACAGACGCAGGCGGCGAAGTTCAAAAAAGCAGACAAAGCAGCGAGGAAGATCATCGTGCCTGCTCTCGATAAGAAGCCTCTGAACCTTATTCTCAACTGCACGAGCGCGAAGGAAATTTGGTCGAAGTTAAATTCTGTGTACGAAATGAAGAGCACCGAGAATCTCGCCCTGGTTCAAAAGCAGTTTTTCGATTTCCAGTGGGACGCCTCAGAAGGCGTTGCTCTCAACCTGACGCGGATGGAAAAACTCGCAACGAAACTGAGCTCGCTTGGCAACGTGATTCCCGAATCGATGCTGCTGACACGCATCCTATCAGTTCTTCCAAGAAAATATAATTATTTTCATTCGGCGTGGGATTCGGTAGACGAATCACGAAAAACATTCGAAAATTTGACTATGCGCCTCATGTCTGAAGAAATGCGATGCCAAGATAACAACAAGCCAGACGAGTCAGTGGCTCTCGCGTCGAGCAGAAACGAGAGACCCCCCGCAAAGGTCGATAATCGAGGTAAACAAAAGTCAGCACGGAATTCGAAGAAATCCGGGTGCTTCAACTGTGGCAGCTCGAAACACAAGAAAGCAAACTGTCCAGGTTGTTATACGTGTGAGTCCAAGGATCACATTGCTCGGAATTGCCCTCAGAAGCAGACACAAAATCAAAACAGTGCGCGTTCGCAGAATTTTGCTGGCTCTAGCGAGTCAAGTGTCGATAGTAAATACGCGCTGACTGGCTCAAGTAATTCTCGGGATTCGAATGAGTGTTGGCTGATGGACTCCGGAGCCTCAGACCACATGACATATAGAGATGACTGGTTCTATGAAATCAAACAATTTGATGTTCCAGTGAAAGTGACGGTCGGCAACGGCGACGTCATCCCCGCCTATGGCACCGGTAAGCTGATGGTCGAGCTCTTCGTCGAAGGCAGATGGATTGCAGGTTCTTTGAATAATGTACTGTATGTACCTAGCATTAAGAAAAATTTATTTTCTGTAAGCGCCGTTTCCAAGAAAGGTATCGATCTTCGCGTAATTGATTATGGTAAAAAGTGTGAATTTTTACGCGGAAATGACGTAGTAGCAACGGGTTTTGGGCGCGGAAATTTATTCGAAATTAATTTGCGAGTAATTACACCGAAACAATGCAATGTCGCGAATAAAAGAGAATCGCTGCAATTGTGGCACGAGAGACTTTGCCACCAGAATAAACGGCACGTGAAAACTTTTCTCAAGTCCCTTGAGATTGATGTCATTGATGATAATAGTTTTTGCGAAGGGTATGCCTATGGCAAACACCATCGGTCCAGCTTTCACGAAAGAGTCGATCGCGCCACAAGTGCAGGGGAAATTATCCATTCGGACGTCTGCGGTCCAATGGAAGTAGAATCGCTCGGCAAGAAACGCTACTATGTACTATTCAAAGATGAATTTTCTGCTTTTACCGTTGTTCATTTTAGGTATCGGAAATCTGAAGTTTTCGAGAAACTAAAAATATTTTGTAATGAATATGAAAATAATTTTGAGAAGAAAATTAAAGAGCTCCATTGTGATCGCGGTGGAGAGTTTAATAATAAAGAAATTATACAATATTTACAAGAAAAAGGTATTAAACTCTCAATGACTAACGCATACACGCCGCAGCAAAACGGTGTCTCGGAGCGCGAGAACCGTACGCTGGTGGAGGCTGCTCGGTCGATGCTGTACGCACAACCCGTGCTCCCGAAATTTTTGTGGGCAGAAGCCGTAAGCACGGCTGCTTATGTGATTAATCGAACGGGGCCCACAAAAATACCGAATCGTACACCCTTCGAGCTTTGGTACAAAAAGCCTGCGAACGTGAGTAACCTCAAAATTTTTGGCACCGAATGCTACGTTCATATACCCAATGAAAAACGGCATAAGCTCGATAAGAAGTCGGAAAAGGGTTATCTGGTCGGTATCGCGGATAATAACAAAGGCTATCGAGTGTACATTCCTGAAAAACGAGATGTTGTGCTAAGTCGGGATATCATTTTTAAGGGGGAAAAGACGAGTAATAAAATCGATATCTGCACCAAAATGATCACGCGTGATAACAATGTGCCGTCGGACCCGATGCCCCCTCCGGAGCTCGAAACCGTAGACGACGCGAATGATCAGCCTCGTTTCAACGTTCTCGCACCTCACGACGATGACTATGAACCAGATGACGCCTTGATCCGAGATGAATCGTCCGAACAGGTCGCGGAGAACACTCGTGTGCTCAGAGATCGGTCAAAAATACGGCCCGCCACTCGTCTTGGTGATTTCGTGACGTACTTTACCGAAAGCGAGCCTACTCCAGAAACGTACGACAACGCGATCCGCTCCACGAGCAAAGAAAAATGGCAGGCGGCTATGCGAGAGGAACTTGATGCATTAGCAAAGAATAACACCTGGATACTCGTGAAAAAGCCGAGAAATAAAAAGATTATTGATAACAGGTGGACTTTTCGTACTAAAACTAATGCTGATGGTTTCAATCGGTACAAAGCGCGACTCGTGATAAAAGGCTACTCGCAGGTGGCCGGCATAGACTACAAGGAGACCTTCAGTCCCGTAGTACGGTTTGACACGGTTCGTGTACTGCTGAGCATCGCGGCTCAAGAAAAGCTCTTTTTACGGCAATTTGATATCAAAACGGCTTTCCTGCATGGAAAATTGTCCGAAGACATTTACATGAAACAGCCACGTGGTTTCGCTGACGGCACCGACCGAGTATGCAAGCTCCTGAAAAGCTTATATGGGCTAAAGCAAGCCCCCAGGTGCTGGTCAGAGCATTTTACAAGAGTCGTAAAAGAATTTGGTTTTCATGCAAGCACAGCCGACCCATGCTTATTTATTTACATTAATAATGACGATTACATGTACTTAGCTTTGTACGTCGACGACGGATTTGTAACGACTAATCGTGAGCATCTAGCGGATGAATTTCTATTTAAATTAAAAGGAAAATTTGAAATGACGATTGAGAAAGATGTTAAACTTTACTTAGGGGTAGAAATTCATCGGCTAGACGATGGCTCAATTTTCATGCATCAAAGTCGATATGTGGAGAAAATTCTTGAAAAGTTTGGAATGAGTGATGCAAATCCGGTCTCGACTCCAATAGAGCCAGGTTGGTGTGCTGAAAATTCTGAGCCTGCAAAGTCGAGTGTTCCGTACCGCGAGGCTGTTGGAAATTTGATGTATTTGTATACTATTTCACGACCTGATATTGGCTTTGCAATAAATATAGCCTCGCGCGCTCTGGAACACCCGACAAATGCACACTGGCATTTAATTAAGCGAATATTGAGATATTTGGCAGGCACTAAGAATTTTGGACTCTTCTATCATAATAATTCGGCTCTCGAAATTTATTGTGACGCGGATTATGCGGGAGAAAGAGAGTCCCGAAAATCCACTAGCGGATTTGTAAGTAAGTGTAATAATGCTGTAATTACCTGGAAAAGTAAACTACAAACTATTGTCGCTCAGTCAACGACTGAATCAGAATTTGTAAGCGCAGCGAGCGCAGCTAAAGAAGTGATTTGGCTCAAAAAGATTATGACTGATTTAAATATAGTTAATAAATATTGTCTTAAAATTGATAACTGTAGCGCAATAAAGATAATAAAGAATAATCAATTTCATGAGCGAACTAAACATATTGGCGTCAAATACTATCTTGTACGCGATCTGTATGAAAAAGGCGAATTAGACGTAGAATATGTAGAAACTAAGAATCAGTTGGCTGATTTGTTCACTAAGGCTTTAGCCAAGCCTAGGTTTGTAGAATTAAGAGAAATGTTAGGTTTAATATGCAAAAATGATATTTTCTGATAGTAATGTAGAGTTTTAGGGGAAGTGTTGGCGTTATAACTATATATATGTATGCCATTTTTTTAAAACTCTACTCTACATCTAGTTGCGCGCGCACGCAGCGCCGAGTGTACAGTGTATGTGCATTAGTATTAGTAAGAACGAGCCCCGCGCGCTCTCGTCGAGACGGCGCTCAGTCTCTCTCGAGCTGCCGCTAAGAGCTGTCATACCGGTGCAGTCGAGAGCTCACGCAACTGTTATACCTTCTGTATTCCTTTACAATAAATATTATTTTAATCTTATAAATAAAACTGCCCTGTGTCATTTTATTTAACAAAAGTTCAAAGGACTAAGATCCGGCGATCTTGCGGGCAATGGAATGGGAACATGTGTGCCAATCCACTGGTTTGCAAAATTATTATTTAAAAAATCAACAGCTTGACAAGAATTATATGAAATAATATTTCTTGAATCTGCTAGTGGCAGATCATCTGAAATAATTGGAAACAACTATAGAATGTTTCAACTCAATTAGATGAACGGTGCGCGAACGAACAAATACGGTTCGTGCACTACTTGATGTATGCTGATCATTTTTCATTCAAATCACCTCTGTATTAGCGTTTCATTTTTATTATATTAGATTACAAAATTTCAATCGTAGTGTGCGGTCTTCAGGGTGTAAATGATGGATCCAGCAGCAGCCATTCGTATTAAAGTCCTAGAATAGGCCTCAGAGAAAGCTAAAATATTTGTTTCTGCGTCCTGATTTTCATTTCTAACACGCTTTTTAACAAACGCATCCGTATTAGCATGCAATGTAATAATTTTCAAAAAGTATAAGCGTGGAGAACTCGCCATTCAGGAAATCGTTCCCTGTAGATATTTACCGCATCAAAAGGTGTTTTTTTAAGTCTAATGTAATCTTCATATTAAATGTTGCGTTGATTTATTAGCTGAATTAAATTCAGTATTTCATAAGGAATATCCAAAATGAATTTGGTTCAATAAATGTTCAAAAATCAAAATGAAATTTATTCTGTTTATATTGAAAAGAATGTAATTCACGTGGCAGCAAAACATTTGCTCCATTGAAGTGAATCAAAATGATTCGCGTAGCATTGTTGCACTACTTTCTGTTCGGATTAATTTATTTTATTGGAATAATTTGTGATACAAATTTAGTGTTTTATTGTCAGATGCGAGAACGAATAAAGCGGATGGTTTGCCGATACGTGAACATGCCACGTACAATTGACCGTGAGGGAAACATTCATATTCTAGATTCAGGCCACAAACACTCAAGGATTGGCCTTGTGATTTGTTGATCGTCATTTCGATGCAAGACGAATTGGTAATTGAATTCGTTTAAACTCGAATGGCATATCGGTTGGGATCATCGGAATTCGCGGAATGAAAACTTCATCACCTTTCAACTTTCCTTTGAGTATCGTCGCGTAAATCACATTGCCCATGGGTTTCTCACCACCAAACGCGTTCCATTGGTTCAAATTTCTAAGCATGATGAAGACTGAGCTAACCTTCAGCTGTAAATTGTGCGGTGGCAAGTCAGGCAGATTCAATGAGTTTAAAAACTCAGTTGGATAGTTGGTTACTTCGTCTTCGTTTATTATACAGTTGATAGATTTGAAAGAAAGCAGTGGACCGACGATTTGATTTTGAATTGTGAAGTCCAAGTGATCTATGTTTTTGTTTTTTGCCGCAAGAATTGTTCGTTCATTCAACCAATTGTGATTTCTGTCGTTAGCAATGATGATCGGGAACACTTTGTTGATGAGCTTGTTCTTCGTTGAGACGAAAATGTAAAAATTCGGCGGAAAGAAATCAATCCGTTCGATTTGTCGACAGGAACACGGCCATTACCAATAGTAAGCATTTGCTTGGAGAAATCTTCGACAGATGGATCATTTAGCAATGCAACTCGCATGTCGTCAGCTGTAGTTTCTTTACATAGCGCCACAGAGTTGATGATTTGGGGCAAGCATTTATTTCATTGGCAGCGATTGATCTTGGTATTACTGGTAGTGTTTGGCGGAAATCGCCAGACAGTAGAATCATTGCGCCTCCAAAAGATCTTGAATCATTGCACAGATCTTTCATAGTTCGATCTAGTGCTTCCAATGCGCCATTGTGCATTCATCCCAGATGATGATTTTATCTGCTACCAAAACTTTGACTATCGCTGAGTGTTTTACAATGTTGCATGTCGATTTTTAGTCATCTGAATTTTACCGCTGAATGGCTCGTTCGGCATCCTCCCAGCAACGTGGCCGCTATTCCAGAGAAGCAACTGCTACAGCAGTTACGAATCTCCAACGAACAGTGGTCAAAATCAATGATATGAGGAGTATTTTCTCAGTTCCACTGGGCGCAAAAAGGAAAAATAAACCACCATTTTCATCATCAATTGCCTTCATTAATGTACTGTACACTTCCTTCTGTTGGGGGCTCAACAGTGGTACATTCTTTTGAACAGATTGTTTCAATGCATCTCGTGTTCACGTTCCAATTCTCGATTGAAAGAGTCGTTCATTCCACGATATGGCGATGACATCCCTAACTTGACTAACAAACTACCACACATGAGGTAACACAGGTCTTCTAGCAAAAGCAAAGCAAGTATCTCCTCAATCAACTCAAGATCGAGATTACCTGAACTGATACGGATTCAATGTAAAATATCTTCTGACATGTCATTCTTATACTTGATCTATAGTTCACATGGATTCGATGGGAAGCATGTCGAAATAATAATAGCAAATAATGTGCGTATCTGACTTGGAGAAGCAGA
The DNA here is from genome assembly GCA_963989225.1 of Dromius quadrimaculatus. Classification (NCBI taxonomy): domain Eukaryota; kingdom Metazoa; phylum Arthropoda; class Insecta; order Coleoptera; family Carabidae; genus Dromius; species Dromius quadrimaculatus. Next base: position 27,998,070 of record OZ022331.1, on the reverse strand, counting down.
AACAATTGCTTTAGCCATTGTCCTGTCCTAATGAGTATCATTTTCAAGCAAATTGAGCTGTTAACATGCAGCACGAAATATTAGGTACACTACACCATTCACAGTTCAAAGTGATTCAAGTGATGTTGGGCCACGAACATTCATCAACAACAATCGCTAGTAGAAGCATTCATCATTCTTCGGATAAACTGTATAAATGTGAGCAAGATTATCAGTAAAACGCACATCCGGATAATCAGGAACCGCATCGCCTTGCTTCCGACATTGAAATTTTTCTATTGAAGCGTTCCAAATGTAATAACGTGGCATCTCAGAGTAGAGCAACATTTGTGCAAACAAATTACTTTGGCAGATCGAAAAAAGCTGGTCAATGTTGTCGCTGGAGATGTTATAACACGTTGAGCAACATTCGATGCGTTGAAATAAACTTGTCGACCATTCTCCAGATGCACTGCCAAATGTACAACAGTGGGATAACGTTCATAAATGGTGAATGAGAAAATACGCCAAATCGCCTCATTGCAGCTCACATATCGACCAACTTGATAATGCGTGATTTCATCGTTGATATTGTGAGGTTGTATGCCAAAAACCGCCATATTGCTGCCTTTCGTTACATATTTGCAGATGTAATTGATGGACTTTACTAAATTATATACTTGCAATGCGCCTTGAATGTTTTAGAAAGAAGTGGAGAATACGGAACAATCCAAGTGTTGTGATCGACGTCGATACAGTGGATAACCATCATTGCCATTGATAGTCTGCGCTGTTAAATTACGTGGATAACGCTTTGAACACTTGCCATCGAGCATGCACGGTGATTGGGGGTTGATAGCATCACACAGTCCGTGAATCATATTCGTAATTACAAATTCATGCAGGTCTGGATCAGTCTTGGAGTCAGGAATCTCGTCGCATATGATGTCACCTATTGGGTTCAATCAAATTTTTTCTACAAACCAAATAAGAATGTGTGCATGCGACAATCCCCGTTTTTGCCATTCAATTCATGTTTAACAATATAATTCATCAATGACCAGATTTTTTGTTTGAAAGCACGAGCGGTGATGCCGTGCCGATGTTTGCCCGAGGAGCTGTAATTGAACAATTTCTATTCATTTCGGATTGCACGTAAAGGTGATGAATAGATCTGGACAACCGTAATGACGAACATATGTCACTCCATCTTGCGCATATTCATGCATATGAATATACTACTCCGAACGTAGTTTGACTTGGTTCAACCGAATGAAAGTGAAGCGCTCCATTTCGATTTTGACGTACATATCGACGCAATATTGCTGAAGCAATCGACGAGTTCGTAGCAAATAGTTGTCAGCATTCTGACGAATCATCAAACGATATGCGTAATAGTTCATTGAGCTAACTTTCTTGGTAGTTTCCTCACCTGAAATGAAATTAGTGTCATGTTGAAATGAACATTGTGATATCGGCACTTACCGCTTAATAGATTTATCATGTTAATATTAAAGTGATATCCATCGTCTCTTTGCCAAAGCATAAGCGGTTATTGCAATGCATCGTACGAACAGTGGGTTTCGTGTATTCATTGCAGTTATCTAGTGTCGCGATATGTAAGCACAATATCGCGCGTATCCAAGTTTTCACCAACAGTCATCACAATTGCAGCTTCATCTATTGTTGGAGCGTTGAATTGGAGTTCGTGTGTTCCAGCGGGTCGTTCATCCGCTCTGATCACGACTTTGAAGTCATCACTTGTCATACTATCCAGCGCAGTCTTGAAAAACCGAACCAATGCATGATGTTCATGAAGTAGTTGCTGCAGATCTTTAAGAATTGCTCTTTTCATTGTTTTATTCCATTAGATAAATTTGGATGAATTTATGCTGTGCATCTTCAAGCGGTTGCAATGAGCCAATTCAATAGTAAATTTGGCCATGGATCTGTAAAGTGGAAGACGAAATCACAATGACTGACTTATGATCTTCAAAAGAAAATACCTTGAATGTCGGATTGAATCCGCATTCTTCGATGTCAGCTCCAAATGAAGTCATTTGAAAACATCCGTTGTATCTTTTAGTGTTCAATAGAAAATGTCGATTCTGGTGTTTCGTCACGAAGCAGTGAATGAAATGGTTCAGGTGGGAGAGGCAATAACGGTAATTTCATCTTGCCACTGAGACAGCACAATCCAAGCGTTTCTTCAGCGAACTTTAATGCATCGCAATGTTCGCACACAACCTCCATAGGATCAATTCGAACGAAAGGATGCGTGCTGTAGTCAATTGTGCAATCGTATTGACACGCTACTCGATTCAACTCAACACTTGAATATATTCTTCTTGCTCGTCGAAGATTATTACGTTGTTGATCTATATGATAGGCTCGACGATTTCTCATTACCAACTGAGAAGTTTGAAGTACTGCCTCTCTTCGTTCTTGTGTTTGTGAAGCACGAAATCAGGCCATACTAACGCAGCGCTTTACTCGTGCGATTTCTCGTTCATCTGCAGTAGATTGATTCGCAATATTCCGAAGTCTTATTGCATTACAGCTTCGTTGTGAAAGATTTGATTTTCTGGCTCGCGGTATTGTAAATAACACTGTAAATCAATCACACAATACAATAAAGAAATTATGTATATGCGCACAATCACAAATATGATAACTTTACGAAGCAAGCATCTTCAAAGGCGACTTATCGTTTGAAAATAGAATTCGACAGAATTACAAATAAATTCGCGTGGAAAGTCAAACAGCCAAAAATCAACGATTGGATTGATTTACCTCTGGCGATTTTACTTTTACTGCAGTCGAATAAAAACACTTATTCCTTTTTAAATGAGATATTTATTTCATACAAAATATATTTTTACTTGTTACATGTCAATCAGATGTCAATCATAAACATTGTATTCAAATCAATAAGTTTTTTCTCAGAACTAGCTCACCAACTTTGATAATTATTTAATTTATTTTTCCCAACATCTTCCCTCAATTGTCAACGTTGGCATTTCTATTTCAAAACATGAATACAAGAATTTTCAAAACAAAAAAATCTGACGTGGACATCACGTGACTTACTTGTACATCATTGGATATATATAATGAAACACAACATCTCATCATTCCACGACTAGTCGGTTGCTATGAAAACAGTATGTCATCATTCTTATGCTACAACATTCCTAAATACTGATTTCCAGGATTCTACGGTCAACAGTTCTGAATTTATGCGCAAAATTCCAAGATCGTCAAGTATAGTGCACTTTCGACTCAGTCGATCTCAATGAAAATAGGATATAAGCATCTAGACAGTACTATCATCTTGACTACTGTATTCTAATATTTTACGTTCAATCGTTTTGGATTTATGCGGAAAATTGAAAAATGTTTCGAGTAAACTGCACTCCCGGCTTAGCTAATGCAAGGTGTACAACTAGATGCTATAAAAGTGCTTAATACGAAATCTCAATATTCTGCGACTTATTATTTTAAATTTATGAGAAAAACTCGAAAAGTCTGTAATCTGAAGTGCACTTCCGGCTTAGTCGATTGGGACGAAAATAGGAGATGATCATTTGGATGCTACAGCAATTTCAAATGCTGAATTCTAGTATCCTACGGCTAATCATTCTAGATTTATGCAGAAAATTCAAAAAAAGTATCAGGTAGAGTGCACTTCCAGTACAGACGATTGCAACCATAATGCGAGGTGCACATCAAGATCCTAGATCCTATACCAGTCTTTTATACAAAATTTCAGCATTATAAGTTTGACGAATTCTGAGATTTGCGAGTTACGCACATACACACATACATACGTACCGACATCAAGCCAAAAATAGTCAAAATGGATTCAGGGATGCTCAAAACTGATATATCCATCAAAATCTCGATATGTGAATTTTGTCGGTTTCACAATATTTCCTTGTACTTTTAGACCATTAGATAGTCGTAGATTTCAGAGCCTCATTTTGTTTTTCATGCCTTCAAGAGGTTTGATAAGTATGTACATTTGGATGCTGAAATTAAAGCTTGACCGAGTGATCAACATAATGAAAATTGATTTTAAATTTCTATGAAAAGGCATGTTCTGATCCAATTTTGTCGCTTTTGTCATGCTTACGAAATGAAATTAGGGAAAAATATTTTGACATTTAAAATGTCAAACAAAATTGAAAAATTGACAACAGATTATCATTGCCCACCTTATCATTCCAATTATATTGATTGTTTTACACCGCAAATTCTGAATGTCTGTTATAGGCTCTTTGCGAATAGATTGCAGCGCCGCAAGTGGTTAATTTTGACAGTACTAGCAGGCAGGCTAGCAGGAAAACAAATCGTTATCATTGCACATGATTTCAGAATATATGTATCAAATTAAAATAATAAAGCAATTTATAAGTGAATTTAACATGGAAATTGAAATACCGCGTGTTAGTTATACAAACTGTTGCGTTTCAAACTGTAAAACAGTTACGGAAACACAAAAAACATTTAAACATTTCTACAAGTTCCCATCCAGAGAACATAAGATAGGAATGAAAAAAAAATGGATTTAGGGTATTAAACGAGTAAAGAAAGTAAAAAGATGTCAATAATAATTATAGAATATGTATTGAATGTAGAAAAATACTTGATGAAAATAGAAAATTTATGTAAGAAATTAGGTTAAACGACTGCAAGCTATAGCAATTTTGTATGTATTTTTTTTATGTATCGGATAAGTTTTTAAAAATGCATGTGAAATATCTCGCGATTCATCAACCTAAGGCAATGTGAAAAAATCTACTTTCATAATTATGACATGTTTTTATTCATTTGACAGACATGTAGCAATCTATAGTTAATTACTTTAAAATAACATATCTTATTTCGATAAAAACTTCAGATAGACAAGAATTAATTGACATTTGCTCTACAACATGCACGGAAATCAAACTCTTATCCAAAAACAGTTTTTCTTCAATATTAAACACATGCTTACTTTCTTGCACTAATATTACAATATTGTACTCCGGATACAACCAGGTTATATGGATTGGCATCCTGTCCTTATTATAATTCCATTAGCCATCATTCACTTTTATTTTTAAATTTATTTCAAGCTTCAATATAAACTTTTAGCTTTTATTTACTTATTCCACGTAATGACAATTCAAATTTTTATTTGCAACTACTTTAAAAATTAATCACCCCGAGTCTAGTGTCGCTCTCCAATGTTTGTGCAAAGAGCCTATACCCATAAACTGCACTTCCGGCTTGGCCGATTGATACAAAAATAGTAGATAACTATTTTGATGCTACAACAAGTTCAAACACTAAATTTCAATATGCTATGGCTGATAATTCTAGATTTGTGGAAAAAATCTAAGTAAAGTTTCAAATAAAGTGCACTTCTGGCTTGGCCGATTCATACAAAAATAACAGATGACAATTCTGATACAACATCAAGTTCAAATATTGAATTTCAACATCCCACGGTTGATCATTCTGGATTTATTAGAAATATTCGAAACAATTTTCAAGTAAAATGCACTTCCGGTACAGACGATTGAGACCATAATGCGAGGTGCACAACTAGACCCTATACCAGCCTTAAATACAAAATTTCAACATTATACGTTCAACCAGTTTTGAGATTTGCGAGTTACGCACGCACGCACACGCACACGAACGAACATACGTACCGACATTAAGCCAAAAATAGTCAAAATGGATTCAGGGATGCTCAAAACGGATATTTCCATCAAAATCTCGGTAGGTGAATTTTGTCGGTTTCACAATACTTCCTTGTACTTTGTACAAGTAAGTAAAAATAAGAGCATTCTTGACGATTGTTCATAACAAATTGATAAGTAAATAATAATCATTTATTATACCATAAGTAGTTGAGGAATTATCGATTATTTTTGTAGTGCTATCACGAATGTTTATTGTGCTTGCGTTTGGATACCAAGAGTGTGGAGCACGAGTGGTATTCACAAGCACAAAAAACATGAGTGATTGCACCACAAAAATAGTCTATAATACTTCAACTACAAATGGTATATGGAGGACTATTCCAAGAGTCAAACCATTTTTTCAAATTAGTTTCCTATGAATCAAGTAGCAAGTCACGTAATTTTCATAGGAACGAGTAAACAAACTTCTATCAAATTGAAAAATTAGAATTTCTTGCATTTCCTTTAACGAATAATAGATAAATAAATTGCGTTCTGATATGGAAACTAGTTCAAAAAGGTTTGGTGATAAATCAGAAGATGAAATTGATGAAGATATTCACAAAAATATTCCATTAAATACGAAGAAAGCAAGAGATTACAAATTGGAGGTATCCACATCTTTGAGTAAAATACTCACTTTGACCACTAGTGTAATACCCGATGGTATTTCTACGCGTCCAAATACCCACTGATATGCACCGTTTTTATGGCGATTTAGCATTGTTAACCTTGTTATAAATATTGCGAATGGAATAGTCACTGATATGCGCCGTTTCTATGGCGATTTAGCATTGTTAACATTGTTATAAATATTACGAATGGAATAGTCAGTTATATTTTCAACAAAAAAAATATTTTCAGTGATCTTCTAAAGAATTGTAAATTATACATTTAGGGGAAAAAACGAATTCTTAATACCTGTATGACATGAACAACCATAAATTGAAAAATAAAGTAGGTGCTATGAAAAATGTATAATGGGGGAATCAAGTTTTTTTATACAACACTAACAATTGAATTTTGTTTTCAAATAAGATGAATATTCATTTGTTCTACATAAGGTTATAATTCTATCGTTGAAATAGTTATTTAAGTATTAAGGTCAGTAAGTACAGCTTACCGATTGAGAATGATAATTTGGAGACCGAGCCTTGACGAGGTTTCCAAATATTATACGAAATCGGTACTGTACTTATTGACCGTGATGCTTACAAAATTTTTTGTTCGATTGGAAGATCCAAAATATGGGTCCGAATTTTTGTTTTTCAAATTAAATTACTGATGATGATTGTTTATTCGCTGTCAGCTGTCAAGTTTGACATTTCATTCTGTATATTTAATTACAAATAAAGATAAATAAGTGAATTTTTCTTTTGAAAATTCACAATTTTTTACTTAGCGCCTTTGCCCATGGGCGGTAAGTCAGCATAACCATAGTAACCACAAGTTGCTGGTAAAATCAACATACCATCTCAAATAGAAGGTCGGTAAACACATGAAAACGCCCAATAGTGCAAAAATAATATTTATACATTTGTCAGGAATAAAAAAGTCATTAACATGATAAAAGAATGGTTATTTGTTTAACAAATACAAAAAATGTAAGATTTTGTGCTTGTTATGCCCAGTTGCACCGCTATCACTTAACTTTAAGTACGGAATAATTACCATGGGAACAATTGTTTGTACAATGGTAACCATGGATATTATTCATCTCTTAAGATTAAGTGACGGCGGTGCAACTGGCCATTAAACTAATAACTATGTTGGACAATAAGAAATCAGGTAGCCCATATATAATAAATAAAAACAGGTTATAATAAAATTACAAAACTAAACAGAATGAAATTAACTATACATTCTTCAAAATATTAATTTTTCTTTTTATGTCAAGTATATTTCTTATATCGTTACTTAACCATAATATATGCTTCATCAGTAAACAATGAACAATATGATAAATCAAAAATTCTTTGTGTTCTTTACAGTCATCCATCCATTTAGGAAAAACTGTATTAGTTGTTTCTAGGCATTTCTTATAAATTGAAGTTTGGATACCAACTTTGTGTTTATTGATGTTTAGAGAATATTTCACAACATTTTGATACAACATTACAGACACTAATTGCAGGTACTTTTAAATATGTTCATTGTTCGGCTGTGCTGTAGTCATGATAAATAATGAGCAACTGTTTTTTTTTTTTGTAATGAATGACTGCAAAGATCTCGTTTGAATTTTTTCAAACACTTATTTACTACATATCCTGCAAAATAAACCAAACTATTAACTCCTATACTCGTATGTTTCTCCCCTGTAGTTTGCACTGATTCTTCATTTGAATCTGAGAGTTAACCAGGCGTACTTGGGGAAGAATCATCTGATTTAGGAACTTGTGTGCTACTTGTTTATTAATTTCTACTCTATTTTCGTGAATATTTGCTAAATCAACTAGAATAAATTTGTTATCATCAATCTGGCAATTTGACGACTGTATTTGATCTTGCAATCCTGATGCCAATGTACGTTGTAATGCAATACGAAACATGCGTACATTAGGATTAGCACTATAACCAGGCCCCCACAACTCTCATTGCCGGCCTACTATAAATGTGTCCGCTGACTGCGTCAAGCATGTGGACGTGAGATGTGAGAGGAAATGTTTCAAGATGGCGGATATGAAGGGCCTAGTTGCCAATTGAAAAGCGTTTGATTTTAGTGTTTGTGTCGTTGAATACAGTCAGATTATAGTAAATGAATAATAATTTAATAAAGTGATAGCCGTGTGACAAATGAACATTCAATTAAAATGCCTGGAAAATGTTTTGTCCCGAATTGTAATTCTGGATATGAGAGTTGTAAGATAAAATATAGTGTTTTTAGAGCTCCACTTGACATGATAGAAATTTAGGACAAAGCAATTGAATAAAATTATGTATACAAACACGTGAATTAAACTTCTTTATTTGCGAGAAGAAAGTTCAAAATCACGAGCGCGTTCAGCGCGAGTGCTTCAATTCTTTGAGCACAGTGGTTTAATTCACTTGTATAAATAACTATTAAACTAGGTCCAGTTTCATAAATGAATTTAATTCTCATTCAAATTTACTCACAAAGTAAATTTGTATCAAGTCATTCAAATGAAATCTATATTTTGACAAAGTTAATGAATTAAGTATAAGATAATTTAAAATAACGTGTATTTGTTAAAAATAAATATAAGTGCCCTTAATACAGAAAAAACTATTACGTTGTGAAACATTATGTATAATATAGAAATATAATATTTTGAACTGAATCTAATTTTTGTTCAACTTATGTTTTCATGTTTCCTTTATTGAAAGTTCGAAAAATTTTCTTGTAATTGAAAACATATCATCTATATGTATTCTTGAAGATTAAACACATTGTTAATGTATTGTTCAAATATTTCTCAATTATTGTTAATCGCATGTGATCTCGGAATTTATCCAACTGAGTTTCTTGCATAGGTAATAATTAAATATTAAATATTGCTCAATGCAACACTAATTTAACAAGTATATCAATTTTTAATTAAAGTAAAATATATGCTGTAAACATTACATATACGGTTAACTTCAATATATAAATGATTTCGTAAAATTTTGTAAGTTTAGTGTAATTATACATTAAACACTGTTGTAAAACAGGCCTTACTGATGTAGGCGTCTCTAGCGGCGACAGCGCGAACTATAACCATCTCAGCGGACGCATTTTCGGGGCGAGTTAGGTTACCTACTATATCTTGTACCGTGACTATAACCACCATGTCTGCGGATGGATGAAAACAAATTTTCAAGTGGAACCTGGTTTAATCTATTCACTAGCATAAATGAGATATTCTGACTCTGTAAATCATTCCAAATCATCAATATACTATTAATAGTTCGAACTAAACCTGGAAAACAATATATATTTTTTCTAGGAGTATTACTTTTCTTGCTATAATCTGTCTACAATTTTATCCAACCAACAGCTGTTGTAGTCTCCACTGATGTTGTTTTCAAAATTGATAACGCGCATTTGAAAGGATTTGGATTATTTAAATTTTTGATGTTAGGACAATCGAAAATGTTATTCAATTTTTCCAAGAATTTAGCTATATTGAAAGCAGTGTTACTGCTCAATACATTTAATTGTTTCGTGGTTTTTATGATCGCGACGAATGAATGATTTAATACTTGAGTGGCATGTTTTATGTTCATATTTTGAAAAGAATTTGGCTGAATATGATCATTTTTTATTTTTGCTAGACATCTAGTTATGTCACCGATGTATATATCATGTTTTAATAGAATATTTTTAATATTTTGGTAAAGGTGAGGTACATAATAGAGGGCATAAATTTTTTGGCCTCGCACGTGGAAGTAACGTTCCTTTTCGGATACTTTCAAATCTTTACCTACCTTACGATTATTAGATTTCTGATCGCTTGTTGTTGCTCTAATAATTATGCCGAAGCTTTGTAATAGTTTCCATGATAAAAATAATCCTCGAATCATGAATACCATAGTCTGAGTTCCTATTGCATGTGATCTTTTCGATAACCCTAAATCGCTGAATTCATCACACTTCATCAAAAAGTAACACAAATTGTCTCTCTACATTTGTAATTGAGGCTACTTTCAATTTTAATTTACTAAAGAATTTTGAATCTGTTCCCGTAGGAAGTTGAAAAACAAGTGTTCATTTTTGAATAGATAATAACGCGGATAAATTGAATTTCAAAATTTGTTTCATTTTGTAATAATTAATGACTGATTTGAAATATAAACTCATAGTTAGATTTTTCTCATTATATGTCTATTTATATCTTTTTTCAGATCGTTTCAACATATGAATAAAAATATTTGAATGCGAATCAGGATTATCAATATTTTCTAATCTAGCCAATTTTTTCTTTAGACGAAAAATCTCTGTACGCTTAGGATTCAATCTCTTTGCTTGACGTTTATTTTTTCTAATCAATTTAGAGTGACTTTTTTTTTTCGTAGGAGTATCTACTTCACGTTATCTTAACACTACTTTCATCTAACCTGTGACATGGAGAAAAATTAGTTTTTTTCTCACTGATTTTTCAGGTGTAGTTATTTTCATCAAACCAGATGTTTTTTGTAGAATTTCTACATCTGTAATATCTGCATCAGTTTTTCTTTTATAAGTTTTTCTGGGAGTTAATAGTTTTAGATCGAGTGATGATGAAGTATTTATTCCATGGATTGAAGAAGTTGATGCCGCAATCTGGTCAACATAAGGTTTTGGTAAAGCATTTTTTTTGAGTTTATTTTGTGAAATATTGTTCAGAAAGTCTTGGGATCGGAAATGATTTTCACATACTAATTTTGAAAGATTGAAGATAAATTTGAAGAAGTGTTTGCATAGATCAAATTTTCTTGTCGAAGTACAAAATTTATAAGAACATTTCTTACATTGAGACATGACTGATTTGTTTGAAGTTCTCATTCGGGCAGTTATCGAATGAATTTAAAAAAAATCTGTAAAAGCTCATTATTAGCAAACTATTCACAGTAACATTAAATAGTATGACTTACCTGAACTGAACATGTAACGACGGAGTCCAAAGAAATTAATATGCAATAATATCTCTTAGCATTTCTTGTTAGAGATATCAAGATAATTTTAATTTTAATGACAGAGCCAAGTTAATCTAAAATATTTTCAAAATAGCGTCACTTCCTGTTTTACTGAAAATCGATATCAACTTTCTTATTTTAAATGGAACATCCTATATTTTATTACATTTTAGTTCTTCCCTTTTTTTGATGGGATTCTACTGAAGCAACTACGGCTTTATTTTAAATAATTTCTGAAATTATTGCATTTTTTAAATTTTTCTGACAGACGCGTGCAGCTACTAAAAAACGAATATCTCAAATTAGCGTTATTGAAAAAATTTGATTTCATGCAAACGTGCTCAAAATGGAAAAAGGTTCTCCATGATGTCAATGATTTTCATAAATATTATACAGTGTGTATAAAATGGCTTCAAAATTTGAGAACTAAAATTTTAAAAAACTCAAATTTCTTAAATGAAAACTCCCATTTTTAGCTACAGCTTCAAATTCTATAGTAAGAAACAAGACAAGTTTGTCATTAAAACCGTGTATCCATTTCTGGGGGCTTCGGAAATAATAACAAAAAAAAATACATGGTTCCAATGACAAACTTATCTTCTTTTTTATAGTAGAACTCAAAACTGTAAGGTTGTTGAGAAGAAAATCAAAGTATATGAGAATTTATTTAAATTTTTACAGTATATTATTTGTTTAGTGAAGAATATTCTGGTAAAGTTTGAACTTAATCTTGTTTCTAGTTATCGAGATAAAAAATGCCAAAGTTGCTGTTCGGTGACATGTTATTACATTGCGTTAATGCACGCGATGTGTTTCACATTGATTTATATGTCATTATCTCGACTACCTGAAATGACAACATTACAGAAAATCGTCAAAATATCTACGAAGGTCTTATAAACATGTGTACCAAGTTTCAAAAAAGTCTTGTTTATTGTTTCAGAGAAAATTGAATTATTATTCAAAAAAATTGTACAAAAGCTACTAAAATTTAGCAAGTTATCATACGCTTGGCAACGTCGCCGCATAAGATGAAATGAGAAGAGTATGTGTGATTAGAATAAACAAGATTTTTTATCACTTCCCTGACTTGACGGTACACCGATTGAATAACCCATTTATTCCTCTATCGATATTATTTTTTTGATGTAGATTTATCATCAATAAGTTTGTTTGGTTATGAAACGCAGTAACACTACTAAACGTCAAATGTCAAAAATACTTCCGAAAGTCTACAGCATTGCGCACTATACATATCATATTGTAGCTTTGTTAAAATATGAAAAAAGAATGTTTCAACGGATGGAAGCTTTTTAAAAGAATAAAATAAGGAACCAAATTATTCAAAATCATGTATTTTCAACCGAAAACAAACATTTTCATTAGTTCTAATCATTGAAATTTTGTTTATTTGAAGTTGGCAATGAATGCTTTATCCTATGTATTTAGCGTAGAGCAGGGTTCCCACCACAGCTTAATCCCTTAAAATTGGGGGTTTCAACTTTAAAAATTTGAGTTTTTTTACATTTTAGTTCTCAAATTTTGAAGCCACTTTATACACACCTATATAATATTAATGGAAATCATCGAAATTATGGAAACCTTATTTCATTGTGAACACGTATGCATGAAATCAAATTTTCTCAACGACGTGAATTCGAGATATTCGTTTATTATTAGTTACATGCATCTGTCGAAAAAAAAATTCAAAATGCAATAATTCTAGAAGCTATTTAAAATAAATTATAGTTGCTTATTTGTTTCAATTTGCGCAAGGCAGACATGTATTCTACAAAGTTCGATCAGTTTCAAATACGGTATATTGTTTTGGAGCTATAGTTGCTATTTTTATATTTTTGTTGTTGTTGTTATTGTTATTGTATTTATTATTATGTTACTTATTTTTATTTATTTTCTTTGTTTTTAAATTCTCCAGTTTTTCTTGTTGTTTTATTATTGATTTAACCTTTCAACGGGGTGTGAAATACGGCGGCTACTTTTTAGATAAGTTTTGAATTGAAAATGCAAATATTATATTCTCCTAATTTTGTTATAGGATCAAAATTATGTTCTGTCGGGCTGTCCAACTAATTTTATGCCCCTAGAGGAAAAACCGAGACTCTTCAATCTGCCGTCGAATGAGGCTCTCTTTGGAGAAGTCATGTATTAAATATAATAGTATTCACGACCTTCGCCAAGTTGTTTTGAAAAACTGATACATCAAATATAGTGCTCACTTCACTATAGAGCTGTTGATATACAAAATATTTCATTATTTGTGACTGCTTCTAGGTAAACCTGGCTATTATTTTCTAATTGTATGTTCATTTATTATACCATAAGTAGTTGAAGTATTATCGATTATTTTTGTAGTGCTATCACGAATGTTTATTGTGCTTGCGTTTGAAATTGATGAAGATATTCAGAAAAATATTCCATTCCACGAGATCACAAATTGGAGGCATCCACATCTTTGAGTAAAATACTCACTTTGACCACTAGTGTAATACCCGATGGTATTTCTACGCGTCCAAATACCCACTGATAAGCACCGTTTCTATGGCGATTTAGCATTGTTAATCTTGTTATACATACTACGAATGGAATAGTCATTTATTATACCATAAGTAGTTGAAGTATTATCGATTATTTTTGTGGTGCTATCACGAATGTTTATTGGTGTTTAGTGGTATTCACAAGCACAATAAAAATGAGTGATTGAACTACAAAAATAGTCTATAATACTTTAACTACAAATGGTATATGAAGGACTATTCCAGAAGTCAAACCATTCTTTTTAAATAGTTTCTTAAGAATCAAGTAGCAAGTCACGTAATTTTCATAGGAACGAGTAAACCAACTTCTGTCAAATGAAAAATTAGAATTTTTTGCATCTTCTTTTACGAATAATAGAGAAATAAATTGCGTTTTGATATGGAAACTAGTTCAAAGAGGTTTGGTGATAGATCGGAAGATGAGATTGATAAAGGTATTCAGAAAAATATGCGAAGAAAGCACGAAATTACAAATTGGAGGCATCCACATCTTTGAGTAGCAGTAGAATACTCAGTTTGACCACTACTGTAATACCCGATGGTATTTCTACACGTCCAAATAACCACTGATATGCACCGTTTCTAAGACGATTTAGCATTGTTAAAATTGTTATAAATACTACGAATGGAATAGTCAAAAATATAGGCTCTTTGCGCAAACATTAGAGAGCGACACTAGCGCTCAGAGTGTTTTATATTGAAAGTAGCTGCAGGAAAAAATTTGAATTGTCATTACGTGGAATAAGTGAATAAAAGCTAAAAAGTTTATATTGAAGCTTTAAAAACACAAGTGAATGATGACTAATGGAGTTATAATAGGAACAGGATTCCAATTCATATAACCTGGTTGTATCCGGAGTACAATATTAGAAAGAGGAAAATTAGTGCAAGAAATAAGCATGTGTTTAATGTTGAAGAAAAACTGTTTTTGGATAAGAGTTAGATTTCTGCGCTTGTTGTAGAGCAAATGTCGATTAATTCTTGTCCGCTTAAAGTTTTTATCGAAGTAAGATATATTATTTTGAGGTAATTAATTATAGGTTGCTATATGTCTGTCAAACGAATCAAAACATGTCACATGAAAGTATATTTTTTCACATTGCCTTAGGTTGATGAAACGCGAGATATTTTGCATGAATTTCCAAAAACATATCCGATACATAAAAATAATACATACAAAATTGCTATAGCTTACAATGGTTTAACCTAACTTCTTACATAAATTTTCTAATTTCATCAAGTAATTTCTACATTTAATACATATTCTATTATAGGCTCTTTGCGAATAGATTGCAGCGCCAGTAGTGGTTAATTTTGACAGTACTAGCAGGAAAACAAAACGTTATCATTGTACATGATTTCAGAATATATGTACCAAATTTGAATTATAGAGCAATTTATAAGCCAGTTTAACAATAAATTGAAAGATTACGTGTTGGTTATACAAATTGTTGAGTTTCAAACTGTGAAACAATTACGGAAATACAAAAAAACATAAACATTTCTACAAGTTTCCATCCAGAGAACATGAAATAGGAATGGGAAAAAATGGATTCAGGCTATTAAACGAGTAAAAAAAGTAAAAAGAAGTCAATAATAATTATAGAATATGTATTAAATGTAGAAATTACTTGATGAAATTAAAAAATTTATGTAAGAAGTTAGGTTAAAC
Source organism: Dromius quadrimaculatus (assembly GCA_963989225.1). Classification (NCBI taxonomy): domain Eukaryota; kingdom Metazoa; phylum Arthropoda; class Insecta; order Coleoptera; family Carabidae; genus Dromius; species Dromius quadrimaculatus. The sequence continues at coordinate 27,982,513 of OZ022331.1, read as the reverse complement.
CATTGTAAGCTATAGCAATTTTGTATGTATTATTTTTATGTATCGGATAAGTTTTTGGAAATTCATGCAAAATATCTCGCGTTTCATCAACCTAAGACAATGTGAAAAAATATACTTTCATGTGACATATTTTGATTCGTTTGACAGACATATAGCAGCCTATAATTAATTACTTCAAAATAACATATCTTACTTCGATAAAAACTTTAAGCGGACAAGAATTAATCGACATTTGCTCTACAACAAGCGCAGAAATCTAACTCTTATCCAAAAACAGTTTTTCTTCAACATTAAACACATGCTTATTTCTTGCACTAATTTTCCTCTTTCTAATATTGTACTCCGGATACAACCAGGTTATATGAATTGGAATCCTGTTCCTATTATAACTCCATTAGTCATCATTCACTTGTGTTTTTAAACTTATTTCAAGCTTCAATATAAACTTTTTAGCTTTTATTCACTTATTCCACGTAATGACAATTCAAATTTTTTCCTGCAGCTACTTTCAAAATTAAACACTCCGAGCGCTAGTGTCGCTCTCCAACGTTTGCGCAAAGAGCCTATTATGGTATACTAAGGGAATTGGCAAATAAATTTAAGATCGCAGCGCCGCAGCGGATATTTTTGAACTAACTAAGTTAGGATAAACTTGAAGTTTACATGTATTTAAATGGGCTTTTTACGATTTTTAAAGATAAAAATCGTGAATATGAAATAAAGATTTACTTTTTCATGGATATTTTTTAAAAGTATATTGTTCGTAAGTACCAGGCAAGTGAATTATTCCATATGTTTATTTATATTTAATTCATATTTTTAAATTGAACTTAACCTTTAATTTCTAGATGATGATATTGAAACTTCAAGAATATTTTGATGCAAATGTCAGTCACGCTGTGTAGATGAGGGTGAAGAGCTAGTAAATGCTTGACATTATATTATTCTGTCGAAAATTAAATGATGATAGTGACAAGAGAGTATTTTTGCATGCTCTTGCATATAAACATCAAAAGTGCTTGAGAATCCGTATGAAATTGAAGGAGAATTGAATTGTAATGAATATGATGCCTTGGAGATTGAGAATATGAGTTGTTCTTGCAAAGCAGAAAACAGCGACAGTTGCAAGCATATGACTGCAGTTTTTTTTATTGTGTACCATGTGTTGAAAAGTTGAAGTGGCTCGAGAATGCCTTTTAATTTTGTTAAATAAACATTAGATTAGTACTTATTAGTTGCACTGTTTGTTGTTTCAAAAAATCTATCAATTATTTGAAGATAATTTGTATTTGTAAAGTATACCTGGATAAATAGGAAAGAATCCAGACAAAAATATTCACCAGTTGCAATATCTGAAATGTCCTGCATGAAAGAAAAGATTTTGAAAAACTCTAAAACTTTGGATTCTATCTTCTTTTTCAATTTAAAAGTAAAAAGTACAACAAAACGAAATAACAACCTTATTATATCAACTGTCAGGCAGCGAATGCGTAGGCTATGGCTTCATCAGTCATTACTACTACACATAATCCTCCATGGTAAATTTTTGTATTTGAAATTTCAATCAATTTACACAATATTTTTTGATGAATTTTTGCTAAAATCGTTCAGAATTATTATGTCATATATGTTTTTTATGAATACTAATTAAATAACCAAATATAGAATATGATTTATTGATTTGATTATAAGCTCATGTATATTATATATGTAGCCCGCCAAATCTATCCTAACATCACTAGTTTGAAATTCTGCCACCAGATAGAGTATCGCTTATGTTTATTTGCCAATAGGAACTCAAAGAAGTTCCAAAAGTCACAAAGAGATGGCGGTATCAGCATGCACAGAAATTTTCTAGTGGCACTAAAACGGTGTAAACTAGTATTGAAACAAAGAAAATGTATGTTTTTTTTTATTTAAAATAAAAACAACCTAAACATAACCTAAACCGAGCTTTTTAAGCCAACTAGGATTGGAAGGTAGTAAAGTGGTGATTGTTGTCCGCGAGGCACACACTTGTACGTATTAAGATGGATTGCACTCTGTTTGAATGCCACTGACTACAGCAACACGTATGAATTACGCGCATGCGCACGTCTTTGGGTTCCTATTCCCTTAGTGAGCCGATGGGGATAATGGCGTAAAAACAAATTTTGTCAGTGGCACTAAAACAGTGTTCATGTGTAACAATCGTTGTAGGTTAGCTCGCTACGCTCGCGACTTTAACAAACATCCCTGAATATTACCGCACTTGCGCTGCGCGCGCCTGTGAGACTGAACTTGAGAGGAAACCACCTCGAAGGGTGAACCAAACTTCTCCATGTTGGACCGAAATAATGAAACTTTCATATGTCATGTTTGAGGACTACTGCTTAGCTACCACTTACTCAGGGTACGTTCCACTTAACGACTACAACGACCGCGCTCACAACGACCAAATCTCCGTTCCACTAGCTAGGCATCGTCGCGGGCGAAAACTTAAGTGGAACGGGCTTATGAACATAAATGTCAATAGACAAATATCTGCCGAGCTAAACATGACTGCTACTACTGCTGTCATTGGTACGTATATGAGGCGTCAAATAAATAGACAGTTTTCGGAAAGTTCAAGCTCTGATGAAGAATGGGAAGCAGCTCTTTATGAAAGAAAAAAGGGAAAATGTCATCCTCGAGTCACAAACTATCCTGAAGTTGAATTGACAACTTGATTGTATTTATTAAGTTGTTCGCTTGTAAGATTCAAAAAATATAACTAAGCTGATAATTTTATTTGCAGAATGTCAAGGGCTACAATTGAAATTCTATTGGAAATTATACGGAAAGATTTAACTAGAGCAGTAAAAGGTTGCCCCACAATTAGTCTTCTTCTAGAGTTACTAAAACTTCAACATTATTATTTTCAGCATTTATGAGAGACAGTTTCTACATTTGTTGTCCTTCCGCCATTTTCTTGTTTGTATACAAGCTGTCAGATTTAAAAAGTGCGCGAAAAATCCCAAACGACCGCACAGACCCATGCTCTAACTGCGAGCGTTGTAGTCCTTAGGAGTGACGTCACTAGTGACGTGTCTGTGACGTTTGAAACCTCGATCGCAACAACTGCGGCCTTAAGTGGAACGCAAAATGGGCGACACAATCGTTGCGGTCGTTAAGTGGAACGTACCCTCAGTACACCTCTATTTCGAGCGCAAGCGCATTATCACAGTGACCTATCATTCCCTTTATCCCTTTTAATTTTTTTACTCGTTTAATAGCCTGAATCCATTTTTCCCATTCCTATTTCATGTTCTCTGGATGGAAACTTGTAGAAATGTTTATGTTTTTCTGTATTTCCGTAACTGTTCTACAGTTTGGAACGCAACAATTTGAATAACCTACACGTAACATTTCAATTTCCTTGTTAAACTGGCTTATAAATTGCTTCATAATTTAAATTTGGTACATATATTCTGAAATCATGTACAATGATAACGTTTTGTTTACCTGCTAGTACTGTCAAAATTAATCACTACTGGCGCTGCAATCTATTCGCGAAGAGCCTATTCTTCTCCTCTGAAAGGAGTACACTCTGTATTAATAAAATGAATAAACAGTTCTAACTTCTTTACTAACGGGATGATTTTTTCTAGCTTTATATATTTACTTAATTTCATTTGAGGATACCAAATTATATTCATAATAATATTCTTTTATGTATTCTATACATGTAAATAATTGGAGCTATTCTGTAACTAAATCCATAAGTTTCTATCCAATGAACATAAGTAGCACTGACAAAAACTTTGAATATCCGTTTGTCACATTTGTTTCCATTCGTCAAAAATCTTATCGATCGATGATAAATTAATGATTGAGTTACAGGATACGGCCAATTGTTAGCAGAATTAATAATACAATTACAAAAAAAGTAGGTACTATTTTCAAAACAACAAGTATAAATATTCCTAGAATAAGTCTTACTGTTGAAACAACAATTTTATTATTTCAATTATTTTAAAGTTGGCTACAGATAAAAATGTTTTGTATCAGTTGTCGCATATAAATAAAATAATAGAGATATGTGTCAGTATTATTTGAATGGTTTTTCTAAGAGTAGTTTTGCATAGTACACAATACTCAACAGGTTATGCGCCCAGAGTAAATAGTAATTTCAAGAAATCAGTCCAAAGCATAAAAACTTGTACATTTAAATAGTAAAACACATTCACAAAATGATGGAAAACAATTTATGTAAGCTGAAGGGATCTGAAAATTGGAATATCTGGAAATTCCAAATCAAGATTGTGTTAAAATCGAAAAATGCATTTGAAATAGTTGAGGGAACAAATAAGAAACCAGATGAGAAAGATGCAGGTTGTAGAGAATGGGTTAAAATTGACAATAAAGCACAAGAAATTATTGTTACAAGCTTAGAGAATGGTCCGATGAGTCACATACTTACCTGTGAAACATCAAATCAAATGTGGACAAAGTTATTGAGTGTTTATGAACATCAATCAAAAGTCTCAGTGCATTTACTTCAGCAAAAATTTTTCAATCTTCGTTTTGATGGTTGTAATATTACAACATTCTTCTCAAAGTTAGAACAAATAAGAACTGATTTAAAGCAAGTGAATGAAATTGTTTCTGATCAGATGATGATGACAAAGATTCTGATGTCACTTCCCGAAGCTTTCAAACATTTCATTCCAGCTTGGGAATCAGTGCAGAATCCTACAATAAATGAATTAGTATCGAGGTTATTAATTGAGGAGGAAATAATGAAGAACAGTAGTGATTCAGAGGATAAAGCTTTTTGGTCCAGAAATCGTTCGCCTGGAACTGGTGGAGATAAAATCAAAATCAAGTGCTACAAATGCAATAAATTCGGGCATACACAGAAGCAGTGTCTGTCAACAACGAAGTGCAGAAATTGTGACAAGACAGGACACTTACAAAAAGACTGTTTTACAAACATCGAATGTCATATTTGTCACAAAAAGGGTCATTTAATGAAACACTGTTGGTTCAAAAGTAAAAGTCAGAATCAACAAAGTGGACATGACAGAAACAGACATACAAATGCGTACATGTCACATGTTTTTGTAATGGAATCGAATAGTGAAGACTGGTTTTTTGACAGTGGAGCAAGTGAGCACATGAGTGGACAAAAATGTCTGTTTTCAGAAATCAAGAAGTTGGATGAAGAGAAGATTATTCACATTAGCGATGGTTCGTTCATGAGAGCAGATGGCATTGGTAAAGTAGTAATTGAAGAATGCAATGGTCATAACTGGAACATTTGCACACTAAATAATGTTTTATTTGTTCCTGATTTAAAAGTCAATCTATTTTCTGTAACCGCTGCATTAGATCGAGGTTTCAGATTAGAATCAACTGCTGAACATTGTACTCTGATTAATAAGAAAGAAGAACCATGCGCGAGAGCTGTTAGAAGTGGTAGACTATTCAAAATGATGTTTAGAAATGTTAAATGTAATTTGTCAAGTAGAATTGACAAGAACAAAAGTAATCTGCAAAAATTGAACATTGAGCAAGAAAATAAAGAAGTTGCATTGATGACATGTGAAACTTTGGAAACTTGGCACAGAAAACTGGCACATCAAAATATCAGGTATGTGAAAGATTATTTAAATGCTCACAACATACTGTACAAAGAAAACAAAGACAAGGAATTTTTCTGTACTGCTTGCATTGAAGGTAAACAGAGTCGTAAGCCTTTTAAGTCAAGTACTATCAAAACTGATGCTGTGGGTCAAATATGTCATATAGATGTCTGTGGTCCGATGGAAGAGTCATCTATTGGTGGATCTAAATATTTTTTATTGATTAAGGATGATTTTTCTCACTACAGAAAAGTTTATTTCATGAAGTATAAGTCTGAGGTCAAAGAACACTTAAATTCATTCTTAAAATCAGTCAAGATTGAAACAGGTCAAGATGTCAAAGTCATACGTTCTGATAATGGTACGGAAATAGTCAATCAATATATAAAAAAGCTACTAAACGAAAAAGGCGTTCAATATCAAACAACTGTGCCTTATAACCCAGAGCAAAATGGCAGTATTGAACGAGAAAATCGAACAATAGTAGAAGCGGCTAGAACAATGCTGCAAGCTAAAGGAATGGAAAAACAGTTTTGGGCAGAAGCAGTTAATACGGCGGTGTATGTAATAAACAAGACAGGAACTAGTTCTATCAGGAATAAAACACCGTTCGAAATTTGGAAGAAAACAAATGCTATAGATCAAACAGAATTTTTAGAATTTGGAAGCACAGTGCATGTGCTTGTTCCAAAACAAAAACGACAAAAATGGGATCCAAAGAGTGAAAAAGGCATTTTTGTTGGGTACGAACAGAATAAAAAAGCCTACAGAGTATATTTCAAAGAAACAAATACAGTGGAAAGTGCTCGAGATGTAGTTCTCCAGAAAAACTTAATCGAAGAAAATCAAGAAATGAATTCATTAGAAAATGAAAATGAGACTCAAATAATACAAAAATCACATAAATTATATGGTGATGAAGAAATCGAAGAGAAAAATGGCGAAAATGAAGAGATATACGAACAATATGAAGGAAGAAACAGAAGAAACGAAGACCAAGTAATTGAGGTTGAAGAAGTAAACGAGACAGAAATTAACAATGTTGGAAACCAAAGATATCAGGGGCTGAGAGGACGAGCCAGTCTTAGAATGCCAAGTAGAATGAAAGATTATGAAACTGCTTGGTTAACTTATGAAGAAGCTGTCACAGGGTCAGAAAAGGAGAAGTGGTTAGAAGCAATTCGAAGTGAAAAAGAATCATTGAAACAAAATTCAACTTGGGAGTTTATTAATAAGGAAGAAGTTGGATCAAATAAGATTCTCACAAGCAAGTGGATATTCAAAGTGAGAGAAGATGGTAGATATAAGGCAAGACTAGTAATCAGAGGTTTTGAACAAGAAGGATTAAATTACGATGAAACATTTAGTCCTGTCATAGACACAACTTCATTCCGAATTTTAATGGCTATGTCAGTCCAAAAGAATATGATTATGAAAGTTTTTGATGTAAAGACAGCTTTTCTTTATGGTCATCTGAAAGAGCCTGTATACATGGAATGTCCACAAGGTTACACGGAAAAGAATATGGTTTTTTTGTTAAAACGATCTTTGTATGGACTTAAAAATGCACCCAATCGATGGAATGTACGTTTTTCTGATTTTTTAAAGAAATGTGGGCTATATGCTTTAAAAACTGATCAGTGCATCTTCATGAACACAAAAAGAAGTTTGTATCTTGGAATTTATGTGGATGATGGTGTAGTCTTAGGAGAGAATGAAAAAGAGGTTGAAGAATTTTTAATAAAATTGAAAAATGAATTTGAAATAATAATATATAAAGATCCAAAAAATTTTGTTGGATTAGAAATTGCGAGAAATGAAGATGGAATCATACTGAAGCAAGAGAAGTACAGTCAGTATGTAATTGAACGGTACAATATGAGTGATGCGAAAGGAGCAGAAACGCCAATGATGAAGGGTTCAAGAATATATGAGAATAATGAAGATGAAGAAAAAGTATTTTTTCCCTACAGAGAAGCAGTGGGAAGCTTACTTTATTTGTCACAAAAAACCCGTCCAGATTTAACATATGCTGTCAATTTTGAAAGCAGAAATTTGGGAAAACCAAGAAAAGAAGATATTGGAGCAGTAAAGAATACAATTAGATACTTAAAGAAATCATTACAGCTTGGAATCAGCTATACCAAGAATGGAAGTAAATATCTGGAGGCCTATTGCGATGCAGATTTTGCAAATGATACGCAATCTAGAAGGAGCACTTCTGGATTTATTATAATGTTTGGAGGAGGACCAATTTCATGGTCATCCCGCAAACAATCTATTGTAGCTTTGTCAAGTACAGAAGCAGAGTTTATCTCAGCAGCGGAATGTCTCAAAGAATTGATCTACTTGAAAAATCTTATCCAAGAGCTCTATAATGAAGATATACCAATACACCTTAAAGTTGATAATCAGTCTGCCATCAAGCTTATGATGTCTGGAAAGCCAAATCGTCGCTCCAAACATATAGATGTCAGATATCATTTCATTTGTGAGAAGGTGAAAGACAAGACGGTAAATTTGAGCTACGTGCCTAGTGAAGATCAAGTGGCTGATATTTTTACCAAGCCATTGGATAGAATCAAGTTTAAAAAATTCAGAAGTTATTTCATGACTCAAAAATAATGTTTCAATGTATCATTTCTTTCTCCAAATATTTTGTATCATGTCATATCTTAAATACTCATAAAATTGCAGGGGTGTGTTGAAACAACAATTTTATTATTTCAGTTATTTTAAAGTTGGCTACAGATAAAAATGTTTTGTATCAGTTGTCGCATATAAATAAAATAATAGAGATATGTGTCAGTATTATTTGAATGGTTTTTCTAAGAGTAGTTTTGCATAGTACACAATACTCAACACTTACTAATACTGAATGCTACAATTATTGCATATTTTGCTAACAATATAAGAGTAGAACCAATTGTTTCTATCATAGAACTGAAAAATTAACTTCTTTTTGTCTCTATGTTTCAATTATTCACTTGCATTCAATAAATAAATCTTAAATTTCCACTAAATACTGAGTAATACTGTGTTTTCAGCTTACTGAATATAGTTTTCAAAATTAAATTTTGAAAACTATAGTCAGTGACTGAAAAATTCAGTAATACTCAGTATTTAGTGGAAGTTTATGATAATTTTCAATCATTCAAGAAATTCAGGCTTCCCGTGCAGCTCATATTAGTTCGATCAAAAAAATCAGATCGTGTATCAGGCTGTAACATTGCTGATTCCTATCTTCCTACTTCATTATCGTTGGTCTATGCCAATGTTCAATTTTCTGTCTGTGCTGTGTGTTCCATATCTTACGTAAATTACCGCATTCCGTAGTAGTTCGGTTAACTTGCAATAAACGCCGCAAGAGCGCTATTGGAAAATATCTACGACACTATAACTTTCATGGCATGAGAACAAATGTGTCAAAACATAATATGTTATCTGTGACCCTCTATTTTTCCAACATCCTGTACGTGCTATTTTCAATACTTTTTAATACACTGCAGAAAGAGTACTCAAATAGCATCCATATTCAATTCACACCTAATTTATTCAATTTCAAATGTGTGATTAAATTTTAAATTAAGATCTCAAAAAATTACTCACAGCTATACACAGCCTATTCAGGACAATTTTCGGGCCCATTGCATAGTTAATAATATTATCTACAATCTTTTTCTTCAACTGTTCGTAATGTTCACTGGGAATTTCATTCCAATGTTTCAAAAGTTTCGTATGAAGTGTAGTAGCAGCAAAAAATTGCACTTCCGAACTCTAAAAAAAAAATAGTAGAAATTGATCATGAGAAGTTACGGAAACACTTACTCGTTGGGGCTGCAAAAGTTCCCATACAAAGCTCCAGGCTTGCGGCGAATTTTGAGCTTCAGTGAGCCACTGATGAGCTTGTGCTTGCTGACCAGCTTCAGAACGGTAAAATAAAGTGACAACTCTTTCTAGATATTCTGCCGTGTATTCCATAATAAGCTTAGAGTTTCACAGAAAATGTGGAGGAACAATTTTGATGAGCCCTCATCAATTAGGTTAGATCGTTCTGTATTTCAATATTCTTAACGAATACATACCTTGATAAATAATAGAAAATTTAATACTTAATAATACATGTAAATAAATTCCTTGATTACATTTTTCTTCGTATTTTCAAAGTATAAAAATAGGTAAGAACTGAAAAAAAATCCAAATAACCATTAAAAAACTTTTGACAAGATGAAAATTTAAACGTGAAAGTCACTAAAGTTTACCTAGTCAATTGCATTCATATCTGTCAGAACTTGCAAAATATCCATATCCATAGTATTCAAATTTTCAACATAATTGAATATACATTTTAAACGAAATATATAAAATATTTACCCTGAAAGTATAATTATCTATTGGTAGGATCCTAGTATAGAGGATTGTACCTGGTTTGTACCATCGCGTGAAATTTTTAAGAGATGGCGCTACTATTGACTTACTCATTAGTTTAATTTTTGTCAGTAGTCTTACAATAGTGGTTTATTTTGATTTTAATGATTGTTGAACATCTCGCTACACTTGCTCTTTCAAAAAACATTTCTGATTAGAACCAAAATGCGCTGTCTGCGCCTGTGGAGCCAAACTCAAGTCCAAGATCTAAAAAAAACCTATTATCCCAGGCCGAAATCCAGTTTGTTTGAGAGCTACTGCACACAACGACAACATTAAGTAACCTGAGCGCAGGCGCTAGAAATAAGCACTCATACAAGTATAATCAAGTCCAAATATTTTTATTTTTATGCTGGGAAGTGTACCAGCGATAGTTAAGCCACGCCTATCAATCTGCAACACCTCTTCTACCCTGTCTTCTACCACTTGACTCGGTCGATAAACAATACAATTTTGACATTTGCAAAATAATTCGATCTACACTACCGACTGTGTCAAAATACAAAAAAAAAAACGATGGCAGATCTTAATGAAGGTATGTAAATTTTAGCAAGTTTTCATTATTTCTCCATATTTTCAACAGTAATGTAAACAACATTTGTCAATAAATATAATTCATATGGTGTTTTATGTCATTTGACGTAAATTGAGTTGCATGAATTTGCATTTGTTTAAATTAATTCCATGTTTACTGCCTTATAAGAAATTCTCGTATCTGTTTAAACCCAGTTTTCACAATACTAAGCAATTTCAATATGTTCTTATAGATCCTATGAAAGCAAAACTTCCAATTATAATGAAAGTAGAAGCTCCACCTGAAGACAATAACAGCATAACCTCTCAAGGTTTGTAATGAGAAATATCTAAATAATTATCACTATTCATACACATATTTTTATAATAATAAGGCATTCATGTTCATTTGTATTTGATGGTAATATTCTTACATCATTAGAATTTATTGAGAATTCAATTTATTATCCGTAAGATCTCATACTTCCCAACATTATCAAGAGTCACATTCAAGATTTTCAAACAAATCAAACTGAATATTTTGCTAATAATCAAATTAATCTCTTGAATTTTCAGAAGGATCCGTGAGTTCAGTCTCAGATTCCAATGACTCGAGAACTCTAGTCAAATCAAAAAAACCTATTCTAGCGACATCTAAACTCAATAGCTCTACGCGTATGAATGTATTAAATAATCCCAAATTGGCGTCTGGTCTTGTATTACGTCCGTCAGCCCTTGGTTCTCGATTAGATAATAAGGAGAAAAACAAAAACTTTACTTTATGCCCAAGTCGATTAAACACGTTCCCCAAAGTTGAAGAAAGTCTTGAAAACAATTCCACAGATCAGAAAAATGATGTTAATAACGGAGAAACGCCTAAATTCGTTCCTCTAGTGGTGGCAGAAGGCAATAAAACAGCAGCCACAGTAGCAGTGACGACGGTTTCAATATCAACAGTTAAAACTACCGCATCAACAAGTAATTTTGTTTTTGGGCAAAATTTGCACGAAAGAGTTGTATCCGAAAATGATGACAACTGCGATAACTTAAATTCTAGTTCAAGTAATTCCAATAATGCTAGCGCAAATGGCACTTCGGAGTTGTTATTTAGTAGTGCTGTTAAATCTGTTATGACCGATAATAAGGAAACTAAAAGTTTGTCTGAATCAGCACGCGAATATGAAGAAAGTCGTGCTAACAAACGAAAGTATGAAACAGTTACTGTGGTTACAGGAGAAGAAGATGAACAAAATGTTTTACAAATCAATTGTAAATTATTTGCGTTTGATAAGAATAGTGGAAACTGGCAAGAACGCGGTCGTGGCACGCTACGATTGAATGACAGAGATTACAATCAATCTAGACTTGTTTTCCGTACTTCTGGAAGTTTGCGTGTCGTTCTAAATACTAAAATCTGGTCAGAGATGACAGTCGACCGCGCAAGCGGGAAAAGTCTACGTCTAACAGCAATGGACGCCACAGGTCAAATTAAAGTTTTTTTAATTATGGCAAACTCTGAAGAAATAAATCACTTGCAAAGATTGCTCAATGCAAGGCTTACCAGATTGAAAGAAACTTGTGAACCTTCAAACAAAAAAGCATCCCTAGAAACAACAATAACACACTAGCAACTACTGTCAGAAAAACAGAAGAAAGTGTTCACCAATGTAAATAAATCTTTCACCTTAATAATTATTTTCAAAATAACTTCGAACTTTTTGGATTTGTTGAATAATTCATTGACTATTTTACAGTTTTACAGGTTAATCAAAAATGTTATTTTATTGTAATTAGGGAATTTCTGATTTATATGCATGTAGTTAGCAGTGAATAAAAACTCATTTTTGATGAAATAAATAATTTTGCAACATTATATTCTAATAAAATAATTTTTAATAATTTTACCTATTCAAATAATATTTTTTTGCCAACTGTCAAAGAAACATGATATTTTTGTATTGTTATGGATACGCAAAGTTCGTGATTTTTTCACTAGTAAAAAAATGAAACATATTTTTTCACTACTGAAAAAATGAACATATTTTTTCACTAGTGAAAAAATAAATTCTATCTTTGCACACCTAATCTAATATAATTCAGTTTAGTAATGCTACAAGGATAGAAACAAACAGGTATTTAACAAGAAAGAAATATGAATTTGTACACCAAACTACTTATTTTTGAATATAAAAATTATTGTTGACAGTTCTTTATTTATCAAACAACAATTGCGCATTCTTTTGGTTACAATACCCAGGTGACTGCAAAATTAATTATAGTTTCTACTTTTTTCCTACATTTTACTGAATAAAATAATAATTATTGTTGATCTATTATTTTTTGACATTTGGCGAAAAAATATTGTTTGTATTACGTGTGCGAAGTGATTGTATTTTGTTGCGCTTTCGAATGAATTTGTTACCTCGACCTTACGGTCTCGGTTAAAATTGACACTTTCACGCGCAATAAAAAAAACAATCACTTGGTACACTTAATACAAAAATAACTATATTATGCTAGTGGGAGACGATTGTTATTGTGCAGGGTGAAGCTGGCAGCCAATTTCACCTGTTTTAATGACAGTCGTTCAGTGTTCGTGTTGCATACGATACTTTATTCCATTACTGAACTTCTAAAATTTATTTCAATGTTTAAAATAGAAAAAAATTACTACAACATCTACAGTCAACTAATACTATAAAACATAACATTTTTATTGATAGATACTACATTCTGTTTCACATTTTTAATGCTATTACATTTACAGCAAATGCAAGTACTCTAACAACTCATCCCATAATAATACACATTTTTTTCAAATTTCATCTTGACTGATAACATTGAAGTGAGAAAAACATCAATGGCAAACAAAATCTATAATTACTATTGAAAAAATTGAAGCTGTAGATCCTTGGATAAAATTATTTATATGATTTGTGTGAAAGCTTGAAAATCCGTCAAATGGTACAATTTGCAAAAAAATATTTAGAAAGGATCTTTTATTATAGTAGATGTTGGACGCATATTTCTTTGAATCTGTAAAATTATGTGAAAAAATATTGAACAATGTGCCAAGCACATGTTAATTGAAAAAATCTGACGTGGACATAATGTGACATTACTTTTACATCATTGGATATGTTAATATTTATTCAAATGGTAGAAAGATGTACTTACTTTTTATGAATCATGAACTTTATGTAAACTAATTTACAACTCTAATTCGTATTTTCAAACTGATTTATGTAATACTTATACAAAATTAAAATTTATAAGAAACGGAATAATTTGTTGTCAATTAAAAAACATTTGCAATTATGAAAACATGCACTAGATTCGGATTTATGCGAAAAATTTGAAAAACTGCACTTTCGGTTTAGCCTATCACAATCATAATGCGAGGTGTACAACTAGATGTTATAGAAGTATTTGATACGAAATTTCAATATTCAACGACTGATTGTTTTCAATTTATGCGGAAAGTTCGAAAAGAGTGTTACATAAAGTACACTTTCGGCTCAACCGACTGGTACGAAAATAGAAGATAACCATTAAGATGCTGCAGCAATTTCAAATACTGAATTTCAACATCGTAGGGCTAATCATTCTGGATTCATGCAAAAAATTGAAAAAAAAGTTTAAGTAAAGTGCATTCCCGGTATGGACAATTGCAACATCATAATGCGAGGTGCACAACTAGACTCCTAGACTAGTCTTAACCACAAAATTTTAATATTATACGTTCAACAGGTTTTGATATTTTTTTGCGAGCTACGAACGCACATACATAGGTACATACGTACCAACACCAAGCCGAAAATAGTCAAAATAGATTCAGAGATGCTCAACACATATAATTCCATCAAAATCTTGAAATGTGAATTTTGTCGGTTTCACAGTATTATTTTTATTTTGTACAATTAAAATTTGATGTGGAAACCATATGACTTACTTGTACACCTTTTGACTGAATAATTGACAGTTTATACTGACATTGACATTAGACAAAATCGATTGCAACCAAAATTTGAAGTTATCATTTAGATGCTACAATAGTCCTAAATACAAAATTGCATCCATTGTATAAAATATAAAATTTTATCAATTTACGCATAACTATTTTGGATCTATCAAAAAAGTAACAGTAAACTGACAAGTAAAGTGCACTTTTGGCTGAGTCGATTGCAATGAAGATATAAGATGATCATTAAAATGCTACAGCAGTCTTAAATACTGAATTTTATCATTTTACGGTAATAGTTTCGAATTCATGCGAAAAATTAAGAAAGATTTTCAAATAAAGGTTACTTCCTGCTCAGTAGATTGCTATGAAAATATAAAGTTATCATGCCATATAGTCAGGGAGCCAGGATTAAAATTTTTTGCTGATTTCAAAGTGTATAAACATAAATTTTTCAATATAATAATAATCTCGTCGATCTGCCAAGTGGTTAGCGCGACAGGACTATGCTACTGCTACAGGGTCATGAATATGTAAAAGAAGATGGAAACTACCAAAATCTTCAAACTGTTTGTATATTTTATCTATAATAATGCGAAAGTAACTCTGTCTGTTTGTCTGTTATCTTTTAATGCCCAAATCACTGAACAAGCTTCGATTAACTATGGTAAATAGATAGATTGCATCCTGAAGAAGGATATAGGCTACCTTTTTACTTACTTGTACAAAGTAACAAGTAAGTATTGTGAAACCGACAAAATTCACCTACATTTTGATGGAAATATCCGTTTTGAGCATCCCTGAATCCATTTTCAATATTTTTGGCTTGATGTCGGTACGAATGTTCGTGCTTGCGTGCGTTCGTGCGTGCGTTCGTAACTCGCAAATCTCAAAACTGGTTTAACGTATATTGTTGAAATTTTGTATTTAAGACTGGTATAGGGTATAGTTGTGCACCTCGCATTATGGTTCCAATCGTCTGTACCGAAAGTGCACTTTACTTAAAACTTTTTTCGAATTTTTCTAATAAATCCAGAATGATCAACCGTAGGATGTTGAAACTCAGTATTTGAATTTGAAAAATGGTCATCTGCTATTTTTGTATGAATCGGCCAGGCCAGAAGTGCACTTTACACGAAACTTTTTTTGAATTTTTTGCATAAATCTAGAACGAATAGCCATAGCATATTGATATTTCGTATTAAGCACTTCTATAACATCTTATTGTATATCTTGCATTATGATTGCGATCGGCTGAGCCGGAAGTGCACTTTACTTGAGACTTTTTTTTAATTTTCTCCATAAATCCAAAATGATCAGCCGTAGAATACTGGAATATAGCATTTGAAATTGCTGTAGCATCTTATTGGTCATCTTCTATTTTTGTAACAATCGGCTGAGCCGGAAGGGCACTTTATATGACAGACTTTTTGAATTTTCCGCATAAATTCTAAACAATCAGTCCTAGAATAGTTACATTTTGTATTAGGTACTTTTATAATATCTAGTTGTGTACACCCTGCATTATGATTGCTATCGACTAAACCGGAAGAGCACTTTATTCAAAATAATTTTTGAATTTTCCGCATAAATCCGAAACGATTGAACGTAGATTGTTAGAACTCAGTATTTAGGACGATTATACCGTCTAGATGCTCATATCCTATTTTTATTGAGATCCACCGAGCCGGAAGTGCACTTTACTTGACAGGTTTTTGGAATTTTTCGCATAAATTCGAAACGATCAGGTGAAGAATATTGTAACTCGGTATTTCAGTCTGCTGTAGCATCTGAATGATTGCCTACTATTTTCATAATAATCAACTGAACCGGAAGTGCACTTCAGTAGGAATTTATTTTTTAATTTTGCGCATAAAATCAGATCTATTGGTAGTTGTAGAATTTTGGAAATCAGTATTTAGGAATGTTGTAGTATATAATAATGGCCTACTGTTTCCATAGCAATTGACTTGGCTGAAAGCGCATTTTACTTGACAGATTCTTAGAGTCTCTTGGGTATATATATATATATATATATATATATATATATATATATATATATATATATATATATATATATATATATATATATATATATATATATATATATATATCCAATGATGTACAAGTAAGTCCCGTGATGTTCACGTCAGATTTTTTATAGAAGAAAAATATCTTACGTTATTAGTTTACACTAATGTTTATTTGAATTTGTTATTTATTCAATCATTTATTGTAAGAGAGTGTTACGAAATATAAAATGAAAAATTGCACTGTAACCTATAATCATTATTTAATTGTATATAATATCACAAGGGACTTTAATTTTATCAATAAATTTTTCTTGAAAACATTGATTACCTAGCAACATCGTGAGAGTCATCTGTCCGATTAAATCAGGAGAGCGTAGCTCGAGGGATTTCATCCGAGCAGATGACTCGAAGGATGTTGCTTAAAGGTAATCAATGTTTGAAAGAAAAATTTATGATAAAATTAAAGTCGCGAGTGGTATTTGTAGAGAATATTTCTCGAATGAAATTGCTACTATATGTACATATTAAATAATGTTAGTTGCAACTAATAACCTTTTTTATTGAAAAATGCGATAAATTTACTCCATATACTCTTGTATTTTTAGACTTTTTGTTTTCAATTGCATTACTTTCGGCGAAAAATGTATTTCCAGAACGATTAAATTTTGACATTTCCGAGAACTGATTGTTTATATTAGAACTGTGTATTGTTTCTCCATGACAAAGGCAATTTATCGCGATAAATCGCTTGCCAACGGGAATTTACCGAGGTAGCGGAAATTTACCGAGGTAAACTCCCGTTGGCAAGGAACTTATCATTATAATTGTCATTGTAACTATGCAAAATTTGTCAGTATAATTGACATGAGTGAAATAATCACAATAAAATCTGTGACAAATTTGGGTCAGAAATGGGATCCTGAGAAATTAAGTGAGAGTAATTCTGGAGCCGGAGGGCAAAAAGTGGAAATTGGTTACAGTGCTGTAGAATGTAGAGTGATTGAAAATTGTGTTGGAACTGTGGTAAATGCCTACGACAAGAAGCATTGCCACCATTGATATGCAGGATCAGCTGAAAATGATGATGGCGTTCATGAAGACGTCGATGACATCCATGGGGAAGAGGATGGCAGAATCTACGGTAGATATGAAAGCGATTTCTGTGGAACAGATGATAGCTATAGAAATCTACGGAATGTATTAAAGCGGTCATAGCTAAACAGAAGCAAGCCTCAGAAGATATTTCTATTGAACTTAAAGATTGCGCTAGATCAACACAGGAATTTGTAGCAGTGAGACAACTTATGGATGGTATCGGCGACGACAAGATTGAGCGATTTTTTGTGTGGCTGATAAATCCAAAGACGATCAAAGAAGCGCAAATAAAAGCTCTTGGAAACGAAACTGCCACGAAAGCGTCAAGTTTGGCGAAGAGAATGAGGTGGTCGGAACATGAAGAGGAGAAAGAGCTCAAGATGAGAAAGATCACGACAATCGCAGTCTACCAACATCTTCAAGAGTGAGCAAAAGAATCAAATGTTGGCTGCGTGGCAAGGAGGATCATATTCAAATATATTGCCTCAAAAGAATGAGATGTTGGCAATACGGCCAGGAAGGACATCTTCGAGCAAATTGTGCCAGCAGGAAGCTCCGATTTGATCTGCCAGTCAATAGTCTCCGGTTCCAGCAAGGCGATTTGGTGTGGCTCTCCAGCTCCCGGAGAAAAAGATGCACTAATCCCAAATTGCAGAGATACAGGAAGAGATCGTACGAAGCAGTGGAGTGTTCAAATGACGTGTACCAGAAACAGAGGGACAGAAATGGAAGATCGAAGATCATACGCAGTGACAAATTGTGGCCCTATCAAGAACGAGACTGTATTCGCCGAGGACGACGAATCATAGGGGTAAGCAATGTCACAAATGTGAAATATCCGAAGTTGTTAGTTCACACTAATGTTTATTTTAATTCATTATTTATTCAATAATTTATTGTAATTATGATCCTAGTTGGCATTCACCAAAAATCATGGGAGTGTTCAATTGTCAGATATTTGAATGCTGGCTCATTGTTCCGAGATGTTCGACTGTCAGACATTTGAATGAAGCGTACAACTCTATGCAAAGATTTTTCAATCGCGAGGATGGCTACTAACATTAATAATCTATACATCTTTCAGATTTTATTGAATAAAAAACTACTTTTGATTTTAAATTCTGTATAATTTTATTTGAAGCTTTGACGTTTCGATCCTTTGATCAAGGATCTTCTTCAAAGGATCGAAACGTTAAAGTTTCAAATAAAATTATACAGAATTTGAAATCAAAAGTAGTTTTTTACTAACATTAAGCTTAAAGATTATATACTGTACAAGTCGAAATACAAATTTTAAGAAAAAAGGATTCATAGATTGAATGTTATCGATAATATCAAGTGGAAACAGAGGATGCTTCAGTTCCACAACGCCTAGATGCGAGCCGCCAGCGCCATTGCTCACTGATTGGGACATTAGGAGATTGGCAATAAAGCTTAACCCTGAGGGGCAGTGACTTGTGTGGTGCTAAGTAAACCCTTCAGGTCTGGCCAGACCTCTACCAAATTTTATTGTTGTGTGGCTTGTAAGAGGTTGTCTAAGGCTTGGCAGGTGTATTTTAGAGTTGAATAATCTACTGAATGATTGAATATACTGTGCGGGTGGCAATGGGCGTGTATGTTTGTGGATGTAAGAGAAAAAAAAAATCAATAGTAAGCTTGATTATTTGACTTGGCACAGGGTATACATCATATTTACCGAGGCCAATTTTGACCTATCGATTAAAAAAACCTTCGAATTGATGTTCGTCTTTTTTTTCCTCCATACATGAAAAATCAGTCATACTCTGTTCATATCCATTTTGAGTAGCTGCAGATGAATCTTGGAGGCTTGCTGTATAATTAAAAACTATATTTACTTCATTCGCTTCATCTATATGTCACAATACGACACATATCACAATAACACATTTAATCATGACATGAATAAAGATCAAAGAAAATATAGATCACTACTGCAGAACAAAACAGTGCCTCTTCAAATAAAAGTATTTGCCCTTGCCTATTACAACACCAGATACAAGTCTATCATGTTTGAAAATGTCAGAATCCGTCAAGATCTGGTCAGACTACATGGGTCAATTTACGATAAAGCACAATAAAATTGAGTTTTTTGCTTTGATTATGTCGGAATCGCTTCGAAAATGGTCTCATCAGATTCAACGAGTCGAGTTTATAGAAGTCAACGAGTTTTAGTTCTCAATTATTGCTGAGAAAAAAATTATTGAGCACTGAATTTCAAATAGATCTGACCAGACCTCATTGTCCCTCCTAGGGTTAAAAGAAAGAACAAAATCGCGCGCACCCCACTCTTTCAAATTTTAGTACTTTGACCATATTCCAGATGGCTCCATAACCTCTGATCACAAAATTTAAAATAGGTACATGTCCAGTCTCTTTTTACTTTTACCAAGAAGGTTAGAATCATATACCTATAAATTTATTGGCAAATAAACATAAGCGATACTCTATCTGGTGGCAGAATTTCAAACTAGTGATGCTAGGATAGATTTGGCGGGCTACATATATATTATACATGAGCTTATAATCAAATCAATAAATCATATTCTATTTTCGGTTATTTAATTAGTATTAATAAAAAACATATATGAGATAATAATTCTGAATGATTTTAGCAAAAATTCATCAAAAAATACTGTGTTAATTGATTGAAATTTCAAATACAAAAATTTACCATGGAGGATTAAGTGTAGTAGTAATGACTGATGAAGCCTTAGCCTACGCCTGACAGTTGATATAATAAGGTTGTTATTTCTTTTTGTTGTACTTTTTACTTTTAAATTGAAAAAGAAGATAGAATCCAAAGTTTTATAGTTTTTCAAAATCTTTTCTTTCATGCAGGACATTTCAGATATTGCAACTGGTGAATATTTTTGTCTGGATTGTTTTCTATTTATCCAGGTAGACTTTAAAAATATAAATTATCTTCAAATAATTGATATATTTTTTGAAACAACAATCAGTGCAACTAATAAGTACTAATCTAATGTTTATTTAACAAAATTAAAGGCATTCTCGCGCCACTTCAACTTTTCAACACATGGTACACAATAAAAAACTGCAGATATATGCTTGCAACTGCCGCTTGCCGCTGTTTTCTGTTTTGCAAGAACAAGTCATATTCTCAATCTCCAAGGCATCATATTCATTACAATTCAATTCTCCTTCAATTTCATACGGATTCTCAAGCACTTTTGATATTTATATGCAAAGAGCATGCAAAAATACTCTCTTGTCACTATCATCATTTAATTTTCGACAGAATAATATAATGTCAAGCATTTACTAGCTTTTCACCCTCATTTACACAGCGTGACAGACATTTGCATCAAAATATTCTTGAAGTTTCAATACCATTATCTAGAAATTAAAGGTTAAGTTCAATTTGAAAATATGAATTTAATATAAATGAACAGATGAAATAATTCACTTGCCTGGTACTTACGAACAATATACTTTTAAAAAATATCCATGAAAAAGCAAATCTTCATTTCATATTCACAATTTTTATCTTTAAAAATCGTAACAATCCCATTTAAACACATGTAAACTTCAAGTTTATCCTAACTTAGTTAGTTCAAAAATATCCGCTGCAGCGTTGCGATCTTAAATTTATTTGCCAATAGGTATATGGTTAGAATTCTTACATCCATGCTTTTTTGATATTTGGATATTTGTTGTAAGTTTGTCATTCATGAGCTGTGGTCACAAGTGCCCATCCCAAGGCTGTAAAAGTTAAAGTTATATATATGGCTGGTGGCTAAACATCCATTGTGCCCCTAATCAGCAAACGTGAAGAACGTCCTCATTAGCTCATGAGCATTCAAAAAATTCTGTAGCAAAGTTACTACAAAATTTTGTTGAAGAAATGATGAATTTTCATATTTATTCAACTCTATTCATATCATTATTACTGTGTCATGGATTTTATTCGGATGAGAGCGCAATTATCTCTGCAAGAATTGAGGTTAAATAATGAAATCATGAATAGTGAGTGATAGTCTTTTATTTTAACTATTTTAGAGCTGTCCAGGATGCAGTTTGAATAGATTACCAGAAGTGAAACAGTTTATTTACGAAGACATTCCAAAATATGAAAATGTAGAATTCAAAAAAATACAGGGAGCCATGCCTGAATTAGTTTTATTGAACAATAAAGACGAGGAAATCGAAAGGTTGCCACTATCAACGTTGAGCAGAAAAGATTGTAATAAACTTCTTTCCGAAAAAGGGTTTAAAAAGAAACCAGAATATGCTAAAGTAGAATTTTAAATTGATTGCAGTCTGAGCCTCTAAATGTATGAATTGTATATTGAAGCTCATTGAAATTTTATAGTATTTTTAAATGAAATATTACAAGTAACTCTTTCAGTGAATGAATAAAACAACTTTTTAAATAATCTCTGTATTAATTCATCGTTTCAAAATTATCTCGACTTGGATTTTTTGTTCAAGCAATACAAGATTTAACGTTTAGTGTAGCAACTGGCAACGAATATTATTCACATGCTGCGTGTTGCATAAAGATAATGAGTTGATGGTGACCATAATAAACTAAGGGAAATCATTGTAGGAGTCGAAGAATAAATTATATCAAACGGGTGCTTTTTGATAATATTCACATAACTTTCTTTTCGTATATTACATTTCAAAATATTACCTAATTATCTATTGATGTTTAAAAAAACTATTATAGGCTATTTCATCAGAGCACAGAAGAAAGGTGGTTTTAAATAATTAGCTTAGCTTCATGGTGAAGGTGAATTTGAAAATAAAACTCAATTATCAATTTTATAAATAAAATTTTGAGATTATTGTAATAGCTTTCTCTTTCATGTGCTCTATAAATGCTGGGCTTTAGGAAACATATTTTGTCACTTTTCATTTTTTGGAGTTATTGTTTATGCATCGATTCATTATTAATTGATGATAATAAATGTGGGCGACACGAAAATGCAAAAAAAAAATATCAAAAAATTTTACGAAAGAAAAAAGTCTATGGCCTATATTGTCACCTCTTGAAGAAGCATTTTCTTCTAAAAATCCCATGTACTATCTCTCTTTATTTGATTGTTCTTGTCACTACTTGATAGCGCTATCTTCATTTATTCCAATTTTTGTTTAAGAAGCACTTGAACAAGAGGTGAGAATATCGAGCTATGAGTTTGATATCAGCTACTAACTGGGTTGGCTTGATTAACACCATAATTTAAATCCGTAATTTGAAAAAAAATATATATATAAATTTTAATGGATAAAATTGTTGAAGCTGACTGGATGAGTGAATTTGAGTAAGTAAAACAATATTGGGAATTCAGTCAATTTTTTTTTAGGCGATCATAACAAAATAGTTATTTACAGTACAACAAGCGAAAGTATACTTTTTTGTGTGAGGCGGTATTTGAATGGCCGAGGTGAAGCACATTAATGAGCCACTCCGATACTATTTTCTTTAGTTTTTCAAGTTATTATAATATTTTATCCTCGTCAAACAACGCATTAACTGTAATATTTACATTGGTTTACATATGCTTTCTTTTATTGACAGGACACAGAATGGCGGATGATGTTTTTAGTGCTCTAATATAAAAAGCACGCCTATGCAATTCCCTATCTCAACTGTGCTGCAAAAGTGAAGCCAAAAATGTAGTATTGTTAGAGAGAGATAGGTTGAGGCGGGCCCATGTTTGTATGGAGTTGAATGGCTGGGTTCGGTTTAT
This sequence comes from Dromius quadrimaculatus, assembly GCA_963989225.1. Classification (NCBI taxonomy): domain Eukaryota; kingdom Metazoa; phylum Arthropoda; class Insecta; order Coleoptera; family Carabidae; genus Dromius; species Dromius quadrimaculatus. Next base: position 27,959,139 of record OZ022331.1, on the reverse strand, counting down.
TTAGTATTTTCATGTAAAAATATATTGTAAAATGGGAAGAAAATGTTTTGTGACAAATTGTAATACTGAGTACAGAGCATGTGAAGATAAATTTTCTCTTTTTTCTGCACCCAAAGATGAAATTTTATTCAACAAGTGGCGAGGATATCATAAAAGAATTCTCGTCTGGAGATGTAAAAGTGTGAAGAAATTATTTTAAAGTTATATTAAAATTAAAGATTACATCAAACATTCAAATTATTGAACTCATCTAATCTAAACTTTTAGTGAAAAATTCTACGTCAAGGTTTTCTTGAAGTTGAATTTTTAAAGAAAATAAAGAATATAAATATTTCTATTTATGTTTTGAAATCAATAGAGATGTGATAATTGTTTACAAATTCACCGTACAGTATAGTATGGAATTTTTCAATTCTGTGACAAATATATTATTACAGATACCGTTCAAATATTCCCGACTAAAAGAAAATGCATGTCCGAGTATTTTTCCAAATTGCCCGAAATATTTAAGCGTCTCTAAAAAAACAAGGAAATCTCTTATAAAACAGGATGAATCTTTAAAAAAGCCCAAGCTGCGCAAAAAAAAAAGATTTTAAAATGTAGATAGAATTCATCTTACATTTATTCGATTAAAATAACTTTTAATTTTTAGTAGAAGACACATAAACGCTAGAAATAAATTTAAATCCAAAGCAAAACTTGGATTCAGAGGACTTGTAAGAATTTTTTCGATTTGAAAATTATATCCATCGAAGAAAAACAAATCTTCATCAATGAGAATTCAGGAGATTTTTGCAAAGTTTTTTGTTGATTTTTTCTTCTGGTATATAAGAAATTATTTGTGTTTTTTTTTTCAATTTTATTACGCCCATTGTAATATAAAATATTCATAAAATTGTTTATGTTTCTGTTATTCATAATTAGAAAACTCTTATCCAAAGAAACGTTTATAAGACATGTTTCATAATAATGCACTTTTCCATTGCATATTTTAATAAATAGAAATGTTAATTTTCTCTTACTTTTGTCCTTCATTTAATAAATTATAAAATATTCAAAGTAATGAAAATATTGAATTTATCTAGCAATTGTTTTTTATTGAAAAAAATTCAAATATAATCTCATTTCTGTATATGAAGCATGCAAAGCTGGCCCGCTCTCGCTATCTCTCTCATGTCTGCCGCATTACATTTTAGGCTTTATGTTTTCCAACTGAGTGTCCGCTCCTCTATTATTCTTCGTGCCACCGACAAAATTTAATTTCGCTGGTAACGCCATCTCTTAAATACTGCTCCAACCAGAAGAGCCCGCTATTGTGCATGCGAGCCCCAAAAATGACTGATTATTGGCGAGTCTGATTAAGCTCGCAGCGCCAAGTGAGAATATCACGAACTAACGGAGATGTAATTCAGTGTGTTTGGCCGTAAGGTATAATACTAATATAATTATCAATAATTTTTAAATACTACTTTTATTTCTATAATTTTCCAGTTGTATATATATTTTAAAGCATAGAAATTTTATAAGTTGATTTAATTTTACATGATATAGTTTAAATATCGAGAGTTTTCAACTTTATATGTATATAATCTTCGAAGTTTGGAAGTAAGTATTTTGGTAGTTTTTTGAATTATTAGATTAGTGAATGATAGTCTTTTGAATATACTCTGTTTTTTATAGAATGGATAGACCAGTAAAGCTGAAATTGAAAGAATATTTCATATATTTGAATACAGATCACAACTCTAGATGTGTATGCGAAGGAGAAGAAGTTTTAGATGCCGGACATTTATTATTATGCGGTGTTTTGAATAAAAATGTGACAGACGCAATTAATATTTACGCACTTTGCCGTCAGACATCGGCACTAGCGGAATATCCGCATATTATACAGGGGATGTTAAAAACAAATGAATTAAATAACTTGAAAGTAACAACCATGACATGTTTTTGCAAAGCTGGAAAAAGCGGCCGTTGCAAGCATGTTTCGGCTGTACTTTTATTATTTACCAGGTGCTTTATTAGTCATATTTAGTTGCATGCAGATATAATCGGCTATTCTTTTGTTTTGTATCAAGTGCTTGATTTGTCACTTGATTATAAACGATAGCAAGAGCCTGCAGGATGACTGAAAAAATTTGAGTATATTTTGAAATGAATTACTTAACCTTATTATCAATAAAATCCGTTTGAGTGATTTTTTACAATCACCCAAAACATATTTTAATGAGATTTTATAGAAATTTATCTCAGATTATACTCTTAAATATAAGTATTATCTCTTACTATTCCGTTGGCCTTTTGTTTTTTTTGTTTCAGAAAATATATAAAAGAATTCGAAGTGCTATCATCTTCAACAGATATAAAATGTTCCTGGGTAACCACTTTTTGGAAATGCGTGAAAACTTAAATTTCTGTCCTTTTTCTGTATGGATTTACATCCATACACTGAACAATAAAGATTACTCATGTTGACAAATAGTGCAAGATAAAATTTAATGTTTAAATTTGTTTAAATTTAAAGAAAACAACACGAATCCCGTCTAAGCGTATACAATTTATCACACCTCCGGTAGTTCTACAATCGGCCGCCAGATAGAGTATCGCTTAGCAAGACTCGCCAATTGTAAGGTAAATAAATAAATTCCAATCTATTATACTATCAATCTCCAAATATGTAATTCTGTATACGTACGTTTTTAAATATGTAGGGCTGATTAATAAATATATATACCACTGAGAGCCGTCATAACATTACTACAATAAAAAAAGAAAGAGAACTGCGGAAAGGACTGTATTGCTCATCTCATTGGCTTTGGTTATGTTGTCACGACTAGAGCGCGGGCTAAGTGTGGAAAGACGGACAGTTTAGCGTATCTAGATGGCCCTGGTACATTAGCGCGCTCTGTCACCGAGCTACCTTTCTCTCTCTATTTGAGTAGCGGCGTGGCGGTGGAACGGTGGCTAGTGTGACGTAAAAATCATAAAGTCACATTCCCACCTCTATCATAATCATAAGTCGTAATCATAATCATAGTCTTAGGAAATTCGACCGTTTCCAGCTCTTATCATAATCATAATATTTTGTTCTCAATTAAATCTAAAAAGTAATGAAATATATTCAAAATGATTAATAATTGAATTTTACTATCGTATAGAAATAGTACTACTTTGCTAAGGAAAATAATAATATGTTGAATCACAAATAATAAATAATAAATGCATTTATAGAATGTACTCAATTGTATGTGAACATACCATGAATCTTTAAAATATGTAATAACATATATGAAATAAATCATATTTCATATTGAATTACTTTAAAAGCTATAAAATATCCAGAAATATTTAAAACAATATTATCTTAATTTATTTGAGAAAATATCGTGATAAGTAGTGATTTCTAGGCCACTGAATTCATAAACTTCATGTTGATTTTGAGATCTTGATTTTTGTTTGCTACGGGTGGTATTTGATAATTTGATTTCTATTCACATTTTTATATCTATAACCTTTCTTTCAATGACAAAAGTAAATAACAATAATGAAATCAGCAACGATTCCATGAAATGAAATAGCGCTACATATATCCATCTCTTTCTATTTATGATTACGACAAAAAGTTTGGGCTCGCCAAACTTTTATGATTACGACTTAAGACTTACGATTTAAGACTATGATTGAGACAAGAGCAGGAAACGCTCCAATTTTTTCGCGTTTGTCAAACTCTCAAGGTTACGACTTAAGACTTATGATTATGATTATGATAGAGGTGGGAATGTGACTTAAGTCCCCATTCACAATGTGCGTAATCGTAAGGAGTACGTAACCGTAAACATAAACGTAAAGTTAAACTACAGCATTTCACTCCATGTGTTCACAATACTATTACGTATTTCTTACGCTTCCCTACTGGCATAAGAGCTAAGTAATGAGAAACGTAAAGTTGAGATAATTTCAATTTTATTATTATGTTTACGTACGAATACTACGAAACAACTAATAGCGCATGCGTCAACTTTAAATAGATGACTGTTTTCATCTGACAGCTGGCAACACCCTGGATTGAAACGTGCTTTAAATATGATTGATATAGAATTATTAATAAAAAAGCAACAATTTCTTCCTCGTCTTCATATTTTTCTCATTGGCGACTTTTATAACGTAGTTTTAATGATAATGAAACAATCGCAAGATCTTTTTCAGACATCATACAATAAAATAAAACAAACAGAATCGAAATCAACAGAATATTTGAAAAAGACAGTCAGAGAAACCAGCACAATACAATAAATAACCCTAATTTGTACCAACGTAAAATGAAAAAAAACATTTTATTTTGATATTCTACATTTACGCTACGACTAATGTGAACGTACATAATTTATTACGTTCATGTTCCTAGGTACTTCTTATGCTCACGCACATTGTGAATTGGTACTGAAGTTTTAAAAAGCCCAAATACTAGATTTTTAGCTGTTTATTTAAGAGCAAAAAAGTTCTATGGTTGGCAACCTTTGTTTGCTGATACCTGTGAAGGTAGCTCAAAGTCAAATGAATGTTTGGCAATGTTTTAGAGATTTATGAAAATAAACACGTGCTAATTTTTATAATGGGAAAAAGTAGAACATTGAAACGTAAAAAAGAAGCTGCCAAAATAGAAGGAACTACAATAGATGAACCAGTAGTGTCTCCATTAAAACGATTTGCTAACGAGCCTGTCCAGTCAAAGGTAAAAATATAAATATTAATATATTATGCACAATACATTTCACACATATTGTAGATAAAATGGATCAACAAGCAAAGAGTTCTAGTATTTGCTGCTCGTGGTATCAGTCATCGAGATCGTCATTTAATGGAAGATATCAAAAAAATTATGCCGCACCATAAATCAGAGTCGAAAATGGAGCGCTCAAAAACATTAACAATAATAAATGAAATTTGTGAAATGAAAAATTGCAACAAGAGCATTCTATTTGAAGGTCGAAGAAAACAAGACTTGTATGTTTGGTTGGCTAACGTCCCTGATGGTCCAAGTGCCAAGTTTTTAGTAGAGAACGGTATAAATAATACTCCTACATCATAATTATTTTTTACTCACATGTACCTCGTGCTTCTAGTGCATACAATGGCAGAATTGAAAATGACTGGTAACTGCCTTTGTGCATCTCGCCCACTTCTATCTTTCGATCCATCTTTTTCAGAAAAAACCCATTATTTATTGCTCAAGGAACTATTGACACAAATTTTTGGTGTTCCTAAACACCATCCCAAATCTCAACCATTTTTTGACCATGTCTACACTTTTACTATTCTTGATAATAGAATTTGGTTTAGAAATTTCCAGATTTTGTCAGAAGATGGGGCACTAGCAGAAATCGGACCACGATTTGTTTTAAATCCAGTCAAACTTTTCTCTGGTGGCTTTGGTGGTTCTCCATTATGGGAAAATCCAAATTATATTAGCCCAGCAAAATATAGACAGCAGTTACGGAAACTAGCCAGTCAAAAGTATATTAATAAGATTGAGCAAAAAGTTATGAAAGAAGTAAATAAGCCAGAAACAAGTTATAATTTGAAGCCGCTGGATGATATATTTTTGGGTAATCCAATCGATAAGGCTAAATTTCTAGTAAATGACTCAAACATATTGAAAAACAGAGGTGTAGCGAAAAAAATTAAGAAATTGAAGCAGATTTGAATAATATTTATATAAGTTTTGTATTGTGTTAATAAAAATATTATCAATCCTACCCATTTTCGTAAGAAATTTGATTGTTACAATCATTTGTGTCCAACATGGAAATTTTTAACTTTTGGTTAAAAAAAAACATAATTTATTTTAAAATGATAATAAGCAATGAGTTTTTATTTTGATTCAATAATCACAAGTTTATGTATCAAGTTATATTACCCAGTTGTAGAGATGCTCATCAAATTTGATAATTTGCCAAGATGAATAATATTCAGCTCAATTTAATCACCAAATAAATTACTTTTCATTATCGTTGGAAATTCAATTTGATATTGTTTATTTCTACACACTACTGAATTTATTAAATCGAGCATTTATTTTTCTTGAATGTTTCTTCTTAAAGTATTCGAAATGTTGAAAAAGTTGGAAAAACAAAAATTTTTGTCAAGTTGAAAATTTATATAATAATGGCCAATTGCAACGCCGTCACTTAACTTTAAGGGAAGAATAATATCTATGGTTACTATTGTATAGGCAATTGTTCCCATGGTAATTATTCCGTAGTTAAAGTTAAGTGATAGCAGTGCAACTGGGCATATATCTATTATTATATATAATTAAAAATAACATTACCATGTTTTCAAAAAACTGATATTCTCTAGAGCTGCCAGATTTATAAAATCGAAAATACTAGGTAAATTGTGAAAATATAGTAGATTTCTGAAGAGTATAGTAGATTTATGGAATCAAAAATATCTTTAATTTTCAATGATGATATACAGCGTGTTAAAAAGTGTAAAATATTTAAATAAATAATAGGTATAGACCAAAAAAAACATAAAAGTCTTAATAAACATGGGCAAAGATGTGATAGATTATTGTTTTTTGTAACATTTATTACATACAAACAAAAAAAAAGCTTCTAGTATAAACAAAGTACATAAGATGTTGAAAGTGCCCGCCTTCCATTTCCAAGCACGCACGATCTTGTCTGAAAGATGTTTGAATTCTTCCTAAAACCTCCTCATTGGCATCTTTGATTAAGCTCCTTGAGGCTATTTACAGAAGTACCATAGATTACCATTTTGGCTCACATGCACAATAGCGGGCTCTTTTGGTTGGAGCAATTTTTAAGAGATGGCGATACCAGCGAAATGAAATTTTGTCGGTGGTATTGAAACGGTGGTCATATATAGGTATAGATGAAAGGGAGCATAATGTGAAGAGGAGTGTTAAGAATGGATCATGGTTCAGTGAGAGTAAGTTGAGTATGAAGAATATTTTGTGCTTTACGTTTATGGCTGCATTTCAACAACACAAAATGTTAAGTTCGGCCGCTACCTGCAGCCATTGTTACACATGAACACTTGATTTATATCGAATTTCAGCCCAACATTATGGAGTATAGTTCACCCTTCGAGGTGGTTTCCTCTCAAGTTCAGTCCCACAGGCGCGCGCAGCGCGATTGCGGTAATATTCAGGGATGTTTGTTTAAGTCGCGAGCGTAGCGAGCTAACCTACAACTATGGTTATACGTTGACAATTATGAATAGATTGAATTTTGAACCGTTCAGGGGTGGGATTCTATAACTATGTCTGTTATAACTCAAGTACGTTATATAACGGATGAAAATAACACACATGGATACATCGAGCGATTCTGTAACTTTTGGTTGCTACGTACGTTATCATTGAATGTTATGTAACAGATAATAATAAGTACCATTTGCACTAGCAGACTTATTACTTATATTGGCCAATCATAGCGCATCTTACAAATGCGCGCAAACTTAACATCTGTGGATTTGACATGTGCGCAGGTTCATTTTCAGACAGGTTTTCGACTTGAGAAAGATATTTGACAGGAACCTTCTCATATTATCGTTGAATCACCAAATATTCTATATGCTACAGAATATGTCAGTAATAATACCTAACACAAGATGATAAACTTATATGGATATCTTCATAATGGGTTATAGTGCTCAAAAATTTTGGTTTTTCTTTTTATGAGGTTAAGTTCAGTGGTAATTCTTGGATAATTATAATTGAACAAAGGATGATACCTCTGCTAGAAAGAACAACATCAACCGGAAGTATAATGATCAAATTAATTTATTGTATTTATTCTATTAATTTAATTATAAATTTTAGATGGATAATTTTTGTTCGATTGACGGTGGAGAACAGAGAGTTTGCGGAGACCAGTTACGAGATAGCCACAATTCTTTCGAGTTATCTAATAGTTGTGTATCAGAGCGTATTGGAAAGTATTTCTCCAGATTTGTCACATATCTCCTAGAAGCCGAGCTTGATAAGAAGCTCTAATGAATAATCTTAATTTATCAATTTATGAGATGAAAACATATTATTTTCTGAATCATTGTACATAACTGTTGACTGTTTTCGTTTTATTAAAATATCTGTTACATTTTCCAGAATATTTTCATAGTTTTTATATTTATTTACAGGAAAATCACTTTTAATGTGTAGGTAGAGCTGAAAACATTGAATATTGGTACAAAATTTTCATGCAAGGAATTTTTTTATTGCATTGCAGTTTTGGAGTTATTGTACAATGGATAGAGGAATTTGCTAGCCTATCATCATCTTCACAGCCTCAATTTTTGTAGCCAATATGTTACAATAATGGTCATGCAAGACACAACATTCTTTGATAAGTATTTGACCGATGTTCTTCAATATTCTAGTACAACTCCAATAAATTTTAATTCACTTTATGTACGTTGTGAAATATCCAGCTTGATATTGTGTTACACTGTATAGTTCATATGCTGAAATAAAAGTGAGGTTAGAATAAGGACAAGATTATTATTATATTGATACGATATGGAATATCTGGTCAAAACATATATCCGTGTATTATAAATTCTGCCTACCGTTGTAGTGCCTAGATTGGCATTCAAAAAAGCCGTCAAACTTCCTAGAGCATCTTCGAAATTCTGGCGCGTATTTATTCCGCAGTCTGTCTTGCATGCATGCAAAAGTAACATGAATTACCGAATAAGAATAGGTTTCTTGAACATTGATTATTTCTTTTGGTCTTTTCGAGGCACTAAAATACTGGGTCGATTCTGTTCACACTTTTACGATCTGTAACGCTAATCGTAAGCCCTGTAGTATGCATCGGATAAAATCACAATTCTGATCACCTCAGTAGCTTACAGATTTTTCATAAACTCTTACGGTTCTCGTAAGTTTTTACAGTTGAATAGAGAATAGCCATAACTGCTATAGATTTTGACAGTTCAAAATAAATCAGGGTGAAGTGCTTATGTTTATAGGTCTTTTTTTAGAAGAAGATGATACAAGGTGAGTTACAGAGTTTGGGATGTTATTTCTTGGAATATGTATCTGACATTATTTGACAGATTGATTTAATAAAACAGTTTCTAGAAATTATACGCAATTACTACGAAGAAACCTCAGGGGCACTACAAACTTGTTCGACGTCCCAGAAAATAATTCCAAAAAAATGTTAGGCTGAACAAAATTACAGTTTATGAATCAATTCAAACACTTGAACCATTCATACAAAAATTTCAGAAGGATCAAATTTCAGTACATCTAAAAGTAGGCACCTAGTTGTCGAGCAATAATTTTTATTAAAATTTTTACCGATATCGAATTTAATGATTTTAAGTTCTACCTTCGAATTTAAAAAAATCATTTGTACCTGCAGTATTTTCTTGAATCATCAATGTTTTGACAATTACAATAAGTAATGATGCTTGAAGAAAAAATCTAGTAATAATTCCTCACGTCATAATATATATTACTAGGTATTTAACTTCCACACAATCACACGTATTATACAGATAAACAAATACTTTTTTTCAATATAAGATTTGACGTTTGAACATTGAAGTATTGAAACAATTGTTTAATGAATAGAATGAAATTAGCTCAAGATATGTGTTAATATGTATAGCAATTCTGTTTTGTATATTTGCTTTTATGCTCTATCTTGTGGCTAATAAGTACCTTTAGTTTTACATGTTGATAGTTTCAAGATAGTGGCGCAGGCAGGTAGGCAAGCAGCTCCCTGGCAAGCAGAACTGCGCAGCAGATGTGATGTGTGTATTGGTGTACAATGATTCAATTTTTCCATGTGCTTCAATAAACATTTGTTAAGAAAATCCTTTTAGTTTAAATATATATAACTTTGCTAAACCCCATAGGTTATGGGCCCAGGTATAATTTAAACTAATTTGGTGTGAACGAGAAGTTAAATAACAAATAAAGAAAAATCTGAAGTTCGGATTTGAGATACTGGTCTTGTACAAAATGGCGACAGCATCAGGAAGCCAAATTGTAAACATCAAACCGTTTGATGGCACTGGATTTTCAAACTGGGAATTCCGTGTCAAGTTGGCTTTAGAACAGGCTGGAGTTCTAGAAGTTCTAGAAATGGAATCACCTGTAAGTGCTGCTGCATTGGAAAAGTTCAAAACAATGGATGTAAAAGCCAGGAATATAATTGTTCAGTGTTTGTCTGACAATATGTTGGAAATGATTAAGGAGAAATTAACAGCAAAAGAGATTATAAAAGCTCTAAGCTCTACTTATAAGAAAACTGGTATTTCAACACAAGTACAGTTACAGAAAAAATTAAGAAGCTTAAAATATGTTGAAGGTACACCTTTAAATGTTTTTCTGACTGAATTTGAACTGACTGTGTACGAATTAAAAAATGCTGGTGGAAAAATGGAATCGAGTGAGATAATTTCACAGTTATTATCAACAATGCCTGAAACTTTTCAAGCAGTAACAACAGCAATTGACGTTATGTTTTGTCAAGACGAGACAAAAATAACCCTAGATTTTGTTAAAAACAAATTATTAATGGAGGAATCGAGGCAAGAAAAAACACATGAAAGTAGTGGAGATGCAGCTTTTACAGGGTATAAGAAGAAATGGAATAAGAAATGGAACAATAGAAATGACAGGCAAAGTGAAAAGAAGAAAAATTATTTTCCTTTCAAGTGTCATGGCTGTGGAATGGTCGGTCACAAGAAGTATGAATGTCCAAAATATCGCAAAAATAATGAAAAAGCTAGTCTAGCAAAAAGTGAAGAAAATGTTGATGGTATTACATTTTTAACAGCATCAGAGCATTCTCTGACAACTATTGAATGTTTTGCTCAAGAAATAAAATTTATCATTGACAGTGGTGCAACAAACCATCTTGTAAATAAAAACACTGGAAATTTTCTAGTAAACAGAAAATCAATCTCACACATGATAAATGTTGCTAAGAAGGATGAAATGATAGAAGCTACAAAGCAAGGAAATCTTCATTTGAAAACCAAAAATGGTAAAGAGGTTCTTATAAAAAATGTTTGGGTATGTGATAAACTTTTTCATAATTTATTGTCGGTTAGAAAACTTGAAGAAAATGGCTTTCAAATTCTATTTAAAAACAGTAAAGTTCCAATATCAAAAAATAATCGTATTATATTAGAAGGTGAACTTTGTGGTAATTTATATGTAGTTACATTGAAGGTATCAGGGAAATATAATGATGAAACAAATATTGCAACAGAAGATAGTATGTTACTTCACAGAAAAATGGGGCATTCGTCAAGATTTCCAGCATCTGTGATTTGTGAGGTTTGTCTGCAAGGTAAACAAACAAGACTGCCTTTCAAAACCATACCTGAAGAAAGAAAAGCAAAACGAATACTAGAAGTAATTTCAAGTGATGTCTGTGGACCTATCAATCCTCCCACGCATGATGGTAAGCAGTATTATGTTAGTTTCATTGATCATTACTCACATTTTGCCATATGCTATTTAATAACCAAGAAAAGTGAGGTTATAGAAAAGTTTCAAGAATATGTAAATTATGTAAAGTCAAAATTTGGTACAAACATTGAGCGCCTTCGGTGTGATAATGGCGGTGAATACACGTCATCAGAGTTTAAAAAATTCTGTAAAAAATTTGGAATAAAATGTCAATATACAGTAGCAAGAAATCCCGAACAAAATGGTCTTGCTGAACGGTATAACAGAACAATTCTAGAAAAAGCAAGATGCCTAATGTTTGATGCTAAGTTACAAGATAAATCACTTTGGGGTGAAGCAGTTAGAACTGCAATTTATCTTACAAACAGAACCGAAACAAGTACGTTACAAAAAGGTCAAACCCCTGCTGAAATTTGGTATGATCATAAACAAGATATGAAGAAAATCAAATTATTTGGAGCAATTGCATATAATCTTATACCAAAAGAAGATAGAAAATCAAAACTTGACTCGCACAGTCAAAAGTTGTTAATGGTTGGTTATACAGATAACGGTTATAGATTGTGGAATGAAGAAGATAGAAAAATAGTTATTGGAAGAAATGTTATTTTCAATGAAAATAAAGAAGATACAGTACCAGTTGAAATAAATGAAAATATCAAAGAAAAAGATGAAACAATAATTGAACATGAAAATAGAGAACACTTAACCGAAAATATAATAAGAAAGAGTACTAGAAATAAACAGTTACCAAAGTATCTTGAAGATTATGATGTTGGAGAACCAGACTTCGAAGAAAATTTATTAGCGGCTCTTTCAACAGGAAACCTAATTTCAGATGTACCGCAGAATTTTACTGAAGCACAAAAAGACAACGAATGGAAAACAGCAATTCAAAAGGAGTTAAATGCTCTTCAACAATGTCAAACTTGGGAATTAGTAGAACCCCCTGAAAACGCAGAAATAATTGACTCAAAGTGGGTGTTTTGTGAAAAAGTAGTTGACGGAAGTGTAGTGAAAAAAGCTCGACTTGTAGCGCGAGGTTTCAAGCAATGTTCGTTAAATGAAGATGTTTATGCGCCGGTGGCTAAAATGGTAACAATCAGAGTACTTTTATCATTGTATGTGCAGTTTGACTTGTATGTTCAACAACTTGATGTAAGCTCAGCATTTCTTTACGGCAAACTTGATACACCAGTGTATATGTATCAACCTGAAGGACTTGAAATGAATTCTAATTTAGTGTGTAAACTAATTAAATCTTTATATGGATTGAAACAAGCTCCAAAATGTTGGAATTCGTTATTTCATAAAAATTTGATAGATTTAGGTTTAAATCGATCACAAAAAGATCCATGTTTGTATTTTAATAATGATACTTATTTGTTAGTGTATGTTGATGATGTTATATTGTTTACAAAAAATTTAGAAAATTTGAAATACATTAAAAATCAATTGTCACTCAATTTTAAAATGAAAGAATTTAGAAATGAAAATTTAACATTTTTAGGTTTAGAGATAAAGAGAATAGGTGAAGAATTGCATATTACTCAAAAAGATTTAATTAGAAAAGTGTTGGAGAAGTTTAATATGACCAATTGTAAACCATGTGATATACCAATGCAACCAAAATTACAGTTGTCATCAGGAACAAAAATAATTAACAAAAAGTTGCCTTATCGTGAATTAATAGGCTGTTTAATGTATATTATGCTTGGTTCAAGACCAGATTTAAGTTTTTGTGTAACATATTTCAGTCAGTTCCAAAATAGTTACTCTGATGAACATTGGAGTCATTTGAAAAATATTTTAAAATACTTGAAACAAACAGAAAACTTTGGATTGAAGTTTACTAAAAGTGATTCAAATGTTCGTTTAGTATCTTATGTAGATTCAGATTTTGCCAATAGTATAATTGATCGTAGAAGTATTACTGGTTTTATAATAAAAATGAATAATAATGTAATTTATTGGAAAACTAAAAAACAAAATTTAGTTACATTATCTAGTGCAGAATCGGAATATGTAGCATTGTCTACCTGCATAACAGAAAATATGTTTTTAGCTCAAATGTTGTTGGAAATAACAATCTTTGATATTTATCCTGTAAACATCTTTGAAGACAACCAAAGTTGTATAAGAATGGCTTCAACTTTAGAATCCAAACGTACAAAACATATTGATGTGAGGCATCATTTCGTAAGAGAGTGTGTTGCACAGAATAAAGTTATTTTGAACTATGTTCACACAAATATTCAAGAAGCAGATATACTGACAAAACCTTTGTCAAATGTAAAATTCAAATATTTTAGAGAACTTTTAAATGTAATTTTATTATGAATTATTTATTTATTTAAGATGTAATATTGCAGAATTGAAGGGAGGTGTTAATATGTATAGCAATTCTGTTTTGTATATTTGCTTTTATGCTCTATCTTGTGGCTAATAAGTACCTTTAGTTTTACATGTTGATAGTTTCAAGATAGTGGCGCAGGCAGGTAGGCAAGCAGCTCCCTGGCAAGCAGAACTGCGCAGCAGATGTGATGTGTGTATTGGTGTACAATGATTCAATTTTTCCATGTGCTTCAATAAACATTTGTTAAGAAAATCCTTTTAGTTTAAATATATATAACTTTGCTAAACCCCATAATATGTTTACGAGATAGTCTTGATATTTGGAATCTGTAACAACGTTTCTTATAGATGTATGAACAGAATCGCCATATTTGTAAATTTGTAAATTGTTCTCTTACGAACGATCTGTAGCTTATGAATTTACAATTTTACAAATTTATAGGACAGTGAACAGAATCGATCCATACATTTTATAAATATGCCGTAATATTTTTTGTATTGCAATTTATTATTGAGAAACATATTATCACAATATAATACCATATATATTCACCTGAAAATATAAGTTTATCAATTATTATCGCACTTATTTGCTTGTATTTGCAGTTTGAATTTGTGATGTGTCAAACGAATTCTATAACTGATGCTACTTTTCATCTGTTATGATAACGTACTCAAATAACGCAAGTAACTGTTATTTATATAGGTTATGTAGTTACAGAATCGCAATCTCAATTTAAGAACGTTATGTAACATATTTATCGGTTATAATGTACGTTATGTAGTTACAGAATCCCACCCCAGGATGAATTGCAAAAAAAAAGTTTTTTCTGGATAACATTCACTCCGGCTCGAGTACCCTAAATCATATATTTCCTGCACTCCCATCATAAAATCCCTACAGCTGTATTTTAGCCTGATTTTGCAATTTTCTAAATGAAAAACCACCGTTTTAGTACCGCTGACAAAATTTCATTGTACTAGGCAATCGATAGTGTCGCCATCTCTTAAAAATTGTTTGAATTATAAGAGCCCGCTATTATGCATGTGTACCAATATTTTTAAATATCTCCAAAAAAAAAAGAATCTAGAAGGTTTAAATTAGGCGATCTTATTGCAGGCCATGATACAGGTCCACCTCTTTCTAAATATCTATGTGGAAAAGCTTGAGTGATTCTTACAGTGGTCCAGGTGGATCCCCTGGGATCCATGGGAGACTCGACGGGGATCTACATTGGCGAAAATCTTCACATTTTTTGACGAGATTTGGGATTATGGTAGAAATTTAGCAGCAGAGGATTCACCGAGACCAGTAAAATTTTGAAAGTGGTCTACAAGAAAAAAAAGTTTGGGAATGCTCTCTAAAGGAAATCTAAAAATGAGATGGAGCACCATTATGCTGGAACCACATTTGTAACCTTTGGCCCGAAGAAATGTCTAAGGTATGGGAGCGCATACCACACCTCCCAAACTTTCCATCGCCCTGTAATACAGCAGCCTTTAATAACATCGCCTCGGAAAAGTCTTGCCTTTTATTTTAGCTCCTATGAAGTTCGTAGGAATCTAAATTTACTTGTGTCGTCTTGTAAATGCGCATCCTTTGAAAATACTTGCCTTTTTGCGCAACTGAACTGATATTTGTGCATAACAGCCTTGGAAAAATATTGCCTTCTTCAAATCTAGCCTTATTTTATGAAAAAGTAGATACTTACATAAAAGATCAGTTCAAGTGATGCTATTCAACGATAGATGGTCTTTTTTAAAAAACCTGGATTATAATAATAAAATAATATCAATACTTAAGTTTAACTGTATCTGTATCATATAACTGCATATATCTATTCAAGTTATCACGTAAAATAAAGACTTGAGAAAAATTGCTCATTTATGTGAATTATACTCCAGAATTTACATTGATAATATAGATGTCGAAGAAAGATCGGAAAAAATAGGTCCTGAATGCTCTACAGATCCATCTGTAAGTTATAATTATTTATTCCTTCTTTTATTGTTATTTCGAGATTATGGATATCTCAGATCACTGAATTTATCTTCTACCGAGCTTAGTTGTTGCTGATTTTTCAAGTAAATAAATGCCAAATATCCAGAAAAAAAGCATGCTCCTATATCAATTTTTTGTTTCAACCATTGCCATGAATACTCCTTTATCAAAACTTAAAACTAAAAATTCTGACGTGAATATATCACGTGACTTACTTGTACATCATTTGATGCATACACAAATTTATTGAATAAAGTTTTCTGTCACTTCACATTATAATTAGTACAATTAATTTTATAATATTTTGACATGTACAATGACAAACAAAATCAAAAAATTGACAACTGATTATCATTACCTATCTTCAGCCTATCTTATCATTTCAATTAAACTGATTGTTTCATACAGCAAATTCTGAATGTCTGTTATACATATAAACTGCACTTCCGGCTCAGCCGATTGATACAAAAATAGTAGATAACTATTTTGATCTACAGCAAATTCAGACACTAAATTTCAATATGCTATGGCTGAACATTCTAGATTTATGCAAAAAAAAATTAAAAAGTTTCAAGTAAAGTGCACTTCTGGCTTGGCCGATTCATACAAAAATAGCAGATAACCATTCTGATACAACATCAAGTTCAAATACTGTATTTCAACATACTACGGTTGATCGTTCTGGATTTATTGGAAGAATGCGAAAAAAGTTTCAAGTAAAGTGCACTTCCGGTATAGACGATTGGAACCATAATGCGAGGTGCACAACTAGACCCTATGCTAGTCTTAAATACAAAATTTCAACATTATACGTTCAACCAGTTTTCAGATTTGCGAGCTACGCACGCACGCACATACGTACCGATATCAAGCCAAAAATAGTCAAAATGGATTCAGGGATGCTCAAAACAGATATATTTATCAAAATCTCGATATGTGAATTTGGTCGGTTTCACAATACTTCCTTGTATTTTGTACAAGTAAGTAAAAATTATGATCAAGTAAATAAAAATAAATAAATTATTTGTATGATGAAGAACAATTATTCCTCCTTTATTGTTTATTTGCATTTATGAAATTATTAAAAAACGTCAGCGATGAAAAATCAGAATAACAGATTTTAGCCGTTATTTTTCTAACATTTTTACAAATAAAGAAAGCTTTCTGCCAAATGGCATAAATCCAAAACAATTGAACATAAAATATTAGAATACAGTATTCAAGATGATAGTACTGTCTAAATGCTCATATCCTATTTTTATTGAGATTGACTGAGCCGGCAGTGCACTTTACTTGACAATCTTTTGGAATTTTTCGTATAAATTCAGAACGATCATCTGTAGAATATTGAAATTTGATATTTCAGTCTGCTGTAGCATCTGAATGATTGCCTACTTATTTCATAACAATAATAATAACCGAAAGTGCACTTCAGTTGGAATTTATTCTCCAATTTTGTGTATAAATTCAGAACTGTGAGCCGTAGAATCTTGGAAATCAGTATTTAGTAATGTTGTAGCATGAGAAAGATGACCTACTGTTTCCATAGCAACCGACTAGTCTAAAAGCGCATTTTACTTGACAGATTTTTAGAATTTTTTGGATAAATAAAAAACAATTGGTGGATGAGATTTTCTGTTTGATTATATATATCCAATGATGTACAAGTAAGTCACGTGATGTTCACGTCAGATTTTTTACAAATTAAGAAAGCTTTCTGCCAAATGGCTGACACAATAAAATAATATAGAAGCATTTTTTCTACCTTTTTTTAGAAACTCATTTCCATTGAACGCAGCACTATACAGGTGACTGAAGCCTGCTTTATCCTTTCTAATTACATTGTGAAACTTCTGATATGAGATACATCCACAATAAGATCACTTAATTTTTAGTATATCAAAAATGATTTTAAAGAATTAGATTGGGAAAAATACAGACACATAGATTTCAACCGACTATATTTATATCGATATCAGATCAACAGGTTAATGTTTGAAATAAGTGGCTGACACAATAAAATTATATAGAACCTTTTTTTTTTGGCATTTTCAATTGACTATAAATTAAAAACTCAGCAAAGTCGTAATGACTGAGATAGTTTTTCTGCTTTTTTATTATAATACATCTTCATACTTTTCGATCTAATTCACACAGTAAAATCATATAAAAATTTCTGCCACCAGATCCCTAATCTAAAGGATAGGTCGTACACTATTGGAATTGAATATTGAATTCCACGAATTAAAAATTTAACTGCGGAGCTCAAATGGACTCTGCCCGTAAAAGTTTGTTGATTTCACAAATTATAAATTCTAGAACAAGTCAGAAGAATTCTATTTACTAGCAGGTTTCAGTAAAACTCGATGGTGAAGATTGGAATTTTTTCGAAATTTTTAGAATTTCCACAATTGTTTGCGATACAACAAGTTGAATATGAAAAAATATAAATTTTCCTTTTCTTCCCAAACCATAAAAAACATCTGGACCGAGTGAATCATATGTGTGTGAGAATCAAATTCGTATCTCTGCGCAATAAAATATTATTCATTACGTTAGTATAACATTGTTACTGGCTAAAATATGAAATAAATAATTAATTGCACCCAGTGTAGGTATCTTCGATCCATAACGTTCATTGTTAAATTGCTATTATATTTAATACATATTCATGATTAATATTAAAAGTGCTACTTTTTCGACAGCTTCTCTAAATTTATCACGTTTTCGCAAACACTTACTTTTAAAATGCGTCAATAGCCATCTATCATTCAATAGTATCACTAGAACTGATCTTCTATGTAGGTATCTACTTTTTTTTAATAAAGTATGGCTACATTTGTACAACGCAAGATTCTTCTGAGGCTGCATAAACACGACTTTCAGATCAGTTGCGCCAAAAGGCAAGTATTTTCTAAGGATGCGCAATTACAAGACGACAAAAGTAAATTTAGGCTCTTACGAACTTCATAGGAACTAAAATAAAAGGCAAGACTTTATTGTATTACAGGATGATGAAAAATTTGGGAGGTGTAGTATAGTATCCCTAAGGTATTACCCATTATGCATAAGCTTGTAAGCAGCGCATCTTAAACAGTTTGGTAAAACACCAGAATCTGGAAACATATGTCGCCTACCCATCCAAATGTTTAATGAAAATCGTGTCTGATGTCTAGATTTCACTAGAGCATGGAGATTTTATACAGGAAATCCTGTATTTGTAAATATAGAAAAGTTGCCGCCTATCAACGACTTGGATGCTGTGCTGTTATTTTTCAATAAGTCATAAAAGCAGCAAATGCAAATATATAAAATAGTGCTCTACGATGTGGTGATGTGATTCAAGTGAACTTTAAATTTTTCGAAAGCTAGAAATATCTCAAATAATGTATTTAATCATTAGAAAAAATAATAGCAAGGGGGCGATCACGTGACTAACAGTTATTTGTCTACTTTCAGTTCATTGTTGAAAGCTTGGCTCATAGTTTTAGTGTCTATCAGCCGGATATTTTCCAAAAGAATAATATCTTTTTTATTTCAAAAGGTAAACGGACTGGAAGAGTAGTCCATTAGTTTTGATGGACAAAATGATAAAATTACGATGAAACTAACTATCTCAAAACTATAAATTAACTTAAATTGTTTCGAGGAACAGGCTGTTAAAGCTGAAACTAACATTATATACATGAAAATAATACAGCAATCATAGCGAGGTTTATCTTCATATCTACTTTTAGAAGTCAAAATTTAGAGCTAGAACTAACACAATACACGTAAGCCCTGTTCAGACGTAGACTCACACAAGACTTGACTTGAAAATTTGAGTCCTAAGAAGAAGAGGTATAATTTGTGTCGCTTGTTAAATAGAAACGCCGCTATTTTGAGTCGTGCAAAGTGGGCGTCGTCGTTTCCTCATCTCATTGATATCTCCATGGTGATCTATGTCTTTGGCTTTTATTGTTATTTGTGTCATTTAACTCTTTTTATCGTATTTAAAATGTGCGGAAGGCAGAATTGTATATTCTACAATAAGTATTGGAATGGCCTATATTCTGAACGAGCGAAAAGTTTGTAATCCGAGCCGAAGGCAAGGATTACGGTTCGCGAGTGTGGAATACGCCATTCCAAACATGTTGTAGACTATACTTTCTCCAACACTGTTTTGGAATTTGCATATTCCATAACCAAAAATTATGTTGGAACGAATGACATTTCAAAAAATCGTTTAGAATGATTCCGTAAGCCGTTTAAAATGATTCTGTATGACATTAGAATCATTTCGACGAATCAGAAGCTGTTAGTTGGGCTACTACCATGGTTACTTCCTAACAATTCAAGTATTCATATCTGGATTTACGTTTGACATTTAATAATTTTTTAAGCTTCCTCTGAAATATCGGTAAGTTTCCAAAACCTTGTTAGAGAAAGTATAGTCTACAATATGTTTGGAATGGCGTATTCCACACTCGCAAACGGTAATCCTTGCCTTCGGCTCGGTTTACAAACTTTCCGCTAGTTTAGAATATGGGCCATTCCAATACTTATTGTAGAATATACTATTCTCTAACAAGGTTTTGGAAACTCACCTATATTTCAGAGGAAACTTAAAAAATTATTAAATGTCAAACGTCAAATCCAGATATGAATACTTGAATTGTTAGGAAGTAACCATGGTAGTAGCCAAACTAACAGCTTCTGATTCGTCGAAATGATTCTAAAGGCTTACAGAATCATTCTAAACGGCATATGGAATCATTCTAAACGATTTTTTGAAATGTCATTCGTTCCAACTTAATTTTTGGTTATGGAATATGCAAGTTCCAAAACAGTGTTGGAGAAAAGTATAACAGATACATTTCTTTCTTTAATTATTGCTGATTTGGAAACAAGTTTAATACAATCCAAAACAAAAGAGACTGGGTTGAAAAATAAGGGATATGAGAGTAGAGAGAGAGTCTTTATTTACTAAAAAAACTGAGAGCTTACAGTCTTTTGAGAATTTTTTGAGAATTTAATCAGTGGCCGTAATGTACCTGTCAAAATTCTAGTCAGTCAGAAACAGTCATGCAATATGAATTCTGTTTGAATAATCTAATGCAAAAGCGTGGTACGAAATTTATATTTTCTATTTTCATGGTGGTGTGAGAAGTGTGGCAACTGACAAATGCGTATTGGTATCAAATTGGTATGAAAGTTGTAGTTTGCGCGAGCTCGCATTTTTAAATTACAAATAACAAAGTTATTATATCAAATTTGAACATTTTTCATAAATATGACGACCACACCGAGACGTATAGCTTTCTTACATGATTATTTAAATGTACTTCGATATTAGGATTCATTTCTTATCAAACTGTATCTCACTGACTTTATAAAATAAGAACACGTGGGTGTGAACAAGAAACTGTCAAAATAAGAGAAGAAATACGCATGCGCGGAGGCGAGCGTGGTACAAAAGTTGAATATTTCCAACCTCTGACACCACGCTATTGGCTCAATTTTTCGTATCACCCCTGCGACACCACAATGAAAACGATACATATGTCCGATTGATGTACTATTTCAATCAAATTTTTTTGCGAAGTATGTCTGTAATTGTGATTTCTGTCAGAGAAATTACTCTACTTGCCGTAACTAGGAAACATGATATTGTTATTTGTTACTTTCTCAAAATAGTGCTCGAGGATATTATTTGTTACATAATTACCTTGCAATCAGTATTACTATGACAACAATAATAAGCTAGTTGGACATTAAAGAAATAAACAACTCAAACGAAATGTCACTTTGACATTTGCTATCCGACTGAAGCAAAAAGTCACGTGATCGCCCGCAACCCAAGGAAAAATTGGCACCTGTGGCAGCACTGAAAAATAATTCCTTCATTGCCTTCATTGCCTTGTGGCATCACTGCTGAGCTGCGTCTGAGTTTGACAGATTGTATTCGTTTTATGAATGTCAGAATATTATTAACAAATATCAATAAAATATCCCAAAATGGTAAGATGCTTACTTTATAAACTTGTTATTCATTATGACAATCTTATTTTTGCAAACATCGTTTTCATGAATATAACCTAATTTTTGCGAATTTTTTAGGCCCGAAATGCGGAAAAAGCTATGTAAGTATGTTTTAGAGAAACAATTTTTCTTATATCAATATACATATAATTATTTTTTTTTTTATTAATATTTCTGAATCTCAATTTTGTTGAGGAAAATATATCTTCTGCTTTCAGTCAGTTTGTTATAATATGAAAATAAATATTGTTTTTCACCGTAGGACAACTCTAGCTCGCTGGCGAGCAGCCCAGCTGGAACAGAATGAAAAACATAAAAAAAGACGTCCATATTTAGCATCGGATTGTAAAAATCTGTACGCATGTGAAAAATGGCGTATGCAAATTATAAGAGAAATTGCAAAAAAAGTTGCACAAATTCAAAATGGTAAGATATTTGCTATGAGTATAAATAAGTCGAATTCAACTCTCTTCAACTAAAGACACTCCATTGAAAATCGTGACTAAAAACAAATATATGTTAGAATAATTGGATGAAAGAAATGTTGAAATTATTTCCATAGTAATTAGTGAAGCTTCTTCAGTTTTATGAAGGCAATTCAATTCGGTCCATTGCCAATTCCGAAGACAATCAGGCTGATCTTTTGAACATTGTTTGTATTGAAACTAATCAAAGCTGACAAATCATAAACTGCGTCGTATACCTTGTCATTACACAAAATTTCTGCAAATAGGTGTCTAATTTCGCTTATTTTTAGCTGGATTGGGCGAGTTCAGAATTCGAGATCTCAATGACGAAATTAATAAATTATTGAGAGAAAAGGGTCATTGGGAGGCTCAAATTAAAGAATTAGGTGGTCCAGACTATCAAAAAGTTGGCCCCAGAATGTTGGATCACGAAGGAAAAGAAGTTCCAGGAAACAGAGGCTATAAATATTTCGGTGCTGCAAAAGACTTACCAGGTACGCTCCTCAAAAAATATTCATATTTAAAAAAAATAAATGCAATGACCTTTATTCATAACTGTTCTTAAGCCTAATTTTAATTGACTTATGTTTAGATTCTAAAAAGATCGTTATTATTGAAGAAATGATATTCTGTTTTTCTCAATTTGATTCTATTCTCAATAAACATCTAAATTTTTATAAAAATTGTGCTTGAAGTGATATTTAAATACGAAACTTATTGAAAATTTAGAATAAGTAAGGCGTACAAAGTCTATATTCCTTGAAAATTCCATAAGGTAAGACTTCCTTGAGAAATATTAAACTTGACAGTTCCTAAATGTGAGGTAGATGTTATTTTTTAACTATCCTTGCTTGAGATTTATCAGTCGTGCATCACTTATTATGAATAGGTGTATGCAGTTCGAAGAAAGAGCATTTACAGATGTGTGAAGAAGATTTTTGAATTCCAAATTTTTTGTGCACTGCAATTATCTCCAAGATCAATCTAAATCTAAATCAGGATCTAAATCATAATTCCCAATACAATTTTGTTATCTTTACGATATAAGCATACATAAAATTGAATTGAAAAAGAGATTAATAGTGTCATCCATGTCATTAGTCCAAGAGCCAGAGCCAAAAAAGTCTCTGAATTTACTAAGCCCAGTTTTTTGATAGTTTATTATAGTGGTTGTGTACACAAACATACTGCGGTCAGTCAAGCGAAACTGAGAACAGGCGCCTCAGAGACGCTATCAAAGCTATCGTTCCTGCCACAGTAATAAAATGAATTTACTAAGGCTGAAAATTGGTAAACAAATAGTATATTGCTTATAAATGAAAGTAATGACAGTCAGTTAACTAAATGTGGGGACAAAGCTGGTCAGTCGGCCGCAATATATGTATACTATATATTTTGAACTTTCGAAAGTTTATTTTATTGCAGGCTGCGAAATATCATAGCAATATTAAAAGTGACATTGATTTATCCGAAATGTCAAAATAATAAATATACATTGCGACTGACTGACCAGCTTCGTCCCCACATATAGCTGACTGACTGTCTTAACTTGCATTTATAGGCCATATACTATTTGTATACCAGCCTTAGTAAATTCATTTTATCACTGTGGCAGGAACGACAGCTTTGATAGCGTACCTGAGACGCCTGTTCTCAGTTTCGCTTGACTGACCGCAGTATGTTTGCGTACACAACCACTGTAATGAACTATCAAAAAACTGAGCTTAGTAAATTCAGAGACTTTTTTTTGGCTCTGACTCTCCGTCTACATCCAGGGATTAATTAATATTAATAATTTTCCAGGTGAAGTGAGTGCGAATGATTTATTTCAAATCCCAATTTTCAATAACTGCAGATTCACAATAAATATTACTAAATTATTTCACTAAAATATTAGAGTGTTACTTGTACAAAGTACTACGTGGAGGAGAATAGCTGTACTTTTTTTGACAACAGATGGCACCACTATCGCAAATAGAGTCAACATTAGTATCCCTTGTCACTCTGTAATATAAGTAATATATTTGGCAATGCGTTGCTTGCTGATTGCAGCGGAAATGATTGGCGTCCCTGAGTTGTACATATTTGAATATTAAAAATCTATAACTATAAAATATCACTTTTTGGAAAACAACAAAATGACATTTGTTAATTTACACAAAAATTTTCTTAAGATTTTTATTTATGATTCAAGTGTTCATGATTCAAATATGAGAAATATGAATAGAATCATAATAACTAAAATCACAAATAATAAATTGAATAAATACGAGTGAAAATAAATTAAATACAATAACAGCATTTGGAGTAATGATAATATTATCATATTTCAAAACTCATGTACAATAGCAAATAGTCTTGCATCTGGAAATAATTCAATTACATTATTTAAAAAACTAAATATAGATATATTTCATCTTCCAAAATCACAAAAATGATGTCCGCTTGTCTGTCCGTTGAGAATTCCCTTTTAATCTCTTGTTTTCTACATAGAGAAAAAGAAAAATTGCGATATTGTATTATGATGCAGTTCTTGTAAAACATGACATTCTGCGTCGCAAGCTAGTGTAGGTGTTTTTTCGATAGAATCCATAATTCTTGATTTATGGGGTTTTCTTATGGTATTCATAGATAAATACGGATTTATCATTCGAATGTTTCTCTCCAAGTTCCTGCATTATCAAAAGTGTATTGTCATGGAAGTTAGAATTTTGTGTTGAAATGAGCTCTACACATTTTCAGATATAAATTACGTATCATATTTTATGGGATTTTTCTGGTACCCTGAATAGATGCTGCTTCTTTGATAAATTTTCATAAATTGAGACGTTCTGCGGCGGGAATTGCTCTTGGCGTTTCTCAATGAAATCCGTACTTCAAAATTCAAATAATTTTTTTGATTGAAGTGACTAATGATCCGGCTACCGGAGGAATTAGTTATTTTTGTATTAAGTGTGCGAAGTGATTGTTTTTTTTCGAATGAATTTGTTACCTCGACCTTACGGTCTCGGTTAAAATTGACATTCTCACGCGCAACAAAATACAATCACTTCGCACACGAAATACAAACAATATTTTTTCGCCAAATGTCAAAAAATAATAGATCAACAATAATTATTGTTTTATTCAGTAAAATGTAGGAAAAAAGTACAAACTATAATTAATTTGCAGTCACCTGGGTATTGTAACCAAAAGTATGCTCAATTGTTGTTTGATAAATAAAGAACTGTCAACAATTAATTTTTATAATAAAAAAAAAGTAGTTTTGTATACAAATTCATAATTCTTTTTTATTTAATATCTGTTTGTTTCTATCCTTGTAGCATTACTAAACTGATTTATATTAGATTAGGTGTTCAAAAATATGTTTAATTTTTTTACTAGTGACTATTCCATTCGTAGTATTTATAACAAGGTTAACAATGCTACACCGCCATAGAAACGGTGCATATCAGTGAGTA
This sequence comes from Dromius quadrimaculatus, assembly GCA_963989225.1. NCBI lineage: Eukaryota > Metazoa > Arthropoda > Insecta > Coleoptera > Carabidae > Dromius > Dromius quadrimaculatus. Next base: position 27,933,366 of record OZ022331.1, on the reverse strand, counting down.
TTTGGACGTGTAGAAATACCATCGGGTATTACACTAGTGATCGAAGTGAGTATTTCACTCAAAGATGTTGATACCTCCAATTTGTGCTTTGTTCGTATTTAATGGAATATTTTTCTGAATATCTTCATCAATTTTATCTTCTGTTCTATCACCAAACCTTTTTGAACTAGTTTCCATATCAAAACGCAATTCATTTCTCTATAATTTGTCAAAAAAAATGCAAGAAATTCTAATTTTTCAGTTTGACAGAAGTTTGTTTACTCGTTCCTATGAAAATTGCGTGAGTTATCACTAGATTCATAGAAAACTAATTTGAAAAAATGGTTTGACTCCTGGAATAGTCCTCCATATACCATTTGTAGTTAAAGTATTATAGACTATTTTTGTGGGACAATCACTCATGTTTATTGTGCTTGTGAATACCACTCGTGCTGCACACTCGTGGTATTCAAACGCAAGCACAATAAACATTCGTGATAGCACCACAAAAATAATCGATAATACTTCAACTACTTATGGTATAATAAATGATTATTTTTACCATCCAAATTTCGACCAATAGAATTGCACCATTCGACGTCACGTGGTACAACCTGCACGGTTTTCAAGTGGAAATTTTTTGAAAATTTTGTCCGTTGCTTATATATACAGAACAAAAAACATTCAGCCGCGTTGATTCAGCATCTGTCAAACTGACAAGACAGATTGAATGTGAAAATGAGCAGATTCGGAGTCAAGTCTCTGGAATCTATTGATGAATTTGGATGGGAAAAATAATCTTCCGAATACCATTCGTGATTAAATTTAACCTGGCAAAATTTTCAGATTGTTACGAGAGCTTGCTACCAATTTATTTCGTGATATTGATCAAAAATCACTCGCTTGACAGCTCGTGATTTTTCTGTCAATATCACTCAATAAATTGCTAAGCAACAAGCTCTCGTAACAATCTAAAAATTTTTCCGGTAAAATTTAACCACTTATGATATTATATATGAAAAAATCACTCACTTTGCGCATCCATAACAATACAAAAATATCATGTTTTTTTGACAGTTGGCGAAAATAGTATATTCCGATACAAGTGCGGAATGGATATCATTCCATGCGAATGAGAATAATTCAGCCACGAGACGAAGTCGAGTGGCAGAATTCACATGAGCATGGTATGATCGATTCGCACGAGTGACGGATGTTATTTTTTCTACAGTCAAAGGTGTCCGCGTGAATATCTATAGCCAAAATATACCGTTTTCTGAGAAAGAATTTGCTTCATTGATCTTATTCCAATTCATCAAAATGTTGATAAAATTACTCATATTGACTCTATTTTGAAGAGGAATGATGAGAAAATCAAAAAGAGTTAAAATTATGACAGTAATGAAACAGTTTTTTCGCAAGGCCACGTGGCTTTCTTAGGAACCTCTTATCGTGTGGAATGACCCCTATTCCGCACGCTACAGCGTGTGGAATGGGTATCATTCTATAGTGACTGTAGAAAAAAGATATTTTTATTTGTCCAGTTATTTTTTTTTTTTTGTGTGGGAAACAGTAACCTATATTTTATCCGTTATTCAATTAAATGTTAGTGGGGATAATTTATCGTGATGAAATTAATTCTCTCAAGTCGTTTCTGGTATAATTTGATAGAATTTAATTCATCTTTTCAGAACTTATTTAAATACATGCAAAGGTATATTGATAGAATGAACTTATTAACCTGATTTTCAATTTTTAAAAAATCGTCGTTCTGTCATATGCCTGTTCATATTCAAATAATCAAGTAATTCAATGTAATTAATTAATTCAGTCCACTAAAAACTTTATTTCATGTCAACAGCTATATTTTACTACGAAAGCGAGGAAAACTGTTGTAAAAGAGTACTCTCAAAAAAAAACTTTCAAAATGCAGAAAAACTCGGATATCACTATTGATAAATACTCAGGCCTGGTTGCATGAAACGTGCAATTACTAAAGAGTTCTTCAAGAATGAACAATATCAAATCGAATATATTCGTTAAATCAGTTGCTTAGTATTGCTGTCAAAAATTTGATTTGATATTGTTCATTTTTAAAGAACTGTTTAGCTAATGAACGTTCATGCAACTGGGCATCAATATTGAAAAAAAGCATAGGTTGCGATTATTGTTATGTATGGTATCATTTGGAATGTTCGGGACTCAAGCGATTGACAAGACAATTATGGATGTGTGATATATGTGAATTTTAATATATAACCTAATTTTGGATTCCTATAATAAATGAATTATTCTTGAAATTACTATTTATTTCATGATGTTGGAATACTTCCCAATTATATTTTATTTACTTTGGATACTTCAAAGTGTATATAGTTAATAATAAAAGTATCAGAGCATGGTCTAAGAGAATTTTGGAAAGATATAATGTAACTTTTGAGGGTATACCGTATTTATTGATGCAGTATTGGACAGATGATTAAACATTTTTCTAGCCGGATAAATAAAAATATATTATTCATCCGGTTACCGGAAATAATTTAAAAAATATTCTCGTCCGGTCACCGGACGAATAGATTCAGCATATTTTGATGTCCATATGTATACATATTTATCTGTTTTTTCTTATGAAGGATCATCAATGTGACATTTTATTCCTGTTTTTCAAGTTTGTCTTGGTTTTGACGGTATTCTGCTATAAAAGCAAGGCAATGGTACTAAAAATACACAAATTGTATGTTAACATTTTATTTATTCATGTGACATTCAAAATCACTCACCACCATAATTGACACTTGAGGCTACTCGCTACCTAGACTGTCCTTGAGATTTTTACTATCATAGTATAACTGTCAGATGTTGACCGTGAGCGGATCAATGCAATAAAATGCCATAAACAAGGGTTGTCGAATATTTACAATTGGACCCCAGAATTTAAATATTCTAACATAGCAGTTTGAAGCTGTTTTTAGAATATACATCGGGCTGGGCATAGAACACAAAATTTTTTGCGAAATAATTGTTTTGATTTCCGGATTATTTAGTTCATTAGATTTTTACTAGGTTTTTTGACAAAATTTAATCAAGAAAACACAAAAATGTTATCGGTTGTTGAATCAAGAATATTTATTATATAGTCACAAATTTTATTGAGGTTAAATAACTAAATATGTAGTTGGCCTTGAATCTGGAAGTACCAATCATGATTTTTATTGATCATTAGTATTCCGTCTTTATTTTTCTTCCAGAATAATATTTTCTTCTGTTCTACAGCTTGCTCTGGTGTTAATCCTAATTTAAATGCAGAACAGGAAACTTAATTTTAATTATTCTGTTGTCGGTCACACCATCTGGAGAAGCTCCTAGGAGATATGTTTCAGAGTCGATGAAAAGGCCACAAGGTTTTACGGACTTAAGATTCTCCTGTTCCTCCAATTCTTTCCTAGCGACATCTTCATACCTTCTTCCATGATCCAATGCTTTCGCACTGATATTTGCCGATTTGTAAAGTATATACTCTACTAGCTTGGCACTATTTGTTCCACTTCTTCTTTTGCACACTCTAGCAAAATTAGAAGCTGTGAGCAGTTATCTTCTTCCTTCAATTCATCTCCCAGAATTATATTGAAACCTTGTTTGTTTTTCAATTTCATTTATTTTTCATCGCTTTTTTAATTTTTCCAAAAATTCTGATCGTATAACAGAATACATATCATCTGATTTATCTGGTTTCTGGCAGTTGTCACCATAATCAGAGTCTGATTTCTTCGATAGCCTTTTTTATTTGTAAAATATTTTGGTTTCGCTGTAAGCCTATTTTGATTTTTTTGGAGTCGTCGTAATTCAATTGTTCGTATCTTTGTGTTGATGTGTTTGCCGTCAGTAGTAAAAACCTTTCTAAAATTTGTGTGCGCCATACTGGTATTATGTGATACTACTGCAGCAGCACATCTTGCCTGGTATGAATTTGAAAACGAATAATTGATGCGCTTTCCATCAATGAATTTAGCAACAATGGCATGAAATTGTTCGACTACATTGCTGTCAAAATCACGTAACAAACTACTCGCATTGTTTGCGATTCTGTAGAGTACATCCCTAATTTTTTTCAAACTTTGCTCAGATAATACCTCTACATCAACTGTATTTTCTTTTCGTGTGCAGAAGTAATTTGCACAATTCTTATGCTGTCCAAAAACATGGTTGGAAATATTCAAAATATCCTTCCTCAAAGAATAAATTGCTTAAGATTGGTTCTCTTCTTCTTTACGAAATTTGACTGCACTTATAATTCTGGTACACATTTTAAAATTTTTTTTTCTCCAGGATTCTTCTGTCCATTGGGGAAACTGATGTATCTGAAGAAATGGTTTTCAATTTGTTGCAGAAATTTCTGAGTAGATGATTACGACATTCAACCTTTTCTACAGTTATATTATCAACGGTAATATACCGATAGAGAGGTGTATTATCGATATACCGAAGAATTTCACGAAATACTTTTTGTCTTTTGGGTAATTTTTTACGACACAAATTTGGGGATTCATAATCTGATAATACTTTCTGTCTTGGGTAATTTTTTAATCGGCAAATTTGGAGATTTATAATCAACAAGAATATCTGCTTCCATGCTTGTGGAGCTACCAGAATGATTTTCCCAACAAGTGTGAGGCCTTATATCTTTTCCACAATTTCTGGAACAATAGGAACAAAACTTATTCCGCACTCCTAGGTACAAAACTTTTCCTGTATGTTGTCCAACAATTGCTGCAGCTCCTGATAATGCACTGTATCCATTTCGATATGATCTTTTCGGCCAACAACCGTCAACGACAACTGGTACTAAAGGAATTCCGTGTGAATCTAATGAATTTTGTTCTCTAGCATGTTCAGCTTCTTTTTTTGCAGCCTCTTCCATAGCATTCTGAGCTGCACATTCCCATCCAAATGCTGCATTTTCTGGTATGTTTTAGAAGCAATGCAAGGAATATTCCTGCTACATAAAAATTCTTCTAAATTGTAGAATCCTCCACCAATAGACATTATAGAGCTAACATCTACCGTATTCAAATCCAAAATTGTCTTTTTCTGAGTAGGCAATGAAAAAGTTTCATTACACATAGTGCATTTCAAAATATATGTTGAGACCAGACCTCTCCTCACTTCTTTTTCAACTTTTAGATTGCTGAAATTACAATTAAAGCGTACTCCGTGGCTGCATATCTCTAGTAACATCTCAAAGAAAAATCTTACATCGACTATTCCAAAAAATCTGAAAATGAAAATGAATATCAATTTGTATAAAATAAACCGACTGCAATATAAGTGTCTGCCACACCCGTTGTGGGTAGAAGGCGTGAATTATATTTATTTATTCTTTTTTATTCATAACGAAAGTACCCTATTACTGATCTGACTTTTGCTTCGAAAGTTCTCAATTCCAAACCATGGTAACAATTTTCATTAATTCTCTGTTGAATGGGAATTAATGGATATTTTTGTCCGCTGGATAAAAATTAAATTGTAGATCATGGATCAGGATGCCGTTTGATTTTTTTATTTCATTAATATATATCAAATTGATCATGTAAGTTATGTTTCATTGTATTAGTTTACTGTAATGTGATTGCATTTGCAAAAATATGTTTATCAAATCGATAAGATAGTTTCAATACATCCAAATTTATTTAAAAAGTTTAGTAATGAGGGTACTTCGATGCACTTGTTACAAAAAGTATCGTATGCAACACGGACGACTGGCATTATTGTTACGGATAAATTTGGCTGCATGGAGCTACGCCTTGGGCTTTGCCCTCGTCTTCGCCTCGTGCTTTGCCCTCGCCTCTGCCTCAGGCTTTGCCCTCGCTTCTTCCTCGGGCTTTGCCCTCGTCTTCACCGAACGCAGCCAAATTTATCCTGGACAAAAATGACAATCGCTCGGTCTTTGTAGCATAATATACTATTCCATAGTATATCTTTTTTTTTTATTGAAAAATTTATTTAAAAGAAATGATAATTTGTTACCAACAATTGCAATTTGGTCCACCTTCCGGCAGAATCCAAAACTTCAAATTTTACGCAATCATTCATGAGCATTCTAAAAAATTTTTTGCATAAAATATTGCATTCCCAGAGATCGGTCTAAAAACCTATCTTTGACACAAGTTCGACTCTACTAACACTGATATTAATTTGAATTAGATTTTTTACCTTCAATTCTATCCAACGTTCCAATGCACCAATATTTCCTCTGTTCGTTCCAATGTTTGATAATCTTTATTTTTCCTGATTCTTGTTTCCCATGACGAAAATATCGAAAATCGATGTCTGGAAAAAGTTTAAAAATGACAATATCGTAGGAATATTCAAAAAACGAAAAGCGAACAATTGCCTACATTTCTTCAAATTGAGTAATACTGTTATTTCATACAAGCTGTTGAATATAAATACTGTTTGACATACGTAAAAACACAAGCAGAACAGACAAAAATTGAACAATTAACAAAAATTTGCAAATTATGTGAACTGTACGTTTGACTAAGAGATAAAATCAGAATTTATAGTGAGATTCTGAAATCCGTATTCTTATATCTTGAAGCAGTGTTTCTCTTTTATAAATATCTCCACATAATACTAGGTGGTACAGTGTTAGATCGCAGTCATGTAATAAAAAGTCTTGGTATGCATATCGATGAAGATCTAAAATTTCAGGAGCATGTAGCAATTAAATTAAAGGCTGCCAGACTCCGATTAAGACACTTATATCACTATCGCAATTTACTATCATCTGATGTTAAACTTAGACTTATAAATTCTCTAGTACTTCCCATTTTTGATTATTGTGCCTGCGTTTATGTCCCTAATTTGACGCAAAACTTCAAACATAAAATCACTCTCTTCCAGAACTGTTGCCTTCGATTCGTATTTGGGGTACGTAAGTATGATCACATATCCAGTTTCCGCCTTCTTGCCAACTTGAATTATATTGATGATCGTGTAAAAATATTCTATCTATGTCTTATACACAAAATCAGGCAAACTAGTTGTCCACCGTATTTATACGACAAACTCAATTTAAAAGAGCATCATTATGTTCTGCGTGACAAAAATTTGTATACAGTACCAACATTTAAAAAAACCAAATTCAAAAGTTGTTTTTCTTATCTTGCTCCTTCACTTTACAATAATATTCCCGATAATTTGAAGTCTCTATCACTGAATTCATTCAAATTTAATATAAAAAATATGTACAAACTGAATTGAATTTTTTTTTTTTGTATAGATTCATATCTTGTGATTGGTTAGTAGGCATCCAATTATGTCTTAAAAGGTGTTCGTGAATTGTTTTCTTTTAGGTTCATTTGTATCACATTGCTATACTTTAGTCTCTGATTTATTTGTTTTTATATTATATTCATCTATATCGCATTGTTACAATTTATTCTTACATGTATTGGTTAGGTGGAAGATCAGCCTTTGGCTGAACCTCGCCATTGTTCTAGGATCAATAAAGTTATATATATATATATATATATATATATATATATATATATATATAACGCAATCTTTATCTGTTACAATTTTTGTGCAGAGAGTGCCTAGATAAGAAATGAGAATACGGACATAAGTATATCAATAAGTCTTACAGATTTATAAATGATGGATAGAAACTCATCACTTTCACGATTTGGAATAAAACACAATAATACAACTTGACAATATGAAAATTGAACAAGAAGTAATTTATAACTTTAGAAATGATCAATATATACGTAATTTCTTGATTGTCAGGAATGAAATTTCAAAGAAATACCTTCGGAAATACCTAATAATAATTTTGTTGCACAGATGTTATTATGTCCATTGCATTTAAACTTAATCCATTGAAGGGTACTGGGACCACTATATTGTAAATCATCTCCAGGTTATGGTTTTTGTAGCCATAGTTTACAGCACACTTTAAATCATCCAGAGTTCAGAAAATTTTAATATCAAAATCTTGGCGAACGTATAGCTCAATTATTTATGAAAATTTTTGAGCGCGATTTTCATTAAACTCATTTTGATAGCATGCTCTACAGATCAGTCGAAGCAAATTTCTATTTTTTCTGTGGTAAACTCGAAATAATCGTACCATGTTAATTTCGCAATATTATTTTCTGTTTTATTATTAACGGGATAATTAAAACGTGATTTTGCTTCGACCGTTTTGTAGAACGATTGATCAAGATTCCATACGTGCAATCGGTTTTTCAATATCTCTTCGCATATTTGTGATATTTGTTCGCTACTTAACATTGATTTCCCCATAAGATCGATAGGTAGCGAGTACCCTTAAGACTCTTTGCAGTTTGCTTTGAAACAAATTCAAGCCGAACAATTTAAAAATTTAAATATGAAATCACTTGATTATAAATCTCTAATAGTTCCATAGGACCGCGTATAGATGGCAGGAGAATAATATGATAAATTCTAGTTATATTCTCGTTTCGGTAGCCTAGTTGACGGCGAAAAATACATATGACTGACAGCGCTTGGCAACATCGCTTAGCTTGTCATGTGGTACTGTGACGTAGCTTGGTTACCAAATGTCAGTTTTGACGTTTAACCTCTTTTTTGCCAGTCTGCCCCTAAATATATGTGTGTATCAAATACTAATATGTACTTACACAATTTTGTCTCCCCAATATTTATCTAATTCAGATTTCTGTACTTGTATGAACAGAAACACACGTGTATTTTGTATTGATTTTGTCAACTTAATTTTAACGTTGCCAAGTATAAGTTGTCTAGATTTCCAATCTGTTGTTACAAGCGTTTGACCAACAGATGACTCTTTTTTCGTAGCAAGCACCTTAATTAAATTATTCAACGCTGAAAATCTATGCGCGCTTGACACCTATAATTCTCTAGCTGACGGTCTAATCCCCACTAGAAGCTCACTTGACTATTATTTTTATAATGTTATAAGTACGCTGTATAAGTTTCGTAATTTATCAAATAACTCTGTATTACCTCACTTTTTATTACCAGTTCATAAGGGTAGCTGAAGGGTTTTCCATCAATTTCAATGCAACTGACGGTTAATTTTGTAATGTCCGCTATTCAAACATTATTCCTACAAAGTTTGAAGTTTTATTAAATGACTTTTCCCCACGTTTTTTTTTTACATCTTCCGAATGCTCGTACAGTTAGTCTACCACTACCGTTGCAGCTGACGCTCAGATTATCAAATGACTATTTGTAAACAATCATTTAGTATAAATCGGATTTTCTGAAATGACTTTTCCATTTGCAACGCTGCCTCCCGGACTATTATGATAATGTCGATTTTTATAAATATTTGAAAGCATAATTTTTGCTGGTATATAAATGTTACCCAATCTTCCTAAATGCAAATTCTTGAGTTCCCAGCTTATAATCCAGAATCCAGCATCTTTTCATGAATATCGATAGTAAAGAAGAAAGCAAGACATTTGTCAAGACCGTGGTAGTCTATTCTGATTTTTTAGTAATGATTTCAGTAGAAGTTCAACTAAATTTTGAATTCATATTTGAACTGAAAAATTAGATCAATAAAAGTTAAATTCATAGAGTATAAAAATCAACTTGAAGTAGACCAAATGTGGTTTTTGTTTGGTATTTTGTACATGGCTACTCTAATATAAATTTACCATTCAATCAGTCGGCATGCATGTATGTGATAAATTTTGTATTCAAAATTTTACTCCATTTTCGCACTGTCTGCCAACACTTTAGCCGCAAGCAAACAGTCAACAATTTTTCGTGTTTTTCAAGAATAAATAGAAGCTATTTACATAATTATGATACATGTATCTTATAAGAAATGTAATATCTGAACTTCACTTATTTGACAAGCCATCCCCACTATAAGCCACGGGATCCCGCTAGCAGACAAGACGATTTTAACTTGTCTACACAAAAGGATCGTTTCATTATAGGAATTAGCCATGTGGCGATGATAAGCTTTTTTATGTAGCCAGCTTTTGGATTGAGTGTACGTGAGTGCATTAGAGAGTTTTTTACACGTATGTCTCACAATGTTTTATTTTCGATCGTCACAATTTTCGTAAAATATAGGGAATTTTCCATGAATATTTTTTTTTTTGTAAATGTCAGTTTAAAGACAGTAGTGGCAGGTAACTAAGGAAACGATATTATGAATGGCATTGTTTTCATCAAAACTGACAGAGAATTTCTTGGCAATTTGAATCAAAATGTCCAAAAGCCACGTAATCGCGCTGGCAGACAAGACGGTTCGAACTTGATTACAAGAAAAAAACCTTTTTGTACACCGAAAGTACTCTATTACTGGGCTGACTTCTGCTTCGAAAGTTCTTAATTCCAAACCATGGTAACAATTTTCATTAATTCTCTGTTGACTGGGAATTAATGGACATTTTTTTCCCGCTGGGTAAAAATGGAATTGTAGATCATGAATCAGTAGGCCGTTGGATTTTTTTATTTCATTGATATATGTCAAATTGATATTTGAAAGAAATTTGTATTATACATAGAATGTGTTTGCTATAGTATGTACATTTATTGTGAACGGAGTAGCACAGAGAATGTGAAAAATATCAATCAATAAAATAAATCATGTAAGTTATGTTTCATTATATTAGTTTACTGTAATGTGATTGCATTAGCAAAAATCTGTTTGTCAAATCGATACGATAGTTTCAATACATCCAAATTAATTTAAAAAGCTTAGTAATGGGGGTACTTCGGTGCACTTGTTACAAAAAGTATCGTATGCCACGCGGACACTGAACGACTGTCATTATTATCACGGATAAATTTGGCTGCACGGAGCTACGCCTTGGGCTTTGCCCTCGCCTTTGCCTCGGGCTTTGCCCTCGTCTTCACCGAATGCAACCAAATTTATCCTGGACAAAAATGACAGCCGTTCGGTCCTTGTAGCATAATATATTAGTAGCGATGATAAGCTTTTTATGTAACCAGCTCTCCGCCTATATATATATATATATATATATATATATATATATATATATATATATATATATATATATATATATATATATATATAAATAAATATATATATATATATATATATATACAGGGTGTAACAGAAATAAGTACATTAATTTTAACCTGCAATAGATCTCTTCAAGCCTATCAATTTTTCTTGGTAACTTTTTTCTGTAAGTCTCCTGGATATCGAGTGAAAATTCATCAAAGTTTGGTCAAAAATTTCATAGTGCGCCTATGGTTAGAACTGAATGTCCGTCATTTGTTGGAAGAATGACAGCTGTCGATTTAAATGATTATTTTGAAACTTCAAACTATCATAGTCTTATCAATCATTCATTTGAAACTGAAAGAATAACAGTATTTCAATAATACACTGATATTCGCTCACCTCGATTATTCTATTTTTGTATATGCTGCAAGAAAGATCAAATTCATCTCTGAAACCAACAATTTGTTATATTGGTCGTATTTATATGTTATTGTTGTGAAGTTTTATTTCTATTTAGAAATTTCACGTATATTTTCAAATAGTTGGTACATTTCTTGAACATTAGATTGTCAGCACGAGTTCATTGCATTTGGATCAGCTGATCTGAATAGTCTGAATACAGCCTGTAACACAGTTAGAATATGGGTCAGATTGTGCTGCCATCTACGATCAACTTAAAAAGTAGTGGCAGCTCTCAGCTTATTTCATTAGTGTTGGCTCTCAAACATAAAGAGAAAATCATTCAACGATTTATTTAAAGTGAACGGTGGAATATGAAATGGAATGCAATTTTAAAATAATCAATTTAATGAATAACTCAACTGGAAATATTCCCGCAATAATTGTGAGAGCTTATTCTTGAAAAACAGAAAACCTAACCTACAAATGTATCACACTGAATTTGGTAATTGATTTTAAATATTTTTTAAAATATGAGATACAATATTCTATTTGTCCAACAGATCAATTTATGAGGCATACTTCATTGAAACGACCTGACTGTGAAGTTTGTAATAATATGAGAAAAAACTAATTCACAGCTGCTTCATTTATAAATTAATGTATTTTATTCATTTCATCTGGTGTTTTACGTTTCAGGTGAACGACAAGTTCTCAATATCTCATAGTATTCTCATCATTATGTATAAGTGCACAATATTTTGACATTAAATACATGAGCATAACCACAATAATTCAATTTTCAGTGAAAAATGACATTTCTGAAATCGTTCCAAATAAATTCGCCGAACTAATCCTACACTGCCTGCGAAATCGCAGATAGATGAGCTTGACATTTTCACAGGTTTTAACTCTTGTGACAATAATAATTAGACGATTTTCTCCAAAATTTATTTGAAGGAATTGATCTGGAATTGATAGTCCACATATGTCGAAATCAATTGTTTCGTTGTAACCAGGGTTGTAACTACTACTGGATCCGATAATTATGCACCTGAACGACTCGTTAAATTATAGGGGTTAAAAAATGCTGAAAAAAGATGAGAATTCGAGAAAAAGTTATTGAGAAAAATTGTTAGGCTTGACGGGTTCTATCACTGGTTAAAATTAATGTACTTATTTCTGTTACACCCTGTATATATATATATATATATATATATATATATATATATATATATATATATATATATATATATGTATATATATATATATATATATATATATATATATATATATATATATATATATATATATATATATATATATATATATATATATATATATATATATATATATATATATGTATTTATATATATATATATTTTTACAAAAAAGAATACCTAAGATTTGGGTACAGTTTTTCGAAATAGCATACTTTTACTGCAAAAAAAATTGAAATAATGGTGTCATATCCAAGTAATTCACATAAAAATACTTTTTTTCTCGAAATGAATTGGTATTAAGGATGTATGAGCGAGGGCGTGGGGAATAGTAAATTTTGATGGGTGGGGATAGGCTTGAACGTTTGCGAGGTGAAGTGGAGAAATAAATCACGTGAACTGTATTAACTTGGGATACGTTCCACTTAACGACCGCAACGATTGTGTCGCCCATTTTGCGTTCCACTTAAGGCCGCGGTTGTTGCGATTGAGGTTTCAAACGTCACGGACACGTCACTAGTGACGTCACTCCTAAGGACTACAACGCTCGCAGTTAGAGCATGGGTCTGTACGGTCGTTTGGGATATTTCGCGCACTTTTAAAATCTGACAGCTTGTATACAAACAAGAAAATGGCGGAAGGACAACAAATGCAGAAACTGACTCTCATAAATGCTGAAAATAATAATGTTGTTGAAATTTTAGTAACTCCCGAATGAGAATAATTGTGGGGCAACCTTTTACTGCTCTAGTTAAATCTTTCCGTATAATTTCCAACAGAATTTCAAATTCTGCAAATAAAAATTTAAATTTATTATGATATAATTCTGAAAATATGTATAGATCATTAAAAATACTCTATGGTGAGCAAGTAATGAAAAAGATCAAGATTTTTGAAAAAACATCAATAAAAAAGGCAAGTAGATTATGTGATTTAGCATTTCTAAAACGTTGTAGAGACTCTGATGTTTTACCAAATTGCACCAAACTCGTTTCTCAATCAAGACATCACGTGCAAAACATATTTTACGTAAATCTGGTTTTTTGTTATTACGTGAACGTATTGGTGACATTCGTAAAACTATTAATCAACTAGATAGTTTTTCTACTAGATCTACATCTATTTTTGAGCAATACATTAGAAAATGAGCACTGGCTTGAATTACAAAACAATATTATTTATAAAATTGAGAAACATACGGCTTTGTTGACTAATTCCCAGAAAGATAAATTTTCAAAACTGAATAATGAACAACATCCTATTCAGGATACTTTTGTACATGATGCTAATACGCTATGTCAGTAGCGACGGACGCGACGGACGCGACTCCATGCGGTAGAAGTTATAAGCTCTTTACTAATACTGACTAGAGCTGTCAAAACAAATATAAAAGAACATAAAGCCAAACTGAGTTTTTGAGGCAAATAAATATGGAAAATCCTTTGAGAAAGTGGAGATCATCGGGACAAGGTTTAATTTATTGTGTGTCTGAGTGTTCGCACACACAACTGCGCAATGGTGAACTGAAATTTCATTCATTTCCGAATCGCGAATGGGCGTAAGAAATTATGAAAAAGTTATCTTTTCAGTTTGCTTTTATGCAATAGTACATACTATCAATCCTTGCACTCTTATGATATTCATTCAACTGTGCTGGACGATTCCAAATCATTGACTGATCAGTCTTGAAGCAGATATCTTCTGTGTTAATTTATATGCAAATTTACCTGTATTAATAAATTTTTACAGCAATCATGTAAAAAACACAGACTTATTACTATATTAGCGAACTTTAGAAATAAGCAGTTGGTGTTTTTCAAATTGTATAATGTTTGTACAGTACCAATATTGAATTATTAAAATAATATTTCAACAATATTATCATTGATCATAGATTGAAGACAAAATATCATGAATAAATCCTTATTAATGAATTTTTACTTATTTAAATGAATGATGTTTTCGGATAACTCGTATCTGGCAAGCAAATATCAAATCATCAGGCATGAATGATGCTGATTCCCTAATGAAGAATTCAAAATACACCAAATCAAGAAGTTTTTATGATAGTCACACAGATTATTTTCAATTTATGAGAATAACTCGTAAATATCAAATGAAGTTATTTAAAATCACGAAAAAAATTAATATTGTTTATCGATTCAATATTCAGATAATAATCAAACAGAACATACAAGAAGTACACCCGAACGTACGTATTATCATGTCAAGTAGAAAACTATGTTTACACTTATAATCATTTACACATATCTCGACCAATAAATTATACAAATTCAGATTTGTTCTATCACTAAATGTGCCAGGCGTTTCGCACAAAATAACTCCCGTAATTTCACTATCTTCTTCGTTATTTTTAATTTCTTCTTCGTCGCTGACATGAAAACTTTGTACCAATTTTTTTCCTTTGCTCAAACTTTTGGATCTAAATATAGATAAATCAACTTCTTGAGACCTGCATCAAAGTACTTCTGTCATTGTAACAAACTTTCTGCTAATTCTGAGAGCTTGTTTTGCAAATTACGTGAGTACGTCATAATCTGTTGATTGTCACGATTTTAAATATATTAGTAAATAGATGCCAAGTGTCGCCACCAGGACGGCGCTCGCGCCGCGCACAACGCTACTGGCATGGCGTATAAACTAGTAGTCAATTTAAGCTCTTCCCAGCTTTCGGATTCTGCGGTTTCTGTTTTGTCCTAAGGTCTTAACTTTGCTGCTGCTCCTCGCCGTGTCCCGTTTGAAGAGATTATAACGGTGGTTGAAACAGCTGTCAAAAAACTACCAGAAAATGAAGCTTCAGATGTCAGACTTGAAACAGCCAAAATATTGAAAAATGCCAAGCCTCCTAAACCGAATTTGACTAAAGATGAATTCAAAGCATTGCAAGATTTACGTCGTAATGAAGATCTTGTTATCTTACCAGCCGATAAAGGAAAAGCTACTGTCATTCTTAATAAAGACGACTATATCAGCAAAGCTGAAGACTTGCTTCATGATGCAGCTTATGAAAAAGTCAGCAGGAATCCTTTAAGTTCGGCCAAGTATCAAACAACTAAACTTCTTAAAGAATCTTCTTTAGATAAGGATGTTATTAAATATTTGACTCCTAGCGATCCATATGTACCTAGATTTTATGGTTTACCTAAAATCCATAAGCAAGGGGTTCCTCTTAGACCAATAGTTAAGGGGGGTCTCTTGCAATCATTGACTATCTAAGGTCTTGGAGGTGTAAAGGGGACGGTAACAGAAAGCAGCATTGTGGGTGGGGTTAAAAATGAGTATTGACTGATAAGGAGGGAGGATCGTCAGTACCTCATCAACCAGGGTGGACGCACGTCAGTTTATGGGACGCCGTTTTGCTATTTGATAGCTAAAATTTATTCCATTTAAATTTAAACTATACATTTTTTTTATTTCGCAAAACAATTTATTGAATTTTTATGATTGAATTAAAATTATGTACATAATGAAAATTCAGAATTATTATTATTTTGCAAGATAATTTCAATTGATTGAATTTTTTTGATTGAATTAAAATTATGTACACAAAGAAATTCAGAATTATTATTATCTTGCAAGATAATTTAAATCCGTAGAATTTTTATGATTGAATTAAAATTATGTACATAATGGTAATCCAGAATTATTATTATAGTACAGGTCAATTTATTTTAGCATGAGTTTACTTCGCTAATAGCATGGTAAACCGCGGCACAGCATGAAGTCTGTTTACCTGTGAAAAAGGGTGGTATCAAGAATATTTTTCTTTTAAGTAAATTTCTGTATTTCTCTTAGAACATAATATTTAGATGTAAGAAAAAAGTATTTGCTAATTATTCTATATACATTTCAATTTTAAAATTTGAATTAATACTTAAACTGTAACTTTTTTTAAAATTCAAGCTAATATTAAAATAAAAGTCAAAATAATTTTAGTACAGCCCAGAAAAAAGAAAATTTATTAGCTGCTTATAGCCACCCAACTGTGAGGATTTCCTAGAACCATGCTAAAATAATTTGTCCTGTACTATACCTTGCAGGATAATTTCAATTCATTGAATTTTTATGATTGAATTAAAATTATGTACATAATAAAAATTCAGAATTATTATTATCTTGCAGGACAATTTTAATTCATGGAATTTTTTCGATTGAATTAAAATTAAGTACATAATGTAAATTCAAAATCATTATTATCTTTCAAGATAATTTGAATTCATTGAATTTTCATGATTGAATTAAAATTATGTACATAATAAAAATTCAGAATTATTATCATTTTGCAAGATAATTTCAATGCATTGAATTTTTATGATTGAATTAAAATTATGTACATAATGGAAATTTGGAATTCTAGTTATCTTGCAGGATAATTTTAATTCATGAATTTTTTTGCTTGAACTAAAATTATGTGCATAATGGAAATTCAGAATTATTATTATCTTGCAAGATAATTTCATACAATGATTGAATTAAACTTATGTACATTAAAAAATCCAGAATTATTATCATTTTGCAAGATGATTTTAATGCGTTGAATTTTTGATTGAATATAAATTGAATTGATTAAAATTACTTTGCAAGGTAATAATAACTCTGAGTTTCTATTATGTACATAATTTTGATTCAATCAAAAAAATTCAATAAATTAAAAGTATCCTGCAAGATAATAAGAATTCCGAATTCCCATTATGGACATAATTTTAATTGAATCATAAAAATTCAATGTATCAAAATTATCTTGCAAGAGAATAATTATTCTAAATTTCCATTATGTACATAATTTTAATTCAATCATAAAAATTCAATGAATTAAAATTATTCTGCAAGATAATAAGAATACTGAATTTCTATTATGTATATAATTTAATTCAATCATAAAAATTGGATGCATTAAAATAATCTTGCAAGATAATCATATTTCTGAATTTTCAGTATGTACATAATTTTAATTTAGTCATAAAAATTCAACGGTTCCGTATAATTTTGCTAGATAGTCTCTATGCTGAATTATCATTATGTACATAATTTAAATTCAATCATAAAAAATCAATGAAGCAAAATTATCTAGCAAGATAATAAGAATGTATAGTTTAAATTTAACTGGAATAAATTCTTGCTATTAAATAGCAAAACGGCGTGCCATATCAGTTCTTTGTTTGAATATTTTTGTATTTGAAATCAACAATCATCAGAGACTGGTTTTTATGCAGAATGCATGTTTTTGTTTTCTGGAATATCTCTTTTATACTTCGTCAGAGAATATTCATGAATACTATATTAAATATTTAATATTCAAAAATATCACAACACTTAGAGAAATCAAAAACAAACAAACAAAATCCACAAATCAACTACTTTCATCTCGGCAATCGAGTGACGAAAAGTAAAAATTCTGGTAAATCCCTCAAAAACTAAGGGCGGTTGCACAATAGCCCGAGAACGGGAACGGCAACGGGAACTAGAACGGGAATAAACTTGAACAGTGTATTTTGTATGTACACATGCACAATAAGATTCCTGGAACGGAAAGACCAAGGTCGGCCGGGAATGAAAACGGTAAAGATGGTCAAGATTTAAGTTTCCCGTTCTCGGGGTGTTAAATAACCAATGAGAAACAAGCGTGACGTCACTGTCCATTATTCTTGAAGATATGATTGTTGAGAGTTTGGTTTATTTGCTCTTGTTCTTGTGCTCTGACTGCACTGATTTTTCTTGTTCCACTAGGTAATTTCATGTGAATGGGCTGAATTGTTTCCCAAATAACTTCGCAAGTCTCATATATTACTTTGGAAACTGTTGGATTTCCAACTCTAAACAATTAACTTAAATTTTGAAAACAAGTACCATGTGCCAGATATTTCAAAGTCATAGCCAAGATAGATATTCTCTTCTACTTCTCTTCAATAATTTTGGCCTTAATAAGCTGAGAAGTTTATTAAAACATCGCACGTTCATTCTGGTATATTTAAAAAACATTTCATGGTCAGCTTCCTTCATATGCCTAAATATGTTAACGAATGCTCCTCTTGTATTTCTTCCAAGAATTATTGGTCTAATCCACCACCTAGAGAACAAATTTTGATTCAATAAAGAGTTTTATGGAATTTGCATCATCGTACCTCCTGTTTTGATTTTTTAATTGTAGATAATTATAAAAAAGTATTAAAAATGCCATGAAAACCTGTAACTCTTCGTCATCCATGTTTAAGAATATTTAAATAACTATATTAAAAGTCAGGTTATCTGTCAAAACAGTGTTCTTGGTCTTTCGCGTGCTGCAATTGTGCATCTGGTCGGCGTTTACGTTCCCGTTGTCGTTCTCGATAGCTTTCCGTTACCGTTCTACTTCTAGTTCTAGGGCTATTGTGGAGCCGCCCTAACAAAACTCACATTTATACCGCTTTTACTTTCGAGTACCTAACAGTTCATTCAAAAATTCGTTGCTATGGAAACAAATTGGGGGCGGAGTTATGTCAAAGACTAATCTTCCAGAAAATATATCACTTCACTAACGCCATCTATGAGCCAACGAAATAAATTATATTTATAATTTTATTTTGCTAATTACCCCGAACACATGGGTTTCTTATTAAATATATGGCTGAAAAATGAGAGATAAAGGTTGAAAGTAAAGCAACATATAGGTATTTGAACTGATTATCTGATTTTCATACAAGAAAAATAGGTTTGAAAAGTACCTATATTAGTGAACTTTACAATTTTTTTACTGGAGACTGGGATAATCTTTTGAAAATTCCATACGCTTATTTGAAGCTAACAGTAATATCTTTCATATAGTGAATTTTCATAAGTGTGAATCAAATCATATTTGAGTTAAAACGATTTGAAAAGCCTTGAAATCAATATTTGTACTATGTTTAGGGGCTTTTTACTCTTGATCTAGGGAAGATTATCAAATTTTAATACGTACAATTGTTTATAAGGCTCTAATCTTCAAAATGATATATAACATTTGCCATTTCAATAATAAATGAAAGCTGTATAACGATTTGAAAAGTGACAATTATCGCCGTTTACGCAGAGACCCGCCTTAATTGCATTAATTCATCAACTTATTTATTATCCAAATATCTTGACAGTTTATTGAGACCATTAATCAATAATTCTTCTTCGTACGTTAAAAACTCGAAACATTTTATTGAAATAATTAGTAACGTACGGCTAAATGATAATGACATTCTTGTTAGTTTCGATGTTTCTTCTTTATTCACAAAAGTTCCAATTAAAGACACCCTAAAGCTTTTGGAAAGGAATTTCCCTCCAGATATTATTAAATTATTCCACCATTGTTTGACTTCTAGCTTCTTCATTTTCAATAATGATTATTACAAACAAATTGATGGTGTAGCAATGGGTAATCGAATTTCTTCATCAATTGCAAATTACTATATGGAATTTTTCGAAGAAAAAGCATTAGAAACTAGTACCTACAAACCATCCTTATGGTTACGTTACGTGGATGATGTTTTTGCAATCTGGCCTCATGGTCATGACAATTTGAACAGTTTTTTGAATCATTTAAATAATGTTCACGAAAACATCAAGTTCACATCGGAGCTAGAACGTAATGGCTCATTGCCTTTTCTTGATGTGAATCTGGAGCGAACCAATGATGGTAGACTACTACACACTGTTTATAGGAAGCCAACACACACAAACCAATATATTCATGCAGAATCACATCACCATCCTTCACAGAAGTATGGAACAATTAAATGTCTTTTCCAAAGGGCCAATAATATCTGTCACCCTGATAAACTTGATGAAGAGATTAATAATCTAGAAGTAATTTTCCAGAAAAATGGTTTTTCTCATCATTCCATTAGGAAAGCACTTCGACTAAAATCAAACAATGCTACCGTTGCGGATAATGGCGTGAGTTTCTTTACCCTATGTCAGTAATGTTTCAGAGAAGATCGGAAGGATCTTGTCTCGACATAATTTCAAAGCTTCCTTCGCTCCTGTCACGAAAATCAAGCAGTTTTTGAGACCTGTCAAGGACGTGATCCCTTTATAATCTTCGGGTATTTATAAGATCCCCTGTACCTGTGGGAAAGTCTACGTTGCATAAGACTCAATCACCCAGATAAGTCTTCGGTTGCTGATCATGCCATTGAGTTTTTGCACGATATCAAGTTCGAAGAAACAAGAGTAATTGCATCCATTCATGGTAGATTGGTCAGGGAAGCGATTGAAATAATTAAAGATCCGAATAATTTCAACCATACTGATGGTTTTGAGTTGACAAATGTTTGGCTTCCAATAATCATACATACATACATAATTTGTAAAATATTTGTCTTGATTATTTTGATTGATTAACTCATTTTTGTAAAAAAAAAAATAAATAAATAAATTAAAAAAAAAAAAATGACATGTTTGGACTTTGGAACTGTGTGCGTCCGCAAGAACGGGACATCGTCCTTGTATGTTATATTAATTCATTCATTTTTGACTATAATAATTGTCAAGACTCATATTATTTTATTGATTTGTAATAGTTATTCCTGATTTGTGAAATATTTGTCTTGACACTTGTTTTTGTTATATTCATGTAGATGTAGATCATTGAAATTCAGTCTTTCTGTTTAAAAAAAATTTTATGACATGTTTGGACCTTGGAACTGTGTGCGTTGCAGAAACGGGACATCGTCCTAATGTGTTATATCAATTAAATCTTTTTCTCTTCAATAATTGTCAAGACTCATATCGTTGATTCCTCTGGTTTTTCCTCAGACTTTGGGTAAATGCCAGAGGAATTTTGTTCTTTTTGCACTAAATGTGGAATCCACGTATTCACATCTAGTTATCTGTATATTTTCAATTTTTAATTTCTAACTATCTAGATACCTTCTTGCCTTGTTTATTTTTGTATCATTTTTTCTGATGAAGACTTTCGGTTAGAAAGTCGAAACGTCAAAAATAAAATTAAATATACAGAATTAAAACCAAAAAAGTCTATTTATTATGATATAATTCTGAAAATATGTATAGATCATTAAAAATACAATCAAGTTGTCAATGCTCACTCATCTAAAATGGCTTTTAAATTCGGCTCCATTGTAACGGCCAACAACTTCAGGATAGTTTGTGATTCGAGGACGACATTTTCGCTTTTTTCTTTCATAAAGAGCTGCTTTCCATTCTTCATCAGAGCTTGAACTTTCCGAATACTGTCTATTTATTCGACGCCTCATATACGTACCCATGACAGCAGTAGTAGCAGTCATGTTTAGCTCGGCAGATATTTGTTTATTGACATATGTTCATAAACCCGTTCCACTTAAGTTTTCGCCCGCGACGATGCCTAGCTAGTGGAACGGAGATTTGGTCGTTGTGAGCGCGGTCGTTGTAGTCGTTAAGTGGAACGTACCCTTGACAATGCAGCAAAGAGCCACGCGCTCGTCACCTTGCTATAGCAGTGCATCGTTGCCGCGTCAATTCATTGCGAGTAAAAATTTATTCAATCAAGTAATTTGAATTTCATTTCAATTTTTCTTTTCAGGATGAACGGATACATACTGTTTTTAAAATATTGACTGGATACTGCAATATTCATTTTTCTTTTGTAAAGTTTTTTTTTTTACTCTACGCAAACTTGAACATACTGATATCTATTCATTTATGAGCTCAATCACCTATTTCTCCATAAGAGCAATGTACTCTGTGTTAATTTTCAACAATTTATTACTTCAAAATATGAACGGTGATCTACCCTGAAATTTTAATAGTAAATGGGGTATTCCACTGTTTTTTTTTTTATTCTCTTTTCTAATAGGACATGAATAAATAAAAGTATTAGTGAAAATGCGATTCAAAAAAACCTCGTAGTACTTTAGAAATATGTTTTTTCAATTTGAAAATATTCCTTGACGTCCAAAAGTCTATTGTGTTACTCAAACGGTAGGTCGTATTCATCATCAAACATTTTGAGAATATTGACGCAAAGTAAAATAGGTGGCGCTAGTGTCCTGTTTATTTTAGAGCACGAAGGAGAATAATAGAGGAGCGGACACTCAGTTGGAAAACGTGAAGCCTAAAATGTAATGCGGCAGCTGTGAGAGAGATAGCGAGAGCGGGCCCAGCTTTGCGTGCGTCATATGCAGAAATAAGATTATATTTCAATTATTTTCAATAAAATACAATACCCAGATAGATTTCTTATTTTTATTACGTTCAATACTACATTATTTATTAAATGAAAGGCAAAAGTAGAAGAAAATTAGCATTTCCATTCATTAAAACCTGCAATGAATTAGTACATTATGATGAAACATGTATTATAAACGTTTCTTTGGGCGCGAGTTTTCTGATTATGAATTATAATAGGCACATAAATCATTTGATGAATATTTTATATTACAATTGGAATGATAAAATTGAGAAAAAAATA
This sequence comes from Dromius quadrimaculatus, assembly GCA_963989225.1. NCBI lineage: Eukaryota > Metazoa > Arthropoda > Insecta > Coleoptera > Carabidae > Dromius > Dromius quadrimaculatus. Next base: position 27,910,325 of record OZ022331.1, on the reverse strand, counting down.
CACAAATAATTTCTTATTCACTAGAAAAAACGTAGAAATAGAAAATGTTGCTCTGCAAAAATTTTTTGTTTGTTGAACATGAACGAAAAATTTAACAAAATTGTAATATATTTCTAAGATATCACAAAAAGTAACAGTTTTTGACATAATTTCTGGTGTAAGGAAAAGTTATTAAATTAAACTGCGCAATAAAAGTTTTATTACTTGACTCTATTCTATCAGTAAATACTTGAAACATAGTTTTTATTACTCATGCAGGATAAGTACTATTTTGCATATATTTCTCCGGGCGGCAAATGGCTCTTTGGCTTTTGCGTGCGCCAAGTATAATTTACCGCCCGGAAAAAACAAGCGTAAAATAGTATTTACCCGCATTCGTAATAAAAAATAGTATCTGCAACTCCTGCGGTGTTGTCAGTTGCCAACTTGAGCCATCGGGGGCAATCTAGAAGTTATTGTACTTGTTGCACAATATACTATTGTTAATTTCAATTTTTCGAAAGTAGAGCAGGAGGAATAGAAAACCTATTCTAACATGCCACAGGGCTAACAAGAACACTTGCTTCGCTCACTTTTGACAATTAATGTTGTAATTCTGTGTAAATCTATAAGTTTTATGAATTAATAAATTTATTGACAAGAAGTTTCTTCGAAGTTGAATTTTTCCCTAAAAGTCTAGGTTAGATACGTTTAATAATTTGAAACATTGATATAACCTTTCAATTTCGAACATAGAATTGTTAGTAGATCTGCTAGTATAATTTCAAAATAATTTCTACTCACTTTTACATCTCTAGATGACCATTCTTTTATAATATCCTCCTCTCTGAAATGTTTTTTACAAACGTAATCTGTAATTTCCAATTTTCTATTCTGTCGTGTTATGTTCTTGCGCCACTTATTTAATAAAATATCAATTTTGGGTACAGAAAAAAGACAATATTTCTTTTTACAAGTTCTGTACGTACTATTACAATTTGGCACAAAACATTTTTTTCCTATTTTACAATATATTTCCACATAAAAATACTGAATAGAGCGAAACTCGCCATTTATTTCCATACAAACATGGGCCCGCCTCTACTTATGTTGAGTTGAATGGCTAGGTTCGGTTTATTTACTATTTAAGTTTTTGGTTAATATTTTCTTCTGGTATTTATATAAGAAATTGTTTGTGTGTATTTTTTCAATTTTATTACGCCCATTGTAATAGGTATAAAATATTCATAGAATTGCTTATGTATCTGTTATTCATAATTAGAAAACTCTTATCCACAGAAACGTTTATAAAACATGTTTCATAATAATGCACTTTTTCATTGCAGATTTAATAAATAGAAATGGTAATTTTCTTCTACTTATTAGTTTTTAACGTGATGAAAATATTGAATTTATCAGACAATTGTTTTTTATTGAAAAAAATTCAAATATAATCATCATATGAAGCATGCAAAGCTGGGCCCGCTCTCGCTATCTCTCTCACGTCTGCCGCATTACAGTTTAGGCTTCATGTTTTCCAACTGAGTGTCTGCTCCTCTATTATTCTCTTTCGTGGTATTGGCAAATAAACATAAGCGATACTCTTATCTGGTGGCAAAATTTCAAACTAGTGATGTTAGGATAGATTTGGCGCGCTACATATTATTATACATGAGCTTATAATCACATCAATAAATCATACTCTATATTCGGTTATTCAATTAGTATTCATAAAAAACATATATGAAATAATAATTTTGAATGATTTTAGCAAAAGTTCATGAAAAAATATTGTGTTTATTGATTGAAATTTCAAATACAAAAATTTACCATGAAGGATTAAGTGTAGTAGTAATGACTAGGGCTGCGCGATATTCAGTTTCAAATATCGATATTCGATACTGAAATATTATCGATAATTTCCGATATATCGATATGTCGATTTATCGATAATTATCGACAAATATCGATAATTATCGATACATATCGATAAATATCGATAAATATCGATAAATATAGATGAATATCGATAAATATCGATAAATATCGATAAATATCGATAAATATCGATAAATATCGATAATAATTGATAATTATCGATAAACATCGATAAATATCGATAAATATCGATAATAATCGATAATTATCGATAAACATCGATAAATATCGATAAGTATCGATAAATATCGATAATAATCGATAAATATCGATAAATATCGATAATAATCGATAAATATCGATAATAATCGATAAATATCGATAATTATCGATAAATATCGATAAATATCAATAATTATCGATGAATATCGATAATTATCAATATCTATTGATGGAAGTCAATAATTATAGATGAATATCAATAATTATGGATGAATATCAATATTTATTGAGTTATTTCGAGAATTATTGATGAATATTGATAATAATTATTGGAGTATATATCGATTGGAAAAATCGGAAATTGAGACGCACGAGACGAATTCGAGGACAATTCTCACCTGAGAGATTGAATGCACCGTATTATATTGAATCACAATAGTCTAAAAACAGATTATTCAATCTTCCAATATTGACAACAAACTTGATAGAAAAATCACCATAGTAACAAGGCTGGCTACAGCAGTTGTTGAATAAATAAGCTTGCTTTCAAAAAGATGAGTGCGAAATTTGATGATATTGATAAGACTACAGAAAAGGTAAGAAGAATTTACTACCCTGAAAAACTAGAAAATTCACGAACAACAATATGCATTTGTAAAATTGTATAAATTGCTATAATGCTGATATAAATATTGATATGAATTATTATCAATGATAAAGATTTGAACTCTAATACGAATAATTCAATTCGACACCCAAGTACTTCGATTATTCACTTCCTTATGCCCGGTTTTATAAAGGGTAGAGTATTTCACCTCCAGAGTAAATGAAATTTACTCTGTTAGATGACAGTCGATTATTTGACAGCAATGGTTTTGTTGTCATAAGGAAGCTCAAACTGATTAGAATTTGTTTCATAAAATAAATTTACTTCAGGATACTTGGTCTTTATTAGTTTATTCTACTTTGGTTCCTTGGAAATTTTTATCATCTCAGATGCTTCTGGACTAAACCCAAACTTAAGTCCCTGAAATAAAGGATTCAATTCGTCTTCTACTCCCGGGATTGCGGAAAAACTTTTTTGCAAAAGAGATTTCTCAAATTATTATTATTTATTCGCAAAATTTTCACAATTTTCCATGCAATTGTGTGTTAAGTAAGAGGAGTAGTCATATTTTTTGTGAACTTTATCGAAAAAAATCTTCGTCAAGTATTGTTGAATACCGATGATTACTTTCAATGAATATAAATAATTATCGATAACTATCGCTAAATATCAATATTGATAGCTATCGAAAAATATCGATAAATGTCGATACATATCGATAGTTATCGATATGTATCGATAATTATCGATAAATATCGATAGTTATCGATATATCGATGATTATCGATACATATCGATAATTATCACTGAATATCGATATATATCGATAAATATCGATATATATCGATAAGTATCGATAATTATCGTTAATTATCGATAATTATCGATAAATATCGATAAGTATCGATAAATATCGATAAGTATCGATAATTATCGATAAATATCGATAAATATCGATAAATGTCGATAATTATCGATAATTATCGGAATATCGATATATCGATACGGAAAAAAATAAATATCGAAGTCCGATATTTGGAGAAATATCGATAAATATCGATATATCGATATTTTTCCCAGCCCTAGTAATGACTGATAAAGCCACAGCCTACGCATTCGCTGTCTGACAGTTGATGTGTTAAGGTTGCTATTTCTTTCTGTTGTACTTTTCACTTTTAAATTGAAAAAGAAGATAGAATCCAAAGTTTTAGAGTTTTTCAAAATCTTTTCTTTCATGCAGGACATTTCAGATATTGCAACTGGTGAATATTTTTGTCTGGATTGTTTTCTATTTATCCAGGTATACTTTACAAATACAAATTATCTTCAAATCATTGAAAGATTTTTTTGAAACAACAAACAGTCCAACTAATAAGTACCAATCTAATATTTATTTGACAAAATTAAAAGGCATTCTCGCGCCACTTCAACTTTTCAACACATGGTACACAATAAAAAAACTGCAGATCTATGCTTGCAACTGTCGCTGTTTTCTGCTTTGCAAGAACAAGTCAAATTCTCAATCTTCAAGGCATCATATTCATTACAATTCAATTCTCCTTTAATTTCATACGGATTCTCAAGCATTTTTGATGTTTGTGTGCAAAGAGCATGCAAAAATACTCTCTTTTCACTATCGTCATATAATTTTCGATAGAATAGAATATGTCAAGCATTTACTAGCTCTTCACCCCCATTCACACAGCGTGACATGACATTTGCATCAAAATATTCTTGAAGTTTCCATATCATTATCTAGAAATTAAAGGTTAAGTTCAAATTAAAAATATGAATTGAATATAAATAAACAGATGGAATAATTCTTCTGCCTGGTACTTACGAACAATTAACTTTTAAAAAATATCCATGAAAAAGCAAATCTTTATTTCATATTCACGATTATTATCTTTAAAAATCGTAACAAGCCCATTTAAATACATGTAAACTTCAAGTTTGTCCTAACTCAGTTAGTTCAAAAATATCCGCTGCGGCGCTGCGATCTTAAATTTATTTGCCAATTATCATCCGCCATTCTGTGTCCTGTCAATAAAAGAAAGCATATGTAAACATTACAGGAAATGCGTTGTTTGACGAAAATAAAATGTTATAATAACTTGAAAAACTAAAGAAAATAGTATTTGAGCGACTCATTAATGATTTATCATCATTATTAGCGGCAATTGTGGCTGTTAGATTCACAAACGAATTATAAGTATTTCATATGAAAGTACGTATATTCAGTGAAAATTTCCATTTAAAGTTATGATCAGTTTAAAATTTTGATTAAAGTTATCTCAGTCCATATTAATATATATTTTTATCTACATTTTTAGACACGATCATAGAATCTAACCTCAATTTCAGGTAATAATTGATCAATATATTTATGTGTTATACATAGGTACCTATTATATAAAACATATACTACATATTCACATATATAAATATATTATAAGTATAAATAATATTTATTCACAATCATTATACTAATCTGGCAATTCCTAACCTTTTGGAAGTTGTAAGTATGTAATTTCCAACTGCAATGACTAGCTCACGGGTCGGAAGCGATACTTCCATCTCTTGGGTAGGCAATGTTTATGTAGAGTTGCCTAGCATCAGTCGTAAATCTTTGTTGGAGTAAAATAATTCGTGCTGTCAAAAATACCGATTGTATAATTTAATGATCCAAATAAAACAATTAATATTGAAATGAAGCAGATTTATGTTGCAATTCTGTGTAAATCTATGTCTTTTAAGTTCATAAATTTGTAAATTATGAACAAAATCGCTATGAACTCACATCCGTAGCACTTCCGTTTGATTCTGGGCAAGTAAATAGCTCCATTTCACTGTTATAATTTATTGATATCTGCACTTATCATAATTTCAATGGATACACGTATAAATAACTTGATTCATAAATCATAAATCCTACAAATGTCAAATTAATTGAATTTTTCAAAACATTCTTGTTTTCATAGACTACAACATCAATTTAATTTGTTGAAAAAAGGACGAAATTGGATCAATTATTTCTCGGAGAATTAGGGATGATTGTGAATAAAATAGTATACATACTTCGGTGAGGATTTCATATCACCATCTAGATTATTTTTATTTTGTCAGTAAGATCACGAGCTAGATAAATTATCTAGTTATCAAATTCACTTATGAAAATCACGTTTCTTTTGACCAAACAATACCCGTAGTTTGAAGCTTGATTTTCTCTCAATGCGCATGCCTGTGAAACTTGGAGGCCTCTCAAAATGTTTCTAAACAGCATTCAAAAAATAGAAATGATACATATTTCAACTTTTCCGATACATTTCCAATAATTTATGAGTACATCAAATTGCAACGCAACAATATTTTTTCATGAATATGAACAAATCTTGTAGGAATTTGTACACCTATGAAGCCCACTGTTTGAGGGCCACAATAGACTTTAAGACGTCATCATGACGTCATATAAGTATTAAATCGTCTTTTTATTAAAACGGAGCAATATTCAATATCATTTTCATTACTTATACCTATTATTTATCCTTTATTCTCATATTTTCATGAAAGTTTCTCAAATTTTGATAGTGGTGGAATACCCCATTCTTTTGGTAGAAAACTAATAATAAATAAATTTTGAGGCTTGAAATCAAAAATTGTTGTCATGCTCATACATCCTTAACAATATAAATCTTTTTGTTCATGTAGGGGTCAGAGAACTATTTGAACAAGAACCTCCTCCACCGCCCCGTAAAACTCGAGCAGAACTGATGAAAGATGTTGACGCCGATTATTACGGATTTCGTGATGATGATGATGGTCTCCTAGTGCCTCTAGAAGCAGCTGCTGAAACTCAAAGTCGTCAAGAAGTCATCAGAGCATTCAAGGAAAATCAAGAAATCGTAGATGACGAAGAGGATATTTATAGGATAGAAGAAGAAGAAATGGAGGAGGAAGAAGTGAAAAATAACGGTTTTGTGGCGCATGTTCCTGTGCCTAGTCAGCAACAAGTTGAGGCTGCACTGTTACAAAAGAAAAAAAAAGAGTTGTACGATAAATATGGCATACAGCCTGAAGAGACAGATACTAAATAAATATTTATATTACAATGAATAGTTAACTTATTTTTAAAATCAATTTCCTGATGAAAATCTGTCCTTCGTATCATAATTTCCAGTTCCAGTATCACTAGCCGACCAACGGCTATTTACACAGTTACAGTTCAATATCTCGTTCGCACGTTTACTTGAATTTTATTTTAAACATGATTAACTGTATTCATAGTAAACGGAAAATTCTGGTTCAAAATTTATTTCCAGAGTGCCTAATATGCCCTACTCATATTTAAATTACAATAGTTTGAATCTATGGCTAGCTGAACAAGGACTTCATCTGTTGCATTTATTAGATCTTGGTCTTTTTTTGTAAATTCACGCGCGATTTGTCATTTGTAATATGAATTACAATTGACAGTTATAATGAATAATAAAAAAAATTGTTAGTGGTATAGTTCAGCCGAAACTGTTCTACTCAATCTAACATAATGAAAACATAGATTAGTACAAAGTATAAGTACAACTAGGACAATAATATATGCATTTATAATAAGTGCAACTTGATGAATAAACAAACAGTAATAACTATGTACTTAAATACTTCAAGAATATAATGATAATAATAATAATAATGTTACGCGGCGAACGTTATGATCGTCTATTATTTTTTTATTTAATTAGTCCTACGTTGTGATTGTTTTTTGTTTTACAAGTGCCCGGGATTCTTTTAATTGAAATCGTGGTTGTGCAGGGTAGAGAAAAGAAATACATCATAAATAACCGCGTGAAGCTAGCCCCCACTGAAAGCACTAATAATTATTCTATAGGAGTTTGTTAGTGCTTCATTAGTGCTTCATGAAACAACTTTTTGCGATAAAAAATACAGGAACCAATGAATAAATCAATATGGGGTGCTAACTTTACGTTAGAACCCCATTTATTTGAGATCTAATCTTTCTACAGCAGAATCCTCAGTGCTTCATTAGTGCTTTTTAGGGCTTCATCAACCAACTTTTCACAATATCAAATACGGAAGTTATTCAAAATATTAATATGAGGTGCTAACTTCACGCTAGCACCACATTTGTTCAAGATCCAATCTTTCTATAATAGCAATATCTTTAGTGTTTCCTAATGCTCCATGAATCAACTTGCTACAATATTGAATACGGAAGTTATTTGATAAATTGAAATGGGGTGCCAACTTCACGCTAGCACCTCATTTCTTGAAAGCCATATATTTGTAGTAGAATTTTCACTGCTCCATTAGTGCTTTTCAATGCTTTATAGCTCTTCCTGCAATAAAAAAGCACAAAAGCTATTCGATAGATTTATATGGGATGCTAACTTCACGCTAGCACTTCATTTGCTTAAAATCAAATGTTTCTACAAAGGAATCATCAGTGCTCTTTTAGTACTTCCAAGTGCTTTATGAATCATTCTCCTATAATAACAGATACAAAAGTTATTCGGTAAATTAATATGTGGTGCCAGCTCTACGCATAGAGCAAGAGTGGTGTAGACAGTCAGAAGACTCCCGGAACGGAGTCCAGGGGACGTCGGTAGAGGCTCCGGACTGTAGTGTGGTAGGAGTCGGACGTGCGCTGATCGAGTACAGCAGTGTGCGTACGATGAGGGCAATGAGTAGCCTACGGACGAGACAGTGGCGCATGGCTTCCCTCTTGGTCGAGGCAGGACGCCTGCGGCTAGATCTCGTAGCGGTTCGTTGAGGACGCTTTCGCACTTTCCTGAGCCTTGGATAGGTGGACTGCAATTTCTCAAAGAATCTACAACTAAATGAAAAAGCCTGCTCTGCAGGTAATCTTGCGCTATAGTTTTGTCGCTATAACGATTACAGCGACTAATTATAGGCTATGTGCAAGAGGGCAGAGTTTGAGCAAATATCGATGCGAGCGCTCATGGTGAGCACCATTGAAAGCTTTAAACCTCATTTTAGAATACGTCATTGCATGTAAAACATAGACAAACGTTTGTTGTGTTTCAGGCTGTTGTGTTAAAGATGATTCAAGTAAAATATAGTTTTATAGATTTCCTATACGGAGTTAAAACATCAAAAAACGAGTGAAATGGATCAAAGAGGTAAATAGAGTATTATTTGTCTTTCATTACTAATCTCTATAGCAAAGATGTTTGTAATTCAATTGTGAAATTAGAAAAATTCATTATCGATTTGAGATTCACGAATTTGCCTCTATCTCTAGTTTTTTAAGCTGTTTCAATGATGGAAGTTTGCAGATGCACTTCGCAATAATTTTGTTATTAATATTGTCAGCAGCATATTCTTCAACATATTTAATATGGCAAAAAGCTAATTTCACGCTTTTCTTCAATGCTTCCTCGGTAAAAGGGATACAGTTATCGTATTCGGCTTACAAAACTGCCCCGGGGTAGAAAAAACGAATATAGCCGATATTAACCAAAAAGAGAACCGAAGATCACCGACGTCGTTCGAATCTCATGTTAGGTTCCAATATGAAAAGCTCTCACTCGATCTGTAATATACTGCCAGTACTATGCTTTTACCATTTATTTGTTCGCTCTTAGCTTGAGTTTTGCTCGTCGGCACAAGTCCTAATTTATCTTATTGAAGCTATTCAGAAAGATTTCTTAAAATATCTGTATTTCAAAACTCAGAAATCTTATCCTGATAATTTGATGCCTTATGTTGATTTACTAAGCACTTCCAATTTCCAGTCCCTCTCAGATAGACGTGATGCTACATCTTATCAACTGTGCAAGCTAATACACAATGCAATAAATGATCCTCAGTCTCTTCCAATCTTAAACTTCCATGTTCCATCACATAGTACTCGTCAGTTTTTCACTTTTGATCTACCTTCTGCCCGTACCAACGCATTTTATATATCTGCTATCTACTGTCGATATTTTTTTATTTGACCCAGAAATATTTTACCACCATATCCTTCAGTGCCTCCAGAGCTAGCTTCTTTTTGTTTCTGTGGTTTGCCTGCACTATTATTGGGCTTTGCCTATTGTGAAGCGTATTTGATAATAATAATAATAATATTGATAAAAATGAGAATAGAGTGCATCTTCATGATCCGAATTACAGATATATTAATATTGTTACAAATTTTATTGTGAATAATTTATTATTACAGATTACAGTGCAAATATTCATTTTACGAACGCTCACATTCACCTTAAAGGAAGGTTTATGCTTACTATATTTGAGAATAAGAGTTAAGAATAAGAATAGTGTTGAAGCTGGTACTAAGCGAACTCCTTGGCCCGTAGTCAGAACGCGGTTTTAAACCCAGGCATGAGTCTATCTTATATATAACCATGATGACGTTTAAAAATCGATTAGGTTATAACACTGTTTTGACATGTTGTCATGGTTATGCATAAACCAGACCTAGAACCGGGTTTAAAACTGCGTCCTGACTACGGGCCCTTGAGACTGAAAATAACAAAGATGAGCTAATAAACAACATAGTGCTCAGGGAGTACTGGGAGTGTTCACTGCCATGTTAAATAACTAGCACAAAAAATTATTAGTTTTCCCCAAAGCCGCATGGTGGCACTGGCTGTTTTTTTATTTATTTTATTTAAATTTGAATTTATGAAATGAGGCATAGAATTTCTAAGATATTGAATTTGAGGTTTCATAATTTAAATTTTCATTGCCACGTGAAAATTTAAATTATAAAGCCTGTAATTCAAGTTCTTAGAAATTTCATGTTCTATTTCTTGATAATTCAATTTGATTTCTCATTATGACTGAGTTCTCGAATTATTTTTGAAGCTCTTGATAAAATGATACAATATTTTATACAAAAATAATATAATTACCTATTTTATATATTAATACAATAATAATATTTCCTATATCTCTACGAATTACAATTTATGGTACATGAAAATCTTTTGATTCACCTTCTTTACACAATAATTAAAATTCTGAGAGTATTTGCGAATGATAAAAACGATGAACAAATACAGTTATAGATAATTACATAGAGTTAGAATCAGACAATCATTTATATAAAAGTATAAAATTCATCATCGTGTTATGGATTTTTCTTGAAGTATTAAATAACAATAATTTAATTGCAGATAATGACGTTAGCATAACATGCATATCAGTAATCTTATTCAATAACTGTTTCGTTCAGTGGTTCAGTCGTTCAGTCTTGTTCATCGTTCAAAGTGAATAGTTGTGTTTCATTGCAGTGTTTGTGCCGAATATTATAATTATATTCACGGTGAGTTATCCATGATTTACTATTCTAGATATTATGTTATTTGAGTATTGCTATTGTTGTTATTGAGTATGATGTTGAGTGTTGAGCGATTGAGTTGATGTGTTGCTATCCCTTTATTCTTTGTTATGGAGCGTCCCTAGAACTCACTACGGTGAGAGAACGATCAGCTAAGTTGCTCCCAACGATGCACTGGTGTAATTCCAGGGCCAGCGGTGCCCTCCTGCCATCTTTAGTGTCTTATCAGGAGGTGCCCAGCGATGGAGTGTTCCTAGAACTCACTACGGTGAGGGAACGATCAGCTAACTCCCAACGATGCACTGGTGTAATTCCAGGGCCAGCGGTGCCCTCCTGCCATCTTTAGTGTCTTATCAGGAGGTGCCCAGCGATGGAGTGTTCCTAGAACTCACTACGGTGAGGGAACGATCAGCTAACTCCCAACGATGCACTGGTGTAATTCCAGGGCCAGCGGTGCCCTCCTGCCATCTTTAGTGTTTAATCAGGAGGTGCCCAGCGTTTTGGTTGCATATCTTTGAGTGAGCAGGCGAAGACTGAGTTTCAACTTGGTTTCAACTCTTTCTCGTAAGGCATCGCAGATCACTTCACGAAAGTTTGCAAGTGTCGCAGATTCACATCCTCTGGATGTGAAGCGAGGTTTTCCCGCAGATTCGCGCTTAGCGTGGAACGGAGCTCAGTTTCACATAGATGCCTGCGGGCAGAGTGGAGTGAGGTGTTTTTCCTCTTTCATAGTTGTACTTTATACCAACTCCTGTTTTCTGAGGGTCGCTTGCGAGAATGATTATATTAGTGTTCTTTATTTCAGTCATGGATCCTTACTGAGTATGATTTACTCATATCTCTGTTTTCTTTTACAGACTTCCTGAACTTCGGACATCTTGATTTGGAGACTCTATGATCTACATATTATTTAATGTAATAGTTAACAGAACTATTATTATGCAACATTATGTATGTATTTCATTTCTTTTGTGAATAAAGCTTATTTGATTCAACTAAACTGGAATTCTTAACAATCGGGATCAAAATTCAACTAAATACATTGTTGTGTGAACAAAACTACTCATTCGAAAAATCGGCAAAAAATATACATTTTGTCTCCCATTCGGAGAAAATTATAACACTTTTTGAATTTTGCGTTATTGTTGAGATGAGAAATTTAGGTAACAATATTCGAACAGGTGATTCGTCTCAAATCTTCTTTACCCTTCTCGAATTATAGGTGATCGTAATGGTTTATTCATCTCAAAAATACTTGCAGCTATGAGAATTATGATGAATGGAAAATCCTGTATCCCAGATACTTTCTACTCTTTTTGAACTCCAAATGAATGACAGGACCGTGAGCTGAAGCCGAAGGAAGTGAAGCGCTAGTAACCTTGAAATAAATATGTCAATTATTTATTCATAATAGCAAAATATACAGTACTTATATACTTACCAATTACTTGCGGTACTTCGATTTCAATGACTTCTTGCAGCGTCCAACCGCAAGTCGTTGTATGGGATCCAAAACAGCATAAAGACGTTATGTATCTGTTTGTTCATTTGTACCACACAAAAATAGCCCCATCTCGAATTATTCTCCTAGTTGAATTGAGAACAATCTACTTCTGTTCAAAATATTTCACACTTTCGTACTTATACCGAATAATCGGTTTCTTCTTGTATGAAAAACAAACTCAACAAGGTTTCTTGTAGCTCATCTAAAAAAGTAGTAATGTTGATATCCATCAAGATTTTTAACATGACTGATTTGTATATACTTCATATTTACTGAAATGTATTCAAAAATATTGTCAATCTAACTCACCTTTTCAGTCTTGCTCAAAATTTTAGAATATTTTTCATTTTTGCACATCTGACATATTTCCACAAACAAGATAAACAAACATTAGTTGTCTGTTGTCTACCTGGTTACCAATCAGATTCCAGCAAAATATTTTACCGCGCAGAAGCTTCTGAAACCTAGCACACACAGCTAGAAATTTTAGCTTTCTCCAAACTCGCTAGATAGCGCGAAACTGTTCAATTTGCTTCATAAGAGTGAAAACTTCCAGTACTCCCTGATAGTGCTTTTCTCTGACGAAAAACGAAGCACATCACTCACCTCCAATGACATAGACGATTCATTCGCATGGGCAAAAAGTACACAGATAATCCTAGGCCCACATTGGTAGTATTCCTCTCGCAGAAAACAAGAGACGCAATATTTAATAGAAGTATGCTCCTTAAAGGTACAGATGTGTACTTAGGCCACGATTTATCATTCAACGAATTACAAAGACGGAAAGAACTTAATAATGCAGGATTAAGGAGGTGTATTCGCGATGTTAGTCAAGTATCTTGCTGTAAGAATAAATATATCTTATTTTATATCATAATCAATTCTAAAAAGCATTACGTGATCTGAAAAATTATCTGGCAACGCTGTGTACGCTCCACGTGGGGACCACGGTGTCCGTGGTGGTGACAGTATATTATAAAAGTGAGGTTAGGTCAAATTTACAAGAAAAGATTAAGTATGGAGCAAGAAAAAAGATATGAAGACTTGGTAGATTCATCAGGAAAAAAATCTTTTTGAATTTCCCTATTCGCGAGTAAAACTAAACCATGGCTATCTGCTGTGGCAAAATGAGAACTACTCAAAGATGTATTTCACTTGAAACGCCATTTGAGCTAATGTTATTTTAATCGTTTGTTATTTATAAACAGTGAGGTTTTGTTAGATTTTTTCTATTTCACGTTTTTATTTACTATTTCAGTATATGTGTATGGATCAAAGTCTGTTTTTTGGAGGCTGTATTTTTGTATTTATCCGAAGTAAATCCTTGATTTTTATTTTAAAAATCGCATGACAAATCACTATAAAAAATCATTTGATTATCTAGAGTTGTTCCATGTTAATACATGCCTACTATCTTCCATCTCTCTCTTCGTTTGGCGATAAGAGTCCGTGCCGTGTACAAGCGCTTCGTTTCAACTCCTATATATATATATATATATATATATATATATATATATATATATATATATTATACTTCGTGGTTTGAAGTAAATGCAATGTTGCCAGCATTTTTCTATAGAATATGGCGCATGCGCATCTCGTTAACAATAACACTATTTTTGAAAATTAATAATTTCTTAACACTAATGTACATTTCAACAGCAAAGCTGTCATCATCGGAATACAAATCAATACAAAAATTTAAGGGAATTTAAGTCAAAAGCTAGTACAAAGTACACCAACCAAACATTCTTAAATCTGCCCTGGCCTCTCACAGCCATGACACAGGACATATATTTGAAGAAACCAATTTGAAACTTGTTTAGAATTGTAACAACTATAGAAATTTATATACTCTTGAAGCCATTTACATGAAGAAACATAAAAATGAATTACTAAATTTCGATCTTTCGCCATCAGAAAATCCACTGTTAAAATTAATTTAATAGTTTGAAATTGTAGGGCTATGGTCTTCTTTGAACTTTACTGTTATTGTTTTGAAGACTTTACAGTTCTGATCTTTTAATCCCTTTATTTATTACTGTTTTGTATATTTTTGTGAACACTATTGCTTCTGTCAACATCTGTAGTCGTAAGCTCCACCCACCGTTTTGATTGGTTTACTTTGTACTAGCTTTTGATTTAAATTCTCTTAAATTTTTGTATTGATTTGTACTCTGATGATGACAGCTTTGCTGTTGAAATGTACATTAGTGTTAAGAATAAATAAGTGGAGAAAAGGTAACCTGCATTTTTATTTATCAGTTATCTCCACATAAGCTCATCTTCATTTTTAATTATTGATAATTTGTTTTACTTTTTATTTATAATTAGATGGTGACTATTTGATATTTTACCGGTAAAAGATTCACAAGATATTGAAGTATCTACGTATAGTTTTTCATGAAAACGTCAATCTTATTAGTAACTGAAATTATAAATACAGAACCGTACAGGCATGTCCAAGCAACTTTTACGTACAAAAACTTCAATGTTTGAAAAGGTTTTCCAGAATTACTAGATGGTAAATTAAATTTTTTCTTAGTGATTTTGGAAGGTGATTTCAAAAACTATAATCCGTTTCTATTTGAAATGATTCCTAATTAAGTGCTACATCGAATATACCTCCTTAGAGAAAGCGAGAGCGGAAGGACAGGACATTATAATCAAAAAGGGAGAGATAGTGCAACGAAAGAGACTGCGTCAGCTATCACCAGAAGAACCATCAGGAAATGGTGCCGTGAAACGGAAGATTAAAGAGCAGAATACGCTCGTGGGTAACCAACCACATGAAGTTAGATTTAAACTAGCGTTCCGACCCGCTTTGCGGGTCTAAACGCTAGGCTTCGCAGCTCCATATGTGAACCGCCTCTGACAAAAATAATCTCTTGATAAGATCAATTTTAATGTAATGTATTAGTTATTACAATTGACGTGATCTTGCTGTATCATATCGACAATATGCCTATATTCTCGCAATTTGCTTCGCTCGTAATTTTGCATGTAATCACAATCTTTCTGTCTCCTTGGCAACTCCCTATATTATTTTGAATGGAAATGATTGATGATGCTTACTGGAATGATGAATGTACGTATTGAACATACAAAAATTCAGTTATTCAAGGTGAAACCGAGATTATCGGGTTGAAAAGCGAAATAGTTTTTTGCTGAAACTTTGTATTTTTAATACCCACTCATTATTCCAATTATTTCTCTGAAGAATTATTAGTTGATTCCTTAAACGGATTAACTGATCTGATTCCTAGGCTGTCTAGCATTACTATCTTCTCCGCAGTAACATTTTTTCCTAATAGATCTTTCCCCAATTTACTGCTCTAAGCTCAATCACCTCGCTCCACTTGTACATTCAAAGAAACTTGCATGTTCCACATTTATCTACTACATATTTCAAAGCTCACGCATTCTGCTTCACTTTTGGGTTCGAAAAATATTTTTTTTATCCATGCAGTCACTATTCTGGAAGTCACAAACCTACCCTACATGTTTTCACTCCTTAGATAGAGCTATAGTATTTCATTTTATGTGAAATTGGGATGAAACTTGTATTTAAATCAATTCAACATTTGTCTTAACACATTGACTGCCACAAGGAATTCGGATGAAAAAAAAAATCTGGCAGATTTTGGTTGTATATAACTTTTTTGTTGGTAAAAATACTGATTTCACTTTATTTTTGCAAAAAAAAATGCCCTCGAGTTATCTCGTAGTTGGGCGTCTCTGAATAAAAAACTATTCAGACCGACATACTACGAGATATCTCGTAGGTCTCCGCTACTTCACTACTATTTTTAACACCTCATGTATTCGGTTTTTTTATTGTTCTTGTACCTTATATCAATAAAGCTTGAAAAAATAAGAAAAAATATGCTAGAAATTATCATACTGTTTGAAGAATTCTTTTTTCTACATTTTTGTACCTCTATTTCAATACATCTTGGATTGGAAAACAAATTTTAAAAAATTGTTTGCAGACGCCAACTTAACTTTATATGACCTCTGCGTTGACGCCCATCTCCTCAAATCCCGTGTATTTACTACGAGAAAAGCCGTAGCTGGCAAGGAAAGTGATCATTCATTATACGAGATATCTCGTAGTTGGCGTCTGAACTCAGAATGGCAACTACGAGTTATCTCGTAGTTGGTAGTCAATGTGTTATATTTCTGCGATACTAATGAGATTCTCCCACCAAGATAGCTGATAGGAAAAATTACAACAGAAGCCATCAGACAATCAACTTAGATATATTGGCTGGTACCACGAGCTCTGTTTTTGGCGCTACTAAGAGCGTTGTGTCAAGATGTGTTTTAACGCAATTAGAATTTTCCCAAATACTTTAGAAAATAATCTTCAGATACAAATTACGGAAAACACATATGTCTTCAAAATTTATTTGAATATTTTCCTTTAAAATAGCTTGAAATATATATATTGCCTTGAAACGCTTCTTGAAATAATACTGCTAGTATAGCCAAAAACAGAGCTTGTGGTACCAGCCATTGAGACTATGCTGTACTCTAAAGTTATAATGGGACTGCGATTCAAGTCTTCTAATGGGCCAAAATACAAACCAATTGGCAAAAACATCGTCCTTGGCCATACGTCAGTTGCATTAACTCATAGTCATTCATTAATTATAATCAATGAATTAGTGCGGTTTGAAGCTTAAGTTTATATAAGGAGATATTTGTGGCTTTCATACATTGAATTCATTTCCAAAAAGCATTTCATGTAAATGATTTGTGTTTATATTCTGATCAACCAGAGGGCTCAAATTGTTGTCCCATAAGAATCCTTGCATAGTTCTAAGCTAGAATAGACTATGAAATAATTCATATCATCTTTTAATTGAACGGTCACCCCAAAAAATGCTTAAAGGTAGTTTTTTTATGCAACTTTTTCGCTTTTGAAATGTCATGATATTCAAATTGTGATATATGCCAGCAAAATGCAATCACAAATGAATTCATTTTATCCTGTAGCCAAGTACGCATCAGAAAATCGATAGATTATCAAGATCTAGCGATTGATAAATATTGGAGCCTAGAATATAAGATGTTCAAAACTTTAGATCCAAATTTTAGAACTTCTTACTTGAATCTTGGAAATGTCGGAGGTTTGTTATGATGACTCCAAGATTTCCAAAAAAAGAGTTCTAGTGTTTGGAGAGAGATGAAGTATATAATTTTGTCACTTTTTATTGAAAAACAACTTACGATTTGTGAATTAGTTCAATTGTAAAAATATTCAATTATGAGTCAAACATTAATCCATAAATTATTGATAAAATGTGATAAAGAGACTGTGATATTGTATATAGCGAATAAAAATATATTTTGGCGCAATCATCTAAATCGCCGGATTATTATTTCATATTTGATATATATTTTTTTCCAAAAATATTGTTCGAATAATATTTTTCATCTTGAAAATATTCCATTCAATAATGATGTTTATTTTTACCATCCAAATTTCGACCAATAGAATTGCACCATTCGACGTCACGTGGTACAACCTGCACGGTTTTCAAGTGGAAATTTTTTGAAAATTTTGTCTGTTGCTTATATATACAATCAGCCGCGTTGATTCAGCATTCAGTCAAACTGACAGACAGATTGAATGTGAAAATGAGCAGATTCGGAGTCGAGTCTCTGAAATCTATTGATGAATTTGGATGGGAATAATAATCCTCCGAATACCATTCGTGATTAAATTTAACCTGGCAAAATTTTCAGATTGTTACGAGATATTGATCAAAAATCACTCAATAAATTGCTAAGCAACAAGCTCTCGTAACAATCTAAATATTTTTCCGGTAAAATTTAACCACTTATAATATTATATATGACTATTCCATTCGTAGTATTTATAACAAGGCTAACAATGCTAAATCGCCATAGAAACGGTGCATATCAGTGGGTATTTGGACGTGTAGAAATACCATCGGGTATTACACTAATGGTCACAGTGAGTATTTTACTCAAAGATGTGGATACCTTCAATTTGTGCTTTCTTCGTATTTAATGGAATATCTTTCTGAATATCTTCATCAATTTTATCTTCTGTTCTATCACCAAACATTTCTGAACTAGATTCCATATCAAGACGCAATATATTTCTCTATAATTTGTCAAAAAAATGCAAGAAATTCTAATTTTTCAGTTTGACAGAAGTTTGTTTACTCGTTCCTATGAAAATTGCGTGAGTTATCACTAGATTCATAGAAAACTAATTTGAAAAAATGGTTTGACTCCTGGAATAGTCCTCCATATACCATTTGTAGTTAAAGTATTATAGACTATTTTTGTGGGACAATCACTCATGTTTATTGTGCTTGTGAATACCACTCGTGCTGCACACTCGTGGTATTCAAACGCAAGCACAATAAACATTCGTGATAGCACCACAAAAATAATCGATAATACTTCAACTACTTATGGTATTATAAATAATTATTTTTACCATCCAAATTTCGAGCAATAGAATTGCACCATTCGACGTCACGTGGTAAACCTACACGGTTTTAAAGTGGAAATTTTTTGGAAATTTTGTCTGTTAGTTATATATACAAAACAAAGAATATTCATACGCGTTGATTCAGCATCTGTCAAACTGACAGACATATTGAATGTAAAAATGAGCAGATTCAGAGTCGAGTCTCTGGAATATATTGATGAATTTGGATGGGAAAAATAATCTTCCGAATACCATTCGTGATTAAATTTAGCCTGACAAAATTTTTAGATTGTTACGAGAGCTTGCTACCAATTTATTTCGTGATATTGATCAAAAATCACTGAATAAATTGCTAAGCAACAA
Organism: Dromius quadrimaculatus; assembly: GCA_963989225.1. Taxonomy (NCBI): domain Eukaryota; kingdom Metazoa; phylum Arthropoda; class Insecta; order Coleoptera; family Carabidae; genus Dromius; species Dromius quadrimaculatus. The sequence goes on along the minus strand of OZ022331.1, from coordinate 27,890,974 downwards.
GCTCTCGTAACAATCTAAGAATTTTTCCGGTGAAATTTAACCACTTATGATATTATATATGAAAATTTTACATGATTATCACAGCGGGTATTATCTAAGTATATATATTTCTCTGAGAGAAATTGTCCAACCACCCTATGGTAAATCTGATTTGAATGACAAATGTATACGTTATCAATAATTGAATACGGATTCATTGCAGACGTAATAAAACTATGATGAACTTTCTAAATCTTGATATACTTATTACTAAAAACTTTGAATATTCACTAAGAGAAAACTTGCATCAAATATATTGCTACATCAATTATCATTTCTAATTCTGCTCTAACTTTTATGGAATGTATTTGATAATAATTTGAGATCCATTATACAACATGTATACACAGTTCACTTGAGTAATGTTCAATATTTTATATTTTCCATCAAATAAAAATGTTGACTGAGTGTTCCGTTGTCGTTATCAAGCAGACTTTTTTTGATTTGAACTGATAATTTTATTGGATTGTGTTTGATCAGTATAGAATGCAAAATATTTTATAAGCGACATCAGAATATAAATAAGATATGATTATACGGCGAATACCTATTCTACGATTTACTTGCGTGAAAATTTTTATTCCGATATAATATCATATTCATAAACCTAAGAATGAGTGCTCATCAACTACTATCACATTCATATCACTTGGAATATTCTTATTTAGAATTTACCTTAACACCAAACAAAGTATTCCTCTAGCATTGGTTCTTATCATTAGCGGAAGAACACTATACAGTTTTCCTCCAAATTACAATTCAATGTGATCAGAAGATTCAAGGAATTGAACAGTAACCTATCTATTGAAATAAGAATAATCTATTTAAGTTTAATTTAGTCAATTGAAGTCTAGTATACACTTCGCGCACAGCTGTGGGAAAGAAAAAAATCTGACATGAACATCACGTGACTTACTTGTACATCATTGGATATATATATGGAACGATGAGATTCTATGTTTGATTATAAATATCCAATGATATATATATATATATATATATATATATATATATATATATATATATATATATATATATATATATATATATGTATATATATATATATGTATATATATATATATATATATATATATGTATGTATATATATATATATATATATATATATATATATATATATATGTATATATATATATATATATGTATATATATATATATATATATATATATATATATATATATATATATATATATTATATGTCATTGGATATTTATAATCAAACATAGAATCTCATCGTTCCACAATTAATCGTTTTGGATTTACCCAAGAGATTCTAAGAATCTGTCAAGTAAAATGTGCTTTCAGCCAAGTCGGTTGCTATGGAAACAGTCGGCCATTATTCTTATACTACAACATTCCTCAATACTGATTTCTAAAATTCTACGACTATCAACAGATCTGAATTTATGCGCAAAATTAAGAAATAAATTCCCACTGAAGGGCACTTCCGGTTCAGTCTATTGCTATGAAAATAGTAGGCAATCATTCAGATGCTACAGCAGACTGAAATACCAAATTTCAATATTCTGCACCTGATCGTTTCGAATTTATGCGAAAAGTTCCAAAAGACTGTCAAGTAAAGTGCACTTCCAGCTCGATGGATCTCAATAAAAATAAGATATGAGCATCTAGACGGTATAATCGTCCTAAATACTGAATTCTAACAATCTACGTTCAATCGTTCTGGATTTATGCGGAGAATCCAGGAGATATTTCGAGTAAACTGCATTTCCGGTTCAGCCGATCGTGATCATTATGCAAGACGTGAAAAAGATGTTATAGAAGTGCTTAATACAAAATTTCAATGTTCTACGACCGATTGTTCTGAATTTATGTAGAAAATATATAATTTCCTTTCCTCACAGGCGATGTGTTTGCAATTTTCACCTGTTCATTCAAGCTGTAATGGAATGAGACCTACATAATGTTATTGTAATGTTTATAGCTTTAATTTATCAAAAATTGACTACAAATATTTTCCTCGGCCGCTCAAATGTTATTATGGAGTTCCGCAGAAGCAGCTTCTCTTGGCGCAAGTACATTATTTCTGCTTAAGAATATCTAGCGCAGATGCAACGATTTCTTGAGAACCACGTGAACAAAACATGAGCCATCCATAAAACAATAACTATTGTAAAAGCTATGAGTAGAATATTTCATAGGAAAAAATACGAATACAAATTACTTACGCTCTAATGGAAGAACAAAAACTCTATTCGCATAGGAAAGTTTAATAGAATAACATTCCAATAACATCACTTCTAGACTTCAAATTGGTTTGCAGCAATAGATTTGCAATTGACAACTGACGCATGCGCACAAACGAGTTAGAAGTGTATGCGTACGGAACGACTGCAATTTTGAGATACAAAATTCAAGAAAAAATGAATAATGACAATTGATATTTTCATCATCGTTTTCACCCAGGCTTGTCGTGTTTCATCAGCTCGATGCAGCTTCTAGGAGAATAATCTTCCATATAATCTTAAATACGAAGTTGATGGAAATATTTATACTATAATATAAATTTGTGTCTTATCATAATTGTAACATGATCCATTTGATAATTAATGAATTATTATTCAAAATATATATATAGGTTCAGTTAGTTCTTTGAGTAATATATGATTTATATTTTTAAACAAATAAAAAATTTAGATTGATGGTCCGATTGTCGTAGCCTAATGTCATTACTCTATTTGATCCAGTGTCAGGATATGGACTGATAATTTTCACCAATTTCGATCAATGTAAGCTCCTATTCGATGAATCAATTGGATTTTCAAAGAACTGGCTTCATTGATAGAAAGGGATTTTCTAATCTGCTGATGATTGCATTTTCTCTTGTTGTACTTGATTGGTTGTTGGTCCTTGCAATATATGTGTTATTGTCTAAATTATCCATTTGAAACGTAGAGAGAGCACCTCACAAATGTTTTAATGGAATAATATGTACAAAATTATCATTAAAAACTTCTCCAAGTTGAGTATCTTTTCGGTTCATATCTTCTGTATAGGCTATGTCTGTTGTGTACAACCTGTGTACAACAATGAACTCTTGAATTCAACAATGACATTCTAGTCTCTAGTGCATACTTCAGATTTGTCTACTACGCATTGAATCTTTAGCTCATGAGATGAATGAACACTAGAGCCTAGGCTATTAGATGTCAAAAACTTCAGATAAAATTTTTAGAACTACTGGGATTTGCAACTCTTTCCAATGAACTTGATATTGCCAAGGATCTTTCAACGGTATATAGCAGTATGATATATTTGTCCCCATATCAAACTTTGAATAAATATTTGCAGTGTATGTACATCGATCGAATTTTTGAGATCGAAAGCAGAATCATCAAAAAATTATCTCTTATCTAATTTCATTCACCAAGTGAATAGGAACATACATACTGAATATCAAATTGGTCACTTCTAATATTGTAAAATTATTGTAGTAGGGTATAGAGAATATATCCGTACAGTTTATCTGAGCATTATCTTATTATTCACAACGTCTACACCAAAACTTATCATGTTCCATCAGCTCGATGCAGCTTTTAGGAGAATTACCATCTACATAACCTCAAATACAAAGTTAATGGAAATATTTATTTTTCCATTGCAGAATATTCACCACATGTACCAAACTATAGTTACTTGACATATTCCAAGTGGCATTTAGTCTTCAGTACTTATTTTACAGAGAAACAATATTGTAACTTAGAGTATAAATCGTATCTTGAAAATAGTATATTCAAATGATGGATCGTCGGAGGATGAATGAGTCAGTATTATAGAATTAAACTCATATCACTTGAGCAAACGTTTTGAATCTTATCAATTCTTCTTCAGTGCCTACAAATAATTGAATTTTTTTCAACAATATCACTACAAAACTTTGATTTTGTGATTAGATAGGTACTCAAGTAAACTGACTAAACTTCTTTTCAGCCTGCAGCACTAATTATGAGTTTATTGTATGCATGTTTCTAGAATATTTTCCAATATAAATTGTCTAGTGTATTAATAAGTACATGCTCATGTTCCATTCATCTTCAATAATTTTCTTAATGATTTATTCGATCCTACGGTATAAAATACGAAGTCATTTGGAAAATTATGAATACATACCAATGAATAAACCTTATTCCGTTGATGATCCTATATTGATGTATTCGCTTTGAGGAATACCTAAAAAAATTTGCCGCAAAAGCCAGAATACAGATAGCTGCTATATATCATAACTTAGTTACATCCCTGCATCCAAAAATTGGATTCGCTCAGACGAATTGAGGTTTCTGCGCAGCTTTTCTGTCAAACACAGCAGTTCCAATTGTTGGCTTTTGTATGATAATAAGTTTCTTGATTACATGAATTGATTTTCTTACAACAATTAGAATCGTAATCATCGAGCATTCTGCTATAGCAGCTTCCAATAAATCCTTGAGCATAATCTAAAAAATATTACATAAAGTTACACTTTAATTACAAAAATAGGTCTCTTGATTACAAGAATCGATTTCCTCATAACAATTACATGTTGAAATCATCTAAAAACTTATGCGATCGCTTGTTTGGAAGGATTTATATGGTACAAAATATGCCTGCTCTGTATTTTGTGTTGAAAATGCATGAGTATTGGGACATTGTACTTTATTTCAGAAATTGTTTGAGCATAGCCTTAAAAATATTACATAAAGTGGTAATTTTGTTAATATTATTCAATTGAACTACTTACTTTTTATTTATTAGATGTGTACATTGCTTTGAACTAATATTAACATTTTGCGCCCAAGCGTGTACGCATGTACAGTCTCTGTCTGGGGAATAAGTTGGCAATACTGACATTCTATTGTGAATGTCAAAAAAATTATTTTTATTGAAATTAGCTTTATGAAAGCTCAAAATACATTACAAATTATCCAATTATATGTTTTCTTCATATAACCATACATAAAATCTTCAATTAATAGTGAATTTTGTAATATTTTGAATAATATTTCAAATACCTGTATGTCAACCTTGACAGAAGCGACTCAATGTTCATCAATTTCCTAGCATTGATAGCTTAATATTATCTCGAACTGTCACTTTTGACAGTTCTCACTAATGGTTTCTGATTTCTCCTGTAGTTACAATTCATGTAACAATTTTTAAACATATAAAAGGCATACCTCCTCGTAGATACGCAATTAATGAAAAAAAAAATCAAAAATCCATTGTACCGTTCAGACTGTAGCTTCGGGCAAAGTCTCATCAGTGATCCTTACACTTGGCCTTTAAGTATATAGAACTAGCGCTTGGCCTGCTAAGCCCTAGGCTTCGCAGCTTGATATGCGTCAACCACCTCCGGCAAAATTATTTTTTTTTATAAGATCAATTCCGATTGAAAATTCTGCCCATGGAATCCTACTGCTCTATATTATATCTCAGCACTTTCCCCTACTCGTGATTTCACCCCATTTCATTGACAATTCCCAATTTTATTTAATGTATTTATCTAGGGAATAATGATTGATTGCAACTTCTCTACGAGTTACAAAGTCCATCTCAAAACTTTACAGCGATATAACATGTCTGTGTCATGTTTCGCCTATACTGTTTTTCTGTTTCTGATTACAAATCAGAGTATGAGTTAATGCAACTCACGTTATCCTTCTGTTTTATTTTGACGATATACCTACAGTCTTGCAATTCGCTTCGCTCGTAGATTTGTATGTGACCACAATTTTTCATTCTTCTTTGCAACTCTCAATACTATTTTGAATGGATATGGTTGATAATGTTGACCGAGATGGTGCATGTATATATCGAATATACAAAAATATGGTTACGCCAGGTGAAATAGAGAATATCGAATTGAAAAGTAAAATAGAATTATTGTTGCAATTTTGTGTTTTCATTACTCACACCTATTATTTCAAATATTTCTCTCTTGAGAATTATTGAGTTGATTTTTCCCACGAATTAGCGTATCTGATCCCCAGGCTTCATTGCAAGATTGATAAGCCGCCTATCCAGCTGGACTATTTTCTCCGTAATAACATTTCTTCCTCATGGATCTTCTTGTAAATCATTGCTTTGAGTCTGAATCACTTTGCTCCACTTGTGCATTCGAAGAGACATGCATGTTCCCCGTTCCTCCAGTAATAATTTTGAAGCTCACGCACTTTGCTTCACTTTTGCCTCCTAAAAACATGTTTTTCATCCATTCAGTCATCACTCTGACACTCTCCTTCAGAATAGCAAATTAAAAAAAAAAAATTACATCAGAGGCCATCATAAAATCCACTGACATGAATTTGAACTATGCTTTATTCCAGTCAAAAGCACTCCAAAGTTATAATGATACTGCGATTCAAGTCTTATAATTGGCCGAATTACGAACCAATTTTACATAGGCGGAAGCATCGTCTTTGCCTTACCGTCAGCTGCATCAAGTCATAGTCGTTAATTGATTATGATAAATTTTGTGCAGTATAAAGATTCAGTTTATATATATATGGAGATATGATTTTATTTCATTCATTGAACTTATTTCAAAAAGCTATTTAATGTAAATGAATTGTGTATATACCTCGGGCAATCAGAAGGCCTAAATTGTGATCCCATAGGGGCTGTGCTCCGTTCCCAGCTAGAATAAACTATGAAATATTTCATATCACCTTGCAGTGTACGTCCACCTCAAAAAAGAACCTAAAATTATTTCTGTTATGCAAATTTTCCCTTTTTGAAATGTCAGAATATTAAAACTTTCATTAGCTATCAAAACGCAATCACGAGAGTATTTATTTCTTCCTCAACTACGCATTGGAACATCGGTGAGATATTAAGATTCTGAGATTGATAAATATTGAGGGCTAGAAAATCAGATGTTGGAAACTTGAGATCCAAATTTTAAAGCTTCTTACATGATTCTGGAAATGTTAGAAGCACATTGTTCTGATAACTCCAAAATATCCTCACAAAATTGATGAATTTAAATTGATTACTTCAAATCAAATATTAATCCAATTACATATTGTTGGAATGTGCAAAGAGATTGAATAATTGTTGATGACAGATAAAATAGTATAGTCCGATACAAGTGCGGCATGATAGATCCGCAAGAATGACGAATGGTATCTCTTCTACAGTCATAGGTGTCCGCGGAAATATCTATAATTAAAATATTTCTGAATTATGAGTATTCATAGCTATATGTATAAATATGCTGACTTTGTAATCTGGAGGTCGTAGATCGAGTCTTACCGATGTACAAAAAGTCAGTATAATTTTCACTGAATTATAATCTACTCTGTGGCGAACTCTCCACAAAAACTTAGAGTACCCGTAGTTTGACGAATGGTAATCGCACTTTACGGCTCAGGGAATATCAGTCAATCTACCAAAGTGCACTATAAGTGTCTGCCACACTCATACCAGGTTGAAGGCGTGATTGATAATTATTCACCTATTATATTCAAAACATGCCGTTTTCTGAGAAGAACTTTGCTTGATTGATCTTTATCCAATTCATCAAACGTTGATGAAATTACTCATATTGATTCCACTTTTGAGGGAATGATGAGAAAATGAGAAAAGTGTAAAACTATGACAGCAATATAACAGTTTTTTCGAGATGCCTTGCGGCATTCTTAGGAACTTCTAAGCATGCGGAATGAGTATCATTCTATAGTTTAATAACAATATTTCTTTGGCCCTTTCACCTAAATTACTGGAGTAGATAGTTTTCTATATTTCTCCCATTGTCATACAATCTGGAAGATTATTTTCGAATAATATTGACTTTTCAATTCATTATTCTCCAATTTATGGTATATCAGATGGAATATTTTATATTGAATGTGAGCATACCACTCTTTCAAAACAACGCTGCTAGAGCTGGTAGCAGACTAAGTATTTTTTCAAATGCAGAAACTGATTTACTGTCTATTTTCAACCAATCTCTTCTTGATTCGAACTGAAAATTATTATAAATTTGAGTTGACATCAATTCTTTCATAATCACCCTGAATAATAGCACTGATTATTTGATATGTCAGTTGAAAACGGTCCAAGAGCTCTTATTAGACCACGATTCAAGCTATCATGTTGGCAAAAATACCGACTCGATTCACTCCTAATGAATATACATAATTTGATCACACTCTCTAAAAATTGAATGAAGTTATAAGAGCAATAATTATATACATATACCACCCAAACAAATCCAATTTGAATCTTCCGTCTTCATATATTTGATTATGATATTTGATGCACGACTAACAGTTGATGGAACTGTCTGATTTGGTTCGCATTTCTGCCTATCAGAGGTCTTGAATCGAAGTTCTATAAGAGTCTTGAGCAGGTCTCAACTAAAATAGACTATATTTGGATGAGAACAAGATTATTCTATAGGTTATTTCGATCAAGGACTGTCCAAAGAATGTTATGGGACTGCGATTCAAGCCTTCTAATTGACTTATATTTGGACCAATTTCACATTAGCACGATAATAGCACTTAGCTATCGGTCAGCTGCATTATTTGTTAGTTGCTCATCAGTTATCATGAACAGATTAGTTCAAAGATTGAAATTTGTATCCATTCAGGTAGTATGTGCGTATATTCCTTGCTTTTATTTCTAGGATTCATTCCCAGCAAAGTTGTTGTGAATTCTGGATTCATTGTGAGTGAATCATGTTCGCGGCTCAGTCAATAAGAAGACTTGAATCTTAGTGCCGTGAGAGCCCTTGGACTGTCCTTGACACATATGAACTATAGACAAATTGCTATTGATAACTTCTTATAATTATTCATTGGACTTGATACATTTTCTGCAATGTACTATTTCATACATTGTAATCTGTTATACAAGTTGATACAATCTTTTAGAATCTATTGATGTCTCATTATCAATTTGAATCAATTTTTCCAACATTGCATTCAGGTATCTGTGAATATATGAGATTTTCTTTTTCTACAGACCATGTTTTTGTAATCTTGGCCTTTTTATCCAAGCTGAAATAAAATATTACTTGAAGAATGTTCGTCCAATGTTTGTCAATTCAATTCAGCAAAAAGTGACAACAAATACTTTTTCCGACAACGTAAATGATCACGAAATCCCGCAGCAGCTGCTTCTCATACCGCAAGTTCATTATTTCTGCTTCAGGATCTTTTCCGCGGGTGAACAATCCCTCAAGAACTACATAAACAAAACATAAGCCATCCCCAACACAGTAATTATTAGGAGCTATAGAATATTTCATAAGAAAAAATACGACTGGAAAATAACTTACGCTCTATTACATTAACAAAACTTTTGTTCACATGGAAAAGTTCAATAAAATAAAATTCCAATAATCTCACTCCTAGACCTCAAATAGGTCTGCAGCAGTCGATTTGCAATGGACCATTGACGCATCCGCACAAACTGTCAAGAAGCATAGCCCTTCAAAACGACTGAATCTTTGGGCTAAATCTACTCATCCAGCGACCGGACAAAAATATGATTTCAAATTTTCCCGGTAATCGGATACATAATATATTTTTATTTATCCAGTAAGGAGAATATATTATCAATTGTCAAATTTTGCATTGATAAATGCGGTATACCCTTGAAGGTTACAATATATCTTTCCGAAATTCTTTGAAATCAAGCTAACTTTGCTACTTTCTTATCAACTACAAACACTTTAGAGTATCCAAAGTTAATAAAATATAATTGAAAAGCCTCTAAACATCATAAAATGAATACTAATTCATTCATTAAAGAAATATAAAATTACTTTGAAGTCAGATATGATGAAAACAATGTCAAATGTCCTTGAATTATATTTGCTCAAATTACGTCATATATTAGAACTCACATTTATCACACATGCATAATCTTTTTGTCAATCGTTTGAGTCCCGAACATTTCAAATGATATCATACATAACAATGCTATGCTTTTTTAATTTTTGAGTGTTTATCAATTGTGATATCTGAAATTAGCCAATTAGCCGGACTAGATTAGTTACTATTTTCACTTTTATTTTTGTTGTCTTGATAATTTTGTTCATTTATATTCATATTTCTTTTCACTTGAAAAAGGCAGCACTTTGTTGTCGAAACATTGTGTTTCTAATCAATTTATACAGAACTTATATCCCAATAAAATATATTTATTATTAAAATGAGTTCTGAAAAGTTTTTACATTTCTTTCCTACTTCACAATTTCGGCTGTACCTCAGCCATCTTCAGAAGCGAAAAGAATCATAGTGTGTGAAATTAAAAATGTACATTTATGTGTCATATCGAACGAAGATGGCTAAGGTACAGCCGAAACTGTAAAGTAGGAAAGAAATTAAAACATGATTATTGACTGAATTTCTAAGACTTTTTACTCACTCAAATTCACTCATCCAGTTAGCTTCATCAATTTTAACAGAGATATATTTTTATGTTCAATAAAATTGTATAAATTAAGCCAAATGATATTTAAAAAGCTATGAATCTCACTTCCATTTAACAAAATGAAAGCCTTATATATAAATCGATGAACTAAATTTGTTTCTGGAATCTAGTTCGTATATGTCTATTTCTGCAAGAAACTTATCCATGGGTTATAAAAATTTAATTCTTAAATTTGCCACTACTGGCAGTGATGCGCGTTTCAACTTCTAGTTTCTGATTTCATGGTCCTTGCAGTATATTTTTCTATTTTCGTATTAAAAACTAATTGATTCATTTGAAACATAGATAGAGCTCTTTTCAAATTTTTCAATGGAATATTCCGCACAAAATTATTATTGAAGATTCCTTCAAAAAGAATATCTATCGAAAAAATATTTGTCTAAGTACATATTTTACTGTTTGCTTTGTACAACAATGGACTCTTGATCCCAACAATCACACTCTAGTATCTAGTGCTTACATCAAAACTGTCTACTACTCACTTAAATATTAGCTGATGAAAGGAATAAAAATTAGAGCCTAGAATATTACATGACAAAAACTTCAGATCAAAATCTTAGAGCTACTGAGAATGTACCTAATATGGCAATAAAAGGTGGAAGTTCACATAAAACTTCAAATAAATATTTGCAGTTTATGTATATTGATCAAATTTTCAGGATTAAAACCAGAATTATCGAGAAACTATCTCAAGTAAAAGAAAAAACACTGAATGATGCGTCTGCTACTTTAACACCGACCGAAATTAATAATACTACTTCTGAATCAGTTTTAAAAAGATTTGAATTATGTTTGGAAAAAGATGCAAATTAGTTAGAACACTATTTATAAAGTTATTAGCAAATAATTCAATGTATTTATGTAGCTCAATTGTTCATAGCCTACTGAATAATAACTATAAAAATAGATTTTATTTGAATTGCAATCGCATGTCTCTCAATATTTTCATAATGGAAGTGTATAAAACGGATACATGGTTGAGTTAAGAGAAATATGTTCCACCGAAAAGGAATGAAAATATATATAGCATCTCATTTGAGAAAATTAATCTTTGTGTTGTAGCTTAAGAACCACTGGAGTGAAAAAAAATTGTCTTTCATAATTGGGTGTCCCCCTTAGTCCTGCATAAGATTGTCCGTTTCGCTGTTACACCTGTATACGTACAGTTTCCAAGTGATATTTTATGATTGACATTTTTCAAAACATAAATAATGGTAACTGATATTTTTATCATCGTTCTCACCCAAGCTTATCGTGTTTCATCTGCTCAATGCAGCCTTAAGAAGAATTATCTACTACATAACTTCAAATACGAGGTTAATGAAAATATTTATACCTTAATAAGAATTTGTCACTTGCCATATCTTAGACGATATTTATTTGAATACTTGTGGATTGTTATACAAAATAATTTAGGTACAGTTCATTGAGTAATATATGATTTATGACTTATAACAAATCAAATATGATGATTGATGACTCCATTGTCGTAATCAGATGTCATTACTTAATTTGACTTAGTTTTATGATACAGACTGATGATTCTTACAAATTTTGATCAATGTAATCTATTATTTGTTCATTCGTTAGAATTTTCAAAATACTGGCTGCATTTATAGCGAAAGGATATTATAGTCAATTCTTGATTGCTTGTTCTATTGTTGTACTTGGACAAAATGTTCGATTGGCTGGGTTTATTAAGACCCACATTTAAATTTATTCAACTGAAAGAAGTGTGAGACTACTATAAACCAAACTATCAATGAACAATATTGAAAATCTGGATGAATACTCATGTATTGGTCAATATTTACCACATGTATCTACCAAACTGAACTTGACATGTTTCAAATTCCATTCAATCTTCAATACTTATTTATCCACAACAGAAAAACATCATAAATTGAAATATCAATCGTATCCAGAAAATAGTATAATCAAATGATGGATCTTTGAATGATAGATAAATCAGAATCTGTGATTAGAATTCACATCACTTGAGCAAGCGGCAACAGCACTAGTGGAACGCCACCCCCCATGCCGCATGATGTCGCTTATGCTCCCCCTAGAATTGGTCTTCGAAAACAATGGCCTGTGTATGAGCTTGCGTCAGGTAGATTTGAAAATTTAGCCACAATACTGGGTACACTGCCAATCTTATGAATACCCACCGGCTGAACAGTGCATTTTCCTTTCACATAATTTACAAAAAATCTGTTATGGGCTGTTCTATTTGGTCGAAGACTAATGTATTCTCTAATCACTTGTAACAAATCATTTCTTTCCATAGAAAGTATAACGAATGATCTATCTTTTTTAGATTTTGTGTCGACCAGCTTAACTGAAAAATGTCTGTCCTGATCTTTTACATTCGCTGTAGATAGATACACCAATTCTTGCCGTCTGCAGGCTCCAGAAATGCCAAAAATAAGAATTACCTATAAAATATGAATTCATTAATTTCCATCTAGGATATAAAAATAAGTAAGTACATACCTTGTTCAACAAATGCTGTTCGTCTTCAGCGTTCAGTAAGAAATTATCTACATTTTCTTTATTTAAAATAAATGACTTTTTTGATTTGAACCCTTCTCCGTATAATTTAATTGTTGCACATAGCATGGAATATTTAGTCCATAAGCTAGATATTCTGTATGATGCGAGCTCAGTATTGAAGTACGCCAATGTGGTATCTTCTGTAGTTTTCAGTTTCTTCTGTATACACCATTTTTTGTATAAACCGTTTGTTTCTTCGTATATTTGTTTTGACTTAGTTGGCAAACGTGATTCCTTAGCTTTTGATGCTATTTGAATGATTTCTTCCATAATATCAGATCAGAATAATTGAGATGTCAGGCACACTTCGCTAGATATTAAATTTGAATTTTTCATTTGTCAAATGTGTCATGCAAAAATGTCATTATACATAAAAAAAAAATCTTCTGCAAGCGGTTATAGTACAGTTGAACATAAAATATTGTATGCAACTCGTACATAATATGACTTTATTGACTCGTCGTATTTATCAGCCTCGCTCGCTGCGCTCGCTCTGCCACGAACAATGACTCATCCATAAAGTCCTACATTATGTACTAGTTACATAAATATCTATTAATCGAGTTGGGACCATGAAAGTATTTTTCCAAATCAAGATAGGGCCTCTAGATAGAATTTGCTACAGAAAGTGGGCTGGCTTAATCCAGTTCTGTCGCAAAAGCCACGTTCACATAAGAGCGAGACAACTTATAAATGTTGGAGATATAAATTATATAAAACAACGTTTCAGCAAATAAAATGCACCATGTGACACTTGCTCATGAGTAATCATTTAAATTCGTGAAGACACAATAGACTTCATGAAATCTACATGGAAAAATTTCAGTTTGATGTCAAAGTGACGTTTTCAAGACACGGCAAAAAGCATGAGCCACAGTAGAGCGACAAAATTTATAAAATGTTTAATATACCTTTTGACCAAATGAATTGTATCACAGGACATTTGCTCATGCATATTGAACATTAAACTAATGCTAAAATTCACGTAAATGCAACAGAATTGATAGAATTTATAAAAATGTTTCCGACATTGAAATGCTAAAATTGCATTTGATTTTGTATACCCCTGTGGAATAGATGACTAAAAGATAGGGGGACGCTGATCAACGCAAATTTTCGCCGTTTTTAATCTTTCCTGCAAATACTATAAGCACCAAAAATCTGGATTTTGCGATCAAGGAAGTTGCTTGTATTACGAACATTCTTTTGATCAAGGAAATAAAAAACAATAAAAAAACAAATCATTCAACAAACAAACCATGGTACGATGTTCACTGTAAATTTTTATATACCGAGTATAAAAATAGCTTGAAAAACCCCTATAATGCAACTCATGTGATAACTTTAAGCAGTACCTACTTCATGGAAAAAATAACAAAAACTGGTCGAAACAGAGCAAAAAAAGTGTAATATAGGGATAAGTGGAAAACTGTCAAATTTATTTTGGCGTACGCGGACGATCTTGTTCTTTTGACCTATTCTGAAATAGTTGCTTGGAGAAAATTGAATCTTCTATTCAAATACGCACAAAAAAATTGCCTTGAAGTGAACTCTTTTAAATCCAAAATTGTTTACTTCCGCAGTGGTCGAGCCAGGTTTTTTAGATCTCCGTTCTTATACAATAAAGAACCTATTGAGTTAGTTAACTCTTTCCCAAACCTTGGGATTACTTTCTTGTGCTCTGGTAAATTTAACAAGGCGGCAATGGATAGCAATAAAAGGCGGTGATTGCCTCGCATTCGGTGAAGCCGATCCTCTGTAAGGGGAAGTTCCGGAGTTAGGAGAGTAAAAATATACTTTTAAACTCAGTTAATAAAGCCACAGCATTATTTGGAACTGAAACATGGGGACCATGGCAGGCTGACGCACCAGAAAATTGTCGCATGCATTTTATAAAATATATTTCCCGTTTACCATGCTCGACTCCTAACAGCTTTATACGATTGGAAACTGGTTGTTCACAAATGGCGATAGATGTTTGGTCCAGGGTCCTAAGTTGGTGGTGTAGATTGTTATATATGGATGCCAGACGTACCCTCAAGATATTGTACGAAAGATTGCTTATTGTATACAAATCACCCTCAAATACTCTTACTTTCAACTGGTGTACAAAGGTTGAAAAACTTTTAATCAGCCTTAATTTTGAGGAGATATGGCATAATCAAGCTATCTCAAAAAGTAGAATAAAAGAAATCATCTCGAGATACAAAGAAAAAACAATAGAATCAGATATCTTTTTTCTAGTTTAATCTGCATACAACCCATTTTACAGAATGGTAAAAAATAGTTTTTGCACTAAAGATTATCTTCAATATAAAATGGCTTTTCTAAAAATACAGACAATTTGCCAAATACGTTCATCTTATGAAAATCTATTCACTTCTACTCATAGAAATTGGAGGTACAAAATTAACAACCAAGAATTATTATTAGTCTCTGTAATCTTCAGGAACATGAGGATATCTGTCACTTTTATGTACGCTGTCCACTTTATAACAGCTTACGGATTGCAAAAATTACCCAATATAACTTTGGCTATATTAGTAGATATGAATTTTGCTTATTTTTCAAAAATTTTGATTTCAATAAAATTAACAATATTTTTTATCATACCTTGAACGCTTTCAAAATTAGAAGCTTTGTACTGGATGAATAATACAGATCAACCAAAGCTAGAGAAACTAAAATAAGTATGTATTCGAAATTAAGCCTCCTCCAGTGTTATTTATGCTATGTCTACTATCAATGTTATTACTAATATTTTTTTTGATACTATCTTAATTAGAGCAATCTTGCTCCTGAGTATTGAAAATTTAATGAATTTATACTATTATGAAGGTTTGTGATGAGTATAATTTATTAGATATAGTTTCACTTTAGTAAAATAGTTAAGTGATTCAAATAAAATGTTTGAACTGTGATGTCTCAAATAATCCATATTAGCTCTATTTGCTTATTTTCCAAGAATTTTGACCTCAATAAAATTGTATGATTAAACGAACTTACCAAGTGAAGTTCAATCATAATTGTACGAGGCTCCTCTTCTGAAGTGATCAACTTGTATTAGCCTCTCTCTTGCTGCCAAAAGCCACAATTTTCATCTAATACTTAATTTAAATTTTCGCGCCTCACCATCCATGCATACCTGTCTGCCCACAACGCCATCACATGACGCTTCCACTTGGCGGTCATTATTTCAAAGCTTCGCCGTAATTTAAAATAGGGTAAAAGGAAAAAAGATAAAATATATTGGGATAGGGTGGGGTTGATCACTTCAGAAGAGGAGCCTCGTACAATTATGATTGAACTTCACTTGGTAAGTTCGTTTAATCATACAATTGTACTGCGGCTCCTCTTCTTCAAGATCAACTTGTAGATGTTCAAAGTATTACGGCGAAAATTAATCAAAAACTTAAAAATAACTTTATTATTTTTTGTTTTTACCGTATAAAAAATAAAATAGTATATTTATAATTTTTACAAAAATAATATTGTTTGACCTTTTTATTATCAATATTATGATAATTAGGATTTTTACTTATCTAAAATTGCTTTAGCATAAACATTGCTATTCTTAGCTAAAGGTAAGTTATAAAAACGAGCAAAAGTGTTAGAATTCTCTGTCCAACCAGCTGTATTTCTAATAACTGAAATATCAACTTCTTTTCTCTTAGCAGCAGAAGTTGAAGCGTGTCGAGTTGAGTACGCAGAGAATATATTCGTATCAAGTCCACATAAACTTTACATATTTTTCAACCATCGACTTAAAGTTTGAGCTGATACAACTTTAAATGGTTTTTTATATGAAATGAACAAGGTTTTTTGTGATCCTCTCAGGCATTTAGTCTTTTCCAAATACAATTTTAATGTAGAAGCTACACATAACTTCTGATCAGGCAAATAGTATGGCAAGATAAGCACAGGTTGCTTCTTATTTATGCCAGAAGTTTTAATTCTATCTGGAATCTTGATTTCAAGACTATCATCCAATTTCCTTATATTATCGATATTAATAAGAGAAAAGGTTTGGAGCCTATGCCCCGTAATAAGGGCTAAAAGCATTATAAGCTTTAATGATAACATGTGTAATGATAATTTTTCATCTGGTGGTAATTTTCGTATATAATCCAGGACTATTTGAGGATCCCAAGTAGTGTCGTACCTGCGAGTGTTTGGTCGTAAATTTGAAATACCTTTAAAAAATCTTTTGATTGTGGAGTTTTGTCCAATATCTGAACTAATTAAGAGTGAAAGAGCAGCTCTGTGAGTATTAAGAGTAGCATAAGATGCTCCTTTTGAAAATTTATCTGTTAGAAAAAATAAAACATCCGAATTTTTTGGGGAATGTACATTCATATTCTGATTATAACAAAATAGCCACCAGCTTTTAAGTGCACCTTCATATTGCTTCCATGACGAGTTACTTAACGAAGCAAGGATAATATCTATTGACTGCTGGAGAATTTCTTTCTTTTGGAATGCTTCCCGGATAAGATGCCGGCCACCAGGATAACTTTTTTCCAAAACTGGATTTCCCTGTCAGAAAAAACAGAAAACGGAATGTAAGATTCAGCTTTGAACGCAATGGTATCTGATACCAAAAGCTCTGTATACAGCGGGTACCAAGGTTGGGAAGACCAGTTAGGAATAACTACAATACCTTTTGAACCTTCATTACTAATTTTCTGCAGGGATCGCAGGATAACTGAGAATGGAGGGAAGGCATAAAAGATAAACGGTTTCCATGAAATTGTGAAAGCATCCACCGCAAATGAATTAGGATCTTTTTTCCAAGAAATATACTTTGGACACTTTGTATTTATTCTACTAGCAAATAAATCGATTTCTGGTTGCCCAAATACTTCAACAATTTCCTGAAATCCATTATTTGATAATTCAAATTCGGTATTCGACTCTAGATGCCTAGACTCTGAATCTGCTTCAACATTATCTTGCGAAGAAATGTAAGAAGCAAATAACCAAATGTTTCTTTTTTCACACCACTGCCATATTTGTTTTGATAAGTCGCTCAGTTTCTTATTTTGCACTCCCCCCATTTTATTTATATAAGCAATTGCCGTTGTGTTATCAATTCGAAGGAGAATTTGACAATCATGAGTATCTTCAGAAAAGCATTTAAGTCCAAAGAAAGCTGCAAGTAATTCTAAATAATTAATGCTACAGGAATGCTCGATTTTTGACCAATGACCTGATGCTGGTTTATTATTACAAAAAATACCCCAGCCAGATAAGGAAGCATCTGAGAAAATTCCAATATTAAATTCGAATTTTCTTATTGGATTGTTCACGTTAGCCTTTGCGCATGTTATGCGCCACCAATCAAGTTCAGCTTTTACTTCTTTCGATATCATTAATGACTTATCAAAGTCCCCGTTATTTTTTAGAAGAGCTAAATACTTTAGTCTTTCACAAGCTTTTGTATAAATCCAGCCGTAATTCACTGCTTGACAACAAGATGCTAACAATCCCACACATCTTGCAAAATCTCGAATTTTGTAAGAATTGTTTAATTTGAATGTATCTAAAGAATGTAATAATTTAAGTTTTTTGGAATCTGGTAACTTTACTACCATATTTTCTGAGTCAAAAAGAAAACCTAAGAATAAACAGGATTTTGTTGGAATTAATTGACTTTTCTCAAAGTTAATTATAAAACCCAAGTTTTGCAATAAGGACATTACCCTGGATAACTTATCCGAGCAGTCTTTTTCTGTATCTCCTAGAATTAAAATATCATCTAAATAAATTATTAATTTAATATTACTTTTTCTAAGGTATGAAACTATAGGTTTCATAATTTTAGTGAAAACGAAGGGGACAGAACATAGCCCAAAAGGCAAACAAGTAAATTCAAATATTTCGTTGCAAAATTTAAAACGCAAAAATTTCCTATATTTTTCATGTATTGGAATTGCATAATATGCATCTTTAATATCTAATCTCGTCATGAAATCAATATGTCTTAGTAATTTCATTACTGTTCTGCCATCCTCTAATTTAAAATGAGTTGTTATTACAGATTTATTTAAATTTTTCAAGTTAATAATAAGACGCTTGGAACCATTTGGCTTTGGAACGAGAAAAATATTTGATAAAAAGTGGTTTTTAACAACCTCACATCTTTTTATAGCTCCCTTGATCTTCAATTCTTGTAAAATAGAATTAATTTCTCGTTTTTCATTATCTGACAACTTATTTTCTGTAGGTGTAATTTGTTGAACAATATGTGTATTGAAAGGTATTTTATAACCTCTAATCCAAGACAAAATTGTCAGATCAGAAGTTATATGTTTCCATTCTTCAGTAAAATATTTAAGCCTACATGCTACCTGTAATGTGTCTTCTACCGTCTCGACCTGACAGGTCGCTGATTCTCTGTACGAGAAGTCTGCCTCAATTGGCCTTTGAGTCCCCTCTGTGAGGACTGGATCCGGTATTTCTGCCCACCTGACGTCCCTGGATAAGACTTGTTCTGTTGATGACGAGGTGGGCGTATTAAGTTTTTTGTCACTTTAATGTTCCTGGTTTTAGGCATAGGTTTTAATTCTCTGGACAGATTCTGAATTGACTTAGCTATCTTCAGGGATTCTTCCAGATCAGTCCCAAAAAGATTCTCATTAATCTCTGTGGAAGACAAAGTCTTCTTTGTTTCTGCCGAGCTACTAATTCTCGACAGTATCAGACTTCTTCTCATGACTGACTCATCATGTTGTAAGTCCGCAAGGATCTTATTTACATCACTGAGCCCTTCAAAAATTTCTGTGAAATTAGGAAGATCTATCAATTCTAAAAAGAGTGCCATCATCTTAGAATTCGCAGCCAAGGCAGCAGATATCTTCCTTTGTTTTTCGGATATACGATTATCTCTAGTAACCATGCCCTCCTGCATTACTGATTTAACTACTTCATTAAGCTTTGGAGAATCAAAAAACTGGCAGTTGCTTGGAGGCGGATATTTTTTAATAATATCTTTACGTATTTCTTCTGGTAACCCTAACTTGATAATATCTTCACAGCGAATAGCTAGGTCCCGGTGTATAGCTGGGGCTGTTTTTTTATCCTCAAGAATACGTTGTCCCAAAACTGCCAGAACATCTTCGCTTAATTGCCTCGCCTCTACATTCTGTGTTTCTGTATCATTTTTATTGCTCTGACCTTGCCCTGAATCATAATCAGCAACTGAGATTACTTCAGAACCTTCTGATCGCTGCAAATCCATTGTCAGATTTTCTATAAAGAAAAATAACAATATAAATGTTATGTAAGCAAAAGCTGGTATTAACACAGTCTTTGCTTAGAGTAAGAGTAGCAACAGCTTGAACCGGAGTAACACTCTACTGTATAATATCGAGTGACCACTCGAATACTCAGTAACACATTTCTCAGGAGTCTCACTCAACTGAATAACTCTTGAGTAATCACCCGGAGTTTCATAGGAGTACCACTCCTCAAACAATTATCGAGTAATAACTCGAGTCTCAATAAAATATATGTTTTACAGGAGTCTCACTCAACTGTATATCTATCGAGTAACACTCGAAGTATTATAGGAGTACCACTCAACTATATAAAAGAAAACGAGTAACACAACTCGCAGTTTCAATAACAACGCATTTAACAGGAGTTTCACTCAACTGTATAAATATAGAGAGATCACTCGAAGTTTCATAGGCTTCACTGTAATAAATCTTTTAAAAGAGATACTTACTTTCCAAAGAATGGTCTGAAGAACTAGAACTGATAGATTTAGTTTTCGATCTGTGTTTCTTATGCCTATCTTTTCTTTCATGTCGTCGTAGCTTATTTTCTAGTTTCCTAAGTCGCTTTTCCAGATTCCCTGTGTTAGAATCACTCTCTTCCTCTGAATAATCACTTCTTTTCCTTTTATTGCTCATGATTTACTTTATAAATGATGCACAGCACTATTCTAACCTCAAACGCGAACCGACTTTTGGCGCACAAAAGAAGAGAATGACCGCCAAGTGGAAACGTCATGTGGTGGCGTTGTGGGCAGACAGGTATGCATGGATGGTGAGGCGCAAAAATTTAAATTGAGTATTAGATGAAAATTGTGGCTTTTGACAGCAAGAGAGGGGCTACTACAAGTTGATCTTGAAGAAGAGGAGCCGCAGTACAATCATCAGTATTTCTTATACCTCAAACACTTTCAAAATTAGAAACTTTGTACTGAATCAATAATAAGATAAACCAAAGCTAGAGAAACTATAATAAGTATGTAATTGAAATTAATCCTCTTCTACTGTTAATAAAGCTACATCTATTACCAATATTATAATTTTTTTGATACTATCGAGATAAGAGCAATCTTGCTCCTGAGTAGTAAAGATTTCTGCCCCAGAAGCATGTATTTATACTAATATCAAGGTTCGTGATGGGTAAAATTTATTAGATATATAGTCTTACCCTAATAAAATAGGTAAATAATTGGAATAAGACTTTTAAACCGTGATGTCTCAAATAATTTATATTAGCTCTATTTGTATTATTGGTTCATTAGGATTATTTATAATTAGAAGCAAATTATTTTTACAAGTGTAATACAGTAGTGGTTTATTTTGATTGAGCATCATTTAATTGTAAGTAGTTGATATTATTATGCAATTAGGCTGATAGGATATAGCAAAAGCTTGTAACCAATCACATTTGTATGGATATTTGACCCGGAAACAAATCACTTTGAATAAATGAATAAAATGAATAGGATAAATTATGAAATAACATGAATGAGTGATATCAATATAACTTATTTACATGATAATGTGAATTATAAAAGTCGCCACCAACATTGGAATAATAAATGGAACCACTTTTCACCAGCCTAAAATGTATAAACTCACTATTTTTAATTCTATTCTTATTCCTTAAATTTGACAGCATTTTATCCTGTCTTGAAACTATTCTTGACACAACATTAAGTCTTATTCCTTATTCTTAAATTTTCGAGCCTAAGCTCATCTTTACTAAATGATTTGCTTTCTCACTAGCTCACGTGCCTTATGCAGGGTGAGTCTGGGAAGACGCCATCCCCTTAAACTTCTATATTTTACATCATGGAGAAAAATAGTTCTCATAAAAGTCTCATAATTTTAAATAAATTATTTATATTAGTCAAGTTCACAAGATATGGTAATCTACTTGAATTTTCTGAATAGCAGCCTATATTTATTCAAACTTGAAATTGAATTGTCATTCCTTTTCCTTTCAACGAACGAAGCACGAGATTACGAACTTTGAGTTAAATTCTCTCTTTGACCACTAGTGTAATACCCGATGGTATTTCTATGCGTCCAAATACACACTGATATGAACCGTTTCTATGGCGATTTAGCATTGTTATCTTTATCATAAATATTACTAATGGAATAGCCAACAATATACATACATTATGTATGTGTGATGTAGTTCTGTGTATATTTTGGGTTATAAAGTACACTGAAGACTAGCTGACACTGCAGTTGTGAGCCCAATCAATAGCAAAGAGTAGCGCTACGCTCTCTTGTTGAAATGTAGTGTATTTTGTGATTTGGGATGTGTGCCGAGCTGCACCAAATAGGACAGATTGCTCTGTTTGAAGCTCTTTATCGTGGTTTTTCCTGAAGCCTAGGGTGAATGCCAGAGGATTTTTTATTCTTGTATCATTGTTTTCTGCAGAAGATTCTTGGTGAAAGGATCAGAACGTTAAAATTTTCGATGAAATATACAGACTTTAAAATCGAGAGTAATTTATTATGATAAATGATTCTATCATTACCGGTGATGATCCTATTACCGACACTGTTAATTACATACAAGTAATCAACATATTGTTCCATCTATATTTCATGTATATGTGTATATATATATATATATATATATATATATATATATATATGTTGAGAATTCACGTTTAGTTGAATTAAATAAGCTTTATTCACAAAAGAAATGAAATACATACATATTGTTGCATAATAATAAGTCTGTTAACTATTACATTGAATAATATGTAGATCATAGAGTCTCCTAATCAAGATGTCCGAGGTTCAGGATGTCTGCAAAAGAAAACAGAGATATGAGTAAATCATACTCAGTAAGGATCCATGACTGGAATAAAGAACACTAATATAATCATTCTCGCAAGCGACCCTCAGAAAACAGGAGTTGGTATGAAGAACAACTTTAAAAGAAGAAAAATACCTCACTCCACGCTGCCCGCAGGCATTTATGTGAAACTGAGCTCCGTGCCACGCTAAGCGTGAATCTGCGGGAAAATCTCGCTTCACATCCGGAGGATGTGAATCTGCGACACTTGCAAACTTTCGTGAAGTGATCTGCGAAGCCATAGAAGAAAGAGTTGGGAGTTAGCTGATCGTTCCACCCACCGTAGTGAGTTCTAGGAACACTTCATTGCTGGGCTCCTCCTGATAACCACTAAGGATATCAGGAGGTCACCGCTGGCCCTGGATTTACACCAGTGCATCGTTGGGAATTAGCTGATCGTTTCACCCACCGTAGAGAGTTCTAGGAACACTCCATTGCTGGGCTCCTCCTGATAACCACTAAGGATATCAGGAGGTCACCGCTGGAATAAAGGAATAAAGGAATAGCAACACATCAGCTCAATCGCTTAATACTCAACATCATACTCAATAACAACAATAGCAATACTCAAATAACATAATATCTAGAATGGTCAACCATGGATAACTCACCGTGAATATCATTATAATATTCGGCACAAACACTGCGGTGGGTGGAACGATCAGCTAACTCCCAACGATGCACTGGTGTAATTCCAGGGCCAGCGGTGCCCTCCTGCCATCTTTAGTGTTTAATCAGGAGGTGCCCAGCGTTTTGGTTGCATATCTATATATATCAGTGAGCAGGCGAAGACTGAGTTTCAACTTGGCTTCAACTCTTTCTTCTATGGCCTCGCAGATCACTTCACGAAAGTTTGCAAGTGTCGCAGATTCACATCCTCCGGATGTGAAGCGAGATTTTCCCGCAGATTCACGCTTAGCGTGGCACGGAGCTCAGTTTCACATAAATGCCTGCGGGCAGCGTGGAGTGAGGTATTTTTCTTCTTTTAAAGTTGTTCTTCATACCAACTCCTGTTTTCTGAGGGTCGCTTGCGAGAATGATTATATTAGTGTTCTTTATTCCAGTCATGGATCCTTACTGAGTATGATTTACTCATATCTCTGTTTTCTTTTGCAGACATCCTGAACCTCGGACATCTTGATTAGGAGACTCTATGATCTACATATTATTCAATGTAATAGTTAACAGACTTATTATTATGCAACAATATGTATGTATTTCATTTCTTTTGTGAATAAAGCTTATTTAATTCAACTAAACTGGAATTCTCAACATATATATATATATATATATATATATATATATATATATATATATATATATATATATATATATATATATATATATATATACACATACACAAATAAATGAAATATAGATGGAACAATATGTTGATTACTTGTATGTAATTAACAGTGTCGGTAATAGGATCATCACCGGTAATGATAGAATCATTTATCATAATAAATTACTCTCGATTTTAAAGTCTGTATATTTCATCGAAAATTTTAACGTTCTGATCCTTTCACCAAGAATCTTCTGCAGAAAACAATGATACAAGAATAAAAAATCCTCTGGCATTCACCCTAGGCTTCAGGAAAAACCACGATAAAGAGCTTCAAACAGAGCAATCTGTCCTATTTGGTGCAGCTCGGCACACATCCCAAATCACAAAATACACTACATTTCAACAAGAGAGCGTAGCGCTACTCTTTGCTATTGATTGGGCTCACAACTGCAGTGTCAGCTAGTCTTCAGTGTACTTTATAACCCAAAATATACACAGAACTACATCACACATACATAATGTATGTATATTGTTGGCTATTCCATTAGTAATATTTATGATAAAGATAACAATGCTAAATCGCCATAGAAACGGTTCATATCAGTGTGTATTTGGACGCATAGAAATACCATCGGGTATTACACTAGTGGTCAAAGAGAGAATTTAACTCAAAGTTCGTAATCTCGTGCTTCGTTCGTTGAAAGGAAAAGGAATGACAATTCAATTTCAAGTTTGAATAAATATAGGCTGCTATTCAGAAAATTCAAGTAGATTACCATATCTTGTGAACTTGACTAATATAAATAATTTATTTAAAATTATGAAACTTTTATGAGAACTATTTTTCTCCATGATGTAAAATATAGAAGTTTAAGGGGATGGCGTCTTCCCAGACTCACCCTGCATAAGGCACGTGAGCTAGTGAGAAAGCAAATCATTTAGTAAAGATAAGCTTATGCTCGAAAATTTAAGAATAAGGAATAAGACTTAATGTAGTGTCAAGAATAGTTTCAAGACAGGATATATATATATATATATATATATATATATATATATAAATATTTTGACTTTTGTGATATAAATATGTCAATTTGTTCTATTTATATTGTATGTTCTTGTGCACTGTGTATGTGGGTGTATTATATTTTGACTTTATTATATTATATGTAGTTTCGTTTCACTCATATTTTATATATTTGTGTATTGTGTATGCGTGTATTATATTTTGGATGTTGTCCATATACCAATGGATATTTTATCTAAGTAAATATTCATTCTCTGATTATTACACCATACCCATGATTAGAATGAATTTAGAAATAGTTCAACAGGTACATCTCTGTTTGGATCTAGTAGTACCAAACTTATACATTATTTTTTTCTTACAGATTACTAACTATAAAACAATATTGCCCCCGATAACACAAGAGTCTGGAAATAGTATACTTACCTGAAATTCTACCGCTTCTAGCGACTCCAATCGCAGATATTACTCAGAGATATTTCAGTGGAGAGAAGTTTAGTATATTACATCTGAGGTAGGAAGTATTTTATTACAGCCGAGAGCCTATTATATGACCGAAAGGCGATTCCTCGAGAATCAGATATAGCTCAAGTCTGATATGAAATCCTCACCGAAGTATGTATACTAGTTTATTTACAATCATCCCTAATTATTGGAGAAATGGTTGATAGTCCGTGTGACACGGCATACATTTTTCGTTGATAACCGCTCAATTGAAACTTTGTGAGTGGCTTCATTTTGATGAGTCCGTCAACTGTTAAATTTGGCCAAACTCTAGATTTGAGGGCGTCTTTCAGCGAGAGCTCATTCAACACGTCAATTTCAGAAAGTTTCGGAAAAATTTTACTGTCATATTGATCTTTACACTAATCGGAAGATTTTTGATGATAAAATGGAGAAAAATATTGTCCGATATTATTATTGGAGCTAGCTTCGAGTCCGACAAGCCGCACTTGTTATAAAAATGTTGGTACAAAGATAACTGACTAATGCTAGGCAACCCTGCATAAATATTTCCCACCCAAGAGATGGAAGCGTCGCTTCCGACACTTTTCATTTTAATCCCATGAATTTCAATAAAAAGGAAAAATTGATTATGTAATAGTTTGTTGATTTCATCACGGTGTAATGTTCCTTTAATTTTATGTGCGGTAGATAATGTACGAGCTTCACATGCAAGAGAAGGTAGGCGAGTCGTGGACTCAATTTTCGACCAAACCAAAAACACATTTATCTTATTATCTGATTGAATTTTGTGCAAAATTTGATTTTATCACACTTTTCTTATTATAACACATTTTTTGAATTACTTGAAGAAACTAAATACTATCTGACTTTAGTTGCAAGAAGCAAAGTTTATAATTTTTCATTCGTTTTCGTTGTTTGAAACGTCAAAATAATGGATTAAATAAAATATTTCATATAGATTTTTTTTTTGGAATATATGGAATTAAAATGATGAATGTGATGCAAAATGATATAGAAAGATGAATCTACTACCTACTCCACAATAATGTGACATGGTATTCTTCCGGAGACTTTTTATTTGCGAAAAACTGATTTTTCATATTGAAGTCTTGTGACAACGAATACATTGAACACATTGTAGAAGCTTCCTTTTAAACTCGAATTTATATTGATGAACATGGTCATAATGAGTGAGCTCATTTCGACGAAAAAAAACAGGGTATTTCAGGAGGAAAGAAAAATATTCGAGGGATATGTTCCACGGGTCGGAACAGGAAATAATGTACATATGATCATAGATCCTCGAATGCTTTATCTTCAAGGTACAGTGTGATTGAAATAATCCTTGAATAGCAATAATGAATTAGAGGATACTTTTAGGAACACTACCACCGACTTCGATGCTTTTCATGGCTTGTTCAATAACTGCTCGAGTAGCACGTTGAACTAAATGAGGATTGTTCTTTTTTCTTGAAGTAGAAGCATCTGCTGACCTTGGATTATATGAACTTTCTCTTTGATTGGAACTGTGATAAAATTTGAAGAATTCTCGACTTGTACTCGACTGATCATAGGTTTTGTTCATCAGTATACTATAAGACCTACAACAATGATCAATGTCATATTTATCAGTTTCTCTTACATAGTACTGAATTTCCATCATGAATTTGGAGTCGTACAATTCTTCGATATCCCACTTTTTTTTATTATAGTCTTATTTACTTCTTACTACCTAGCTGCTATGATTCACAGCCGAGGTCCAGCGAAATTTTCATGGTGAGCACAAGGTTTGATACGGTGGAGAATTTCAAGCACAAACATCGTCATCTGGTACTAGATGATATAAGCGGAACGGAATGTTGGAGTGCGTAGAAAAACGAGGATAAATCTTGAATGTGCAAAGTTCTCCTACAAAAACTAATGTAGCCATGCACATTCCTGTGATCCAAATTATTACCGGGCCAATCATCGAGGTTATCTTCAACTTAGGTGCTGTAAATTAATATTTGATAAGAATAAGTCAATTGAAAGAATGTACAGTATTGTGGATATATATGTATATATATATATTTTTACAATATATATATATATATATATATATATATATATATATATATATATATATATATATATATATATATATATATATATATATATATATATATATATATATATATATATATATGAATAGGAATTGTATTGGGTATTCAGCCTTTATTTGAAATTCTTATTTATTTCAAAGCCCTAACTTTCACCTCTAATTGGAGGCTTCATCAGGGGAACTAAATTCATAAACAATAAGACGGTTAACATACAAGAAACAATAATAATAATATCTCTGAATTACTTCTGACATTTAATTCTTTTGATCCTTCTCTTAAATTTACAGTTAAAAAAGAATTTGACAGGAGAATAGCATTTCTAGATGTTCTTTTGATCAGAAATGTTCATAACAAAATTGAATTAAGTTGGTTTCAAAAACCCATTTCTTCAAAGCGTTATTCACATTTTCTTTCTCAACATAATCTGAAGCAGAAAATCAATACCGTGATAAATTTGAAAAATAGAGTTTCTTATATTACGGATGATAAATATCTTCTTGAAAATTTGATTAAATTAAAAAATATTTTCATGAATAACTGCTATCTTTTATATTCCATCAATAAATACATTTTTAGTAATAATATTAGTGGTGAACTCAATTCTAATTTGATTAAAAATAATAATAATAGAAATGAACATGTCTTGTCAAATTCTGTACCATCAAATTTCAACAATTCAACTTCTTCTAATAATGTTATTTACAAATCTTTACTCTATACGCCTATTGCGTATCCTCATTGGCTCCGCTCTATCGGTTAAATCTTACATCTACGAAGTGTGCCGTCCAAAACGTCAAACTATCTACCGTCATTTTGGTATGTCATATTATTCGATAATTATGAGCATAAATCATTCACTAAGAAGTTGTTGTGTTGTTGGATGTACTAATACTAAAGCAAACAGCCGAGAATTAATTTTTATAGGTCTCCGGGAAGAGATTATGAAGAGAAACAAAGAGAAATGTGGATAACAGCAGTTAAACGAGTGTGATTTTATGCAATAATCTATAAAAATGTATTAGATATCATTCAATTTTCAGTATCAACCATCTCTAAAAGAAGTTAAATATTATAATTGTAAAGAAAGTCAATGAATACCACTTAGATAAGTTTCTAAGGGCCAGTTTCACCAGCGCCAGTTGAGTTTATCCAAAGGTTATTTTATACAGAGACTATTGTTGATACAACTGCAACTATAGTTACTAACTCAAACTAACCCCAAGATAAATTTAACTGACCTTGGTGGAACCGGATCTTAATTGATTATTATTCATTCTCAAAATTCAAGAATTGTTTTAAAGATAAACAAGATGAGAAAATCTCTTTCCCCCAAAGATCTCGCTCAAATTCTGTACGTATATAACAAATTATAAATCTAACTGTAATTGATTACTTTTAGATGAGTCACATAAGCAATAAAAAATAATAATGACTATGGTTGATTAGCTCCTATTAGAATATTTTTGTCTACAAATGTTGTCATAAATTAGAAATAGAGATGGTACGTCATGGATTTCATTTTGATTTTGAAGCAGATTGACATATTTGAAAACATTGACAGGTGACATCACACCTCGAAGTTGTGATTTTTGAATAATATGCGGCGCTTTCGTCGAAATTTGAAGATACGCAACTGACCTATATTCCTTCGTTGTCTGACAAAATAAAAAAGATTTTGAGAAATGATTCTTCCATAAGAACGTTCAAAAATTACCTCCCGGTTAGAGATGTATTTACTAAGCTTAAGGATTCACATCTATCAATGACCAGAGCAATGTTGTATACAAAATTAATTGTAAGGATTGTTCTTCCATTTATATTGGACAAACTTGTAAACTTTTGAAGTCAAGAATCACTTCTCATAGGAGTGATTGTAATAATACCAACAAAATCAACTGTTGTGCACTTTCAATTCACACAAATAGAACTAAACATTGTCCTGACTTTGAAAATGTAGAAATTCTTGACAAGTGTGACAATTATGTCAAGCGTTTATTTTTGGAAATGTATCATATTAATCTTCATAGCAACACACTAAATAAAAAAACTGATACTCAAAATTTTAGTTTGCATTATTTTAATATGATCAAGTCTTCATATTCATAATATTTTATATTCGATTTAATTAATTTGTTTTTCACGCAAAACGGATTCACTTATTGATTATTTATTTATTCATCCACTTGTTTTACAATATTTTTTATGGTGTCACATATTTATCTCCCCATCCGTTTTTATAATTTATAATTTATATTGATATTTACATTCAAACGTTTGGGTTTTTTATGGTGGTACTCTTGTCTAGTTGGTTTTTTGGCAACAAGTATTTAATGTTCGTTCAAATTTAATTCTCTACTTTTCTGTGAGATATTATTCACCAATTTTACTGCTTTTTGTATGTTAACTGTCTTATTGTTTATGAATTCAGTTCCCCTGATGAAGTCTCCAATTAGAGGTGAAAGCTAGGGCTTTGAAATAAATAACAATTTCAAATGAAGGCTAAATATCCAATACAATTCCTATTCACAAATATTTGCAGTCAAAAAAAAAATTTATATATATTTATATATATAATATATATATATATATATATATATATATATATATATATATATATATATATATATATATATATGTTTTAGCAATAATTTTTATCTATATATATATATATATATATATACAGGGTGTAACAGAAATAAGTACATTAAATTTAACCAGTTATAGGACTCATCAAGTGTAACAATATTTCTTAATAACTTTTTCCTGAAATCTCTTTTTTTTTTAGCCTTTTTACCCCCCCACAGATTGACGAGCCGTTCAGGTTCTAGCATAATTTGATCAAGTAGCAATAATAATAAAACAATTGATTTTGACATGTATAAGTTGTCAGATACTATTTATTTCTAATTATAGAAGATTGGTCCAATAATACCTTTCATATTTATTCAAAAAAGAGTAAGAATGTCTACCTTCACAAATAACGAGTGTACAGATATTGTATTGGCTTACGGTGAAGCTCAGGGAAATGCTGCTCTAGCTCAACGAATTTATTCGGACCGTTTTCCAAATCGTCGCCTTCCAAACATTCGCACTTTTGTGAATATGGTCCAGCATCTTCGAGATCACAGATCCTTTGAACCTGCTTGTCAAGATCGTGGTAGAACACGCCCTGATCACATAGCAAATATTGAAGAGGTTGTGTTGGAGAATGTTGAAGCTCAGCCAGGGTCTAGTACTCGAAGATTAGCACTGCAACAAAGAGTGTCACATATGACAATTTGGAGGATATTGAAAGAACAACTCCATCCTTACCATGTTCAGAAAATTCAGTGCTTACTGCCTGAAGATATACCGCGCAATAGCCCACAGATTTTAGAAAGAGTAAATGATTCATTCCGTCGACGCCTTCAGTGTTATATTGATAATAACGGTGGTCATTTTGAACACTTATTATAATTCAGTTGACCTATAATTCCTTCGTTAATTTATTGATTCGATAAATTTTATTTTATCACTTACCTTTGTCGCTCTCTTCAGAATTTTATCTTCTTTTGTATCTTTTGAACAAGTCTCATTTTTGGAGAAAAAACAAACTTCTCTTGCGTGCTTGTGCACAGCCGGCGCGCATGTCTTGCGTCTTGCTGTTTTAAGCAGAAGTTCTCAAACAATGATCACTTCATTTGAAAGTTCGGTCAAGTACTCTCTGGTTTGGTCCAACAAGAGGTGTTCAATGCACCCTTTCTAATTGTCTTATCCTTAAATTCGACCACAAAGATACACGCTGCGCAACTCGGTACTATTAAGGGATGCTTAGCTAGCATTCTTTGTTCAAAGAAACACTGTTTTAGTGTCACTGTTAAAGTTTTAGTTATTGGTGTCGCCATCTCTTGATTGTTAGCCTGACTGTTAGTTAATTCAGCGTGCCCAGCTGATTGCTGTGAGTTCAATGACCTTCGTCATGTGAGATGTTCTGAGTGTTACATCAGTAATACATAATAAAAGCAAGATCATTCATAATCTTCTTGATATTCTGTTAGAGTATAAATTAATTTAGAAGACACTGAGGTATAAATAAGACTGTTATCTTGGAGAATTGATTTCAACGGTAAATCAATGGTAAATCTAACCTAAAGACAGTAAGCAAAAGTATGTATTGCCAAAATTCTCTTAGTTTTCCAGCTTAGTGATATGTCATGATAATTTCATAACAGTTATAAGCAGTGAAAAAATATTATTGAAGCACAAGGACACTACAGTTGAATTCTTCAATTTAATATGTCATGAAAATTTCATAACAGTTGTAAGCAGTGGAAAACATTATTGAAGCACAAAGACACTATAGCCTAATTCTTCAGTTCAATAAATAAGTCATTAAGGCGTAATCCCATGTACAATTTACAGAACCTGCCCGACGACTGTTCAAATTTGCAAATTAGGTGCTTATTCTTATTGACATCTGTCATTGTTCTAGCAAATGTCAAACATTCAGAATCATCCATGGGCGCACAGTGAAATTTTTGACTAAACTTCAATGAATTTTAACTCGATATCTAAGGAGCTTACAGACAAAATGTATTTGGAAAAGTTGTTACATTTGACGAGATCTATTACTGGTTAAAATTAATGTACTTATTTCTGTTACACCCTGTATATATAGATAAAAATTGCAAAAATTGCAGTTTAAGGGTGTAACGGTTGTGATTGGACACAATTTCAATAAATTTTGAAACTTGTAGTGGTAGTAATTTAATTCAAATTCCAATATTTCGTGTACAGTTTTGACACTTCTTCAGGGAAAGCTACAAAATGGCGCTTATTAATATCACTGATATTAAGCATAACAACGTTTTTGAAACAGAAAGAATCTTCATGAATTTCTGACAAGTAAATGTGTAGACCAAGACATAGTCCAAGATTAAAATATTATTTTAAGAAAGTTTAAGAGTGAAAATTTTTCAGATGTTCGATCACATTTTTACTTGATTGCACTGGCAAACAGAATACCACAGCCCAGCTGCGAACGACATATCGACATGCGCGTGAGGCATTCACGAGAGTAGAACCAGCGGGAAGTTTGAATTTATTAATATTATTTTTTAGATTGTAAAAGTCACGAGTAAATTGTGCTCAGGTTTTGCGTATCTGTTTTAGCAATAATTGCTGTGTCAGAATACTTCTTGATATAGTACATTTCTAAAAAGTTATCTGTATATTTTCAATTTTTAATATCTAATTATCTAGATACCTTCTTGCCTTGTTTATTTTTGTATCATTTTTTCTGATGAAGACGCTCGGTTAGAGAGTCGAAACGTCAAAAATAAAATAAAATATACAGAATTAAAATCAAAAAAGTCTATTTATTATGATATAATTCTGAAAGAATGTATAGATCATTAAAAATACTCTATGGTGAGCAAGTAATGAAAAAGATCAAGATTTTTGAAAAAACATCAATAAAAAAGGCAAGTAGATTATGTGATTTAGCATTTCTAAAACGTTGTAGAGACTCTGATGTTCTACCAAATTGCACCAAACTCGTTTCTCATATTAAAACATCACGTGCGAAACATATTTTACGTAAATCTGGTTTTTTGTTACTACGTGAACGTATTGGTGACATTCGTAAAACTATTAAACAATTAGATAGTTTTCTACTAGATCTACATCTATTTTTGAGCAATACATTAGAAAATGAGCACTGGCTTGAATTACAAAACAATATTATTTATAAAATTGAGAAACATACGGCTTTGTTGACTAATTCCCAGAAAGATAAATTTTCAAAACTAAATAATGAACAACATCCTACTCAGGATACTTTTGTACATGATGCTAATAAACTAGTAGTCAATTTAAGCTCTTCCCAGCTTTCGGATTCTGCGGTTTCTGTTTTGTCCAAAGGTCTTAACTTTGCTGCTGCTCCTCGTCGTGTCCCGATTGAAGAGATTATAACGGTGGTTGAAACAGCTGTCAAAAAACTACCAGAAAATGAAGCTTCAGATGTCAGACTTGAAACAGCCAAAATATTGAAAAATGCAAAGCCTCCTAAGCCGAATTTGACTAAAGATGAATTCAAAGCATTGCAAGATTTACGTCGTAATGAAGATCTTGTTATCTTACCAGCCGATAAAGGAAAAGCTACTGTCATTCTTAATAAAGACGACTATATCAGCAAGGCTGAAGACTTGCTTCATGATGCAGCTTATGAAAAAGTCAGCAGGAATCCTTTAAGTTCGGTCAAGTATCAAACAACTAAACTTCTTAAAGAATCTTCTCTAGATAAGGATGTTATTAAATATTTGACTCCTAGCGATCCATATGTACCCAGATTTTATGGTTTACCTAAAATCCATAAGCAAGGGGTTCCTCTTAGATCAATAGTTAATTGCATTAATTCATCAACTTATTTATTATCCAAATATCTTGACAGTTTATTGAGACCATTAATCAATAATTCTTCTTCGTACGTTAAAAATTCGAAACATTTTATTGAAATAATTAGTAACGTACGACTAAATAATAATGACATCCTTGTTAGTTTCGATGTTTCTTCTTTATTCACAAAAGTTCCAATTAAAGACACCCTAAAGCTTTTGGAAAGGAATTTCCCTCCAGATATTATTAAATTATTCCACCATTGTCTGACTTCTAGCTTCTTCATTTTCAATAATGAATATTACAAACAAATTGATGGTGTAGCAATGGGTAACCCAATTTCTCCATCAATTGCAAATTACTATATGGAATTTTTCGAAGAAAAAGCATTAGAAACTAGTACCTACAAACCATCCTTATGGTTACGTTACGTGGATGATGTTTTTGCAATCTGGCCTCATGGTCATGACAATTTGAACAGTTTTTTGAATCATTTAAATAATGTTCACGAAAACATCAAATTCACATCGGAGCTAGAGCGTAATGGCTCATTGCCTTTTCTTGATGTGAATCTAGAGCGAACCAATGATGGTAGACTACTACACACTGTTTATAGGAAGCCAACACACACAAACCAATATATTCATGCAGAATCACATCACCATCCTTCACAGAAGTATGGAACAATTAAATGTCTTTTCCAAAGGGCCAATGATATCTGTCACCCTGATAAACTTGATCAAGAGATTAATAATCTAGAAGTAATTTTCCAGAAAAATGGTTTTTCACATCATTCCATTAGGAAAGCACTTCGACCAAAATCTAACAATGCTACCGTGGCGGATAATGGCGTGAGTAAAAATTATGTTTCTTTACCCTATGTCAGTAATGTTTCAGAGAAGATCGGAAGGATCTTGTCTCGATATAATTTCAAAGTTTCCTTCGCTCCTGTCACGAAAATCCAGCAGTTTTTGAGACCTGTCAAGGACATGATCCCTTTACAATCTTCGGGTATTTATAAGATCCCCTGTACCTGTGGGAAAGTCTACGTTGGACAGACGGGCCGAACTGTGAATACTCGCATTGCTGAGCATAGAAGATGCATAAGACTCAATCACCCAGATAAGTCTTCGGTTGCTGATCATGCCATTGAGTTTTTGCACGACATCAAGTTCGAAGAAACAAGAATAATTGCAAGATGCTCATCCATTCATGGTAGATTGGTCAGGGAAGCGATTGAAATAATTAAAGATCCGAATAATTTCAACCATACTGATGGTTTTGAATTGGCAAATGTTTGGCTTCCAATAATCAATAATAGACATACATAATTTGTAAAATATTTGTCTTGATTATTATTTTTATCACGTTCATGTACGTAATTGTAACTCAATTTTTGTATAAAAAAATTTTTATGACATGTTTGGACTTTGGAACTGTGTGCGTCCGCAAGAACGGGACATCGTCCTTGTATGTTATATTAATTCATTCATTTTTGACTATAATAATTGTCAAGACTCATATTATTTTATTCATTTGTAATAGTTATTCCTGATTTGTGAAATATTTGTCTTGACACTTGTTTTGTTATATTCATGTAGATGTAGATTATTTAAATTCAGTTTTTCTGTTGAAAAAATTTTTATGACATGTTTGGACCTTGGAACTGTGTGCGTTGCAGAAACGGGACATCGTCCTAATGTGTTATATCAATTAAATCTTTCTCTTTAATAATTGTCAAGACTCATATCGTTGATTCCTCTGTTGAGGTTTTTACGTGGTTTTTCCTCAGACTTTGGGTAAATGCCGGAAGAATTTTGTTCTTTTTGCACTAAATGTGGAATCCACGTATTCACATCTAGTTATCTGTATATTTTCAATTTTTAATATCTAATTATCTAGATACCTTCTTGCCTTGTTTATTTTTGTATCATTTTTTCTGATGAAGACGCTCGGTTAGAGAGTCGAAACGTCAAA
The DNA here is from genome assembly GCA_963989225.1 of Dromius quadrimaculatus. NCBI lineage: Eukaryota > Metazoa > Arthropoda > Insecta > Coleoptera > Carabidae > Dromius > Dromius quadrimaculatus. The sequence goes on along the minus strand of OZ022331.1, from coordinate 27,854,564 downwards.
AATAAAATAAAATATACAGAATTAAAATCAAAAAAGTCTATTTAATTGAGATAGATATAACTGAAAAATTCATATCCGAAAAAATTTACAAACCATTTACCCTTCAATACTTCAAATCAACAAGTTATACTACGTGAAGAAGTTGTAATCCAAGACCAGTCTGAGGCTCAAATAAAATATGCCTCAATTCCTTCCATATTAGACTTAACACCTAAAATAATTGAAATTGTGAAATAAGATACTGTCAAAATAGCTTACAAGAGTTGTTATATTATAAACAGAATATTTAACAGATTAAAAGATTAAGAAGCAACAAGAAATCAATCAAATATTGTTTACTGTATACCTTGTGAAAACTGCAATCAGAAATATATAGGCCAGACCTCCAGAAGTCTAAAAGACCGTATTACATCCCATAAAAGTGATACTAGATTGAAACCAGAGGCTAGTGCACTGTCACAGCATTGCAACAAGAAAAAGTACCAAATGGCTTACAATAATGCAACAGTATTAGACATGGAAGAAAAATCTCACGTAGCGGTCCTTTCTTGGAATGGTCCATATTGATGACACCGATAATACGATGAATTAACGTACGGACATTGATGGTTTGAGTGATATTTATATTTAGTCGGAGAGCTAGTGACATTTCTGTTGATGTATCTACGTAAGGCAAAATAATATCATGGGTACCTGTGAAAGTATCTCTCATTTGAGAATCTGTTAGTCTCTATGTGTCCACGTGAGGTCTGGTATATTTTTTCATATGAAGGATGATACATATAGATCGAATTACGAAATGCAAGACCAAAATATAGTTGTAAAAAAAATATTATAGAAATGATTATAAGGAAAGATTCTCCAAGCCATAACGTTCCTCAATTGCAAACTAAGAACATGGAGCACATTCGATTTGATAGGATATGAGAAGTACATGACGATGTGCCTCACGTTTTAGGTTAGTAGTTGGTCCCAATATTATTTCCTACTTTCTGGTGTAATTAGGAAATGTAGTGTTTGAAAGAGTGATTTTTAATGATGATTTTTTCCCTTTTTTTTTAGAGAAATTCTAATTGTCAGAATTCAACAACTTTAATTCCTTCGGATAACGGATGGACTGAACAAAATGTTCAATATGAGGTTTGAAACTGACCAACTATCACTATTTAAAAACGATATGATAATTCAGCCTGGAAAAATAAGTATATATCAATGACAGATGAATGTAATTTCTAATGATCTATAATAGTACATTGTGCAACAAGTGCGGCATGTTATCGTATGCCCAAGAGAGCGAAGTTAAGCGCCCGAACGAAGTGAGTGCGCTCATTAGCTCAAGTGGCCAATTTACAACACCGCACGTGCTGTAGATACTATTTTGTTGCTAAGACCTCGAGAAAAATATTTAAAAAATAATGATGATGAATGACTTTCCAAGCTACTACGTTTCTCAAACTGAGAACGTGAGGCGTATTTGATTTGATGAGATATAAGAAGTATATGATGATATGCCCCACCTTTTTGGTTCTTATTCCCTACTTTCTAGTGTTAAAAGAATATTTTCATGGTGAGTACTGAAAAATATCAAAGAATTGTGGGAATCAGAAAAAAGAATTTTCAAACAGTCCGATTTGGCGCATAATGTCCCATATCTTGAAGCACAAATTCAGTAACATTGCTCCGCAAAGACACAACAAATTTTATTTTTGAGCTATTCTTGATTATAATCTCCTGTATTGATCCACAAGTTATTCTTATTGTCTACAGAAGAATCGTCTCATTATTTGAGTGACTATTTACAGCGAGGGGCTACTCATTTTCAGTAAATTTATTATTTCTCTTCATTTCGAGCTATTAAAAAAGCTTGTTTGTCTCTTAAAAGTATTCCTCAGACCTTGTTCCAGTCTAAATTGCTTCATATTTTATTTTTAAATTCTTCTCATGAAATATTCTCTCAAAAACTGAAATCATAAAGGAGTTGACCCATTTCAAGCTTTTGAGCTCAAGAGACCGATTATCGGAATAAATACGGCGAATTAATAATTTTAGAATCAAACTATCCAGTCCTCGGCGTTACAGTCATCCCCTATTTCTGTTTTTTTCTTAGCTAGTCGAAAGTCAGCGTATCTGATTACAACGGTCCCCAAATCTAAAATAGAAGAAACTCTAACTGTCTTCAATAATTGCAATGCACACATTCAATTCATCGTAGATATTGAGATAAATAATTGCTTACCGTTAACATTAGGAAAGTTTTCAAAAACAATGATAAGATTAAAATTTGTTTCAAGCAACACAAAACAGTGGGTAATTTATTTTCCAAAATTAAAGATAAAATGTATATAAACATGAGATCTAACTTGATTTACAAGATTCCATGTAATGATTGCACTACACATTACACAGGTCAAACCAAGCGGTATGGCTTGCATCCCTTGATATCGCGATGTGACTCTTATCCAATGGTTGACTTCATCAACTGACTGTTATCGACCTGTGTGATTTTGCTTTTCCGCATTGAGCGGGCAAACACCTTATTCAACAAGCACTTAGTCTTGGTCTTTCATAACGGTCAGTTGTTGCCAAGCACAGTTTTTACAATATTTTAAATATTTTATTTCAAAATTTGTGACCGAAAACATGTTTGTTTTCCTCATTTTTATTACTCCGACTTTTATTTAACTTATTATTACACACTTTAATTTTATTGTAAGTACACGGTTAATTTCACTTAGTCATTTTGTCCCTCATGTTCACACTTTTGTACAATGTAGCACTCCTGAAGATGGTCCAGGTGGGATCGAAACTGTAAAGTAGATTAAAATGAAACTCTTGACTGAACTCCCACATTTCGTTTTCTTCATTGTTATTCACCGTTGAAACTTTGATTGGAAAATGAAACAAGGTCTATGTTGACGAGAGTTTCTGAGTTCTGCGATATTTCTCCTATCTTCCTCGCTGTTTACACCTGCTGGCCAGCCTGTGTTGGATTTCGGTTGGTCAAGTGGCATCCAACATTTTCAGGCGATCATCACAAGAAAATTCAAATCTTATCACGATTGTGAATTTTGGTCGCCTTAGGGATTGTTCTATCTTACAGTCATCTATCAAGTTGACAACCCATTCGGTCACTCATCTAATTTATAATATATGAATATATGATTAATGGTGGATATGGAATCATGAATAAAAACGAAGCGTACTAAGAAAAAAAAACTGACGTGGACATCACGTGACTTACTTATGCATCATTGGATATATATGTATATATATATATATATATATATATATATATATATATATATATATATATATATATATATATATATATATATATTTATATATACAGAGTGTAACAGAAATAAGTACATTAATTTTAACCAGTGATAGTTCTCGTCAAGCCTAACAATTTTTCTTAGTAACTTTTTCCCGAATTCTCATCTTTTTTTAGCATTTTTTATCCCCTATAATTTAACAAGTCGTTCAGGTGCATAGTTATCGGATCCAGTAGCAGTTGCAATAGAACAATAATTGATTTTGACATATGTTAGTTATCAATTCCTTCAAATAAATTCTGAAATAAAACAGATAATAAATTATTAATTCTGTGTACGATTTCATGGGCAATTTAGGATTAGCTTAGCAAATTTATTTGGAACGATCTCCGAATTGTCATTGTTCACTAAAAATTGAATTATTGTGGCTATGCTAATGTATTTATTGTCAAAATATTATGCACTTATACATTACGATGAGAATACTATGGGATATTTAGAGCCTAACGTTTATCTGGAACGTAAACAGCAGATGAGATGAATGAAATACATTAATCTATGAATGAAGCACCTGTGTATTAGCTTTTCTCATATTATTACAAACTTCACACTTCATACTCAGGTCGTTTCAATAAAGTATGCCCCGTGAATTGATCTGCTGAATAAGCAAAATATTGTATCATATATTTCAGAAAATATTTAAAATCAATTACCAAATTTAGTTTGATACATTAATAGGTTATATTTTCTGTTCTTCAAGAAAAGAATCTTCAAAATTTCATGTAGCAATATTTCTTTTGAATTATTCAGTGAATTAATTAATCTAGAATTACATTCCATTCAATATTCTACCGTTTTCTTTAAATAAATCGTTGAATGATATTCTCTTTATGTTTCTGATGAAGTAGGTTAGGAACAGCAATTATTTCTCGAACTGCTTGTAGATGGCAGCACAGTCTGACTCTCCTGACACAGTGACACAGTTTCAGACAATTCAAATCAGCTGATTCAAGTGCAATGAACTTGTGCGTACAATCTTATGTTTAAGAAATGTACTATCCTAAAATATACGTGAAATCCCTAAATAAGAATCAAACTTCTTAAAAATTACATATAATTACGACTAAAAGACCATATTGTTGACTACAGGGACAAATTCGGTCTTCCTTCCAACATATACAAAAATAGAATAATCGAGGTGAGCGAATATCAATCTATTGCCAAAATACTAATATTTTTTCAGTTTCAAACGAATGATTGCCAAGACTACGATACTTCTTTCAATCGACAGCTGTCATTCTTTCAACAAATGAATAACATTCAGTTTGAACCATAGGCGCACTATGAAATATTTGACAAAACTTTGATGAATTTTTACTCGGTATCCAGAGGATTTACGGAAAAAAGTTATTAGGAAAAATTGTTATGCTTGACAAATTGCATCACAGGTTAAAATTAATGTACTTATTTCTGTTACACCCCGTATATATATCTATATATATATATATATATATATATATATATATATATATATATATATATATATATATATATATATACATATATATATATATATATATATATATATATATATATATATATATATATATATATGTATATATATATATATATATATATATATATATATATATATATATATATATATATATATATATATATATATATATATATATATATATATATATATATATATATTTATATATATATAATACGACGTGATTTTGTGTTTGATCATATTTATCATTGGATATATATAATCAAACACAAAATTTCATCGTTCTACAGTTAATCGTTTTGGATTTACCTAAAAGATTCTAAGAATCTGTCAAGTAAAATGCGCTTTCAGTCAAGTCGGTTGCAATGGAAACAGTAGGCCATTATTCTTATACTACAACATTCCTAAATAATGATTTCCAAAATTATATGACTACCGACAGATCTGAATTTATGCGCAAATTGAAAAAATAAACTCCTACTGAAGTGCATTTCCAGCTCAGTCTATCGTTATGATAATAGTAGGCAATCATTCAGATGCTACAGCAGACTGAAATATCAAAATTTCAATATTCTACACCTGATCGTTTCGAATTTATGCGGAAAATTCCAAAAGACTCCCAAGGAAAGTGCACTTCCGGCTTGGTGGATCTCAATAAAAATAGGATATGAGCATCTGAACGGTATTATCATCCTAAATACTGAATCCTAGCAATTTACGTTCAATCGTTCCAGATTTATGCGGAAAATTCAAAAAATGTTTTAAATAAAGTGCTCTTCCAGCTCAGTCGATAGCAATCATAATACAAGGTGCACAACTAGATGTTATCGAAGTGCCTAATATGAGATATTAATATTCTACGACTGATTGCTTAGAATTTATGCGGAAAATTAAAAAAGTCATATAAAATGCACTTCCGGCTCAGCCGATTGTTAGAAAAATAGAAGATGACCATTTAGATGCTACAGCAATTCAGAATGCTAAATTCCAGTATCCTATGGCTGGACATTCTGAATTTATGCGAAGAATTAAAAAAAAGTTTCAAGTGACGTGCACTTCCGGTTCAGCCGATCGCAATCATAATGCAAGATGTACAATAATATGTTATAGAAGTTCTTTATACGAAATTTCAATATGCCATGGCTGATCATTCTAGATTTATGCAAAAAATTCAAAAAAAGTTTCAAGTAAAGTGCACTTCTGGTTTGGCCGATTCTCACAAAAATATCAGATAACCATTTCGATACAACATCAAGTTCAAATACTAAATTTCAACATTCCACGATCGATCATTCTGGATTTATTAGAAAAATTCGAAAAAAGTTTCAAGTAAACCATAATGCGAGGTGCTCAACTAGACCCTATACCAGTTTTGAATACAAAATTTCCTCATTATTCGTTCAACCAGTTTTGAGATTTGCGAGTTACGCATGAACGCACGCATGCACGAACGCACAAACATACGTACCGACATCAAGCCAAAAATAGTCAAAATAGATTCAGGGATGCTCAAAACGGATATTTCCATCAAAATCTCGATAGGTTAATTTTGCCAGTTTCACAATACTTACTTGTTACTTTGTACAAGTAAGTAATAAAAAATGATGTGATTGAATCAAATGAATCAGTCAAACGCAATACAAGTTGATTCAGGATCCGAGAAAATATTGTGTTCAAGTACATTCAAATTATATTATTATCTTCAATAGCTACGAATAGAATCGCTTCGATAATTAACAACCCTTGAACCCTGCTGGTACTTCATTGACTGAAATTATTTTGCTCCAAATTATTAGGACACGTTCAATACTATCTACATCCCAAAATATTCTAGTCTTGTGTATTTTCATATATAATATCATAAGTGATTAAATTTTACCGGAAAAATTTTTAGATTGTTACGAGAGCTTGTTGCTTAGCAATTTATTGAGTGATATTGACAGAAAAATCACGAGCTGTCAAGCGAGTGATTTTTGATCAATATCACGAAATAAATTGATAGCAAGCTCTCGTAACAATCTGAAAATTTTGCCAGGTTAAATTTAATCACGAATGGTATTCGGAAGATTATTTTTCCCATCCAAATTCATCAATAGGTTCCAGAGACTCGACTCCGAATCTGCTCATTTTCACATTCAATCTGTCTGTCAGTTTGACATATGCTGAATCAACGCGGATGAACGTTCTTTGTTTTGTATATATAAGCAACAGACAAAATTTTCAAAAAATTTCCACTGGAAAACCGTGCAGGTTGTACCACGTGACGTCGAATGGTGCAATTCCATTGGTCGAAATTTGGATGATAAAAATAATCAATGAAATTTGAATCGCTATGTATTTTGCTGTCATTAACGTCAACACTATGAGAGTAGATTTGAGCACGAGTGCTTTCGTAGTAATCTGTAAAATATCTACTACCATATCTGGGTGAATGATAAGATTAATAATATTTTAAATAAAATCCCTCATTTCAGGTACTTAACTTGGAGCTCAGTTCCAGATGAATCTGATTTGATCAACACTTCCAAGGAATCAAAGTAGAATGAACAAACTTGATAAACATAGTACCTAGATGTCAAATTGAATTTTTACTTACTCGTACAAAGTAACAAGTGAATATTGTGAAACCGATAAAATTCACCTATTGAGATTTTGATGGAAATATCCGTTTTGAGTATCCCTGAATCCATTTCGACTATTTTTGGCTTGATGTCGGTACGTATGTTCGTGCGTGCGTGCGTTCGTGCGTAACTCGCAAATCTCAAAACTGGTTGAACGTATAATGTTGAAATTTTGTATTTAAAACTGGTATAGGGTCTAGTTGTGCACCTCGCATTATGGTTCTAATCGTCTGTACCGGAAGTGCACTTTACTTGAAACTTTTTTCGAATTTTCCAAATGAATCCAGAATGATCAACCGTAGGATGTTGAAATTTAGTATTTGAGCTTGATGTTGTATCGGAAGTGCACTTTACTTGAAACTTTTCTGATTTTTTTGCATAAATCTAGAGTGATCAGCCATAGCATATTGCAATTTCGTATCAAGCACTTTCAACACATCTAATTGTACATCTGACATTATGATTGCGATCGGCTGAACCGGAAATGCACTTTACTTCGAACTTTTTCTTTCAATTTTTCGCATAGATCCAGAAATTCAGCGTTTGAAATTGCTGTAGCATCTGAATGGTCATCTTCTATTTTTGTACCAATCGGCTGAGCCGGAAGTGCACTTTATATGACAGACTTTTCGAATTTCCCACATAAATTCTGAACAATCAGTTGTAGAATATTTGACTTTTGTATTAGGCACTTTTATAATATCTTGTTGTACACCTTGCATTATGATTGCTATCGACTAAGCCGGAAGAGCACATTAACCGAAACATTTTTTGAATTTTCCGCTTAAATCCCAAACGATTGAATGTAGATTGTAAGAATTCTGTATTTAGGACGACTATACCATCTAGATGCTCATATTCTATTCTTATTGAGATTCACCGAGCCAGAAGTGCACTTTACTTGACAGTCTTTTGGAAATTTCCCCATAAATTCGAAACGATCAGGCGTAGAATATTGAAATTTGGTATTTCAGTCTGCTGTAGCATCTGAATGATTGCCTACTATTTTCATAACAATAGATTGAACAGGAAATGCACTTCAGTAGGAACTTATTTTTTCATTTTGCGCATAAATTCAGGTCTGTTGGTAGTCGTAGAATTTGGGAAATCAGTATTTGCGAAAGTTGTAGTATAAGAATAATGGTCTACTGTTTCCATAGCAACCAACTTGGCTGAAGCCGCATTTTACCTGACAGATTTTTAGAATCTTTTGAGTAAATCCAAAATGATTAACTGTAGAACGATGAGATTTTGTGTTTGATCGTACATTTCTAATGATATATACGATCAAACACAAAATCACATCGTATTATATATATCCAATGATGTACAAGTGAGTTACGTGATGTTCACGTCAGATTTCTTTGTTGAAAGCTCCGTCAAAACTAAAAGTCTTATTCATTTGGGCCACTGAACTCAAAAAAGAGGATAATCAATGATAGAGGAATACACCCTATCGAGGAGAAATGACTTCTCCAAGAAACTAACTTCCCCATTTGAAGAAGGTGGTGCCCCAGGTCCTAACATTTTGGCAGTCTAAATTAATAGTTTCATAGCGACTTTTAGCAACGAAATGGTGGTGACTCAAGCAATTATAATCTAGATTAAGCCAAATAAATACGTCCATTAACCTATTCAATATAGTAGAAAATATGATGTGGTCAGTGCTCAAGATCGATAGATCCGGTTCATAGCAGGAAATAGAGTTCATAGAAGGCGAAAGAAGCGAGATAACGTTCAAAACAAAAAAGGAACGTAGATAAAAGATATTAGTCAAATGAGCAACAGCTATAAGGTCTTTGAATCAAAAGAAGAATACCAAAACAATTAGCTAAGTGAGTAACAGAGTAAATCTGACTCGTCCATCTGGTGTGTGAATCCTAGCCTTGGATTTATTCAAACGAGCGGGGGGTTGCCGGTGGTTGGTAATTTGGGACTTACACAGCTCTGTGCCTTGGTTAGAAAAACGTTCTCACCCAGGTGCTAAGAGATGGAAGATGTGATAGCAACTAACAAATCATACTGCTGCCTTATCGAACCAACACAAAACAGGCTAAAATGTCTTGAAAATTCGACTGGAGCAGAAGCTAACTTTGAATCATGAAATAGCCCACTGAATTGAGGGGAAAACTGATATCGAATAGAATACGAAGACTTTCCACCCTTCACGAGGGCTTGAGGCTAACTGCCAACTTTGGTTGAGTCAAGTCCGGTCGGCTTCATCTAATTACCAAAAAAACCGTTTTTCATTGGAAAAGCTACATCATTGGCAGACATTAAACAACATAAAAAGAGAGAAAGATCAAGATGAAAATGAGTAGAAAAAGGAAAGAAAATGCTGAAAAAGTACTCGACAGAACCAAAATGGGAATTTTATGCGCGAGCAGCTCCGGCAGCGTTAGCCATAATCAATAATATTTTACATATTAAAAGGCTTCTTTTGGCTTAAATTCTGTATATTCATGTATATTTTGATGTGTCGACTCTGTATCCAAGAGACTCCATCAGAAACAATGATGAAGACTCTTGGATAGAGAGTCAAAATGTCAAAATATGAGTGAATATATAAAATTTAAGCCAGAAAAACCTATTTATCACAATAAGATTACAGATGTGCAAAGAAGGAAAGATGAACCTCTTCCTGTAACACACCTTGCAATTTTTGAATCTGTGAAAAAAATTGGTCTACTTGATATGAATTATTTATATCAATATTGATTTATTTCAAATAACACAATTCATTTCAACCACTAGCCGTCCATATTATAAGGTCTCTGAGCCAAAAATCAATGATCTCCTCGTTGAGTCAGTCACAAATACATATACCATGAGTCTCTCCCCACTACGTTTTTCTTGCAAACGTCTAGGCTTTTCTAGAAAACGCTAGATGGTACCAGCAATTTTTCGGAAAACAAATATATTCGCTTCTATTTCTTGATGTGTGAAGCCGAACTGAGTAATTTATAGACTTGAATTCATTACACTGTTCCTCAGGACTGCTTCGTCCTGAAACGGTTGTTCTTGAATCCCTGAACAGTCATGTCGGAGTCTGCATTAGTCACCTTTGTAAAAGTAGCAATTGATGGTCCGTCAATTACTCGTCTATTGTTTAGCGTTGTAGCTACAGACGAGGATTCATATACCGGTAGACCGGAACAGGGTTTGCAACATATTCCTTACTACCCTCTAATCCAATTTATCTAGTCCACAGACCAACTTCGGTACCGCCAGCTTCATCACGTCGTTGTCCAATAGATGCTTCCGGAGATCGAGCAGAGCATTCCACATAGTGCGGTATGTCGGTTTCTGGTAAGAGCATGACTTAGTCATCATATAGTACAGGTATCGCTTATGCTTCGTGCGGGTGTCCTTTAGGTGTAGTGTGTTTCCGACTGATGGATGTTGGTTGGCCAGTTCTTCTAATCTTCCATAATTCTTTTTGAAAACGGACGCTATTCCTTGGGACATCTTCAAGTCACTCGCCACACATTGAGCCAGGGAATGGTTCAAAGGCATTGCAAACCGGTCTTGTTGTTCTTTTCTCGTCAAGCCGTACCGCACTTTACGACTTTACGAAGAGTTGGCCATGAACTCTTCAAAGATTGATTCTTGCTCAACAATTTGTCAAACTGTGGCTCCGCGTCAGTCTTCATGGTTATCGCCGACGAATAAGGCTAGCCGATTGAAGTGGACGACTCTCGGCTTTCCGTTTGTAGTTTTCCGTATCCAGTAGACGACGCCGTTAATTCTCTTCATCACTCTATATGGACTTTCCTAGTTTTGATGGACTTTCCTAGTTTTGATGACAACTCTCGGCGCTTCTGGGGACCTTTCTTGGCCTTGATATCATAATTTTCCTTCATTCGGTCACTGGCATTTTGGATTTTTGAACAAACTCGGCCATGGATGTCGTCCATTCTTCTTTGAAGGTTGGTGACATAATCTTCTCCTGCTAGATCTTTACCTGGTTTACTAACAAATATTAGGTCGCATGGTAAGCGTAACTCTCGTTCAAATAAGATGTTCGCAGGTGTCTGCCCAATTGTTCTGTGTATTGCTGAACGGTATGCTAACAGAAACAGATAGAGGTGTTGGTTTCAGCCTCGCTGATGGTCGGAAATAACCTTTGCCAGATATTGATTGATTGTTCTGTTCATCCGTTCAACCATGCCGTCGGACTGCGGATGTAATGCAGTGGTCCTGATTTTGTGGATTCCCAAGATTTTACAAATGTCTTGGAAGACGACCGACTCGAAATTTCTCCCCTGGTCCAGATGAAGTTTTCGAGGTACTCCAAATCGACAGATAAATTCTCTCACCAAAACTTCGGCGACAGTAAAAGCTTCCTGGTTGGGTAGGGCGTACGCCTATACCCATTTACTGAAGTAATCCATCACAACAGTTATGTATTTATTTCCGTTGTTAGTTTCTGAAAACGGTTCGGCCACATCGATTGCAATGCGGTCGAAAGAACTTCCCACATTGTACTGACGCATTGGAGCTCTTCTTTTTCTTTGTGGCTCATTACTACAGGCCCAGACCACGCATTCCCTACACCACTCTTCAACATCCTCCTTACAATTTATCCAGTAAAATTGCTGGCGTGATTTTTTCAATGTTTTACTGATCCAAAAGTGCCTATACCAGCTCCATCATGAATTCCTCTCAGTACTTTCAGTACTCTGTTCCTAAAGATAATCAACTGCGTCCTGTTCTCATTTCCATACTCCGTACTCTCTACGACGCGTTTCAGGAGGCCATCTTCAACCACGATGGAATTCCACTGCGCCCAATACGATTTTACATTCCAAGAATCTGGTGCAACATCTTCTTAAGGTGATCTAACATCATTACTCTTCCAATTCAGTACAATTCTCAAATCATAATCATCCTCCTGATCTTTGCGTAACTCTTTTGGTTGTCTTCCCTCTTCGACTACTGTTGCCCTCTTGACGGCAACAAGTTTTCCTTCCACTCCTTCGTTTCTGATTGCCGTCCTAATCTACGGTTTCTTATACAGCCTTTGCGGATGGTCCAATTCTCCACAGTTCCAGCAGCGAAGTTGTCTTTTCCCTGCAGTAATTTTGTACTCGATACGCCGCAACTTTTCTTTTAGATGAGTTTTCAAATCTTCAATTTCATCACGTTTGTCGGCACCTATTTGTCTAGCTCTGGACTGTCCATGCGATGCTTATTTTGCTGCTTCATGCTTTAACGCATACGGTATTGCATCAAATAAAGACTTTAGACAATATATCCGTAGTGCCTGCTGTACTCTGCTATCTCGAACCCCAAAAATGGATGCTTGAGTGGCTAAGCTCTCCAAAACGCTATCGGAGGCGGAAGGGTGTGCGAGGTAAACTGAACGAGCAATGTTAGATTCAAATTCGTGAAGAGTTTCTTGCGATTTCTAGCATCGGTTCCTCAGTTGAGTCTGATACACCTGTTTGAGGTACCCGTTGCCATAGCGCATCTCCAGACGCTTGATCCGTTTGTCATAGTCACCTTGTTCGTCTTCTCTTAATGTTTGAAGGATATTCATGGCTTCTCCCGCAACGGAATGGTCAATGCTGTGGCCTCATCTGCAGATGATCATCTATATGCCTCCGCAACTGCTTCGAATTGTTTAAGGTAAATCGGCCACGACGTCTTCCCATAAAATTTTGGTGTTTTAATGTGGATCTTTGCCTTATTCTCTTCTTTTATTATCCTTACATTGCCTGCTTCACATACAACAGATTCTGATTCAGGTGATGAAGTCATATTTGAGATTTTTTTTCCAATTCCTGTATTTTCTTCTCATAATCTTCCCTTAAGTTCTTCAAATCCTCTTCTGCTTTTTTGGAACTCTCTTCCAATTTTCTTTCTCTGTTCCAAGGCTTTGGAGTTTTCTATCAATTTATCTCCTAATGTTTTATAACTTTCTAGCGACTCTTCTTTCAGTGTTCTACAATTTTCAGTTAATTTGTCTCCTAATGTACTGGAATGTTCTGTAAATTTTTCTTCTAATGTCCCTGAATTTTCTAGCAACTCTTCTCTCAGTGTTCTACAATTTTCAGTTAATTTTTCTTTTAACGTTCTAGAATTTCCTGTCAATTTTTCTTCCAATTTTTTAGAATTCTCCATTAGCTTTTCTTCTGATTCTTTTCAATTTTCCAATTACTTTTCGTCTGAGTTTTTTGAATTCGCCATTAATTTATCTCCTAACGTTCTAGAATTTTCTAGCAACTCTTATTTCAATTTCCCAAAATCGAATATGCCACATGGAATAAATTCATTGGGATTCTCATCAGCATTTTCCAAAGCTTGTTGGAGACGTTGTTGGAAGATGGTCTTGGTTCCTGTTGTCTCCAGTTCTCGTCCTTCTAGCTCATTCTTGAGATCAACCACTTTCAATTCACTCAATTTTACTGTCTTTGACGCCATTTTATCAATTTGAATTCAAAACTTCACACCTGATCATCAATTGTAACGTTATTCATTTTAATTTAGCGAGCAAAAGTTATTAAACACTACTATTAATTTTTATGATTTATTAGAATAATAAATTAGATAACTAACACTAACTAATTCCAATTTGAACTGGAGATCATTACACTACACTATAACTTAACTTCAATTATTCATGTCAATATTGATTTATTTTTGATAACACAATTTATTCAATCACCAGCAGTCATATTATAAGGTCTCTGAGCCAAAATCAATAATCTCCTCGTTGAGTCAGTCACATATATGTACCGTGGATCTCTCCCCACTACGTTTTTTTCGGGAACGTCTAGGCTTTTCTGGAAAACGCTGGAAGGTACCAGCAATTTTCTAGAAAACAAATATATTCGGTTCTATTTCTTGATGTAAGATATTTCCACAATAGTCCAAAGCACCAGTAAGGCCGAAATGACTGATTCATAGACTTAAATTTATTAAAATAGTCTGATTTTCCAGGCTATTATCATATTTTAAGGAAAATTGGAAAATGTATATTATATTACGAACTGATCATGGCACAATGAGAATTTCTTCAGACTCATCAGATATACTGAATTTATTCAAAGAGAACAATTCTTGATGAGGCAAAAACTTTTCATATCTCATTTTTTAATAATTATGTTTAATTGGGATGAGTTCCGTATGAAATAATTGGGAACACAGCACTTCAACGGCAGAGTGCTGCCTTCTGAAAGTGTAAAAATGTATGATGAATAAATAAGCAAAAATTGTCAAGACAACAAAAATATACATAAATAGTGACTAGATAAATTCAAAATATCAATTTCTAGAATCGAAAAGTCCCTATCGAGGTTTAACTGATAATTCAATGTCCACAAGTCTTTAGGAGATGAAAATGAAGGTCTAAATAGGGTGGTTGTCAATTAATTGTGGTTCTAGGTCAATCTGGCAGCCAAATTTACAAGAACATTCAATCAAACACTTAATCTTAGAATAGCAATACATTTTAGAATCAATTATCGAGAATCTTAGTTCAAATTATTCATCAAAATGAGCTGACAATTGCAATAGGAGCTAATAAAGATTTCATTGAGATGGATATCATAATCATAATATATTCCTTCAGGTTGAGGACATGAAATATCTGATAGCAATAGAACGTACAAGACTTGGTATCAGCTCTCAAGGTTTAATGTACAGCTCTGGTAACCATCATGACATCACCTATATTTTCCAGATCGTTACCGTACAAGACTCTCTTGGGTATCTTTCATTCAATAATTTCATATTATTACTCTGTAATTTTCTGTTTGAATAATTTTATTTTGAAACTTTGATAATACCCATAAAAAAACTTCAATCGGTAGTCGCCCCACATTTCTAATAGTAATTATATCTAGCCCATGAAATAATCGTGTCCTGGAAGACAGAGTTTTTCCTCTCAAAATTCAGTTGGTTCAGTCGTTGGCTTATCTTCTCCAAAGAAGATCGGGAATGCGTTTGATGTTTTCTTTCCAAGTTTTATATTACATACCTCCGGTTCTAACTCAATTACTGGATGAACAAAAATCATTCTACTATGTACCTTCAGTTTACCCATCGTCTTTCATATGACCCACATAGCAAAAATAGCGTACAACAGTATCGCACAGATCCATTTCATCTTTCTGTAGTCTCCAGTGATTTATACAATTTCCTTTTGATTTTCGAAATTTTTATCTTGTTACAACGCCATGTTCAGCTATTGATCATACAGTCATTCTCTTATTTAGATTTGAATAGAAAAAGAGAAAAGAGGATCCTCTTGTCTAGCGTTTTTTCACTTCTCCGATCTATATGTAATTGAGAAAGTAATGTATCGGTCTGTCTGAAAGCACGTACGGCTTTTCGACTGAAATTTTATATTTAAGTTTGTCATTGGAAATATAGGTCTAAGTTAGTGAATGAGTTTTTTTCACTAAGTGGTACCAGGACTGATAAAACTTTTAAGTTTCTTGCGTTTATTTTATGAACGGTAGTATTTATCATTGGATGTAGAATAACTGAAATTGATCCTTGAAAAACTTGATATGACATTTACCCGAAACATATCTTGAAATTATCTGCAGTTCATTTGTTATCATTTGGATTTAACTTATCATAAAATGCCTTATATTTTTCTAGAGCAAAGAAAAAGAAATAATAAGAATCATAGTATAAAATTGGAAATATTATCACTCATATTTGGACATCACATGCGAATGTTCGTCAATTGTTTCTTCAGAATAAGTAAATCAGTTCTATCGTGCTTCGTATCAAATTGAAACTTCTGCAAGAATCATTTCAGCAGAAGTGTCGGAAAAGATATTTAAACGATTGTCAATTGTTTTTCTACAAGTTATTCGTGTGATGTCCAGTTTGCTATCAATTTGGAACTTTCGGGGACATGAGAGCAGTAGAAATATAGAATAAATAATTAATGGAATCCACGTTACCATATTTAAATTAGACTCTCGGCGATCGAATGACAGAACTGTATGTCCCAAAGACATAAAGACCCCGAAGATTTAGAAATAGCTCAGTTGTCAGAGACTTTGACCTCTTATAAAATGTGATATAGTTTAGACTGGGCTCACGGAGATTTTTTAGGGTGTATGAGACGAAAGAAAAATCTTTGCAGCTCTGGGGTGTATGCTAAGATCATAATCTCGCAAATTTAGTCTTCATGTTATATCTCGAAATATAAAAAAAAAAAAATGAAAAACTTGAAGCAAAAAACTTTGATGGATCTCATATTATCAGCTATTCAAATAAATACTTTCTATCAGTGTAAGAAATTATTGAAAATGAGAAAGCGAATTCAAGACCTCTGCGCTCGCAAAGTCACTGAATGCAAATATTCAAGCGAGGTGTCCAGAGAAAAACTACAGTATCCATGTCTGAAATGTACGTAAAACTTAAAAATACAACGTTTTCTGAAGCAGAGACTCTAATATTCCTGAAGAAGCTATACATTTTTGATTTTATTTCTTTCTCTCATAGAAGATTTGACCGATAGACATAATTTCTAAAATTCTTACTGACTTTTATAAATTTGAAGATTGATGAAGGCATTAAAAAATTGAATCCTTCTTCATTTATAATCATTATACTTTGACTTTTGATGTAAGAATAATTAAAATGATAAACATTGTTTCTGTTTAATAAAACTCATGTTTCAAAATGATCATTTTTTTTACAGCAAGCATTCGACGATATTTTCATTCCAAAACAGTTTTTATTTGTTCATATGAATCAGAAATGATTCATATGATTTTTCAATTAAATTTGAAAATTTACTCTATGACGTGTAATAATTCAGAAATTCATTCAGCTTGATATTCTTGAATTATATAAGAAAATGCATGTTATTTGCTTATTTCAGCTACTGCAAATTAGAGTTGTGCTTGAAAAAAATTATGAATGATATAAAATTTAAGAAGAAATCCTGAGCTTCAAGAATATGTCATTCATTTTTTGATTTCGCATTCAGGTTAAGAACAAACATAAATTGGAGAATGGACGATTCTAATTCAAAACCATCAGGCCAAGTTAAAATGACAAAACTATGTCTGCAATTGCAAAAAAAGATGTGAGAGACCTTGTAATTATGGATCAGAGGGTTCACTATGTTTTGCAATATGTGGTTTTTGTTGGAAAGATGATGTTTGTAGTAATTTGACTCAAATTTCAGCGCTGTTAAAAGCGTTTGTGATGTCAAAATAGAAAAAGAAGACAGTATCAACAAATTGAACAAAAAAAAATAGAAAACGTATTGTAACGTTATTCATCTTGATTTGGGAAGCAAAAGTTACTAAACACTATTATTCATTTTCATGATTCATTAAAATAATAGATTAGATAACACTTTTTCTAATAAATAATTCCAAGTTGCACTAAAGATTATTACAATACACTATAACTCAACTTTAATTATTTATGCCAATATTGATTTATTTTAGATGACACAATTTATTTCAACCACTAGCAGTCCATATTATAAGGTCTCTGAGCCAAAGATCAATGATCTCCTCGCTGAGTCAGTCACATATATGAACCGTGGGTCTCTCTCTACTACGTTTTTCCCGCAAACGTCCAGGCTTTTCTAGAAAACGCAAGAAGATACCAGCAATTTTCTAGAAATCAAATATATTCGTTTCTATTTCTTGATGTAAAATATTTCCACAATAATTTAAAGCACCAGCAAAGCCGAAATGACTAATTTATAGACTTGAATTCGTTATACTGCCCCCTCCTTAGGATTGTTTAGTCCCGAAACGGTTCTTCACGAATCCCTGCAGAGTCATGTCGGAGTCTGCATTGATCACCCTTGGTACATTGGGATGTTTTGTAAAAGTAGCAGTCGATGGTCCGTCCATTATTTGTCTGCTGTTTAGGGTTGTAGCTACAGACGAGGATTTATATTCCGGTAGACCGGAACAGGGTTTCCCACATATTCCTTACTATCCTCTAATCTAATCCA
The DNA here is from genome assembly GCA_963989225.1 of Dromius quadrimaculatus. Lineage (NCBI taxonomy): Eukaryota > Metazoa > Arthropoda > Insecta > Coleoptera > Carabidae > Dromius > Dromius quadrimaculatus. Next base: position 27,836,201 of record OZ022331.1, on the reverse strand, counting down.
ATTTATCTAGTGCTCCGTGCGGGTGTCCTTTAGGTGTAGTGTTTTCCCGACTGATGGATGTTTGTTGGCCAGTTCTTCTTATCTTCCATAATTCTTATTGGAAACGGACGCTATTCCTAGGGACATCTTCAAGTCACTCGCCACACAGTGATTCGGGGAATGGTTCAAAGGTACTGTGAACAGGTCTCCTTGTTCTTCTTTCGTCACGCCGTACCGCACTTTATGACCGTGGAAATAGTTGGCCATGAACTGTTCAAAGGTTCTTGCTCAACAATTCGTCGAACCGTGGCTCCATGTTGGTCTTCATGGTTATCGCCGGCAAACAATGCTAGTCGATTGAAATGGACGACTCTCGGCTTTCCGTTTGTGGTTTTCCGTACCCGGTAGACGACGTCGTTAATTCTCAAGTACAATTTTCAAATCCGGATCATTCTCCTGGTCTTTGCGTAGCTCTTTCGGTTGCCATCTCTCATCGACTACTGTCGTCCTCTTGACGGTAACAAATTTTTCTTCTAAGCGACAACAGTATTTGCAGTCTTCGTAGCACGGTCTTCTTGATAATGCGTCGGCATCGCGATGGCTAGTTCCTGGTCGATGTTCTATTACAAAGTCATACTGCTGCATTTTTTAAATAGAAAAAGAGAAAAGAGGATCCTCTTGTCTAGCGTTTTTTCACTTCTCCGATCTATATGTAATTGAGAAAGTAATGTATCGGTCTGTCTGAAAGCACGTACGGCTTTTCGACTGAAATTTTATATTTAAGTTTGTCATTGGAAATATAGGTCTAAGTTAGTGAATGAGTTTTTTTCACTAAGTGGTACCAGGACTGATAAAACTTTTAAGTTTCTTGCGTTTATTTTATGAACGGTGGTATTTATCATTGGATGTAGAATAACTGAAATTGATCCTTGAAAAACTTGATATGACATTTACCCGAAACATACCTTGAAATTATCTGCAGTTCATTTGTTATCATTTGGATTTAACTTATCATAAAATGCCTTATATTTTTCTAGAGCAAAGAAAAAGAAATAATAAGAATCATAGTATAAAATTGGAAATATTATCACTCATATTTGGACATCACATGCGAATGTTCGTCAATTGTTTCTTCAGAATAAGTAAATCAGTTCTATCGTGCTTCGTATCAAATTGAAACTTCTGCAAGAATCATTTCAGCAGAAGTGTCGGAAAGGATATTTAAACGATTGTCAATTGTTTTTCTACAAGTTATTCGTGTGATGTCCAGTTTGCTATCAATTTGGAACTTTCGGGGACATGAGAGCAGTAGAAATATAGAATAAATAATTAATGGAATCCACGTTACCATATTTAAATTAGACTCTCGGCGATCGAATGACAGAACTGTATGTCCCAAAGACATAAAGACCCCGAAGATTTAGAAATAGTTCAGTTGTCAGAGACTTTGACCTCTTATAAAATGTGATATAGTTTAGACTGGGCTCACGGAGATTTTTTAGGGTGTATGAGACGAAAGAAAAATCTTTGCAGCTCTGGGGTGTATGCTAAGATCATAATCTCGCAAATTTAGTCTTCATGTTATATCTCGAAATATAAAAAAAAAAATGAAAAACTTGAAGCAAAAAACTTTGATGGATCTCATATTATCAGCTATTCAAATAAATACTTTCTATCAGTGTAAGAAATTATTGAAAATGAGAAAGCGAATTCAAGACCTCTGCGCTCGCAAAGTCACTGAATGCAAATATTCAAGCGAGGTGTCCAGAGAAAAACTACAGTATCCATGTCTGAAATGTACGTAAAACTTAAAAATACAACGTTTTCTGAAGCAGAGACTCTAATATTCCTGAAGAAGCTATAAATTTTTGATTTTATTTCTTTCTCTCATAGAAGATTTGACCGATAGACATAATTTCTAAAATTCTTACTGACTTTTATAAATTTGAAGATTGATGAAGGCATTAAAAAATTGAATCCTTCTTCATTTATAATCATTATACTTTGACTTTTGATGTAAGAATAATTAAAATGATAAACATTGTTTCTGTTTAATAAAACTCATGTTTCAAAATGATCATTTTTTTTACAGCAAGCATTCGACGATATGTGCTCCGTGCGGGTGTCCTTTAGGTGTAGTGTTTTCCCGACTGATGCATGTTTGTTGGCCAGTTCTTCTTATCTTCCATAATTCTTATTGGAAACGGACGCTATTCCTAGGGACATCTTCAAGTCACTCGCCACACAGTGATTCGGGGAATGGTTCAAAGGTACTGTGAACAGGTCTCCTTGTTCTTCTTTCGTCACGCCGTACCGCACTTCATGACCGTGGAAATAGTTGGCCATGAACTGTTCAAAGGTTCTTGCTCAACAATTCGTCGAACCGTGGCTCCATGTTGGTCTTCATGGTTATCGCCGGCAAACAATGCTAGTCGATTGAAATGGACGACTCTCGGCTTTCCGTTTGTGGTTTTCCGTACCCGGTAGACGACGTCGTTAATTCTCAAGTACAATTTTCAAATCCGGATCATTCTCCTGGTCTTTGCGTAGCTCTTTCGGTTGCCATCTCTCATCGACTACTGTCGTCCTCTTGACGGCAACAAATTTTTCTTCTAAGCGACAACAGTATTTGCAGTCTTCGTACAAATGCTTGTTGAACTGTTCTACCGACTTTACGACTGCCAATAACTCCTTTCGGGTAACGCAATTATTTCTTTCTGGTCTTGATAATGTCTTACTGGAATTGGCTGATACTTTCTCTTGCCCATCTTGTACTTGAGAAAGGACGTTACTAATTCTCACGTTATTAGCGTCTGTGTCCAGTATGAATCTTGCATTAGTCGAAGGATAGCTCAAGATTGGTGCGCTAGTTAGGAACTGTTTGAGTTGCTCAAAAGCTGCTTGACAGTCCATTTCCCAGGTAAATCTTGTGCCTTCCGCAGTGAGTCGTGTCAATGACTTGCTATATTGGCGAATCCGGGGACAAACCGTCGATAGTAAGTGCATAAACCAAGAAAACTTCTTAATTCATGTTTGTCTCTTGATACTGGCCATTCTTTTACAGCCTTTATTTTGGCTAGGTCAACTGCAATTCCCTTTTCGGAGACTAAATGGCCCAGGCAATGGACCTTTTTATGAAAAAGATGACATTCCTTTGGACTGAGCTTGAGGTTGGCCATCTTCAATCTTCTAAACACCTCTTCTAGATTCTTCACTTGGTCCTTAAATGTTTTATCGACCACAATAATGTCGTCAAGGTACATCAAACAGGTTTTCCATGACAGCCCAGCTAACACGTTTTCCATCAATCTCTCGAAGGTTGCAGGGGCATTGCAGAGCCCAAATGACATAGCAGTGAACTGCCAGAGTCCTGTGCCTGTTTTTTTATCTTTGGGCTCCAAATCGACTTGCCAGTACCCGCTTTTCAGATCTAAGGTCGAGAAAATTCTTGATCCTGCCAATGTGTCCAGCGTGTCATCTATGCGAGAAAGCGGGTAGCTATCCTTCCTCGTCACTTTATTAAGTTGACGATAATCTACGCAGAATCGAGTAGATCCATCCTTTTTCTCCACTAGTACCACTGGGGAAACCGATGTACTACTTGAAGGCTCAATAACCTTATCGGTCTTCATTTCTGCTATCTTCTCAGCTTCTTCACGCTTCGCCAGTAGTAGTCTTCTTGCCGCTTGGCGAATAGGTGTTGCTTCTCCGGTGTCAATTCTGTGTCGGACTACATTGGTTCTTTCCTTGGATCCTTTGTCATGTTCAAAAATATCTTGATATCTTTAAATTGAATGTATCGCCTTGGTCCTCTGGTCGGCTGTCAAGTCTTGGAAGGATGTTGATATCTGGTTCAATAACTTGTTCGGGATTTTATACGATGTGCTATCCTTGACATTCTCAGTCATAGTTCGGACAATCGAAGACACTAACGAACATTCCCCTACAATTGTGTCTCGTCCAATTATGACTGGATAATAATTTATGTTCATCATTCGAACTGGTATTACTTTGTTAGCCTTGATTAATGATTTCCCCACTACAACTCCAGGGCCAGTTCGAAAATCATCATTTCTGGGTTCCAGCACGAAAATAGTCCCTTCACAAAACTTTCCTTCAAACTGTGCTTCTATGATGATCTCACTGCGCACTGGTGATGTCACATCTTCGGTCATAAGTACCCGGGCTGCGCTGTCCTCTCCTGGACTTAGTATTACTTCTTCTTCGTTGACTCTCAAAGCGCTGTTTTTTAGATCAAGCTTAAAACCGTGCTTTCTTGTTATGTCCATGCCAAGTATGAGCTTATCTTCAGTTTCAGCTACCAGCACACGATGTTTAAAGTAAGTATCTCCAATAGACATGGTCAAGTCCAATCCTCTAGATGTAGTTGCTAGTTCACCAGTTGCAGTACGTAGTCGCCAATGTGTTGGATGTAACGATGCAGAGATTCCGTTTGCCAAATCAGATCTTATCATTGTCCTCGTCGCACCTGTATTCAGCAGCATTTTATAGAGTCTTCCATTAATTAATCCATCCACGAGGATGCTGTTGGCTTGATGATACAGCAAGGCGACGTAACTGATGGATTGTGGGGCTACTGAATTACGGGTCGACGATGGCCCCTTCGCATCAACCCGACTTAGTTCTCCGACTTTTTTTTCTTCTGTTTCTTTGGTTTTGATTGCCGTCTCAATCTTTGGTTTCTTACACAGCCTCTGCGGATAGTCCAATTCTCCACAGTTCCAGCAGCGAAGTTGTCTTTTCCCTGCAGTAATTTTGGACTCGATACGCCGCAACTTTTTTTCTAGACGAGTTTCCAAGTCTTCAATTTCATCATGTTTGTCGGCACCCATTTGTCTAGCTCTGGACTGTCCATGCGATGCTTATTTTGCTGCTTCATGCTCTAACGCATACGGTAATGCATCAACTGAAGACTTTAGACGATATATCCGTAGTGCCTGCTGTATTCTGCTATCTCGAACCCCAGAAATAAATGCTTGAGTGGCTAAGCCCTCCAAAACGCTATCGGAGGCGGAAGGGTGTGCGAGGTAAGCTAAACAAGCAATGTTAGCTTCAAATTCGTGAAGAGTTTCTTGCGATTTCTAGTATCGGTTCCTCAGTAGAGTCTGACACACCTGTTCGAGGTACCCGTTGCCATAGCGCATCTCCAGACGCTTGATCCGTTTGTCATAGTCACCTTGTTCGTCTTCTCTTAATGTTTGAAGGATATTCATGGCTTCTCCCCCAACGAAATGGTCAATGCTGTGGCCTTATCTGCAGATGATCATCTATATGCCTCCGCAACTGCTTCGAATTGTTTGAGGTGAATCGGCCACGACGTCTTCTCATAAAATTTTGGTGTTTTAATGTGAATCTTCTTTTATTATCCTTACATTGCCCGCTTCACATACAACAGATTCTGATTTCGGTGATGAAGTCATATTTGAGATTTTTTTTTCCAATTCCTGTATTTTCTTCTCATAATCTTCCCTCAAGTTCTTCAAGTCCTCTTCTGCTTTTCTGGAACTCTCTTTCATTTTTTCTCTTTTTCTCTGTTCCAAGGCTCTGGAATTTTCTATTAATTTATCTCCTAACGTTTTATAATTTCCTAGCAACTCTTCTTTCAGTGTTCTACAATTTTTAGTTAATTTGTCTTCTAATGTATTGGAATGTTCTGTAAATTTTTCTTCCAATGTTCCAGAATTTTCTAGCAACTCTTCTTTCAGTGTTCTACAATTTCCAGTCAATTTTTCTTTTGATGTTCTAGAATTTCCTGTCAATTTTTCTTCCAATTTTCTAGAATTCTCCATTAACTTTTCTTCTGGTTCTCTCGAATTTTCCAATTACTTTTCGTCTGAGTTTTTTGAATTTTCTATTAATTTATCTTCTAACGTTCTAGAATTTTCTAGCAACTCTCATTTAATTCTCCTAAAATCGAATATGCCACATGAAATAAATTCATTAGGATTCTCATCAGCAATTTCCAAAGCTTGTCGGAGACGTTGTTGGAGGACGGTCTTGGTTTCTGTTGTCTCCAGTTCTCGTCCTCCTAGCTCATTTTTGAGATCAACCACTTCCAATTCACTCAATTTCACTGTCTTTGACGCCATTCCATTAATTTGAATTCGAAACTTCACACCTGATCATCAATTGTAACGTTATCCATTTTAATTTAGGGAGCAAAAGCTATTAAACACTACTATTTATTTTTATGATCTTCTAAAATAATAAATTAGATGAATAACACTATTTCTAATAGATAATTCCAAATTGAACTGAAGATCATTACACTACACTATAACTTGTCAATATTGATTTATTTTTGATAACACAATTCATTCAACCACCAGCAGTTATATTATAAGGTCTCTGAGCTAAACTCAATAATCTCCTCGTTGAGTCAGTCACATATATATACCGTGGGTCTCTCTCCACTAAGTTTCTCCTACAAACGTCCAGGCTTTTCTAAGAAACGCTAGAAGGTACCAGCAATTTTCCAGAAAACAAATATATTCGCTTCTATTTCTTGATGTAAAATATTTCCACAATAATACTTAGCACCAGTAAAGCCAAAATGACTAATTCATAGACTTAAATTCGTTACGGTATTCTTGGTCTTATTTACTAACAAATTCTTCACTTATCTTAGAAGCTTCCATATTATATACGGCATTTTGATTTCCTCTCCATTTTTAATGTGAGTTGCTCGGGATCTTTAATTTTCGTTAAACGTGTTTTCAGTGGTGGCCGATAATAATCTCGAATTGTGCGAGACTTATCGCTTTTCCGGAAAGCAAGCTACGTGAAGTGAGCGGACAAAGAGTGTGTAAAGAGGTGTGAATAAAGTGATGTGCGTACGGAGGTGATTAATAGTTAAAATAGAGTTTAAAATCAGGGAAACTTTTGACATTGAACGAGTGACAAGTCTGGACCTAATAGACTGGGAGCTAGTGACAGGTGGGGCTCTCCGATTTTATACCGCTTGCCTTTTTGAGGGTTGATAATGAAATTCCAATTGAAGGTCTAAAAAAAATTGTTTTTTTTCCGTGATATCAAACTGCATGCCTTTGTAATGTTGAATAATTGAAATTATTGTAAAGCCAAGTACTGAAAGGCAAGCATTTCGCAACAGCCCAAGTGGCTCAAAGGGTTGCGTGAACTTATGAGGAAAAATATGAAAAATGCCGTGTTTCCAAATTGCATGCCAATGAAAAGAATTGAAGTTTTAGTCATGAAACCCTTGTGAAATAATTGGCAAGTATTTCCCGTGGGCGCAAGGGTTTGAGATTTGGGGATAATCTTGCATAAATTTTGCACCAATTAGCCGTGATTTCAAATTGCATGCCATTTCCACTGTAAGTAATTTGTTCGATGAATTGTCATTGAGGAAATTGGCATGCACCCCAGGATGTCCCAAAATGGAGGCATGCATTGAGGAAGTTGCAAAAAAAGAAGAAAAATTTCCGTCATTTTATTTTGCATGCCATTGTGTATTTCATTCAAAATAATTTTTTTCAGACGATACAAAAAATTGCAAGCTTGTTGCTCAGGCTCATCATTGATAAATTTTGGAGAAAGGGTTGAGAAAATGTGCCCGTAAATAAATTCTGTAAAATTAACAGGAATTATTTCGCGAAATTATTTATTTAAAGTTTTTGACTAATTTTAAACATTAATGGCCTGGGTGAGTCTCTTCCAAAATATTGCAGAGAGCTACAATTTGAATTACTCATAATGTTTTCATAGCAACAATTCAAAAAATATTCAATTGAAATCACTAGAAACATAAAATTTTCCTATTGATACCAGTATCAGCTCTAACTGGGTATAACATTAAATTGCAACCAATAAGGCACTAGAATAATATTATATCAAAGAGTCCCAATAAGGACGAAACACGTATGTACAGTTGACATCCCAACTTCTGAATTTGTGAAACATTAAGGTTTTGAATCTTGCTATCAATAAAATAATAATCACACATATTAACAACGAAAAAAATAATAATTATCTTCTCACTTTTCCCCTGGAATAAGAATAAGTTATGTGGATGGAATATTGTAACAAAATATATTTTTTAAAGTTGAATTGCCTCCATCTGGAATTTCAGAGTAGGTATATCTTCATTATCATGCAAAAATATTATTATCATTAAGAAAAAATTGAAAGAGGGGAAACGCTCAAGTGTAGAAATGAATGAAGGATGGTAAGTTTTTCAATGAAATTGAAAAAGTCTGGTCTACACTGTTCTATTTCAGCTAGCAATTTGAGCTAAAATAGAACAGTGTAGACAAGACTTTTTCAATTTTGTTGAAGACCTTACTATCCTTCATTATGAAAAATTGAAAAGCTAATTATCAGAAAAAAATAATTAATATTATGGAAAAATCATATCTAAATAGATAATGGGATGTTTCATAATATAAATGAATAGGAATGGGAAAGAGTCTGAAATTGGCAATAATTGCTTATATTTCAATTTCTTCATCATAATTATGGTCAATTGCAGTTTCCTTTTAAGTAGTTTTACCACCTATTTGAGAATAAGTGTCGCTGTCATCATCGTCTGATTCATCCTTATCGTCCTTATTGTCGGCCCTTCTTACAATATCATCCTTTTTAACGCTATTTATTTTCATACTATTCTTTACTTATTTATGCCAGACGGAGAACTAACTGGTATAAAAGTATTGTTTATGAACCTAATTGTATCACTTTGAATATAAAATCTGCATTATCATGGAAGATTCACCTCCTGCCATGTCTATAATTACAAACTAAGTTGATTCTAGGGCATAGTTTCTTGATTTTTCAGAATTTGTAAATGTTTGTCTTATGTTATATGCATTCCATTCTTTATTTTAACTTAGAGCATATTTCTTCATTGAAATACAAAACAGCATGCAAAATAAAATCTCGGAGATTTTCTAACTTTTTATTTTGTCACTTTTCCTAAAGTTTTTCAATGATTGGACAAAGTTGCGTATCATTTTCCAAATGAATTTAAAACAGCATCTATTAATGTAAAATAAAATGGCAGGCAGAATGGAGTCAGAGAAATTTTGCGAGTCTTTTATGCAACTTTCATTATTGTTTAAAATATGAAGGGATTGAGCAAAATGCTTGCCATTTTCCAAATGAATTCAAAACAGCATTTATTAATGTTATCCAAAATGGCAGGAAAAATAAAGTCAGAGAAATTTTGTGTGCTTTTTATGCAACTTCCATTATTATTTAAAATACGAAGGGCTTTAGAAACATGCTTGCCATTTCCTAAATGAATTTAAAACAGCATTTATTGATGTAATACAAAATGGCAGGCAGAATGAAGTCAGAGAAATTCTGCGAGTTTTTTATGCAACTTTCATTATTATTTTTGATATGAAGGGCTTGAGCAACATGCATGCCATTTTAAATTTATAATTATTTCACTATGAAATAAAGTTTTTGCTCCATTTGAGGTAATTTGGAATCATGGCTAATTGATGCAAAATTTATGCAAGATTACCCCCATATTTCAAATCCTTGCGCCAACGAGGAATGCTTGGCAATTTTTTTACAAGGATTTTATGATTAGAACTTCAATTCTTTGCATTGGCATGCAATTTGGAAACACGGCATTTTTCATATTTTTTTTTCACAAGTTCACGCAACCCTTTAAGCCACTTGGGCTATTGCGAAATGTTTGCCTTTCAGTACTTTGCTTTAGATTGATTTCAATTATTCAACATTACAAAGGCATGCAATTTGATATCACGGAAAAAAACAATTTTTTTCAGACCTTCAATTGGAATTTGAACCATGACCGAAAAGCGTGCATCCCTCAATAACATTTTTATCTTTCTTATTAAGAGGTACATTATCAACCCTCAAAAAGGCAAGCGGTATAAAATCGGAGAACCCCACCTGTCACTAGCTCCCAGCCTATTAGAGGCCATAAGTAGCGGTCAGCGCAGGAGCGCAAGTCAGTGGCGTAGTTGGAGTAGTTAGCGGTAGACAAAACTAAAATCTTTAAACTAAAACGAGAAGTGAAAGATTGAATAGAGTGTACCTATCAAAGGGAAGTTTGGGAATGAGTAAAAGAGCAAGAGAAGTAGAAGAAGAATATCAAAGGATATTTAACAAAAGTAAAAAAGTACTTCGCTCACCAGAACAAAGAAAAAAAGAACAAGAGAGGCAAACAGAAAAGAGAGATAACAGAAAATATATCAATAAATCAGGAGAAGACAGAATAGAAGAAAGAGTAATGGAGGAATTGAAGGACATGATGCGAACAATGCTGGAAAAAATGGATGAAAATACGAAAGTATTAAAAAAAGAGATAATGGAAGTATAATCAGAAATGGAAAAGAAAGATGAAGCATGAAAGAGAGAAAAACAAAACTTATTAGAAAGAATAGATAATCTGGAGAGAAACGTAGGAAAGAAGAAAGAATGAAAAGTGTAAAATTATGTTCAATAAGTAGTCTATTTATTCCAAATATGTATTTTATTTAAATATAATAATTGCACTATTTTATATGACAGTCTTTCATATATCAATCTATCTATATACTTTTTTTTTCAAGTATCTTGATTCAAACTTTTTATTAGTTTATATTTTCATTCTATATTCAACAGCCACACTCAATGAAAACATGAATTACAAATTTAACAAACTCAAACAATTACAAAATTTACTAAATTTCAATTTGCTCAATGGCTTGGTTAAGATGTCGGCTACTTGGTCTTCTGACGGGATATACTTTACTTCGATTATTCTTGACTCAACCAATTCTCTTATAAAATGATATTTGATATCAACATGTTTCTGTCTTTTGTGAAGCTCTGGATTTTTAGCTACTTTTATAGCAGATTGATTATCTTCGTAAATTATAATAGGCTTATCAGTTGGTATTTGCAAATCTTGTAAGAGATTTCGAATCCAACAGGCTTCCGATCCTGCCAAACTTAGCGCCATATACTCTGCTTCTGTTGAAGATAATGCAACACTCTGTTGTTTTCTACTGCACCATGACACTGTACATCCAAAAACTTCAAAAATATACCCTGTAGTGGATTAACGATCAAATAAATCTCCACCCCAATCAGCATCAACGAATCCAACAATTGTGGGAGCTTCTAGATCTCTTTTGTATATAAGTTTCTTTTCTAAAGTTCGTTTTATGTAACGGAGCATTCTTTTTAGTGCTTTCCATACATCTTCATTTCCTAAATTTTCATATCTACTCAAATAACTTGTTGAAAAACATAAATCAGGACGTGATCCTAGTAGTGCATACATGAGACAACCAATTAGTTGTCTGCATTTATTTTCTTCTACTTCACTTCCTTTCAAAACTTTGTTCCATTGGCGTGTCAACTGACTTACTATCTATCATACCATATTTTTCCAAAATATTCTGGAGATAAGAAGTTTGACTTATTTCAGTTATTCCATCTATCTTCTTACTTGAAATTGATAGTCCGAGATAATGAGTAGCTAGTTCCAAATCAGTCATCTTGAAATCTTTGTTCAATTCTTTCTTGAAGTTTTTAACTTCTAATTCGTCAGTTCCGCATATTAATAGACCATCAACATATAATACTACGTAGATAATTTTTTTACTAGTTGTAGATTTCACGTATAAACAATAATCTACCTGAGATCGAATAAAACCTTGTTCCATCATAAAATCATTGAACTTTTGATTCCAATATTTTGGTGATTTTCTCAATCCGTATAATGATTCATTCAACTTCAGAACCATATTATTTCCAATTTGTATACCTTCTGGCGTTTTTATATAAACATCTTCGTTAATATCACCATACAAAAAAGCACCCTTCACATCCAGTTGATACAATTGTAACTCGAAATAATTACTCAATGCAATTAGTATACGAACTGTGGTTAATTTGGCAACTGGGGAGAAAATTTCAGATAAATCAAAATCATCTTTTTGTTGAAAGCCACGAGCTACTAGCCTAGCTTTAAGAGTTTTAGTCTCGTTGTCTTGATTTCTCTTCATTCGAAAAATCCGTTTTGTACTTATTTCTTGATATTTTTCTGGTCTTTTTACTACATTCCATGTGTCATTTTCTTCGAGAGTTTCTAGTTCTTTTCTAATTGCTTCTAACCATAAATCTTTATTTTCGCTTCTAATGGCCTCTTCGTATGTTAGAGGTTCATTAGTTTCTGCTAAGCACATATTACATACTTCATGATAATTCTTCTCCAACTTGCTTCTATCTCTTAAATTGTATTTATGGATTTTTTCTTCAATTTTATCTGCTTTGTCTGCATTTATTATTTTTATTTCTTCTTCTCCTGGGGTAGCACTTACTTCTTCTCCTGGGGTAGCACTTACTTCTTCTCCTGGGATAGCACTTTCTTCTTCTATTGATGTAGTACTTGCATCATCTACTTCCGAAATTCCTATTATAGTTTGTTCTTCTTCAGCTTGTTTTTCTGTTTGTTCTCGTTCTTCTACCATCTTATTTTCTAAATGTATAATTGGTCGTTCGTTTGTGTTATTTAGAATCTTCGGTTCAACAAACCAAACGTCACGAGCAGTAATTATCTTCCCCTCGTATTGTGAATATATTCTGTAAGCTTTAGAATTTTCTTCATATCCAACGAAAATACCTTTCTTACTTTTAGAATCCCATTTTCTTCTCTCTTGTTTTGGGATATGCACAAAAACTTCAGTGCCAAAAATTCTAAGCTCTTCTAAATTAGGCTGTCTCTTGAACCACAATTCATACAGAGTTTTCCCCTTTACAGAGCTTTTACCAGTTTTATTCAAAATATAAACAGTAGTGTCAACTGCCTCTGCTCAAAAAGCTTTTTCTATATTCTTCGCTCTGAGCATTGTTCTTGCTGCTTCTGTAACGGTTCTCATTTCTCTTTCAATAGAACCATTTTGTTCTGGAGTATATTTAACAGATTTTTGATGTCGAATTCCAAGATCATCTAGTATATTCTTTAGAGCTTTATTCACGAATTCAGTACCGTTGTCAGTTCTAAGAACTTTGACTTCATTTCCTGTATCATTTTTAGCCATAGTTGAAAAACTTTTCAGTTTGCTTACAGCTTCTGATTTGAATTCCAGAAAATGAACAAATCGATAATGTGAAAAATGATCTTTAATTAGAAGAAAATATTTTGATCCACCAAAACTTATAGTTTCCATAGAGGCCGCAAGATCAGCACTTACTATTTGACATGTATTTGTTAATTCTGTTTTACTTGTACCAAAAGACAATCTGTGCTGCTTTCCCTTCAAACAGTAATCACAAAAATTGTTCTCATTGTCAATATAATCAATATTAAGTTGTTTCAATACTGATCTTACTTGCGTGTAGTTCTGACGAGCTAATCGTTCGTGCCAAATTTTTATATTTTCCCTACTACTGCTAGTAAATCCAGCATTTGCTTCATCTTCTCTTGATTTAAATATCATTCTGAATAATTTTCCTTCTCTTTTGGCTAGTGCACAACAAACATTATCTCGATTTATAACTTTACATTGACTTTCATTTACAATTAGTTTATATCCTTTATCAACCACAGTACTTGCAGAAAAAAGATTCACTTTTATTTCAGGAACATACAATACGTTTTGTAGAACTGAGGGAATTCATTTTGATCCATTATACGCTGAAATTGATACATCTCCAACACCTTGAGCTTCAATAGTAGTACCATTACTAAGCTTTATAAATTTACGTTTACTTGTTACTTCACAAAACCATTCTTTATGATTTGTCATGTGTTCCGTTGCACCACTGTCCAGATACCACGTATCTTGAACATCGTTTCCAAACATTGCAATACTACTAAAACGATTATCTTTCACTGCTTTATTATTGTTTTGACCTGTTTTATTATTTTTCATTAATTTAAATCTGCAGTTGCTTATAACATGGCCTGGTTTCTTACAATAAAAACAAACTTTACTTTGTTCTCTACTTTTATTTCGGAAACAATCTTTTTTAACATGACCTGGCTTTTCACACGTAAAACATGTTTTCTTAGCTACCATTTTACTTGCTAAAGCACAGTTATCAGATTCATTCGTCTTTTTATTATTCATTCTTTCTTCTTCAATTAATAATCTTGATAATAATTCAATCAAATTTTGCTTGTCACTAGAAGTAGACTCCCAAGCTGACGTAAAATGAGAAAATTCTGTAGGCAACGACATAAGAATCTTTGTTATCAACATTTTTTCTGATACATTTCCATCTAATTGTTTCATTTGATTAACCAACTCTTCCAATTTGGACACATGAATCGATATTCCTTAATTTTCATATTTGTAATTTAAAAACTTCTGTTGAATCATATGCAAGCTTATTTCTGATTTCTTGTCGAAAACTGAAAGTAATGTACTCCACATTTCATATGCTGTTTCGCAGCTTATAATATGATGCAATGGAGCTTCTTCTATTCTTGATACAATCAATTCCTGAGCCAATTTGTCTTTAATTGACCATTCTTTTAAAGGTTTTCCACATTCATTTTTGTCAGAATTAGGTTCTACAAATGGTCTACTATTCTTTTCGCAAACATCGTAAACATTCTTTGATTTCAAAATTATTCTTGTTCGGAATTTCCAAACTGCCCAATTTACGTTTCCTCTTAATAAAAAAGTATTGTTTATTCCATCCATATTCCAGTATTTACTACAACACAATGTACTGTATCTCGAACCTACTTATTTATTATTCGTGTCTGGGCCTCATAACCTGTAGAATTATGTTCAATATATATATATATATATACTTTTTCAAGTATCTTGATTCAAACTTTTTATCAGTTTATATTTTCATTGTATATTCAACAAAAAGGAAGAACAACATAGTAATAAAGGGCTTAAAGTTAAAACAGGGAACAAAGGAAGAAATTGAAGTCTGGTTAGAAGAAAAGCTACAAGTCAAGGCAGACATCAAACAAGTCATAACGCTGAATATGTATACGGGAAAAGAAATAATAAAAACTGAATTAGCATGTTGGGAAGAAAAACAAAAGATTATGGAGGCTAAAAATAAACTAGCAGAGACAAATATATTTATAGATAATGATCTAACATGGGAAGAAAGAACAATTCAAAGAGAAATAAGAAGCATCGGAAAAGAAGAGAAGGCAAAAGGAAAAAGTATAAAAATTGGTTATCAAAAGATAACAATCAATAATATACTATATATCTGGAGCAAGCAACTGAAAGGAATTACAGCACAAGAAAACAAAGTAGAGGCAAATAAGCAAGGACCTAACAATTCATCAAGAAAAAGGAGAAGTGAACAAGAAAGTTCAAAAAACGAATAGCAAATGAAACAACAAGAAAAGATCAAATAAAGACAAACTAGCAGAAACAAAGGATAATGCAAATAGGAACATGGAACATTAGAAGTTTAAAGGACAAAGAAGAAGAATTAATAGATGAATTCGAAGAAGCAGAGATAGAAATTTAAGCAATAACGGAGACAAAAAGAAAAGGAAAAGGAATAACAAGCCTAAGAAATAATCATACACTAATATATAGCGGAGTCGATGAAAATGAAAGAGCAAAAACTGGAGTGGGTTGCGTAATACATAAAAAAATAGAACACTCAATTAAGGAATGGGTTGGAGTAAATGATAGAATTCTTACTATAAGACTAGAAGATATTGAGGGATTCAAAGCAAGTATAATAATAATATATGGACCAAATGAAGACAACTAAAGATGATTTTTGAGACACGCTATAGTTAGAAATTGAAAAATTAGTAGAACCTATATACGTAATGGGGGACTTTAATGCAAGAGTGGGTAACAAAAATAAAGGTTTGGAAGAAATAATAGAAACTCATGCTGAGCCAGTAAGAAACAATAACGGCAACAGACTAATAGATTTCTGCATCATAAACGGATTGATGACATTGAACACGATCTTCGAGCACAAAGAAATCCACAAATATACCAGAGAAGTAAGAAGCAGGAACGAAAGATCGCTAATAGACTATTTTCTAACCAACATCACACAAAGAAAGAATGTTAATGATGTAAGAGTGAAAATAGGGAATAAAATTGAAAGCGACCATCATCTAACGACAGCAAAAATAAGAGTAATGAATAAGGCATCACAAAAACAGAAGACAAGTAAAAAAGAGAAAAATACAATGAAAATAAGAGTAGATAAGGAAAAGGAAACAAGAGAGAAGTACGAAGAAGACATAAGTGAACTTATAAACAGCACATCGAAACCAAATTTGAATAACGTAGAAGAAATGTGGAGTACATTTAAATATATTTTAGAAGAGGCAGCAAAAAGAGCGCGCGGAGTGATCAGCAAAACAGGCTACAACAAGCAAACACACTGGTGGAATGAAGAAGTTAGAGAAGAAGTTAAAAAGAAGAAGCAGAAATGGAAAATACTCCTCAATACAAAAAAACTAGAAGATAAGGAAGGATACGAGAAACAAAAGAAAAAAACGAAGGAAGTTATCAAAATTCCTAAGGCAAAATCTTGGGAACAGTTTGGAAATAAGTTGGAAGATAATTTTAGAGAAAATAAAGAATTATTCTATAATACATTGAAAAACAGCAAAAAAGGAAAAAAAAGTGCATTAAGACAACTATATGACAAACAAGGGAATATTTTGAAAGAAAACGAGGAAATAACAGGAAGATGGAGAGAACACTTCGAGGAATTGCTGGAAGGAAAACACTCTTACAACGACAATGAAGAAGAGGAGATCCAGCAATGCGGGAACTTCAACAAGCAAAGAAGAACAGAGAATATAACAGAAGAAGAGATGAAACTAGCACTAAATAGGCTAAGAAACGGAAAAGCTGCGGTACACGATGGAATAAGACCAGAACAACTTAAATACATGGAGCCAGCAGGAGAACAAATACTATTAGTGATGCCGGATAAAATCTGGACAACAGGAAAAATCCCTAAAGATTGAGAAAAGACAGTGATTTTTCCCATTTGTAAAAAAGGAGACAATAGAAATTGTAACAATTACAGAGGGATATCACTAATATGCACGACAGCCAAAGTATATGAAGCCATACTAGAAAAGAAACTAAGACAAGAGGTGGAATCGAAAATGGAAAGGTCACAAAGCGGATTCAGGAAAGGACATTGCACACAAGACCCCACATAATCACAATTAGGATGCTTATAGAAAAAACTCTGATACAAGAAAGCAAGCTCTATATTATGTTTGTTGATCTAGAAAAAGCTTTTGACCGAGTTTCACGGAAACAAATGTGGAAAATATTGGGAGAAAGACAAATGAACATAGAACTATTAAACGCCATAAAAAGCGTGTACAGAAGAATAACAAATTACATAAGAACGGGTAAAATAGAAGATAAAACAATGAAAGTAGACATTGGACATTACCAGTTGACCGTAACTGAAATAGCAGAGTGTGCATTTGCAGACGATCTAGCAGTCCTGGCTAAGAATGAGGAAGATATGGAATATAATTTGAATGTATGGAACGAGGAATTGAGAAAACACAACATGAACATAAATGTAAAAAAAAAAACAAAAGTAATGGTGATATCGAAAGAAGACATAATCACTAGTATAAAGCTGAACAGATGCGAAATAGAACAAGTAGAAGACTGTACATATCTAAGAGCAACAATAAATAATAAGTGAAATATGGAACCAGAAATCAATAAAGGAATACAAGCAGCTAGCAGAAATTACTACGCACTCAACAAAGCGGTACTATGTAACAAGCAAGTATCAAATAATATAAAAATGACACTATACAAAAAGTATACCGACCAGCTTCAATATACGGAAGTGAGTCGTGGATACTCAAGCAGAGACTGAAAAGTAAAGTACAAGCATCAGAAATGTGATACTTAAGAAGAGTTGAAGGTGTTACAAGGATAGACAGAATGAGAAACGAACGAATAAGAGATAATTTAGAAATAGAGAGCATACATAAGACTATAGAGAAGAAACAAGTTTCATGGTATGGTCACTTAGTCAGAATGTCAGAGGAAAATTAGACAAAGCAAGTTTGGAAAGCGAAAACCACAAGAAATAAGAAAAGAGGAAGACTAAAGAAGACCTGGGAAAAAAACCTAAATGAAATTCTCCACAGAAACAACATCAGCTGGCAAGAAGTAAAAAGAATAGCACAAAATAGACAAGAGTGGAAAGAACTGATCAATAACTTAAAGTGAAAATAATTACAATCTAGATACTCGAAACGGTATAAATAGATTCAAAAAGATTAATCATAAATTAAAAAAAAGTATTCTAATGTACTGGAATGTTCTGTAAATTTTTCTTCTAATGTTCCAGAATTTTCTAGCAACTCTTCTTTCAGTGTTCTACAATTTTCAATTAATTTTTCTTCTGATGTTCCAGAATTTCCCGTCAATTATTCTTCCAATTTTCTAGAATTCTCCATCAACTTTTCTTCTGATTCTCTTGAATTTTCCAATTACTTTTCGTCTGAGTTTTTTGAATTATCCATTAATTTATCTTCTAACGTTCTAGAATTTTCTAGCAACTCTTATTTCATTCTCCTAAAATCGAATATGCCACATGGAATAAATTCATTAGGATTCTCATCAGCATTTTCCAAAGCTTGTCGGAGACGTTGTGGAGGACGGTCTTGGTTCCTGTTGTCTCCAGTTCTCGTCCTTCTAGCTCATTCTTGAAATCAACCACTTTCAATTCACTCAATTTCAATGTCTTTGACGCCATTTCATTTATTTGAATTTGGAACTTCACACCTGATCATCAATTGTAATGTTATCCATTTTAATTTAGGGAGCAAAAGTTATTAAACACTACTATTTATTTTTATGATTTATTAAAATAATAAACTAGATAAATAACACTATTCCTAATAGATAATTCCGATTTGAACTGAAGATCATTACACTACACTATAACTAAACTTCAATTATTTATGTCAATATTGATTTATTTTTGATAACACAATTCATTCAACCACCAGCAGTTATATTATAAGGTCTCTGAGTCAAAATCAATAATCTTCTCGTTGAGTCAGTCACATATATATACCGTGGGCCTCTCGCCACTAAGTTTTTCCTGCTAACGTCCAGGCTTTTCTAGGAAACGCTAGAAGGTACCAGCAATTTTCCAGAAAACAAATATATTCGCTTCTATTTCTTGATGTAAAATATTTCCACAATAATTCTTAGCACCAGTAAAGCCAAAATGACTAACTTATAGACTTAAATTCGTTACAGTATTCTTGGGTTTATTTACTAACAAATTCTTCACTTATCTTAGAAGCTTCCATATTATATACGGCATTTTGATTACCTCTCCATTTTTATATGATGATCTAATTCAGCACAAAAACCATGTCCAATGAAGGAAAAAACTTTTCATAACTCATTTTTTAAATGAATAGATATGTTTATTGAGTATATGAGTTCTGTATAAATTAATTGGACGTACAACGTTTCAACAGCAAAGTGCTGTCTTTCTCAAGTGTAAAGGAATATGAAAGTAAATAAATGAATGAATAAATTATTTTCATATTTCTTTACACTTGAAAAAGGCAGCACTTTGTTGACGGAACGTTGTGTTTCTAATTAATCTATACAGAACTTATATACCCAATAATACATATTTATTCATTTGAACTATGTTCACATTATCACCTTTTTACACGTTTATAACATAAAAATTCAATTTTGGAGTATGGAGATTGGATATTTTTGGGGCGTTCTTGATCGCCAGTATATTTGATTCGCTATTGATCAGCATTCCAAAAAGCTTCTAGGTACGCATTTTTAGAGGATATTCATATTGTTTTCATCAAATCTTATTTCTTTATCGATATATAATGTAAAAATCAAATTTATGATTTTAACTTCGAAATTATGAAGTTAGCATACACTTTGAATTTTTTATCGTTTTCTACTCTCAAAAAAGTACCTTAAAACCTAATTCCAGCATCATCACATTTTTCAAGAAGTCTTGGTTTTAATTTAGCTCTGACAACTGGGCTAAAAAGAGCTCTTCATTTCCGAAAATATTTGTTTTATGTAAGGACTAAAATATAACTCCCATCTGTCACTTGACCTATGACAGCTATCACTTTGACAATGACAGCTGTCACTCTGACAATGATAGCTGTTACTTTGCAATTACAGATCTAAATCTGACAGTTGTTAAAATTGTTGGACTGAAATTCCCTTGGATCGGAATAAAAATAAATATTGCTACACAATTTATTTTGAGGAAGACTTAAACATCACTTTTTGTCAATTCTATTGAGATTTTGAATAATTGAATCATCAGCTGATATTTTGATGTTAATAGTTTGAGATAAAATATGTGATATCTATTATCAACATGAAATATTCCATTATCTGGCCTTATACTGTTCAAGAGCGATTAATCTAACTTAATACTATTTCAGAGGAGACTTTCGTCCTTCTTGATTCACTACGCTTCAGTTCTCTTCTATATTTCATATCTCCAACATCGATGGATTCCATAAAGATTATTAAATGATTCATTCAATGATATTCACTTTGCACAGTTGACCAATTTTCTACTGCAGAAACTATTAGTATGGATCAACTGTTGATACTAGAATGACGCCGAATGGGTCGACTAGAACATTTCTAAAAATATGTGCACCTAGACCTAAAGAAAACTTACCGAGCTGTTGGTACTAGGTTTGTGTTGGTTGATAATTTTTGATTTTGAATTCCGTACATTTTTTTGAGACTTTGACATTTCGATCCCTGGTCGAAGGATCGAAACGTCAAAGTTTAAATAAAATATACAAAATTTAGGATCAGAAGCTATTTATTATTTAATAAAATTCTGAAAAATGTTAAGATTAATAGGTTTGTTTTGATTTGGGCTCGAATTCCAAAGTTTGTGCTATCAATTTATGCTTGTAATTAAAATTGAAAAGTGCTGGGTCTATATAGATATTAAATGTGTAGGCTTGAGTATTTTGCTGGCACATGCTTTTAACAAATGGGTCCTGAGGAATTGGCGAGACACCTTGGTATTCTATAAAAAATATAATTCATCATATATAAAGACAGAGTTAATAGTGGGTAAGGCAGTCAATAATTGAGCCAAAAAATTAACACTCTTGTTAATTTGTCAAGCTTTCGATTTTTTATATAAAATCATCTTCAGATCTTCAGGATGATTAGTTGAAATTAGAATTGAGATTCTTAAGCATTCAGAATAAATATAAGTTGTCATTTTGTGGTTATGTTTTGCCACATGTTATTAAAATTTATTTTGCTCCAATGAGTCATAAGTATATAGACATTTTGTGTCTACGTTCCTCTAAATGTGTAACCTGTGAACTAAACAATTAAGTGTAAATTATATAAACGGTCTGTGGTTTTTTTTAAATTAGCATATTTCACGTCTACAACGACACTTTCTGCTGTTTTAATATAATCATGACTCATTGGAGCAAAATAAATTCTAATAACATTGTGGTGAAACATAACCACAAAATGACAACTTATATCAGGCGCGTGCAACCCGCCAGCCTGGTGGACCAACAAACCAAAACATTGCCTTTGATATCATTGCGCTTGGTTGGCGTATTGTGGATTTAATGTTTATTTAGTGAAATTTTGTTTTAAAAATTATTTTTAGCATAATGTCTATATTATTCGAAAATTATTATTCTCTGTCAGACAATATAGAACAGGTATTTGGAAGAAATAATTCGTTTATTATCTATGAAGATCCATATGTGGTGGAGATGAAAGAAATAAGACATTTTCATGGTAATTCTTAGAGTTTATTCAGCTAATGAAGGAAGCTAAACAAAACCATAATATGTTATAACTTGTAAAAGCT
This sequence comes from Dromius quadrimaculatus, assembly GCA_963989225.1. Taxonomy (NCBI): domain Eukaryota; kingdom Metazoa; phylum Arthropoda; class Insecta; order Coleoptera; family Carabidae; genus Dromius; species Dromius quadrimaculatus. The sequence continues at coordinate 27,814,388 of OZ022331.1, read as the reverse complement.
TACATGAAACTTTAAATTATGAACACTAACCGACATGACTATAATCTTCAAAAGTATTTATAGAAGTCTATAATAAAATAATGATTTATTTGTTTTTTGATTTAATATCTTTTGAGACAATTTGAATTGAATTTTCTATTCCAAGTAAATATTATTGATTATTTATTTTGCTGTTGAGCCATATGCTTGAAATGATGGAAAAAATGGTAGAATTCTAATTATTCTGACCTGTACAAAGCAGAACCCTACATCTTTGCCTATATTTAAAAAAAGTACTCAATTAGGATCATCTTTATCGTCCAAAAAACTAATTGGCCTATAATTTAAAAATAATTCTACGGTTTGAGTTTTTAGCGATTTTATAAAAATATAGTGTAATAGTTGCGTCTGAATTAAGATCATGCATTTATTAAATGGATATTATATGAAAATTTTAGTTTATACAACAAAACATAACTTATATTCAGCTTGAACAATTTGTTTATTCTGTTGTATTACTTCTAACCTATAAAATCTGACTCAATTTCAGATACTTTATGTACTTTATGCAGGCATAAATTTCAATAATTATCCTATATGCACTTGAACTTTATATATCAGATTCAAATGAATAAAATACCTGCTGTTACAGATATGGCTTTACTTAATTTTGGTGTCAGTTAAAGCACTCCTTTTCAGAGCATTTTTCTTGTTTTTCAATTAATAGAGGAATAGTTCTTCCTCTGAAGTTTTTATCTGTAATAAATCCATAAAAAGATGAACCTGTACAGCCTCACTTTTCTAAAAACAACCAACAACAGCACTAGAATTGGAGTATTATTAAATGTGTTCCATATGACAGAACGTTTGTTGGTTCACCAGGCTGACATCTTTAAATGTCTGTGACGTCACGTACACGTACCTAATTTAATCTGAAAGCTCAAAAATCTTCATTCTAATCTCAACTAATTGTCCTAAAGATGATTTTATATAAGAAATCGAAAGCTCAACCAATTAAGAAGAGTGTTAATTTCTTGGTCCAATTATTGACTGCCTCACCCACTATTAACTCTGTCAACGTAGCTAATTCCAGTCTATGTATACAGGGTCTAACAGAAATAGGTGAATTAATTCTAACCTGTAATGCAATTTGTCAAGCATAACAATCGTTCTCAATAACTTTTTTCCGTGAATCCTCTGGATATAGAGTAAAAATTCATCAAAGTTTTGTCAAAAATTTCATAGTGCGCCTATGGTTCTAACTGAATGTTTCTCATTTGTTGGAAGAATGACAGCTGTCGATTTAAAGGAGTATTTTGCAACTTTGAGCCATCGTACTCTTGTCAATCATTCATTTTAAACTGAAAGAATATTAGTAATTTGGCAATACATTGATATTCACTTACCTGGATAATTCTATTTTTACATAATATACTGGAATAAAGACTAAATTTGACTCTGTAATCAACAATTTGGTCTTTTAGTCGAATCAATATGTCATTTTTAAGAAATTTGATTTATATTTAGGGATTTCACGTATATTTTTTGATAGTACATTTCTTAAACATAGGATTGTCTGCACAAGTTCATTGCTCTTGAATCAGCTGATTCGAATTGTCTGAAACTGTGTCAGGAGTGTCAGACTGTGCTGCCATCTACGAGCAGTTCAAAAAGTAGTTTCTGTTCTCAACTTACATACTTCATTAGAAATAGATCAGAAACATGAAGAGAATATCATTCAAGGATTTATTCAAAGGAAACGGTGGAATATTAAATGAAATGCAATTCTAAATTATTCAATTCACTAAATAATTCAATAGAAATATTGCTACATAAAATTTTGAAGATTCTATTCTTGAAGAACAGAAAATATAACCTATAAGTGTATCAAACTGAATTTGGTAATTGATTTGAGATATTTTCTGGAATATATGATACAATATCTCATTTATTCAGCAGATCAATTTATTGAAACGACCTGAGTGTGAAGTTTGTAATAATATGAGAAAAACTGATACACAGGTGCTTCATTTATAAATTGATCTATCTCATTCATCTCGTCTGCTCTTTCACGTTTCAGATAAACGTTAAGTTCTAAATATCCCATGATATTCTCATCATAATGTATAAGTGCATAATATTTTGACATTAAATACATTAGCGAAGGCACAATAATTGAATTTTTAGTGAAAAATGACAATACAGAGATCGTTCCAAATAAATTCGCTAAGCTAATCCTAAACTGCCCGTGAAATCGTAGACAGAATTAATAATAATTTATAATCGGTTTTATTCCAGAATTTATTTGAAGGAATTGATAACTCACATATGTCAAAATCAATTATTGTACTTATTTCTGTTATACCCTGTATATATATATATATATATATATATATATATATATATATATATATATATATATATATATATATATATATATATATATATATATATATATATATATATATATAAATATATATATTTATATATATATATATATACAAATACATTTTATTCCGGATAATATTCATGTAAATCTAGTACATGTACAAATGTACATGGTGCTGAGCTTGTATAGAAACCCAATTCAAACTTTGCGCTCCTTAGAAGAGATTGTTGGAATTTATACATTCTATTCATACTTCATAGAAAAATGGCAAAGAGAGAACAGGAGATCCATGTACAATGATTTAAGCACTGATACCAATTGCTGTGTTCAGTTTTATAATAAATAGTGGAACTCCAATCTCAGTGTCACGCTGAATTCCCAAAATCAAGTGTGAAATAATGGCACAGACTCCAGGAACCACTACAAATCAGCACTAACTATTCAGGTATGAGTACATTCGACATGATACAAATTGTGAGAATTTTTCATGAGAGTTCTATAATCTGAGAGCTAAACAGTATTCGAATATATTTTTACTCAGTTGTAATTCAGGAAACAAGCGTGTGAACTCAGGCATATATAAAAAAAATCCATATAAAACATACCTGGAGATGGAAACCTAGATGAATTATTTCTTCGAAAGTATCATATTCTACAGTTTTGAAATTTATTAGAGAAGAAGTGAGCTTACACTTGTAGGAATTATTGATGATTGTCGTCATGAAAATCCATATTGTCCTAAGAAATAGAGCAATGTACCTGCTTTCAGTCAACCTATGAAAATTGGATAATGGTTGCTCTAGTAGCAACTTGAACCAAGCCTGAAAGAGATTTATTTAATTCGTAAATGAAATGAAATTTGTCAGTCCTACTTTTAGTTTTGAGAGTGATAGATTCTCCAAATATGCAGCTATATCTACATACATAGTTATCACAAAGTTATTTGTTATATATGGATGAATCTCTCCAATCATATTTTGATCCATCAACAAATGAAGTCCATCCCTATTTAACAAACTGCTATAGCTACGCATTGAACGCTATGCTGGAACAACGTTGTGAGCACCAATTTGTGCATATTTGGGTTTTTCATGGAACAACGCTGTATGTCGAAAATAATCATCTGACAGAGAAGTATAATTAGTGATTTCTTGGGTATTCTATTACAGTTTTAAAACTAGTTGACTTACATCCTCCGATGTAACAACGTTGTACGTCCTACTGTCGCGCGCAAATTCAGTCACATTTCTTCACATGTTTTCACGTTGAAGCTCTTTTTAATACATACTTTGCTGTTTGGTGAAGAAATTGATGTTCCTTAGACCAAATTAGTTATCACGCAGATCAACAGAGGCAAAAGACGAAAGCTGAATATTGACAGATGTACTTTGTTTTAACGTTTTAACCGCCGTATTTCCACAAAAAAACTTTGTAACAGACGTGGATATACAACGTTGTTGTATTAAAATATAACAATTACGTTGATAAATACCTATTCTGAGTGCTGTGACGATGTGCCTTACGATTTAACGCTAGTACAGTATATGTCGTCATAACGCAGCACTTAGCGCTCTTGCTTGTGGCACAAGCTGCTTGGGTTCGCGTCCCGATCGATGCAACTTTTTTCCCATATTTTGTTTTAACAATCAATAAACCTCAACAGGGATCATGGAAATCATATTCACAGTTCGACGGTTTTCTTGACTAATTTTTTGGCTCAAAACAGTCCATTTGCTGTGAGTATAAAAAAGGCCCTCAGCACACAGAGAGTGAGTTGAAGTGCAGCGTCTACCTGCAATTCAGCCTTCTCTAGCAGCAGCACCCTTATGAGTTGAGTCCAAATTCAAAGCATCAGATCTATCCAACCAATAATTTTTTTCTAACGACGGTGTTGCAACACAATATCCTACCTTCCGCCGGCGCCTTCCCGGCAATCCTTTGGTCGCGTCTACCGGCCGCCTGTACCTTGGTCGCGCCCACCGGCCGCCTCTACCCTGGGTCGCGTCTACCGATCACCGTACCTTGGTCGCGACTACCGACCATCCCCGGTTACCGTCAACGCTCACGACCATTGTTAGATTCAATTGCTGGACTCATTCTCAGATTTTATTCTTAGTATCAGTATTATTTTCTCTCACTGTATGCAGATTGCAGTAACAGTCACAGAATTGAGAAAGAAATCATTGCTAGATTCAATTGTTGGATTCAGTCTCAGATTTTATTTTTATTATCAGTATTATTTTTTTTTTACTGTATGCAGATCCCAGTAACAGTCACAGAATTGAAAATGAAATCATGGTTGGACTCAATTGCTGGATCCAGTCTCAGATTTTATTCTTATCATCAGTATTATTTTTTACCGTATGCAGATCGCAGTAAAAGTTTCAGAATTTAGAATCATTGTTAGATTCAACTGTTGGATTCATTATCAGATTTTCTCAAATTATTTTGTTCTAACAATCAACCAATCTAAACAGGGATCATTAGAATCATATTTACAGTTCAACGGTTTTTTTGTACCTTGGTCGCGTCTACCGGCCGCCTTCACCCTGGTTCGCGTTTACCGACCGCCATACCTTGGTTGCATCTACCGACCATCCTACGTTACCGTCAACGCTTACGACCATTGTTAGATTTAATTGTAGGACTCATTCTCAGATTTTATTCTTATTATCAGTATAATTTTTTTTACCGTATGTAGATCGCAGTAACAGTCACAGAATTGAACAAGAAATTATTGTTAGATTCAATTGTTGGACTCATTCTCAGATTTTATTTTTATTATCAGTATTATTTTTGTACTGTATGCAGATCGCAGTAACAGTCTCAGAATAAGGTATTTTCATGAATTTATTTAATATCTTTATTTCACTGTTTACATCGTGATAACATAGTAAAAAATATGAATCAAGTTAAAAAAATATTTGAAATTGAGAATAATTTTGAGCTGATTAAACGTCGCCATTTTCGCGCGCTCTATTGATAACGTCGAATAATATGTCCAGTGTCATTACAGTCCATTTTTTATTACAGGTGTTTTCGTTGTCAACTTATTTCAGTTTTAAAAAAGCTCAAAAGTCAGTTTATAAGTTTTGCATTGTGTCTGAATGCAAAATACTATCAAAAACGTACCTGATAAAGTCTTTTTTCCAATCCAGATAGGTTTTTACGTACGTAAGAAAAGATGTAAGTCTATCAGAAAAGATGAAGTATCATAATAAGCTTGACAGATCATAAATAACATTATATGTGATTGGTTTTAATGAAATACAGTGTATGTATGCGGTTTAGTTCAACATTTGCTCAATTTAAAATAAACAAAAATCATAGGTTATGTTTACTGCTCATCATATTTCGGATTTTATCTATCAAAATAGCGTATATAATATGTTATTATTGAATAATTACTTTGCAGTGCTCCCTCTTTTTACTTCAGCGGACGTAAAATTTGGATTTGAAAGAGAATAAGACGACATCATGAATAGGTCTATTCTTGGCAGATTATCCGATTGTGATTTTTCAAAACCACTTTGTCTTAAATGATTCATAATCTCACTAGGATGCTGAAACTACACATAAACAATAAATGAATTTACAACACACACGTTATTACTATTAGTCCAAGATCCCAGGCCCGCCAGACGTTACTTATTTTCTGAGAAACAGAATGTGTGGAATAGAGTAGTGCTAGCATGTTCTTTGATCATACGCATATTCGCTAGTTTGTGCCGACGGCCAATTTACAGATACGAGGTGCTAGAGGTACGTTAAAACATTAGTAACTTTTTTTAAATTCTGAGAGCTGATTTCGTACATGCGTGCGTAACTCGCAAATCTCAAAACTGGTCGAACGTATAATGTTGAAATTCTGCATTTAAGACTAGTATAGGGTCTAGTTGTGCACCTCGCATTATGGTTCAAAGCGTCTACGTCTGTACCGGAAGTGCACTTTACCTAAAACTTTTTTCGAATCTTTCTAATAAATCCAGAATGATCAACCGAAGGATGTTGAAATTCAGTATTTGATCTTGATGTTAATCTAGAATGATTATCTGCTATTTTTGTAAGAATCGGTTTGGCCAGGAGTGCACATTACTTGGAACTTTTTTTGAATTTTTTGCATAAATTTAGAATGATCCGCCATAGCATATTGAAATTTCGTATTAAGAACTTTTATAACATCTCATTGTACATCTTGCATTATGATTGCGATAGGATGAACCGGAAGTGCACTTTACTTGCAACTTTTCTTCAATTTTTCGCATAAATTCAGAATGATCAGCCATAGGATACTGGAATTTAGCATTTGGAATTGTTGTAGCATCTTAATGGACATCTTTTATTTCTGTAACAATCGGCTGAGCACTTTATATGACAGACTTTTCGAATTTTTCGCATAGATTCTAAACTATTGGTTGTAGAATATTTGAATTTTGTATTAGGCACTTTTATAATATCTAGCTGTACACCTTGCATTATGATCGCTATCGACTGAGCCAGAAGAGCACTTTATTCGAGACATTTTTTGAATTTCCTGCATAAATCCAAAATGATTGAACGTATAGATTGTTAGAATTCAGTATTTAGGACAATTATACCGTCTGGATGCTCATATCCTATTTTTATTGAGATTCACCAAGCCAGAAGTGCCCTTTATTTGACAGTCTTTTGGAATTTTCCGCATAAATTTGAAACGATCAGGTGTAGAATATTGAAGTTTGGTATTTCAGTCTGCTGTAGCATCTGAATTATTGCCTTTTATTCTCATAGCAATAGACCGAATCGGAAGTGCACTTCAGTAGGAATTTATCCTTTGATTTTGCACATAAATTCAGATCTGTTGGCAGTCGTAGAATTTTGGGAATCTAGGAATGTTGAAGAATAATGGCTTACTGTTTCCATAGCAATCGACTTGGCTGAGAGCGCATTTTATTTGTCAGATTCTTAGGCCCAGTATTTCAGGTCCAGTTTAATCTATAGATTACTTAAACGAAGCTCAATTACTATAGTAACAATTGTTTTTACAATCGTTTCTACGAGAATTAATCCACAGTTTTAGTAATCCGAACACTGGAATACTGGGCCTTAGGCTCAATATTTCAGTCCATGGTTTACCTTAAACGTAGCTTAATTTCCATGGTAATGATTGTTAGAACAATTGTTACCCAGGTAATTAAGCTCCGCTTAAGGTAAACCGAGGACTGAAATACCGGGCCTTAGAATCTCTTGCGTAAATCCAAAACGATTAACTGTGGTACGATGAGATTTTGTGTTTGATGATTTATATCCAATGATATATGTCAGGAGTCGGCAACCTTTTTCGGACGGTGGGCCATTTTCACAATAAAATTTTTAATCCAGGCCGCACATTGAAATGTAGGATGTAACTTGAATAGTGCTTTTATATCATAAACGAGTATAAATATTATTAGAAATGAATATTGGTGCTTTGGCGGGCCGCACAAAAAGTTGCAAAGGGCCGCAGGTTGCCGACCCCTGATATATATGATCAAACACAGAATTACATCGTATTATATATATATATATATATATATATATATATATATATATATATATATATATATATATATATATATATATATATATATATATATATATATATATATATATATATATATATATATATATATATATATATATATATATATATATATATATATATATAAAGTAAATTAATTTTTGAAAAAGTCCTGTACAGCGCCGGGATTCGAACCCGAGATCTCATGATTTCCGGTCATGCGTGATAACCACTACACCACGCTGAGACAACTGAGTAAGTCTCCCAACACTATACAAGAATTCCCGGCGCTGTACAGGACTTTTTCAAAAATTAATTTACTTTCATTCAACCGTCTGGCTTATTACGGATTCGCCAACTAGATTTACATTCAGAATATATATATATATATATATATATATATATATATATATATATATATATATATATATATATATATATATATATATATATATATATATATATATATATATATATATATATATATATATATATATATATATATATATATATATATATATATATATATATATATATATATATGTATATATATATTATTTTCAAGGAAGAGAGGTTAAAAAGGTGTGTTACAGTCTTAAAACATTGGAAAGAGCATAATCTTAAATATTATTTTGTCAGCTGATCTATTTGAAAGTGGTCATCATAGACAGTGTTATAAGTCGTTCACAGGGTTGATGAAAAAATACTATTTGTCAAAATCTAAAGCTACAGGAAAATCTACCCCAAAAGAAAAATTGTCAATTATAACGGATAATACATCTACATCTACAGCATGTTCATCGATATCTGAATTAGATACACAGTGCATCAAGAAACAATCATCTATTTCACAACCCCTAAGTCCATAAATTACTCTTATACCTGATCCCATTACAGTACCTGAGCCAATTATTATACCTGAATTAATCAAACCGGTTCAATCAAACTCACGAGAAGATAGTATACAATTGGAAAATATTGATTCACCTTCTGAAATCAATATTTTGGTAGGAAGTGATCCAAATATCGATCCAAACAAAGTCACTTGTATATTTTGTGACCAAAAACCAAGAAGTATCGATCGATAAGATTGCCTCTATTTTCATCAGATAAAAAAGATTTCCTATCCAAAGTGGATCAAGAAAATGAGAATAATACAGAATTGATTAATAACATGGCAAATTATTCACATTCAAAAATTTATTATCATAACATTTGTCAATTAAAATTCTCCTATGAAGCGTCCATAATTGAAAAATCAACTAAAACTTATTGGCATGATCTTCGTGAGCATCATCAGAATGCTTTTGAAGAGATATGTGCTTTCATCGATGAAAATGTAATCAAAAAAGTACGGTATTATTTTTTGACTTATCTTCATATATATTAATTACATGGGGTTATTAGAAGAATGTGTAGAAGAAAATTCTGGGCAAATTGAAAAGAACTCCACCCCACACAATTTAGAAATGAAAATAATAGAAATATTTGATAGAGAGATCAAAAGTTTGGTCGTTCAAAATAAAAAGTTATTAGCTCCAAGAAACTTGATCAGTATTGATGATCAGTCATATGCAAATTCAAAAGACGAAGATATTTCATATAAAGCTGCTTTATTATTAAGAAAATCTGTTTCAAATATCGAGAAGAAAAATTTACCACGGCATATAACACCACAAGATTGGAAGAAAGTTGAAGCGTTAGTACCACAAGATTTATTGAACTTTTATTTCACTCTTATAGCCGATAGTAATCAGGAACGCAAAAATATTTCGGAATGTATTCGTCAAGTTGAATCTTTTTGTGAAGACATCGTATATGCTGTTCATAATGGAAAAGTGAAAAAGTCAAAACATATTATGCTCGGGATAACTGCGAAAAGTTTAGCAAGTAGCCGCAAAATTATTGATATTATCCATAGATATGGACATTGTATTAGTTATTCAGGAGTTGAAGAGCTGGAAACAGAAGCGACATATACTTAAATACAGAAATCAAGTGTATGTCTTGAAACCATTATAAAATCACCAACAATGAGTGTCAAGGATACCTTACATGATACTGTTGGGATTATCTATCAAAATGTTGATTCAAATACCCCAGATGAAACAAAATCAATAAACTAACCCGCTGTTAAGGCGGGTCTCTGCGTAAAAGGCGGTAATTGTCACTTTTCAAATCGTTATACAGCTTTTATTTATTATTGGAATGGCAAATGTTATGTATCATTTTGAAGATTAGAGGCTTATAAGCAATTGTACGAATCAAAATTGGATAATCTCTTCCAGATCCAGAGTAAAAAGCCCCTAAACATAGTACAAATATTGATTTTAAGGCTTTTCAAATCGTTTTAACTCAAACATGATTTGACTCTTACTGATGAAAATTAACTATATGGAAGATATTGCTGTCAGCCTCAAATAAGCATATGGAATTTGCAAGAAATTATCCCAGTCTTCAGTAAAAAAATTGTGAAGTTCACTAAAACAGGTACTTTTCAAACCTATTTTGCTTGTATGAAAATCAGATAATCAGTTCAAATACCTACATGTTGATTTTCTTTCAACCTTTATCTCTCATTTTTTAGCCATATATTCATCAAGAAAATCATGTATTCGGGGTAATTAGCAAAATAAAATTATAAATATAATTCATTTCGTTGGCTCATAGATGGCGTTAGTGAAGTGATATATTTTCTGGAAGACTAGCATTTGGCATAGCTCCGCCTCCCAATTTGTTTCCATAGCAACAAATTTTTGAATGGACTGTTAGGTACTCGAAAGTAAAAGCGGTATGATGTATGAATGTGAATTTTGTTGGTTTTTGAGGGATTTACCAGGATTTTTACTTTTCGTCACTCGATTGCCGATTGAAAGTGAAAGTGGTTGATCTGTGGATTTTGTTGGTTTTTGATTTTTCTAAGTTATGGCACGCCGTTTTGCTATTTAATAGCAACAATTTATTCAACTTAAATTAAAACTATACATTTTTATTATCTTGCAAGATAATTTCAATTCATTGAATTTTATGATTGAATTAAAATTATGTACATAATGGAAATTCAGAATTATTATTATCTTGCAAGATAATTTTATTGTATTGAATTTTTATGATTGAATTAAAATTATGTACATAATGGAAATTAGGAATTCTTATTATCTTGCAGGATAATTCTGATTCATTGAGTTTTTTTGATTGAATTAGAATTATGTACATAATGGAGAATTATTATTATCTTGCAGGATAATTTCAATACATCGAATTTTTATGATTGGATTAATTATGTACATAATAATAATCCAGCACACTTGACTATCTAGCAAAATTATACGAAATCGTTGAATTTTATGATTGAACTAGAATTATGTACATAATGAAAATTCAGAATTATTATTACCTTGCAAGATAATTTTAATGCATTGAATTTCTATGATTGGATCAAAATTATGTATATAATAGAAATTCAGTATTCTTATTATCTTGCAGGATAATTTTAATTCATTGAATTTTTATAATTGAATTGAAATTATGTACATGATGAAAATTCAGAATTATCATTATTTTCCAAGATAATTTTAATGCATTGAATTTTTATAATTGAATTAAAATCATGTACATAATGGGAATTAGGAATTCTCATCATCTTGCAGTATAATTTTGATTCATTGAATTCTTATGATTGAATTAAAATTATATACATAATAGAAATTCAGAATTATTATTACCTTGCAACGTAATTTCAATTATTTGAATTTCTATGATTTGATTGGAATTATGTACATAATTTTAATTCAATTTATATCCAATCATTGAAATTCGATGGATTAAAATCATCTTGCAAGGTAATAATGATTCTAAATTTCTATTATGTACATAATTTTGATTCAATCAGAGAAATTCATTGAATTAAAATTATACTGCAAGATGATAAGAATTCCAAATTCTTATTATGTACATAATTTTGATTCAATCATGAAGATTCAATGTATTAAAATTATCTTGTAAGATAATAATAATTCTGAATTTTCATTAGGTACATAATTTTAATTCAATCATGAAAATTCAATGCATTGAGATCATCTTGCAAGATAATAAAAATTCTAAATTCTCATTATGTACATAATTTTAATTCAATCATAAAAATTCAACGATTCCATATAATTTTGCTAGATAGTCTCCATGCTGAATTATCATTATGTACATAATTTTGATTCAATCATAAAAATTCAATGTAATGAAATTATTTTGCAAGATAAAAATAATTCTGAATCCCTATTATGTACATAATTCTAATTCAATCAAAATGAATTGAAATTATACTGCAAGTTAATGAGAATCCCCAATTTCATTATGTACATAATTCTAATTCAATCATAAGAATTCAATGCATTAAAATTATCTTGCAAGATAATAATAATTCTGAATTTCTATTATGTACATAATTTAAATTCAATTATAAAAATTCAATGAATTGAAATTAATCTGCAAGATAATAATAGTTCTCAATTTCCATCATGTACATAATTTCAATTCAATCATGAAAATTCAACGATTTCATATAATTTTGCTAGATAGTCTCTATGCTGAATTATCATTATGTACATAATTCAAATTCAATCATAAAAATTCAATGTATTGAAATTATTTTGCAAGATAATAATAATTCTGAATCCCTATTATGTACATAATTCTAATTCAATCAAAAAAATTCAATGAATTGAAATTATACTGCAAGATAATGAGAATCCCCAATTTTCATTATGTACATAATTCTAATTCAATCATAAGAATTCAATGCATTAAAATTATCTTGCAAGATGATGATGATTCTGAATTTCTATTATGTACAAAATTTAAATTCAATCATGAAAATTCAATGAATTGGAATTAATCTGCAAGATAATAATAGTTCTCAATTTCCATCATGTACATAATTTTAATTCAATCATGAAAATTCAACGATTTCATATAATTTTGCTAGATAGTCTCTATGCTGAATTATCATTATGTACATAATTTGAATTGAATCATAAAAATTTAATGTATTGAAATCATTCCGCAAGATGATGATAATTCTGAAGTCGCATTATGTACATAATTCTAATTCAATCAAAAAAATTCAATGAATTGAAATTATACTGCAAGATAATAAGAATCCCCAATTTTCATTATGTACATAATTCTAATTCAATCATAAGAATTCAATGCATTGAAGTTATCTTGCAAGGCAATAATAATTCTGAATTTCTATTATGTACATAATTTTAATTCAGTCATAAAAACTGAATGAATTGAAATCAATCTGCGAATAATAATAATTCCTAATTTCCATCATGTACATAATTTCGATTCAATCATAAAAATTCAACGATTTCATATAATTTTGCTAGATAGTCTCCATGCTGGATTATCATTATGTACATAATTTTAATTTAATCATAAAAATTATTTCGCAAGATAATAATAATTCTGAATCCCCAATATGTACATAATTCTAATTTAATCAAAAAAATTCAATGAATTGGAATCATACTGCAAGATAATAAGAATCCCCAATTTTCATTATGTATGTACATAATTCTAATTCAATCATAAGAATTCAATGCATTAAAATTATCTTGCAAGACAATAATAATTCTGAATTTCTATCATGTACATAATTTTAATTCAATCATAAAAATTCAATGAATTGAAATCAATCTGCAATATAATAATAATTCTCAATTTCCACCATGTACATAATTTTAATTCAATCATAAAAATTCAACGCATTAAAATTATCTTGCAAGATAATAATAATTCTGAATTTTCATTATGTACATAATTTGATTCCAATCGAACAAATTCAATGAATCAAAAATGTCCTGCAAGATAATAGGAATGCCAAATTACCATTATGTACATAATTTTAGTTAATCATAAAAATTCAACGCATTGAAATTATCTTGCAAGATAATAATAATTCTGAATTCACATTATGTACATAGTTTTAATTCAATCAAAAAAATTCAATGAATTAAAATTATTCTGTAAGATGATAAGAATTCCAAATTTTTAATTCAATCATAAAAATTCAATGCATTAAAATTACATTGCAAAATAATAAGAATTCTGAATTTTTATTATTTATATAATTTTAATTCAATCATAAAAATTCAATGAATTGGAACTATCTTGCAAGTTAATAATAATTCTGAACTACCATTATGAACATAATTTTAATTCAATCAAAAAAATTCAATGAATTAAAATTGTCCTGCAAGATAATAGGAATTACGAATTACCATTATGTACATAATTTTGATTGGATCATAAAAATTCAATGAATTGAAATTATCTTGCAAGATGATAATAATTCTAAATTACCATTATGTACATAATTTCAATTCAATCATAAAAATTCAACGCATTAAAATCATCTTGCAAGATAATAGTAATTCTGAATTTTCATTATGTACATAATTTTAATTCAATCTTAATTAAGTTGAAAAAAATGCTTAGTTTAAATTTAAGTGGAATACGGCGTGCCATAACTGACGTGCGTCCACCCTGGTTGATGAGGTACTGACGATCCTCCCTCCTTATCAGTCAATACTCATTTCTAACCCCACCCACAATGCTGCTTTCTGTTATCGTCCTCTTCACACTTCCAAGACCTTAGATGGTCAATGATTGCAAGAGACCCCCCTTAACACAGCAAAGAAAAGAAGGCGAAGAGCATTTGAGGCAATATCTGTGGATGTTGATGAACAACCTCTCGCTAAAAAATCAGAGATGACGAGCAATCTACAACTGTCAGCTTACAAAGGTAAAAACTCACAACCTGTGAATTTACAGTTATACAAAATGATTGATACAGTTTGGATGGTCAGCCATGTTCTACAGTTATCAAATGTTCCAATGTGGGTTGTTAAACCATCAAATCATCACGCTCACACTCATACTCACCGCGATATTTTAATTTTGTCTGGAGGACAACTGGTCTGGCTCTCTACAAAAAGTGTTCAAATTGTTCCCTGAGTATCATATATGAAAATTAGGACTCAGACTTTAAGTAAGATGAGGTCATTTTTTTGCGAACTTCAAAGGGTCTAATAAAAATTACCGCCGATGGGAAGTGTCTGACAGTGTTGATTATTGATTTTTAACAATTTCCTCTAGAACATAAGAATTATCATTCAGAATTTAAGGAAAGTTACTTTTTAAACGTACCTCTAGTACCTCATGTCTGTAAATTGGCCGTCGACATAAACTAGTGAATATGCGTATGATCAGAATGCATACTAGCACCACTCTATTCCACACATTTTCTTCCTCAGAAAATAAGTAACGTCTGACGGGACTGGGATCTTGCTCTATTATTAATTATAAGCAATTGAAAAGATATCGATTACCAAAATGATGGTTTAGGACAAATGTCCGGCCAGTAGAAATTCGGAATAAGAATATTTGAACCAAATTCAAATTTCATGAACATTTCCTATTGGAAATCATTGTTAGATTCAATTGTTGGATTGATCATCAGATTTTTTGTATCATCAGTATCAGTTGTTTTTCTCTACCGTATGCAGAACATGAAGTGTTCTCTTTATCATTTTGAACTATAGTCAGTTAGTACCACATCGTCACAGCTCGTCCTCAGAAGAACATTTGCCAATTTTTTTATTGATTGTTATCATTCATTTTTCGTGTACTATCACCACATATATTTTTGTCAATATAAACGAACAACATCAAAAAATACCTTGTTTTCATTATAAAAATAAGAAGACAAACTCGCGCTCCTCGAACGCCCACCTCCACCGAGCTATCCCGACACGTGATAAGTTTCGCCAGACCGATAGACCGACGGCACTTGGGGGTATTACAGAAAGCAGCGAAACAAAACAAAAGCACGTCACAGTGCGAACAAGTCAATAATGACTAAGATAATGTTATTTAACCAATAGTCAATTATATTAATTTTATGAACACTTTAATTGTCGAAGTAATTAATAATAAAAAAGTTTTTTCTCATTTCCCAACTGAATTGTTTTTGGCACTTATACCTATAATCCATTATTGCAAAATGATTTTTGTTTTGATACCTTACTGTTGATCGAAAAAACAGAATGTATTAGCAGATAATAGAGAATATGCTGAATATAATTGAATGCTATGCTGGAGCAATGTTAAAGACTATTACATTTGTGAATCCAGAAAAAACAATAAGAAAACTTCCAATATAACTTGAGAACAAATGATTCAGAAAATAATTTGCCCGAAAATCAATATATTCCTATTATTCAATCCTTATTATTAGGAAAAGGAGTGATTCATACATATATGGGCATGTATGTATGTATCCAATCTTGTATGATTCTTCCATCTGCAATGCCAAGGCAGTTATTATATGATTGAAAAATCTAAATATAATGAAATTTTTTTAACTCACTGCGATATGAAAGCGAAGTAGCAAACGCTGAGCATAGGCTACAGAAGCATGAAGAAAGAGTGAGTGCGTAGTAGTTATGACTTATGAATGATTTAGAAGTCAAATGTACATAGAGTGGATGCGTGTCAGGAGAATCTGATATCGGGAAGAATGTAATGAGATCTTCCACAATTTCTTATGTATAAACATTTATAATGGAGGTAGGGTTGAGTACATTATGAATAGGTATGTAACACAGCACCGCTCACTAACTACAAGAGGAGGTTTAGTCATACTCAAGAATGCAATTGAGGTAAAAAGTACGCTATGCTACGTTGGCATCAACACACAGTATTAGTTGTGAGGAGGTTGAACAAGTGATGACTGTGTTAACCGTGCAAAGAAAGCTGCTATTTTCAAATCTGCAATCACTGACTAACGTGGATGCTTACACATCACATGGCGAGTGCATATTTTATCGCAGCAAGTGGTATGATCGTCTATTATTTAGTATATTCAAGTCCTACGCTGTGTCTGATTTTCAATTTGATGTGCCTAGAGCTATTTTAATTGAAGTCTTGGTTGAGCAGGGTAGAGATAAAATGTACAACGTCATTCCAGACTTACAATATATAACAATGTATTGTCTTTCCAAAGATACGCAATTTATGAAGATAGATATATGGTATATTTAATAGGAGAAAAGTGATACAGTCAGTCAGAGGGCTCCACGAATGGAGTCCAGGGAGCATCGGTAGAGGCCCCGAGCTGCGTTCTTCTCGATCTCCGGATGTAGTGCTGCAGTTTACACCAAGTAACTGAACTTTGACGACCTCTTCAAACGTGCCATTATATACAAGGCAGCTGGATGGAGAGTTGAGGTAGCTTTCATGGTTGTATCGAAGAGCTTGCGTCGTAGACGTGCCAGTATATACCAAGCAATTGAACTACGACGGCTCCTCCGAACGTGCCAGTATAAACCAAGCAACTGACGGAGTTAGTTACCACACAGCGTGCCAATATATCTTCAATAAGCAATTGGACTATGGCAGATTTGTCAGAGCGTGCCATTATACACCAAGCAGTTGGGCTGTCAGTGATCCAGGCTGAGACTTAGAGGATTTTCCTGTCCAAAAGCAGCTCTTTTCATACTACAACGCTGGTTCTAGCGTGCAAGTGCAATCAAACATTACGTAACTAAAGGTAGGACGGAAACAGCATGCTTTCTTCTGAGAAAGTGCACTTGATGCTACCAAAGAAGAGAGATTTAATCTTTATGCATCAAAGAGGTATTGCTGCTAATTTCTTGGAGATAGTGTACTATTTCCATAAATTAACAGCTATTGTTAGTGATGGTTAGCAAACGCTTGAAGGGTTTGTGGAAATGATGTTGATTTGATCTTTGATTTGCGTTAATTAGTATAGTTCTACGTGCGTTAAAGGATGGAGTGAGATATATCGCTCATGAAAGTATCCTAACAGAGTATCCCCCCTACTTGATAGTACGTAGTGTCAATCTTTCAGCGTATTTTGAAGAAAGAGTGGAAACGAATGCTTAAATCGCATGCTTGACTGCAATGCTAGATCGTAATACAAATTCTACCCCTACTTGATCTACTTGGAGAAGAAAGTAGCTATGGTAGAATTCATTTGTCAATCTGCGATGGTGGACACAAAGTTGAAATTCACGTCCTCTCTTGATTTTAGTTCTATCCTGTAATACTGTAATAATTGTATTATAAGCCCCATTTTGAGACCTGATGTGTTACCGGAACTCATTTCATGATTATACGACTTAATCAGTTCTTAAATATACTTATTCTACTCATGTAATGTGAGCGAATGTACATTTGCCCAATATCAAGACCATATTAATAGATGTGAAGTTATTCATTGGTTTCGAAAGAATATATCTTCAAGCGATAGCGTTTGTTGTTCATAATAAACATTAGTCACTTTTCAGTCGCTTGAAGGCTCAAGATAGACTACTCAAAATAATTAGAGGATCAAGTTTTCTCCTGTTTGCTAGATTTGGACTACTGCACTACAATCTTGAGCACATGATTGATTATTATTATGACTGTCAGTTTTGTAGAGTGTTAACGGATGAAGATTCTGTGTTTCAATATTCAAACTCTTAATAAAGTTCAAACCTCATCTGAAATATATACCATTGCTAGAAAACGTGACCCTTCAATTATTTTGAGTAGTTAATTTAATATCTCTCGACATCTTATTTTTCATCTGCTTTTGTATTGAACCTACCCTTAGATGAAATCCCGGATGCTTTGTGTCAAGCCAAACGAATTTGGTTTCCGGTTATCCACTCTAATTATTTTATGACCTTCCGACCACTCCCGTAACTTGTTCTTCACTTCACAGCTGCATTTGTACAAAAAATCTGACGTGAACATCACGTGACTTGCTTGTACATCATTTGATATATACACAAATTTATTCAATAAAGTTCCCTGTCACTTCAGATCATAATTAATAATTTTTTGACATATAAAATAAGTATCAAAAAATGGAAGAATCATCTAGATGATGGAAGCGCATTTTTGACAGCTCATGAATGCTTGTTACTTCAGAGATTTCGCAAATTACCATCTCTTACAATTACTGAGCTTGAAATCAAGCAGTTTGGGCAAACTTACGGAACAGCAGCTTCCATTTAGTACTAGTTTCAAGTTGACTATTTAATAGGTACATAATTTATACATGTACAAACTCAAAAATACCTTTTAATCTTCATTGTTCAGTTATTGACTGACAGGAGGTCAAGTGCTGTAGCTTAAAATAATAATTTGATCTTTATCAAAGCTATATAAAAAAAAATACACCAAAAGTGAACAAATTTTCATCCAATAATAATAATTCATTCTAATAAGCTTCAAATTCGCGTCAAACAAGTCATTGAATGAATCCCGGACAGATTTGACAACTGTACATAATAATAGTGACACCCGCGGCGAAAGTTGTAACTAAATTTTTATCTTCTTTAATAAATTTTAGTTGCCATATCCCTAATGTCATAGATATCTATGGACATTGTTTCACTTGAAACAAGTAATTGAATAATTCAATTTTCCACAATCACTGAGCTTGAATTAAAGCAATTTGTGCAAGCCTACGAAACAGCAGCTTTTATTTAGTACCAGTTTCAAGTCTGTAAATAGTATAGTTGCCGAGATCTCAGCGTCACGCCAGCCAGCCAGCCAGCAAGCCAGCCAGCCAGCCAGCCAGCCAAAGTGAATATAATAGCGCTTTTTTCGGAAAAATGCGCTAAAAATTGACAACAGATTATTATCATTGCCTACCTTATCATTTCAATTAAACTGATTGTTTTATACGGCAAATTTTGAATGTCTGCTATATATATAAACTGCACTTCTATCTCAGCCGATTGATACAAAAATAGTACATAACTATGTTCATGCTACAACAAGTTTAAGGCACTAAATTTCAATATGCTCTGGCTGATCAATCTAGATTTATGAAAAAAAATTAAAAGCAGTGCCAAGTAAAGTGCACCTCTGGCTTAGCCGATTCTAATAAGAATAGCAGATAACCATTCTGATTCAACATCAAGTGCAAATAATGAATCTCAATATCCTACGGTTGATCATTCTGGATTCATTAGAAAAATTCGAAAGAAGTTTCAAGTAAAGTGCACTTCCGGTACAGACGATTGAAACTATGATGCGACGTACACAACTGAACCCTATACCAGTCTTAAATACAGAATTTTAACAATCCACGTTCAAACAGTTTTGAGATTTGCGAGTTACGAACGCACGAACGAACGAGCGCACGCACATACGTACCGACATCAAGCCGAGAATTGTCAAAATGGATTCTGGGATGCCCAAAACGAGTATTTTCTTCAAAATCTCGATAGGTGAATCTTGTCGGTTTCACTACTTTCATGTACTTTGTACAAGTAAGTAAAAACATATTCAATGATCTGTCAATGATACTTTTATCTATTGCTAATATTGTGTCAGTATAATGGATTTTCATCCAGGAAGTGAGATTCCAAGTAATGATTTCAAACCTTATTGAAATTAGTTTTTTTTAATATACTTTTCTAGGTTTTCTCACATTCTTCGAAAAATTAGTCTTGTCACAATTCTAGACAATTCGACTACTGCGGTGAAGTAAAATTATCGATTATGTAGAAACATCGCCATCATTGCACAATAGTGTGAATTATTGGATCATTCGTTTCCCATGAACTCAGCAGATGATAAAATTCTCGATAAAATAAAAAAAGGCTGTCTTCCTAGTTTTGCATATAAAAATCGAAGAAAATAGAAGATAAATTTCAATGACCTCATTGTTTTTTGATGTATCCACCATAAATGCATTTTTGCAATTCACTTTGGGAGAAGCTATTCAACTTGTTTGCTTGTACAGAGAGAAATGCATTTATGAAGGCGTCGACTACTACTTCCGGCGACTGAAACCTCTGTCCACGTAGTTCATTCTTGATTTTTGGAGAAGTGAAAGAATCGTCGCGGCTCAGGTTGGGACTATAAGTAGGATGATCTAACAATTCGAAGTTTTGCTGCTTTAAATATTCAATACTCTTGCGAGCTGAGCGCAAGCTTGCATTGTCTTGGTGGGGAAGATACATCGCGTCGTTCAGGATTGGTTTTTCGATGCACAGCAAATACTTTCGGCAAATAAATGGTTGTATATCAATCTGCAAAGAAATTGTTGCTGTATGATCTGATTTTGATATTAATGTCGCGACTATCTTTTGGGACACACTGCGAGAGCACATAACTTTTGGCGGATTTTATTCACAATAGAACACCAAATCAGACTACTTTAATTCATGTTCATATAAGTGAATTCACGACTCATCACCACTGACGATGCTATAGACGTTTTCATAGTTGCCTGCGTTGAATCTTGTTGAGATAATTTTCTTCGATAGTTGTAAAAAATTATTGTGCTTCCCAAGCTCGTCTAAGTTGTTTGAAATATTCATAAGCGATATTGGAGAGTCAAGCAAGGAAAACAGGTATTTAGCCACACCTTGTTGTTTGGATAGTTACTCACCTCCAATTATTTTTGAAATTTATTCTGTAAGTTGATTTCACTGTTTCTCAAAATATAATACCCTGAAGCATAGGAATGTGTTATCATAGTTACTAGCCTTACGTTAGTCTAGGAATTCTTTTTTGCTTTGTGCTCGCGTCGGCGTCGTTACGCTGGGCAGTCATCGAACTTCTGCGCGTCGTGCACAGATATCATTGTAATGACTATTTTCATTTGAGCTTGCTGTAGCTGTGAATTGAGCCTGACTTGGTTTCTATTGAGGTTGTAAAATATCTAGTATATTCTAATAGAATCATTCATTAGTTCAAATAGTGGCTCAAATTCTAAAACAATTTTTTCATCGTCGAATTTAACGTAGTAAATCTACTCTTTTCTCTTCCAATATATTTCATTGTTATGTTCAACTTGATTATCCTCCTTATATCACTGTCTTTCTTGTTTAGTTCATTGATGGACTATCAAGAATAAGCACTATTTATTGATTTGGACTATACGTCGATGGTATTTTGTAATCGAATATTGTTTGAATGAGAAACTGCTAAATAGAGACTCACACCTTGCTACACTGAGTTTACTCGTACTAAACCGACTCTCACTCAATCCTTGAGGGTAGTAGCAATATGTTGATAGATAGTCGAGTGAAATTTTTTTTTGGAAAATATATTTGCAGTTGATATTGGAGACGAAAAATTCTGTACACTCTCAGTGTGCAAATAAATGAATATGACTGTCGATCTATTACATGAGATGAGGTTTTCAAGCGTAAAATATTATAGAGCATGTATCAATAGCATTGAAAATGTGATTGTAGTGAAAGAGTTGCGTTCAGATAAGAGTTTTTGGCAGAGATTGATCACTGTCAAAACAAAAAAATGATCATCCCAAATTCACTTCTAAGAGAACGAATAATATAAATATAATGTGATTATATGTTCGGTTTTAAGTAATGAACTATTTGTATTATACTAACTATGATAGAGAAGAATAACGATCTATCCTCTCTTGCTCTACTCAGAAGAAACGACAATACAAGCATAGACCCAATAATTGAAATCCACACAAAATGTTTAAATGGAACTAAAATATATTGCAATGACATCCACGGGTCATCATATATATTGTAAAGTACTGACACTGGCTCTAGCTTGAGCACAGTACTAAAATCAACTATTTTTGCTCTGTCTATTGTAATGGATATTGATGATATAGCGAAATCAATTTCATCTCTACCGACAGCGGCTACAACTGCCGACCATGGGTTTTCATGGGACATATGTGGGATCATTAGACATTCAAAATTCATCTTCTCCGATAGAATAACTAAAAGACTCTGTTCGATTCCTTTTCCTTCATAAACAGAGTAAGGTCTGTTGTCTTCCACAGCTCTGTAAACGAAAATTTTGATCAAACACACCAACTGATTTGATAACTTTGTTGAGTTTTGTGGAGTAGAAGCTGTTATCAAGGTCTTATGGAACAGTCAATCAAAAACTCCATGAATCAGACACTTGTTTCCCATCAATGACACCACCACGAAATACAATTGTTTTTCAATACAATGTCATGAAAAATATTCCGGAAATTCGTTTTCTTTCAGCCATTGCTGAAACGATGATTTCAATATTCCATTAAAGTGTAATAAGTGATTCATGGAGCGTTTTATAATGGAATAGAAATTTGTATTGAGTAGGATATGGCAATTATAATACATATATGAATCAAGGTCTTTGACTTATCTTAGGTGTCTTGCTACACTTCTTCTTTATCAAACAACTGCAGATAGTGACTTCATTCCATATTTTGGATCGAATGTAGTATCGAACACTTAATTATTAAAATAGTAGAAATAAATCAGTTTGGACAAGTGGTCGAAATAAAGATTCTCGGAAAGAAAGTAGGAGGTATTCATTTTGGATTCAAATATCTTGCAAAGTAATCAATAGGAGATTCTCATTTTTTGATGTGTTGTGTATTGAATTGGATTTCATAGTACCCAAATTTTATGAAAATATCTTAAATTTTGCTTTTTGCAGCACATTGATTAAGTGATAGTGCTGCGGTCAATTTTTGAGGTCAGTGCTAAAGTTTGTTGAGTCACCGTATGTAGTGTGTGTATGAACCTATGAACTGATTGTGTTACGGTTTGAAACGTATATATAATTATTGTCCTCCATATTTATACAAAAAATATACGCCGAACACAAAAATGAGAATGAAACACAGTGTGCTGTGAAAATAGTGTTTTTATCCTGTAACTGAGAGTTTCTGTTCCTTGTCTATGGCTTGTTGAGAAAGAAAGCATTGATAAATCACGAAAATCAAAATAGAACGAATTATCTAACAACTGCTATATTTTGTTATTTTATTCTCCATTAACAGCCTACTGCACAATGATGTTATTGATAAAATCTTATTCACCATCGATTCAATTTTTCTCAGTTATTTTCTTTTAGTTTTTCATAAAGTTGAACTCAGATTCAATATGGCATTCCATTTGAAAAAAGATAACTTTGTACCGTAACCTGAGAGCCACTGGTTTCCTCAAAATTCCCACCTTTGTGCGAACGAGGGATGCATGCAAATTTTTTTATGAGAGTTTTATGACTGACATCTTCATTCTTCCCATCGGCTCGCAATTTGAGAGCACGGAATCTAACATTTTTTTTTCACAAATTCAAGCGATCGTTCTAGCTTTTTGATGTGTTACGATCTGCTTGCTTCTCAGTACCATGCCTCAAGTGACTCTTAACTATTCTACGTTACACCGGTATGCAAAATGTTGTCACTTGAGAACACATTCTTGGTTTTGAAAAATTGGAATTTGCACATTGACCGGACAGCATGTATTGATCAGTAACTTTTCCACCTTCCTTATCTAGGAGTAAATTTTCGATCCTCAAAAAGGCATGCAACATGAAATCAGAGAGCTCCAACTGTCACTATCTTTCGATCTATATACATCTAATACTACAACATTATGAAGAATTTACTTCAAAGACCCAATCATGTATCTGTAGCAGAGAGAATAAGTGGAATTATGATGCCAAGAGCTACTGGTGTCAGTAAAAGTGCTGTTCAATAATTATCAAAAAGTAACATCTCTATATTTCATTTTGAATTGGATGCTCCAATACATTGCGGTCAATTTCGTTATTACAGATATGCAGAATTCCATGTTCCACGTTATAATAATCTGGGTGAATCACTTCAGTTTGGCAAAGCATTTTTAGTGATACTGTCAAAATGATACTGCTACCATGTTCACTGCTATAAAATAAGTTTGTGATGTAATACCGCTAGTCCAAACTGAATGCGAGCATTATAGTAATAGTGAATCATATCGTAGGACAAAGGGAATACCATAACCTCATGTATAACAAATTTTTCACTAACGTAAATGAAACTTTTATAGCAGTTATCATGGAACTATCACATCATAGCTATATATTACCTACGGATATAAGGTATATTCTGAGTTTCCAGCCAATTAGTGACATGTAACAACAATAAATATTACATGCATGTATTATAAAATATGAAAGTGGAAATTCAATCAATAATTCATAATTCCAGGGGTTTGATATCGTGCTATGAAATAATCGTTCGTTGAAAATTAGAACCAGTCACTATTTTGCAATATGTCACATCATCAAGCCTGTAATTATCATTTTGAGAATAAACATATAGTTCAAAGACTATATACTGATTATATCTTCCCAATTATACTCTGAAATTATCATCTGATCAATATTTATTTCACATGAATGTAATAATCCAAAGTTAATTGATTTGTTATTCTCACAGGAAAATACGCCAATTAGTTAATAATATTTATGAGATATATTTTGAATTAGATCCAGTTGTGAAATACACCTTTCTGTTATACTACATGATGAAATAAAATAATATTAGGTATCCATTGAAACAGGATCACTTTCCTGTTTTTAGACATATTTCGAATGTTTTGTAGAGACTAAAAGATAAGCTTGGTTTTTCAATAGGAGGACAACAATTGATATTCTGTATTCAGCAATGAAATAAACATTCACAATTTTCACGAACCGACAAATTTTAGAAAATACTATCAGCTCATGTATTTTTTGAAAGTATAACTTTCTTTCTAAGATAATCATTTGTCCTACGAATTAATAAAAAAAGAACTGTTTGAAACATGAAACGATAGTGGTTTTTTCTGATTCATCATTTCCAGTCTAATTTTGAGCAAAATCAGCCCAGTAGTTCAAGAGTACTCGTTCGAGTATATCGAAAAGATATGTTACAGTTTCGACAACATTTATGTCCACTAGAGAAGTTTAAGATCAATTTTATCGCTTTATGCTCTTTCCGACAGTGATCAGAAACCGAGGTGCTTATCTTATAACTGGTAATGATCCGACGAAAATATGTGCGGAATGATATAACAAGAAACTGAGAAAAATAATAATTTAACATGATGTAGATACTCACTCTCCAAAAAATGCAGGTTCGGCAATATTATATCCAACCCTAAGAACATGTTTGTTGAAATTGTTGTATTTGTTGATATATCTTTGTAAAAAAGGAATATCGATGATTTTCCCATTCCCTTTTATTAACACGTCGATTTTTTGCAGGATACTTGTCAGTTTTCCACAGAAGAAACAAACTGTATACAGTGATAAGCCCCATGTATTAAAAATAAATAGACCGTCAGCTTTTTCAAGTCTATTGCCTTCCCAGAATTTAAAGTTGTCTACCCGTTGTGGAATTAAAAACAAAATTATATCTCCGCTTTCCAGAGACAAAGTACTGGTATTCGTGTATAAATTCATATATGTATAATTTTGCAGCATAACTATATGAAGAAACCTGAATCCAGCTGGTCATTTCGCGAATTTGTTCGCTCTCGCATATAAGTCATAGTTGTTCATGATGTATGTGCCATTCTGAGCAGCAGAAGCAATTTTATGCACTGAATATCCGCTTTCATTCTCATAATGGAACATAATAGGATAATTTTCAAATTGAGATATAATTCTCTCAGCTACAATCACATCTGGAGTCTCTTTCCCAGCAAAGATATTTAGTAAAATAGGAAATAATATACTTTGAATAATCTTTAGTTTTTTTAAAACTGAATCGATAGTAAAGCTGCGAATGAACTAGTTGATCAATACTGTTGATAGATATGAGTATTATCATTGGGTGGATACTAGTATCAATTATTGTTTCAGATTATCAGAGTTGCGTGAGTACATGGGCAGTAGATCATATATTATGAATATTTGTGATGCAATTCTATTTATTCAAATATGAACAGTACTAAACTGTAACTGTTACTCTTAACTAACACAAATAGTTCATGTATTTTTTTCCAATTCTATACTTATTAGAGTGGCATCAAGAATAATCAATATTCATTCAACAATGGTAGAAAGAAAAAATCTTACCATCAGTTCGAAAAATCAATATTTGTAATGACAAGCTCCCTATCTT
This sequence comes from Dromius quadrimaculatus, assembly GCA_963989225.1. Lineage (NCBI taxonomy): Eukaryota > Metazoa > Arthropoda > Insecta > Coleoptera > Carabidae > Dromius > Dromius quadrimaculatus. The sequence goes on along the minus strand of OZ022331.1, from coordinate 27,787,523 downwards.
CATATACAGGGCATGCTAGCTTCAAGTTGTGTTGGGACAATTTGTGATTGTGAAGGGTTCGATCGCCGAGAAAAAAGGCAAAAGGTCACTAACGGTATTCAGGAATAACGTTTAAAATTATTATTTTTTTTTATTATAAACAGTTCTAAATCTTCCTATACCCTTTCGGGTGTCGAGATTTCCTTTCTTCCTATTCACTTGATGTTATTTATGACATTTTTCCACTCTTTCCTGTTCTTCGCTTTAATCTTTGCCTCTTGGTAGTTAATGCCATTCCTATCTAATATTTCAACTATGTTGTTCTCCCAGGTTTTGGTTGGTCTTCCTCTTCTTTTTTTGTGTTTTATTCTTGCTTCTCATATTTGTTTTGCTTGTCTTTCTTCCGGCATTCGTATTAGATGCCCGAACCATGCTAACTGTTTTTTGTCAATGGTAGTTTGGATTCTCTCTAGCTGCAGCTTACTTCTTATGTAATCGTTACTCAATCTGTCCATCCTAGTAACTCCCTCTACCCGTCTTAAATATCTTATTTCCATTGCTTGTATTTTGCTCTTCGTTCTTTGGTTCATTATCCACGTTTCACATCTGTACAATAATGTTGGCCTATATATTGTTTTGTATAGCGTGATTTTTGTTCTCTTGGACACTTGTTTATTGTTCAATATTGCTTTATTAATCGCAAAAAAGCTATTATTTGCTGCGCAAATTCTCCTGTTGATTTTATTTTCTATTCCTCCTTTACTGTCTATGTCTGTTCCTAGGTAAGTGTAGGTTTCAACCTGTTCTACTTCTGTTCCGTTCAGTGTTAAACGTTCAAAATTATTGAATAATAATGGAAGAAGTATATTAGATATTTTAGATCAAAGTTGAGCTCAATAGAGTGAGAGTAGATAGAAATATTATTAGGTAGCCGCCGGCTTTGCACGGGTAAACATTTTATCGATATATAACATTTTTGATGAAATTTTTAGAGCATTATCAATCAATATAAGATAATTATCAAGAATGATAGCACATTTAATGCTTGAGTAACACAATTATAACTGAAGCATGATAACAACCAGAATGTGAATGATATATTTTTGAGATCTCAGTCAATTTATCTGATTTTATTTTTTTTCTGTCTTACAGTTTCGGTTGCACCCCAGCCATTCTCAAAAGCACTACAATTTTATTTTATTACCAATTATGTGTATGCGAGTGTCATAAATACTCACAAAGGAATTATTGTTTGGAAAAATTGCAGTTATACATTGGTTTAAAATAATATTAATATGAAAAAGCGGAGAAAAGAGGAATTTTCTCTTGTCAATTGCCACACCTGACATCTGTAGGAGACGTTGGCCGACTGCGTGTTCAGAATCATGCGTGCACGCATTGTCAAAAAAAAAAAACAAATTGGCACTGGAAGAAGTTTGTCACGCAAGGTGTCAAAAATATAAACAAAACTCAAAAAAGGTAACATGAGCTTAGATCTCAAGATCGGGATAAGTGTTATAGTATCTGTCTTTTCATTAATATTTTGTTTGTCCTGTTTCATATACATCTCCGATGTAAGTCTTCTATTTGAGTTTACTTCATCATGAATAATACTTCATCAGAATTAAATGTATGATCTGAATCTATGCAATGTGTGACTAGCGCACATCTCAGTGTAGTTTTATTTAATTTTTTATTATTTCGTTTGTGTTTATGCAGCCTTGATATCAAATATTTTTCAGTTTGTCCTGTGTATTGCCCATCACAATTGTTACACGGTATTTTGTAGATTGAATCAGATCTTAAGTTTTTATTAGTTCTATCTTTTATTTTGGAAAATGAATTGCCTACTGTCTTGTGCTGTTTGAAACCAATTTCAATTCCCGCTTCATTTTCGAATACTCTTTTAATCATGTAACTAACGCTATCTATGTACGAAATTGTGAAGTATTTATCAGTCAAAGAATTTTTTTTCTTCTGTCATTGTCATTCAAATTAGGTGAATGATTCATGATTTGATTTTTGATACCATTTATAATGCTACGTTGATATTTATTGAAACAAAGTGAGCTTGTAGCTGTGCTGATTACTTCGGTATGATATTTTCATAGGTTAATTCAAGTGCCCTGCTTAACATATTTCTAGTAACATTGAGAAGTTGACTTTTGGGATAATTAGATTGAAAACTCAAGTATTTTGTACTTGCTGAGAGCTTTTGTACTATTTGGTGATAATGTTGCCACATTCTTCTCTAATCAGTGACATATCAAGACAAGGTGAGCTGTTTGTAACCTCTATTCCAACTGTGAATTGTGCGTGAGCATTAAAGCTATTAAAAATAGTTGTAATCTTATTTATTTTAGATCTTGGCACAGCTGTAATTGAATCATGCACATACTTTTCCATGAACGGAGCCTCAAATGACAACTTTGCAATAACCTCAGAACCAAATTAGTCACTACAGGAGACATTGAATATCCCATTGCTGCACCAAATATCTGTCCATAAAGCTTACCTTTGAATTTGAAGTAACAACTTTCGAAGCAAAATGTAATTGAATTTAACAATTCATCTAGTGGTATGTCTGTATCTTGGGATATGATATTATATTTTTGTTCTGCAGCTTGAAGTACTAGGCTTATCGGAATATTAGTGTATAAAGGAACAACATCTAATGAAATGAGAACATAATCCTGTTTTAAAGTTATTTGAGTGATGAACTCTTGGAATTCAAATGAATTTCTGATGTAGTTCTCATCTTCATATGAGTCACTTGGTAATCGAGTTAAATATTCAGATAATTTATCTGTTGAGGAGTTAGTTCCAGAGACGATAGGGCGAAGCGGTTTATCAACTGTACTCAATTTTGCAAGACCATGAATACTAGGTGGAACCACATGATCATATACTGTTTTTCAAATAAATTTTCAACGAGTTTGTTGTTTGCATTTTGAATTTTCGTTGTGAGATCTTAATTCATTTCAATGCATGTGGTACTGTCATCCAATAATTCTTTCATTTTACTGATATAATAATTGTTACTAATTGCAATAGTTAAATTTGATTTCTCAGCTTTGATGATGTGAAGGTCTTCATTAAAATTGTTTTTCCATTATATTTTTTGATGATATCATTGTAAGTTTTGTTTTGGTGAGTTTTATGTTTATAATTGGTAACTATATTGGCAATTTGTGCTCTGTATTGGTTCTTATTCCCAATGTCATCCATTTGACAGATAACGTACTCCACATCTGCAATTAATTGGAAGAAAGGTAATTGATTCATTTCGAATGGCACACTAAATTTAGGTCCCAATGCTAGCAAATCTATTACACGTTGAGGTATCACAGTTTGTGTCATATTATAAAACCAGCCCTCTTGTGAGAGATTGTCATTGATAATTATTCGATTTATGTGCAACAGCTTATTGAACTTTTTTATATGTGCTTGTTCAATATTGTTCTTAATGAAGTAGGACTTATTTTCCAAAAAACTTTGAGTTTATGCCAATGAATAGAGCTAATATTTTGTTTAATAATATCATAGTGATATTGAGACTCTTTTTGATGGAACTGAATTTTCCAGTGACTAATTTTTACTTCTAGATTGACTGTTTGTATTTCAAACTTTTTGATAATTCTAGCAGTTCCATTTTTGTATGGACTGTTGGATGATAAAATATTTTGTAAACAATTAAAATGATTAGTTATATGAGTTGGAAATATACTATTGCGCTTACGCCGCAATGAAATATGTTCAGCAGGGCACTTGAATTAACTTCTAAAATATATCATACCGAAGTAATCAGCACAATTACTAGCTCTCTTTGTTCCAATAAATATTCATGTGGCATTATAAACGGTATCAAAAATCAGATCATGGATCATTCACCTGATCTAGATGACAATGACAGAAGAAAGAAAGAATCTTTGGCTGATGAATACCCCAGAATTCTGTTCATAGATAGCGTTGGTTACATAAATAAACAATCGGATTAACAAAAAGACGACTTGTGCGCTACTACTTCTATGTTAATGATATTATATGGAACCGTCACGAAAGTATCAACAACAATTATAGTAAATTTGAGCTCAATTGGATAAACGATGCACGAACGAACAAATACAGCCAAATGTATGTTGATGGTACTATCATGAGAATCTTCACAAAGATGCCACGAACAACTACAGAAAGTTTCAACTGAATCGGATTTACGATGTTCGAGTGAACAAATACAGCTCGTGCGCCACTTCTTATATAGCTGTGTTTCATAGCCTATGGTACTCAGTGATATCACAAGATCATACTGGTGGTACTAGTAGTTTTTGAGTTTATTCATCACAAACAAAAATACAAATCTCTCCTCTTTCAGGCAAGACAATATAGACATGTCAGTTTGCATTTATTCCCAACAAGCTAGCTTTGCATATGAATCTTGAATACGTCATTAAAAATGCTATGTCAAAAGTCCTCATCGATCCCGCTTGTGCGTTGTTTCTACTTACTTGTACTAAGTGTTAAATAAAATGACACAGGGCAGTTTTATTTATAAGATTAAAATAATATTTATTGTAAAAGAATACAGAAGGTATAACAGTTGCGTGAGCTCTCGATTGCACCGGTATGACAGCTCTTAGCAGCAGCTCGAGAGAGACTGAGCGCCGTCTCGACGAGAGCGCGCGGGGCTCGTTCTTACTAATACTAATGCACATACACTGTACACTCGGCGCTGCGTGCGCGCGCAACTAGATGTTAGAGTAGAGTTTCAAAAAATAGCATACATATATATAGTTATAACGCCAACACTTCCCCTAAAACTCTACATTACTATCAGAAAATATCATTTTTGCATATTAAACCTAACATTTCTCTTAATTCTACAAACCTAGGCTTGGCTAAAGCCTTAGTGAACAAATCAGCCAACTGATTCTTAGTTTCTACATATTCTACGTCTAATTCGCCTTTTTCATACAGATCGCGTACAAGATAGTATTTGACGCCAATATGTTTAGTTCGCTCATGAAATTGATTATTCCTTATTATCTTTATTGCGCTACAGTTATCAATTTTAAGACAATATTTATTAACTATATTTAAATCAGTCATAATCTTTTTGAGCCAAATCACTTCTTTAGCTGCGCTCGCTGCGCTTACAAATTCTGATTCAGTCGTTGACTGAGCGACAATAGTTTGTAGTTTACTTTTCCAGGTAATTACAGCATTATTACACTTACTTACAAATCCGCTAGTGGATTTTCGGGACTCTCTTTCTCCCGCGTAATCCGCGTCACAATAAATTTCGAGAGCCGAATTATTATGATAGAAGAGTCCAAAATTCTTAGTGCCTGCCAAATATCTCAATATTCGCTTAATTAAATGCCAGTGTGCATTTGTCGGGTGTTCCAGAGCGCGCAAGGCTATATTTATTGCAAAGCCAATATCAGGTCGTGAAATAGTATACAATACATCAAATTTCCAACAGCCTCGCGGTACGGAACACTCGACTTTGCAGGCTCAGAATTTTCAGCACACCAACCTGGCTCTATTGGAGTCGAGACCGGATTTGCATCACTCATTCCAAACTTTTCAAGAATTTTCTCCACATATCGACTTTGATGCATGAAAATTGAGCCATCGTCTAGCCGATGAATTTCTACCCCTAAGTAAAGCTTAACATCTTTCTCAATCGTCATTTCAAATTTTCCTTTTAATTTAAATAGAAATTCATCCGCTAGATGCTCACGATTAGTCGTTACAAATCCGTCGTCGACGTACAAAGCTGAGTACATGTAATCGTCATTATTAATGTAAATAAATAAGCATGGGTCGGCTGTGCTTGCATGAAAACCAAATTCTTTTACGACTCTTGTGAAATGCTCTGACCAGCACCTGGGGGCTTGCTTTAGCCCATATAAGCTTTTCAGGAGCTTGCATACTCGGTCGGTGCCGTCAGCGAAACCACGTGGCTGTTTCATGTAAATGTCTTCGGACAATTTTCCATGCAGGAAAGCCGTTTTGATATCAAATTGCCGTAAAAAGAGCTTTTCTTGAGCCGCGATGCTCAGCAGTACACGAACCGTGTCAAACCGTACTACGGGACTGAAGGTCTCCTTGTAGTCTATGCCGGCCACCTACGAGTAGCCTTTTATCACGAGTCGCGCTTTGTACCGATTGAAACCATCAGCATTAGTTTTAGTACGAAAAGTCCACCTGTTATCAATAATCTTTTTATTTCTCGGCTTTTTCACGAGTATCCAGGTGTTATTCTTTGCTAATGCATCAAGTTCCTCTCGCATAGCCGCCTGCCATTTTTCTTTGCTCGTGGAGCGGATCGCGTTGTCGTACGTTTCTGGAGTAGGCTCGCTTTCGGTAAAGTACGTCACGAAATCACCAAGACGAGTGGCGGGCCGTATTTTTGACCGATCTCTGAGCACACGAGTGTTCTCCGCGACCTGTTCGGACGATTCATCTCGGATCAAGGCGTCATCTGGTTCATAGTCATCGTCGTGAGGTGCGAGAACGTTGAAACGAGGCTGATCATTCGCGTCGTCTACGGTTTCGAGCTCCGGAGGGGGCATCGGGTCCGACGGCACATTGTTATCACGCGTGATCATTTTGGTGCAGATATCGATTTTATTACTCGTCTTTTCCCCCTTAAAAATGATATCCCGACTTAGCACAACATCTCGTTTTTCAGGAATGTACACTCGATAGCCTTTGTTATTATCCGCGATACCGACCAGATAACCCTTTTCCGACTTCTTATCGAGCTTATGCCGTTTTTCATTGGGTATATGAACGTAGCATTCGGTGCCAAAAATTTTGAGGTTACTCACGTTCGCAGGCTTTTTGTACCAAAGCTCGAAGGGTGTACGATTCGGTATTTTTGTGGGCCCCGTTCGATTAATCACATAAGCAGCCGTGCTTACGGCTTCTGCCCACAAAAATTTCGGGAGCACGGGTTGTGCGTACAGCATCGACCGAGCAGCCTCCACCAGCGTACGGTTCTCGCGCTCCGAGACACCGTTTTGCTGCGGCGTGTATGCGTTAGTCATTGAGAGTTTAATACCTTTTTCTTGTAAATATTGTATAATTTCTTTATTATTAAACTCTCCACCGCGATCACAATGGAGCTCTTTAATTTTCTTCTCAAAATTATTTTCATATTCATTACAAAATATTTTTAGTTTCTCGAAAACTTCAGATTTCCGATACCTAAAATGAACAACGGTAAAAGCAGAAAATTCATCTTTGAATAGTACATAGTAGCGTTTCTTGCCGAGCGATTCTACTTCCATTGGACCGCAGACGTCCGAATGGATAATTTCCCCTGCACTTGTGGCGCGATCGACTCTTTCGTGAAAGCTGGACCGATGGTGTTTGCCATAGGCATACCCTTCGCAAAAACTATTATCATCAATGACATCAATCTCAAGGGACTTGAGAAAAGTTTTCACGTGCCGTTTATTCTGGTGGCAAAGTCTCTCGTGCCACAATTGCAGCGATTCTCTTTTATTCGCGACATTGCATTGTTTCGGTGTAATTACTCGCAAATTAATTTCGAATAAATTTCCGCGCCCAAAACCCGTTGCTACTACGTCATTTCCGCGTAAAAATTCACACTTTTTACCATAATCAATTACGCGAAGATCGATACCTTTCTTGGAAACGGCGCTTACAGAAAATAAATTTTTCTTAATGCTAGGTACATACAGTACATTGTTCAAAGAACCTGCAATTCATCTGCCTTCGAATTCCGTGCTGACTTTTGTTTACCTCGATTATCGACCTTTGCGGGGGGTCTCTCGTTTCTGCTCGACGTGAGAGCCACTGACTCGTCTGGCTTGTTGTTATCTTGGCATCGCATTTCTTCAGACATCAGGCGCATAGTCAAATTTTCGAATGTTTTTCGTGATTCGTCTACCGAATCCCACGCCGAATGAAAATAATTATATTTTCTTGGAAGAACTGATAGGATGCGTGTCAGCAGCATCGATTCGAGAATCACGTTGCCAAGCGAGCTCAGTTTCGTTGCGAGTTTTTCCATCCGCGTCAGGTTGAGAGCAACGCCTTCTGAGGCGTCCCACTGGAAATCGAAAAACTGCTTCTGAACCAGGGCGAGATTCTCGGTGCTCTTCATTTCGTACACAGAATTTAACTTCGACCAAATTTCCTTCGCGCTTGTGCAGTTGAGAATAAGGTTCAGAGGCTTCTTATCGAGAGCAGGCACGATGATCTTCCTCGCTGCTTTGTCTGCTTTTTTGAACTTCGCCGCCTGCGTCTGTGCAGCCGCGATTTCATTATCTTTTGCACCCTCAGGTAGAGCGTGCTATCTTTTTATTATTATAGCCCCACTGAAAACTCACGTGGGCTGGGCCCATAACCTGTTAAATAAAATGACACAGGGCAGTTTTATTTATAAGATTAAAATAATATTTATTGTAAAAGAATACAGAAGGTATAACAGTTGCGTGAGCTCTCGACTGCACCGGTATGACAGCTCTTAGCAGCAGCTCGAGAGAGACTGAGCGCCGTCTCGACGAGAGCGCGCGGGGCTCGTTCTTACTAATACTAATGCACATACACTGTACATTCGGCGCTGCGTGCGCGCGCAACTAGATGTTAGAGTAGAGTTTTAAAAAATAGCATACATATATATAGTTATAACGCCAACACTAAGTACAAGGGAATATTGTGAAACTGACAAAATTTACATATCAAAATTCTAATATTTTTGGCTTGATGTCGGTAAGTATGTGCGGCTGTGCGGAGGTACGTAACTCGCAAATCTTGAAATCTGTTGTACGTATTATGCTATAATACCGTAATAAGGACTGGTAGAGAGTGTTGATTTGCACTTCGCATTATGGCTGCAATCGTCTGTACCAGAAGTGCACTTTACTTACAACTTTTTTTTTGAATTTTCCGCAAAAATTTAGATGAATCAGCCGTAGGATACTAAAATATAGTATAAGGGATTGCTGTAGCATTTAAATAGTCATCCACTTTTGTACCATTCGGCTACGCCAGAAGTGAAGTTTATATAACAGTCTTTTCGAAATTTTTGCATAAATTCCAAACAATCAGTCGTAGAATATTGAAATTTTGTATTAAGCACTTCTATAACATTTGATTGTACACGCATTATAAGTTCGATCGGCTGAATCGGAAGTGCACTTTACTCGAAGCATCTTTTGAGCTTTCCGCATGATTGAAACAATCGAACGTAGAACGTTAGAACTTAGAATTCAGCATTCAAGACGATGGTACCGTCTAACTGCTTATATCCTATTTTCATTGAGATCGATTAGGCCGGAAGTGCACTTTACTTTATAGTATTTTGGAATTTTTCGTATGAATTCGAAACGATCGGAGTTATTATTAAAATTTGGTATCGCAGTCTGCTGTAGCATCTAAATGATTGCCCATTATCCTCATAAAAATAAACTGATCCGGAAGTGCACTTCAGTTGAAATTACTCACTTGTACAAAGTGGAACTAAGTATTGTAAAACCAACAAAGTAACAGTATTCTCGAATTTTTCATGAAACATTAGAATAATGTCATAGAATTTCGACATTTCGTATTAAACACTTCTATAACATCAATTTGTACACTTCGCATTATGATTGCAATCGTCTTCACCAGAAGTGCAGTTTATAAAACAGTTTTTTGAATTTTTCGCATAAATCCAGTACGATCAGCTGTAATAAGATGAAATTTAGTATTTAAAGCAATTATTGCAGCATTCAAATGAGCTTTATAATCGTGTTTTTTTTGACCGCTCCAGATTTTGATGGACCTTCTCATTTGAGACCCTTCTGAACTTGAAGAACATAATTCAAAAAAATCTGCTGTGACCACACAGTACTTCCCCGACCTTGAATTATATGGCTATAGTTCCATTGCTGTAACATGAATTATTTACAATAGGCTGTCTTTTTGAAATAAGCAATTGATCGATACCACACTTTGAATTTATGTTACATCAATAAAATTATAGCCATATAATTCATGGTCGGGGAAATACTGTGTGGCCACAGCTGATTTCTCAACCTGTGGTACCAAAACTTTAGGAATGGAACTTCTTCACTTTTTTGCGTTTATTCTATAAATGGTAGTATTTATCACGAAATATATAATAACTGGAATTCTTCCGCCAATAATTACATGGAACAGATTGAGAACACGAATTAATTATAGATTACATATTAAGAGCCATGTGAGTGAGTAAAATCACTTTTCGAAATATATTGTGTTCACTTTTATCAAAATCACAAATATTCCTCATAAATAGATAAGGTAGCTTGTTCTAGTAACAGAAAAAAGGCATTATAGATTTCTTATCAAGAGCCATGTGAGTGAAGTTGAGTCACTTCCCGAAATATATTGTGTTATTATTATTATAAAGTAACAAATAAAAGTGACATAAGGTCAACAATCCAAGAAAGGATAATCCAAGGAAATCGCGCGTATTACGCTAATCTTAAGATGTTTCAAAACAAACTTATATCAAGAAAAACTGAGTATAAAATATATAAAACCATGATACGCCCAGTAGTCACATATGGATGTGAGGTGTGGACACTGACTCAAAATGATAGAGAAAAATTACAGATATTTGAAAGGAAAATTTTGAGAAAGATTTATGGAGGTGTACAAGAAGGAGGATTCTGGAGAATGAGATACAATGCGGAGTTGGAAGAGCTCATTGAAGGACAAAACATCGTAAGATTTATAAAGTCACAAAGAATAAGATGGATAGGACACGTGCTTAGGATGAACGAAGAAGGAATACCATTAAGAATCATGGGAGAAAAATTGCACTCTAGAAAAAGAAGAGGAAGACCTAAATTACGATGGATAGATGACGTGCAAGATGATATAGTCAAGATTGGGGTGAAGAGATGGAGAAGTAAGGCGCTGGACAGAGATGAGTGGACGAAGATTGTAGAGGAAGCCAAGGCCCATCCCGGGCTGTTGTGACCGAGTTGATATTGAATAAGCAATGTACTTCATAATAATGTTTATATTGAAGAATTGATACAAAAAACTAATTGAAAAATATTTGACATGTGTGTTCTTCTATTTATTATTCTAGCCAACTGTTCTGTTTCCAGCCAACTATTTGTAGAATATATAATAATTCTCCCCCACTTGATTGGAAATGTGCAACTTGATTTTTTCTTCCAGCCAGTTATATAATCTTGAAGATATCGCGGAGGTCTTGTAACTCGTTCAGACCTTCTCAACTGTATTCTTGGAGTCGCTGGTGTATTCTCTTCAATTACTGGATTTTGATCAACTTCCGAATCATCCTCTTCATCCAAATTTGCACTTATTTCAAGATTCAAATGTTCCCAATCTTGATTTGAATTTGATGAAGATGGTGCAATAGATTCCTCGAATCTCACGCGTTTCTTTTGTACTTCTGATTTTTTGAGCTGATTAGCATGACGTTTTAAACTTCTTCCTTCATCGAGTTGAACGACGTAATGGAGTTTCCCAAGCTTGCGAGTTATAGCTCCAAATCTCCACGTTAATTTATTATTGATATTAGAAGCTGCTTGAACTCTCTCCCCCACTTGGAAAAAACGTGTACGCGACTGAACTGGTAGTTGTGATTTGCTTTCGAAATGTGGACGCATTGCGTCAAGTTTGATACGAATTTGTCGATTAAGATACATTTCTGATGGCGATTTTCCATTTGCTAATGGTGTAGCTCGATAACGCAAAAGAATTTTTTGAACTTTCTGATTTATTGATAAATTCTCACCACTCATTGCCTTCAGACGCTGATTAATGTTTGCACATTTTGCTCTGCAAGTCCATTTGTCGCAGGATGCCCAGGTGCAATAAACTTTTGCTTGATTCCATTAATTTTACAATAGTTTCGAAATTGTTCGCTGATAAATATTGATGCATTATCCGAAACCATGAATAACGGATATCCATGGCTCGAGAAAATTTCATTCAATAAATTTATCGCATTCATTGAATTTGGTGCTGCCGGAGAACTTTTATTTCAGCCCATCATGATTTTGCGTCTATTACGACCAGGAAATTGTATCCTTAAAATGGTCCCACGTAGTCGATATGAATGCGATCCCAATTATTTGTTGGAGGATCCCAGTGGTGTGGTGTAATGGAACTTTTGCAGGCATATGTTTAATTTTCGCACATTCTTCACAAGACTTGACCAGTTTCTCGATATCTTTATCAATATTCTTCCATGTACAATAACGACGAGCCAATTGTTTCATTTTTGTGATACCTATATGCGTTGAGTGAAGTTCTCTTAAAACTTCGGACTGTAGTATCTTTGGAATTACAATTCGATCGGATTTGAATAACATGTTTCCATCCACAATGTACTCACTCTCAACAGACTTTGATTGAATCTCTCGTTTTATCTTTGATAATTCTTCATCTTTCTCTGTTTCACACAGGATTTTTGCTGGTAATAAATTCTCTGTTGATATTTCGAAGATTGTAGATGAACAAACTCTGTGATAGCCATATCAGTCGAAAAGCTTTTTTGCTCCATTGTTGCCCTTGATAAACAATCAACATTTTGATTTTCTATTCCTTTCTTGAATTTTACATCGTAATCAAAACTTGCTAAGAATGATGCATAGCGTAAAAGACGTGCCGATGTCATCTTCGGTAATTTTGATTTCTTGTGGAATATTCTTGTTAATGGTTGATTATCTGTTTCCAATGTAAAATGTCTACCAAATAAATAATCGTAAAAACGATTGACTCCAAACGATAGCTAAAGCTTCCCGGTCTAATTGAGAGTAATTCTGTTCTGCTACAGACAATGATCGTGAGGCAAAAGCAATTGGTTGTTCAATGTCATCGATTATATGTGATAGTACAGCAGCAATTCCTGATGGACTTGCATCCGTTGTCAATTTTACTGATTTTTCTGGATCAAAAGGTACCATCACTCGTTCGCTTGTAATTTCCTTTTTGATTCTATTAAAAGCTGCTTCGCAATCAGCTGACCAATTAAATTTCACATTCTTTCTCAATAATTGGCGTAGAGGAAAAGTTATAGTGGAAACGTTCGGTATAAATTTCGAATAGTATGTGACCATGCCCAGAAATCTACGAAGTTGCAGTATGTTCTTTGGTCTTGGCATCTTGGAAATTGCATCAACTTTCAATGGAGATTTGGATATTTTACTGTGCTCGATTATATGACCTAGATATTCGATTTTTGTTTGGAAAAACGTGCATTTGTTCTTATTCAAGTGTTAATCATATTTTTACAATCTTTCGAAACAGGCAAAAAGATATCTTTGACATTCTTCCTTTGACTCGCCATGAATTATTCTGTAATCAAAATATGCGACTGTATTTGATAATCCCTGCAAAATTTGATCAATTACGCGATTGAACTCAGCTGGGGCTGTCTTAATCCCAAAACTCAGCCTGTTCATTTTGTATGTTCCACGATGTGTAGAAATTGACTGTATGATGCTACTTTCTTCACTAGTTCTTAAATGGAGATACGCTTTGAACAAATCCAGACAACAAAAATATTTGGAATTACGCAGACTATGCAATACATGTTCGATTTTCTTTATTGGATAATTTACATTTACCAGCTGATCATTCACACCAACCTTGTAATCAACACAAAGACGAACTGTTCCATCACCTTTTGGAATGACTACCAGTGGTGAACCCCAGTCACTGGTCATTGGTTTAGTGATTATTCCTGCTTCTTCTAAATTATCAAGCTCTCTTTCCACTAGTTCTCGTAGAGCATAAGGAACATTTCGCTCTGGAGTATAGCTGGGTTTTGCGCCTTCCCGTAGATCAAATTTTATTATAAAATCTGGAACACATCCCACTTTTTGAGAAAAAATTTCTGGAAAAGCATTTTCAAAGTCGGATATATCGTTGATTTTTAAAATTGTTTTGTTTGTATTCTCTTCATCCAGATCTTCCAAATTTATCCTCAGATGTCGAACCCATACTCTACCAAGAAGAGGATCAAAACCATTTGGAACGACGTACATATCTTCGTGCGACACGCGATTCTTGTACTCCACTTTTTACTCGAACTTTTCCTAAGGGTACAAATAAATCTTCCGTGTACGATCTAAAAGTAATGTTTGTTTGCTGAATTTGATTTTAAATTGAAAGCTTCTTGAAATGATCTTCAGGTATCAATGTATACCTGGCTCCAGTATCGACTTCAAATTTTTGAAATTGGCCTTCAATTTTAATTGAAGTGTAATATTTCTTTGCATCTGCTACTACATCTGACGTGGATTGATCAAATATGTCAATAATTCGGTTGATACCCAATTGTTCATAGTTTCCTATTTGATTTGTTGATATTTGAGTAATATTATGTTTATTACCTTGTTTATTATTGATTGGAGTCTTTATACACACTTTCGCTACATGTCCGGTTCTATTGCAAGATGAGCATTTCAAGTTGGATGAATTTGTACGACAGTTTTTTGAAATATGATTGTCTCGTCCGCATCTAAAGCACACGTTGTCAATTCCAAGTTGCTCATAATTAATTCGTCCTCTTGATTTTGATCTTGTTTGTTTTCTTTGATTTGCTTCGTTTGATCCTGGTTTCGATTTATTTTTGTGACAAAATTTTCCACTCCATCTGATTGACACTTATATTTTGAAATTCTATTTATAAAGTTGATTGACGTATTCGCTGTTGGAATGTTCGAATGTTCGATAATTCGCGACTGTCTGCCTTGGACGCTTCAAGAGCAATAACTTTCTCTACGATTGTATTAAAATCGGTTAATTCTGATTGCAAAATTTGTTCTTTCATGCTCCTATCTTTTAATCCTCGAATAAATTGAGCTCGAAGAAAGAGTTCTATAGCTGATACTTCATTACCACATTCGCAGGTCACTTTGAATTCACAATCAGCAACATCGCGACGTAGTGCAGTTACGTAGTCTGCCACTGTGTCATTTTCATTTTGATAAGTTGACAAAAAGTAATGTTGTGAAACTAGCGTATTCTTCTTTGGTACTAAATGTTTTTCAAGTTCATTCATTAGTAAATCATATTCTAAATCTGCAGGAGATCCCGGTGCTACTAAGGCTGCTAGAATATTGTAATTCTCTGCTCCAATTGAATTAAGCAACATTTGCGCACTCTTCTTTTTATCCTCAAATAATTTCTTCATTTTAAGGTAATTTTCAAAGCGTTGACGATAATATTCAAATTTTTCTTTTTTCTGATCAAAATTTTCGAATGGAGGAACATGAGATACACTGATGATAGGTGATTTATTCTGAGATTTTTCACTAGCTTGTGGTTGTAAATTAAGCAGACTATTGATTAACTCTTGCTGGTTATGATTCATAGCTTCAATTAATGCCTTCAACTGCTCTGGATCCATTTTGATAGATTTTATATTGATTTTTTTTCCCAACAAAATTGGATATTCTTTTCTTTTTTTACTCTCGTCGCCAAAACTGTTGTGACCGAGTTGATATTGAATAAGCAATGTACTTTATAATAATGTTTATATTGAAGAATTGATACAAAAAACTAATTGAGAAATATTTGACATGTGTATTCTTCTATTTATTATTCTAGCCAACTGTTTTGTTTCCAGCCAACTATTTGTAGAATATATAATACGGGCTGTAGAGCTAAACATGATGATGATGATTATTATTTCTCGAATTCATATCTATTATTACAGATATACTTATGTATTAAGTACTATTGACAGGACGGTCCGTATTTTATTTATTCACTACTGTTTTACATTGATTACTTGATATGATATATCTATTTATAAAACATCACCATAACACATCTTAGCCTCTAAGTTGAATTAATATTCTAATCTACAAGGAGGTCGACTAGCTCTTCCACTTCTTGTTTTGAATATGCTGGGAGATTCTGACATTCTTCCATTTTCTTCTACAGATTCAATTGGCGGAGGCGTTGTAATTATATTCGGTTCAGATAACAACTGTTCAGCTTCATTGTCTTCTGGACTCCAAATTGATTCATCTTCTATGTTGGAGTTTCCATGAACAGGAATCAAATGATATCGATTTCTTCTAATTGTTCCTACATAGTATCAACTATATAAGAACGCGGTGACGAATCTTTCTTATATACCTTCCCAAATCTTCTCAAATCAGTAATCCATACCTTCTCTCCTTCTTTCAATTCTGATAACTTTTTCACTCCATGACACATGTCAAAATAATATTTTTGATTTTGTCGACGACACTCTTCTTTCTCTCGTAGATCGCCTTGATCAGGAATTTTTGGTATTAATTGTTCGGGTAAAATAGGAAGGCTTGATCTAATTTTTCTTCCCATCAATAATTTTGCAGGAGAATATCCATTTGATAATGGTGTTGATCAATAATTTTGAAGAGTAATATAAGTATCCTCACTTTTCTTCATACTACGTTTTATTATTTTTACAGCAGACTCAGCAAATCCATTACTTTGATGAAATTTTGGTCTTGAGGTTTTATGCTTGAAACTCCAATCTTCCGCAAATTTTGAAAATTTTGAAGTCTACAAAGGATTAAAATGAGTTCCATTATCGCTGAAAACTAATTCTGGGGTTCCATGACGAGCAAATATTGACTTCAAACGTGTAATTATTTCTGCCTCACGTAGACTATTCAACAATGCTATTTCAGGGTATTTTGAATAAAAATCCATTACTAGTAAATACCATTTCTTTTCAACATGAAAAAGATCCATTGCAACATTTTGCCATGGTTGTTCGAGAAATTCCGTCGGTATTAATGGCTCCTTACGATTAGTTTGTTCCATTATACATTTCTGACAGTTTATAATCATATTTTCTATTTCTTTGAATATACCAGGCCACCAAACTGATTGTTGAGCCCTGATTCTACATTTTGTTATCCCAAAGTGACCTTCATGCAGTTTACTGAGAATTTCAGATCTAAAATTTTTGGGAATTATTATTCTTGAACCTTTAATCAATATTTCATTTTCTTTAATTATCTCGGCTCTATGTTGCCAATAAATTTTCAAATTTTCATCTAGTTCATGCTTCTCAGGCCATCCATTTCTACTGAATTCTTCTAACTTTCTGCAAATTTCGTCTTCATTTTGTAATGAGATTATTTCTTGAAGTCGCATATCAGTTACAGGAAGTCCTTTTACTACTTCTCTTGCATATATAATTACCTTTTCGTCTAAATTACTATCTTCGTGAACTTTCAATGGTCTTCTTGACAAAATATCTGCTGTACCTAATTCTTTTCCAGGAATATGTTTAATTATATAATTGTATCTGGATAAACGTAATCTCATTCGTTGAAGTTTTGGAGGGATATCGTCCAAACTTTTTGTAGAAAATATTAGAATCAGAGGTTTATGATCCGTTTCTAGAGTAAACTCGCTACCAATTAGGTATTCTTCAAATTTTTCACTCGCCCAAAGAAGAGCATAACCCTCTTTTTCAATCTGAGCCCAGTTTCTTTGTGTCGGCGTTAATGATTTCGAAGGAAATGCTATGGGCCGAAATTTTCCATTTTTTTGTTTTTGCTTTATTTAAGCTCCAATACCATATAAGGAAGCATCTGCAGTAATGACTGTCTCCTTTGCAGGGTTGAACCATGCAAGTATCGGAGCTTTCGATAATTCATTCTTTAAATTTATAAAAGCATTTTCCTGTTCTGGGCCCCAATGAAATATATCTTTACAGCTCAATAGATCATTGAGTGGACGAGCTTTTGAAGCTAGATTTGGTATGAATTTTGATAAATAATTTATTGATCATATCAAACTTCTTGTTCCAGATATATTTTGTGGTGCATCCATATTCTTTATTGCTTGTATTCTGTCTTCATCTATTTGGATTCCACTTTCATCAATTATATGGCCAAGAAATTTGATTTTTTTCTACTCCAAACGTACATTTTTCATTGTTTAACGTAACTTTTGCCTCTGAAAAACGTTCCAACACTGTACGTAATCGTTCATCATGCTCATCAATTGTATTACCATAAACTAATACATCATCCGCATTAATCAGAATTCCTTCTATTCCATTCAAAATCTGAGACATCCTTTTTTGAAAGAACTCTGGAGCAGCATTTATTCCAAATGGCAGTCTTTTATATTTGAATCTACCAAAAGGAGTGATGAATGTTGTCAACAATTGTGATTCTTCATCCAGAACACACTGCCAAAATCCGTGATTTGCGTGCATCTTTGAGAAATATTTAGCTTGACTCAACTGTGCCAAAATGTTTTCCGTAATTGGCATTGGATATATCTCACGAAGAGCATATCGATTCAAGTGAATATAATCAACACACATTCTGATTTTGCCATTTGGTCTTGGAACTAAAACCAGACCTGCACACCATTCTGTTGGTTCCTCGACTTGCTCGATTACTTCTAACTTGATCATATTATCTAAATTTTCTCTCACTTCTTTTATCATACGAATTGGAATTCTTCTCGATGTTGTAAGCGCGTAAGGTATTGCATCCTTCTTTAACCTGATTTTGTATGGAATTTCTATTTTTCCTAATCCATGAAATATTTTTGGGAAACTTTTTCTTGGATCGAACGACATTTTTGCCTCTTCAACAACATTTATGTCTATTCGTTTGATAATACCAAGATGTTCACAAGTCGTACCATCTAATAATGTATTTTCAAGACCTTCTATTACATAAATCTCTACTAATCTTGATTTTTCTTCATATCTTATCTGTTCACAGAAATATCCCAAGGTCTTCATTTGCAACCGATCAGCATTGAAGAAAAGTTTCTGCGAAGGAAGCAAATTAATATTATTAAAAAATCTTGAATATGTGTTTTTCGAAATACACGTAACTTCTGCACCAGTGTCTATTTTACCTTTCATCTCTTTATTTCTGATGTCAACTACAACTCCCCAATTTCCATCTGCCGATATTCTATTCACATTTACTATTCCAACGAAAGTATCTTGTTCTGATGACTCTGTAACTTGCCCAACTGATTTATTTTTACTACGACATACTCTTGAGTAATGTCCAATTTTATTGCATATGAAACATGTTACTTTATTTGCAGGACATTCATTTGCTACATGAAATTCTTGCCCACATTTCCCACAATTTGATTGACCTTGTTTTCGTAAATCAAAATCCTGATTATTTCCGAAATTTCTTTTGAAGGGTCCTCGATTATTTTTCTTCCTACTTGAAATTCGATCAACTTCGGACAATTGTTGAATTTCTTGATGTATTTCTGGAGTTTGTTTCTTGACCTGTTCTGTCTGCTTTGCCATCAAAACAGCTTTATCTGATGTTAAATCATTAACTAGCTGCATACGTTCTGATAATTTCAGATCTCGTATTCCCACTACAATACGATCTCTAATTAAATCATACTTCAACTCTCCATATCGACAATGTTCAGATAGAGAATGTAATGCTGTCACAATCTCATCAATTGACTCAGTTTCATTTTGGATTCGACGATTGAATATAGCTCGTTCATAAATAATATTTCTTTATATTATGAAATGTTTTTCAAACGCTTCTTTTACACTAACATAATTTTCTTTCTGATTTTCACCCAAATGAAGACTTAACAAAACATCATCGGCTTCATCACCCATACAATAGATTAGAGCATTAATTTGCTCTACTTGAGACTTGGTACTCAAGCCAGAAACAATTCGATATCTCTCGAATCTCCTTATCCACCTGGACCATTCTTCAGCTCCTCTACTGAAGTTAATAGGTTCAGGAATTTGCCAATTCATCATTTCTACCATATATTTAAGCCTTTTTTCGCTGCCACCATGTATTAAGTACTATTGACACTGTTTTACATTGATTACTTGATATGATATATCTATTTATAAAACATCACCATAACACAACTTACAAATAAATAGACCACAGAGAGGGTTTAGATATTGTACTTGGACTGGTACGATAAATAACTTGAAATTGACCCGAAATTAAATAAGAATTAGATTAAATTGAACCTCACACTGAGAAAAAAATATTGATACTCATAGATAAAACGAATTATCTGGAGGTGAATTGATTCACAGAGATGGAATATTTATTGGAATAATGAAATTATGTTCTGATTTACAAATTTAGATTTGTATATAAAATAATTTGTATTTCTAATCATGTATTATTTATGTTAGTTAATATTTTCTACTGATAATCAAGTAGATATTTTTTTTATGTGTTGTACAATATTATGTTCTTTATCATAGAATTTATAATCACTGTTGCAGAAAATAAATCTATTCGCTACTGTAGCTAATATAGTTGTACAATACAGTTCAGGATCTTGTGTCCCGGAGTTAAAATTTCTGGTGTTTAACGAATTTGTTGGCTCTTTTCAACTACCTGCTCTGTTGTTATACGCAGACTGACAAAGTTGGTGCAGTCCGTAGTTAGTCCTTCCTTGCTGGGTTCCTTGTTCAAGTTGTAATATTTTTGAAAAGTGAATTATAAAAATAAGATAAATAATACGCAGACTTATAATACTCACAAATTAAAATTGACTATAACATCTCTTCAATTTTACAGCAAAGATCAAATGAATAATAATGACGGATATCTTTGTAGTTGGTGTATCAAAGGAAGTGTTGCAAGCATCGTGAATTTGAAATGACTGCTGGATGTAACATTTTGAAGAAGAAACATTGTTTATTCACTATCTCTAACACACCAATTAAGAGTATGCTATCGACTGTTATCTAATAATAGTCTAATTAAAAAAATTGTGTGCGGTTCTGGCGAAATTATACAATCACGTATGCTGGAAAATTATGATTCTTCATCAGATGATTATGAAAATAATATGGAACAATATTATTATTATCCCAAATGGATTGGTATCAAAGGGACATATTGTAACGTGCGAGAGTGTGGAAGTTCGTAGGAGTGGGATAGGCTTGGCCCTGAACTTATCTGGGCGGGGCCTTTCGTCCTCGTTGTATTGTATCGCGCCGCACCGCACCATATTACTCCGCCCGATGGAAGCCTCTAACAATATTCCAGAAATAGGGTAGAACATTCTAGAAATGGATTTTTCCATATATATAGGCAAGCAAACGACTTGAGGGTATTAGTGTAATGGTGAATCTAGAGCAGTGAATATCAAACAGTGAAGTAATCAGGGAAAATAAATAGTTGAAGATAGATATCCGCGGTTTTGTTTAAGATAGAAGTAAGTCCTAAATAACTGTTTAGTAATATTCGAAAGAATAAAACTTTCATTTCATTTTCAATTATTAAATAGTGACTTTTATTTAATTATGAACTATTTCCTTTTGAACAATAAATATTACAATATTATCATCATCATAATGCAGTCATCATTGATATCAAAAATATGAATCTAAATTTTGGTACCGTTGTTCATATTTAAGTATGTTATAACAATAGTATTTCTTTCATTTGTAATGTTTCGAATACATTATACTTTAATCAACATGTTCACGCGTACTGCGTTGAGAGCCCGCAAACTTTCATGAGAATATCCTAAGAAAATATAATTGGGTGTGATAGATTGGTTGAAACTCAATATTTACATAATATGTGTGTTTCTTTAAAATTTAAATCATCATCTGCAGTTTGTTAATTAAATAATATTTTTTTGTAATAATCTAGAATTCAATAAAAATATACATGTTTGAACGAATAAAAATTATTTGCTATCCCACAAATAATAATGACTTTTCCAAAAGTAATATTTACTATCTCACAGATACTATTACCTATCCTAAAAAAAATATTTATTATTCTAAAAATAATATTCAATATTTCAGAAATAATATCCTCTGGTTCGGAAAATAATTTTCACTACTTCAAAATTTATTTTGAGCCACATAGTAACTTTTTAATCTAATTTAGCTTATAATATTTGTAGCTTAACATATTATATTGGCTCACAACAGAGAATATATTGATTAGTACAGATAATATCTTTACTATAATTGTTAAACTTAATGTCTGCGATAGAAATATTCTACAACTAGTTGAAACATAAGTTTCACTAAGATGACAAATGATATTATCGGTGGTAGATATTTACATTAACTAGTGCAGATAATTTCTTACTACCACTTCTAGAATTGTTATTATCTGCAGTAGGCATAATAGAATAGCAATATATTTTAGTTCATCTAGCGAACGTTCTAGCATGTCACGATTTTAAGCAATGTTTTTAACTATAGTATCTAAGATTTTTCTTTCAGTGCAAAAAGAATTAGAATGTAAGGAAATTGAATTTGTAATTTTCACTTGATTACTAATAATAATGTTTTTATTGAGACATTCCTCTATTTCTTTTCATACAATGAATCTGACTCATATCAACTATAAATTATTACTTATCCAATCTTCTAATTTATTTTCCCGCATTTTGACACTAAATATTGTTTTGAGTGTATTTGGTAGTTGATTAAATATCCTAACTGCATTAACATAGCTCATTTTGTTACTTACAGACTTACATATTTTATTGAAATTACAAATGTTCTTCATGAATAGATATAAGGTGGTTTGTTCTTGTAATAAAACAAGGCGTTATATACAAAAAAAATATTTGAATTGTCATTCTGTGTAAGTATTACATAAAATAGTTTGAAAATACGAATTGAATGTGAATCAGTTTATATAAAGTTCATGATTCATAACAAGTGAGTACATCTTTTCATTATCCAAATGAATTTTTGTATATCAATTGAGTGATTTTGAGTGATTTGTCTATTCATCTAAATTCTTTAGAAGAATTGATGTTTAATATATGCCCTTATCCGAGTTGAAAGCTTATGTCGTGTGAAAGTTTGTTAAAAAAAACTGATAGAAAATGACGGGTGCATTGAATCAAGAAGTATTATCAAACTACCAGTAAGCAAATAGTGAAAGAATAACGTTGGATCAATGTCAAATTTAGGAGCATTATTTCATGAAATATTTCACGATTTATATGCTACCAGTGTGTGATCCAATCTGCCTAGTTGATTTCCAATCCGAGTAAATTATTTCTGAGACTTTCGAATATTTGTAATGGAGCGAGAGCTGGCTGCAAAAAATCCGGCCGATCAAGTAACAGAATGAAATATTTTTCAAACGTTAGTACTCACCTTGGACAATAAGAAAATTCATGGTGTGCCTGGGTAGAAGTTGTGCACAACTATAATATTATTCTTTTCATGATAGATTTTTCGTATTGTAACCACACCAATAAAGTAATACTATGAAATTACTCTCAAAATTCAGGTGTTACTAAGTGAAGAAAAATATATTTGTGTGCCTCAACAAATCCTGTTCTTACGCCTTGGCACACTTTTTTCTTCATTCCCTTCTTTGGTCCGTTACTTGACCTATCGAGTAACAGCTTCAGACTATGATCAAATTTAAAATAAGACATTTCTGTATCAGAAAAAAGCAGTGTGCCACGTCCATGCCTGTTACAAATACCTGGCATACCACTTTCTATCGGTCTGTGTGGAAGCACGATAACTTGAGAACGCGTAGGTACGAATTTTGGACTGAAATTTTATACTCAAGTTTTTCATTGAAAAACTAGGTACAAGTTTGTAGATGAGATTTTTTCAAACAGTGGCACCAAAACTTCAAAAATGGAACTTCTTGGTTTCTTGCGTTTTTTTTTATAAACGGTAGTATTTATCCTGAAATATGTAATGACTGAAATTGATCCTCGAATAATTTGGCACAACATTCATTCGTAACAAATTTCAAAATCGTCAGCGGTTCATTTGTTTTCCCAAAATGATATTAAAAAACCACACAAAATCATATTTTGATTCGATTATCAAATCAAAATGCCTATTTTCTTATTATTTTATATGCCTATTCAATTAATATTCCCAATTCGATATATTTCCACGGATAAATCAAATACAATATAGTGAGAATTAGATGAAAATGCATTTTCAACACTTTTTCATTTATTTATTTACGAATTCGACTTAGAAATCCCAATTACAGAATAAGTACAAAAAAAATATTGAATATTAAATCACTCATTTTTATTTGTGGTTATCTCATTTGACCGATGGTACAAACATTGATCTGTAGACTGTTTTGACTGTCCACAAACTGGCTCGCGGATTGAGTTGCACGTTGTTGGAACGCTTGACTAATATTCGAAATCCACATTTGGAGTTTGTTGAAACGCTTATTTGTGAATGCGCATGCGTCGGACAGTTCCGGACTGGTTTCTGTACTTGTAGAAGCAAACCTATCATTCCACCAATTGACGTTTCCAATTTATTATTTTTACTTACTTGTACAGCAAAGTATAGTGCTGGAAGACTTACTCAGTTGTCTCAGCGTGGTATAGCGGTTATCACGCATGCCCGGAAAGCATGAGATCTCGGGTTCGAATCCCGGCGCTGTACAAGACTTTTTCAGAAATTTATTCACTTTCATTCAACCGTCTGACTTATTACGGATTAGCCAACTAAATTTACATTCAGAATATTAACATGAGAGTTAATTACTCACGATGTCAGCCGTTGTTCTCCATTGTCAAAGATACAAAAATGTGTCGTCTATGGAATGTACAGCAAACTTGACAAAAATGCAAAGAATCTTGTACAGTGCTGGGAGACTTACTCAGTTGTCTAAGCGTGATGTAGCGGTCATCACGCATGCCCGGAGTGCATGGGATCTCGGATTCGAATCCCGGCGCTGTACAAGACTTTTTCAGAAATTAATTTACTTTTCTATATATGCTGAAATATATATATATATATATATATATATATATATATATATATATATATATATATATATATATATATATCCAATGATGTACAAGTAAGTCACGTAATGTTCACGTCAGATTGTTTCGATTCTGTTTAGAAAGAAAATCAAAAAGCAAATAAATGGAAGGCAAGAAGAATAGATAAACGAAATGATGATCAACTTCGATTCAGAGAGAATATTAAAGAAATAATGAAGATAGAGATAAGTATTCCTCACAATTCATTGAAAGGGGGGTATGAATGCCTCATTGTATATGTTGTTCCTGTGAAGGTCCATTTTTAGTCACTTTGTAGTTAACTTCAATGAGAATAAAATCAAACAAACAGTTTCTGTAGAGATTTTTCTTAAAATTCAAAATACTTAATCAAAATTTATTCGTGAAACATGTAAAGACAGGTTTATGTAGGCTGTAACTTTACGCTTCTACTTTCAAACTATCATTATTAGGTTCCTTAATATATATGATCAGGCAAATTTATAAATTTACGAATTTTCATTTTAATATTTTATCAGATTATTTCAAATGTTTCAAACTATTATCATACAAGTAATATTCTATATTGTAACACCAGTGAACTGTAACAGTTTTTCGAATATTTTGTTTATTTTATCATGGTATTTTAAATTCTAAAGTTATACTCACATAATATTCTATATTGTAAAACCAATGGACTGTAACATTATTTTTGTATATTTTGTTTCTTATCTCATCATATTATTCCTAATATTTCATAGTTATTTCTTTCTAATATTCTTATATAATATTCTATATTGTAAAATAAATACACTATAATATGTTTCGACTATTTTGTTCATCTCATGATATTGTTTCAAATATTCAATAGTTTCGGAGTTATTCTCATGTAATCTAAAATTTTATATGATATTCTATATTGTAAAACAAATGGACTGTAATATTTATTGAATATTTGATTTCCAAATGTATAACATTATTTCAAATGTTTCAAAATTTCCTATTGTATAATATTATTTCAAATGTATCAAAATTTCCTAATGTATAATATTATTCCAATTGTATCAAAATTTATGTTATTGATTATCTATAATGCAAAACAATGGACTGTATCATTTTTGAATTATTTTGTATAATGTTTTCGAGGTTAAGTGGAAGAGCAGCGGTTAGCTGAACTTTGCCTCAATAAAAAGTTTATTATTATTATTATTATTATTATTATATATAATCAGATGTTACGGTACAAGTGCTGACATGCAGCTGTCTCGCATTAAGCTGTGACCCTAAAGTCCTTGTTCCAGATGAATTTGCGTCCTTCTTCTGTCAGTTGTGTCAATGATTTCGTAATGTTTGCAAATCCAGAAACGTTCCGCTGGTAATAGGTCATAGACCAAGAAAACTTCTTTCTTGGTGCCTGTCTGCTGGTATTGGTCATTTCTTGACTGCCTCGACTTTACTTGGATCAACCGCAATATCATCTTTGAAAACAACATGCCCAAGGTAATTTACTTTTTCTTTAGCAGATGGCACTTTTTGAGGATTAGCTTCAGGTTTACTTCACGTAAACGTCTAAAAACCTCCATCAGGTTCAGCATGTAATCTTCTATAGTTTTCCTAATCACAATTATATCGTCCAAATAGAGCAAACAGATTTTCCATGAGAGCCCATTGAGTACCAATTCCATTTATCCCTCAAAAATTGCTGGAACATAGCATAGTCCGAGCGGCATGACCTTAAACTGCCAGAGACCAAATGCGATGGTAAAAGTAGTTTTCTCTCTGTCTCCGTCCGCTAGCTCAACTTGCCAGTATCCGCTTTCTAAGTCTAGGGTCGAAAAGTAAGTTGAACCTGCTGAGTTGTCCAGTGTATCGTCAATTCTCGGAAGTGGATAGCTATCTTTCTTCGTGACGTCATGTCCCGAATTATTTCTTCCGCTTCGTCACGTTTAGCCAAGGAAAGTCTTCGTGGTGCTTGACGGATAGGTATTGCGATGCCAGTATTGATCTTGTGTTGCACCAACTTTGTTCTTCGTTTTGGTCCACCCTTGACTTCGAACACGTCTTGGTTCAAACTAATCAATTTCATAGATTTCTTCTGTTGAGATTTTGTCAATTCCGGGCTTTTCGTTATTAGCTGCTTGGCCAATTCTTTGGGTATGGTGTGATTTGAGCTCCTGAATTCAGCAGCTAGGAATTGACGAATTACAGAGAATACAGTCGAGCGTCTACCTATAATCTTCATGTAAGGTTATCGGATAATAATTCATACTCATAACCCGCACTGGTATTACCTGACTGCACTTGAATGAAGATTTTCCGATCAGGGCACCTCTACCAGTCTCTTCATCATTATTGCTGGGCTCCAGCGAAACGATGCTCTCTTCACGAAAATCGCCATCTGGACCGGCTTGCACAACGGTTTCTGCTCGTTCTGGCAGAGTTTGACCCTCCGCTACGATAACACAAGCCGGTATATCGTCTCACGGGTGCAGGATCAATTCATCATTATTTATTTACATTATTCCGCTTGCAAAATCCAATTTAAACTCATGTTGGTTCACTCCGTCCATACTCAGTATAAAGTCATCTTCGATGTCGACAATTAAAACACGGTATTGAATTAACCGACCTCCAAGTTTGATGCTAACTAACATTTCGCTAAATACTTTTACCGCATGTCCGGTCGCTGTTTGTAGTTGCCATTCACTTGATGACAGTTTATTGCACTTCTTTATGACACTAGACTTCATAATAGTTCTTGTCGCACCTGTGTCAATGAGCCTGGTAACTGTCCTTCTGCCTACGATGTCATCAACGGAAACAATTATTGCCTGATGGTGAAGTGAGGCAACGATGGTTTGTGGGGCCTCGGATAGTGTACCCTCCTTACAGCTTCTGCCAGGTGGCCCTAGCTATCTCTGTTAAGACGGCGTGCGGTCAACAAATTGATGGAGGACCTTCTATTTTGTTCAAGTTGGGCGCCAGGCGACCTAAATGCAGACTGGACAACCGGTTGATCGCCAAACCTAGACGGGAAAGGAGAGTAATCGTGGGCGTAGTAGTATTCAATAATGACTATCGACTTGGGCGACGAGTGCGTTTTATTACCGTCGAAATAATACAAATGAACGTGATTAGCAAAGTAATGATCAAAGCGTATACAACAACGAAAACTCACGCTTACAATGGCGCCTAGAGCTCTTACGTAGAATAACAAGATGACAGTAGCGCTCACTCTTTCTACGTGTCGTTTAGAGGTACCCTCAGGAGTCGGAGTACGCTCGGAAAGAAAAGTGAATACGTAGATAGCTCTAAAAACTATCGAGTCGCACGGATTCGTGTTGGTCATGTCCGACACCCGACGATGGTGACAACACAAAACAAACGTGACAACACCCTACAAAAATAAACCTATCTGACCGCTATTATTGACACGAAAATAGTAGCAAAATAATAATGAACGAAAAATAATAACAAAAATTTGAGATCTTAGCTTTTTGCGCATGTGCTAAGTCACCAACAGCCGATCCTCGGAATGGCGCGGTTTGCTGGCCACAGCGTGGATCTCGATGACTTTACAGCCGGAAATACACGAGTAGAAAAGATGAAGCTTGGGCGTTGACTCGTGATAATGGACTTCCAAATTGGCGATAGTTGATGGAATAACATTCGGGATGTCGCGATGATCCAGATGACGATGAGTATGCGATGAAATTCAGACGTAGAAAATGACGAAAGATAAAAGGAAAAGGAGGAAAGAGGCCTGAAAAGGACACACCAATTAGCGTCGAAGATGAGATATCTCTCAACTGTCGATCTTTTATTGTAAAATTTCAACTAACTGTATTATAATTCAATTGTGAGATTCCAAATGAATAAGTGACTCTAGAATTGAAATGGTTTCTCACCTTCAGATGTTGATCAGCTTTATCTTTCTTGAGAGGATAACTCAGATACAAAATAGCTTCGATGAACTGCGTTCATAAAAATTATATCGCGAATTTGAATCCATTCGAGGTGATAAGAATTTTGACTCAGTATTAATCTAGCACAATAATTTCAATTAACGATTCGCGAACATAAGAATTCTCCTCAAGACACTCTTTAGAGATGACCGTTTGCAAGACCTTTAAACAATTAAGTACAGATTTTCACTTGAGTCGCGGACTGAAGAATTATCGCATCCCGACCTCAATTGGGTAAATCTTCAGTAAAACATACATAAATGACGAAAGGGTCGCCTAGGACGCGAAAAAATAAATAGTGATAAAGGAGTTCACCAGGCGGCCGCACATTATGGAACAATCGATACGACAAGACAGCTGTCAGAATAAATATAACACGGACGAGGTCAATTGGACAAAACGGAGCTAACTACAATTACAGTGATTTCAACAGATAGCAAATAATAGTCTCTCATGAATATGAGGATGAAATGAATGACGTGAAGTATGAAACGTAGCAGCTTGCCCTTCACTCCCTTGTGGAGGAAGTTCAAATAGAATTTTTACCCACACGCGCAAAATTATTGTCCATTTTCCAAGCCGTCTTCAATCTCAAGGTCAGAATTTTCATCATGGTCGGGAGGGTGTGTTTTTAGGTCCCTAATGTGCCAAGTCCTATTTTTCACGCTTTGGTTGTCAATTAGGTCATACGTCAGTCTGGAGAGTTTCTCATGGATATAAAAAGGTCCTATATACTTTGGCGCTAGCTTTTGTGCAAAGTTATCTGCAGCGTTTGACGGAGCGAAATTCCTCCTTCATACATATTGTTCTTCACTGTATTCTAAAGACCGTCGTCGTAAATCGTTGGTCTGTTTACTTAGTTGGTATGCTTATGTCAGTTGTTTCTCAATGTCCTCGTATAATTCTGTGAAACCTTGTGATCGTAAAGGTACATGTTTGCGAGCAAAATAAATGTCTGTAGCGGCATATTGGTCAGGGGTCGCGTACTCGTCACTGCGTAAAATGTGCTCACGTCCAAATCTCACGTAGTACGGGGTCTGGCCGATAACTTCATGTTGCAAGGAACGAATGGCGCAAGTCAGAGACAGTAAGTATTTGTTCCAATTACTGTGTTTGTTCATAACGTGAGCTTATAGCATGGTCTTGATGACACGATTCACGCGTTCAATGGGGTTCGTCTGGAGATGGTAGAGAGTGGTAAAAAATATTCTCATGTAATACTTATCACACATATTCCAGAGCTCATGAGACTTGAACTGTAATCCATTATCCACAAACGATGGATTGAGATACGCCAAACAAAAGAAAAATATTACCCCCGACGTTTTCAACTACAGCATTCGAGGTAGCGGTACATTGCGGAAATGTCATGATGAATTTACTGGAGTAATCAGAAACGACGAGAATAAAGCGATTACCGTGTGACGTTTGCGGTAAGGGTCCGATAAGGTCGGTACTAATCATCTGAAAAGGACAATACACTTTAGGTTGAACAGGTTTCTGTTACAGGCATACGCGACACCGTCTCACGTAAGAAGCTACGTCGCACTATCTCAGGCCAATAGTACCGTTGGCTTAGTCTATAGAATGTTTTATATGCACCTTGGTGTCCAGCAGTCGGTACACAGTGTGCGTCAGCGATAACTGTGCTTCGTTCTGGTTCTGGAAATACCTATTTCCATGCAAGCTCATCACCATCTAAAGCAGGTAACTTGCTCTGAACATAATGATATAGTTTATTGTCTTCGACCCGCCATGAAGAAAATTTTCGCGAACTTTTGATGACTTGTTTCATAATCTCACTGTAGCACTTATCGGTAGGTTCGTTCTCTGGCACATCAATTACATCGATCACCGATACAGATCGTGATAAGCAATCCAAAACAGCATGATACTCTCCTTTGCGATGCTGTATCGTGAAGCAATACCGCTGCAATCGTACAGCCCAACGACAAAGTCTACTAGTCGGATCTCTCAACGTGCTCAACCACAGCTATGGATAATAATCCGTGATCACCGTAAATTCAGATCTTTTAATGTATGGACGCTACCGATCGAGAGTCCAAATCACCGCTCAACATTCACGCTCAGTTGTGCCTTAATTGCGTTTTTTTTTCTTCGTTTGAGAGCGACTCAAGTACGCAATGACTTTTTCACCGTCATCAAAGGTTTGAGACAAAACGGCACCAAGTCCGTAGGCGCTGGCGTCGGTCTACACTACGAAAGGTCTTTTAAAATCGAGACACGTTAAAATGAGTGCGCTGATTGACCTTTCTTTTCTTTCCCTCAGTCCACAAGAGCTTTTTGTTTCCGCAACAGCTGTGTCAACAGGAAAACAAATTGGCGTAGTCGGAAACAAAACGACGGTACCAACCTGACATACCGATGAACGACCTGCTTGCGTGACGTGAAGATGTTGAGGATGGCCTCAACTTTTGAAGGGTCGACATGCAAACCATGCTTGTTACTACGTAACCCAGGTATTCAGTCTCAGAACGACAAAACTGACTCTTTTCTCGACTAACCGTAAGTCCGGCCGAAAACAAGCGCTGAGAAATTTCATCGAGAAGGACGTTATGTTCAGAGAAATTTCGCGAAATTATTATTATATCGTCGAGGTTAACAAACACGTAAGGCATTAAATCGGCACCAATCACCTTGTCAATCGGTCTTTGCAGGTGGCAGGGTAATTGGCAACCCCAAATGACAGACGATCAAAAACGGACAAATCACGTCCAGAAGCCGTAAATGCCGTCACCTCTTTTCTTCTCTCGCCTCATGAAGGTTTGTCGATAAGCGGATCTGACATCGAGAGAGCTAATGAGAAGATAGACGAGATAAACGGAAGAAGATAGGCGTTCTTTTTCGTCACTTGCTTGACCCGATGGAAGTTGACGCAGAAACTATAAGTTTCATCGTTTTTTGAAGCTAACAGAATTGGCGAAGACCATGAGCTGTTGGATGGCTCCACTATACCCTCCTACAGCATCTTATCGAGCTCGTCATTAAAATGCTGTTGCATAACAGGCGAGACAGGATAATAATGTTGTTTGATGGAGCACTCGTAACAACAATCTCATGCTGCACCAGATCCGTACAACCCAAAGTCGTGCCCATGGCTCTCCACTTTGCTTCTAGAAAGTTGTCGAGATCTATTTGCTTTATGGTCGTGAGCGTCATCCTCGTATCGAGGTGAGTCGTGTGTTGACCGAATCAAATGTTCCGCCGCGACACAAGTCAGGTACGATATCTATTCTCCTCCAAAAATCGAGGATGAGAATCAAAGTCTGGTTCACACAGTCAGAGAAGGCAAACTGGTACAGAAACTGAGCCTCAACTGACACATGAGTAACGGTTCGCGACAGTGCAGTCAGGGGAGACCTTCTTATCCAAAACGAGACCGAAAGTAAGCAACTGATCCCAACCTGGCTCACCAATAATGGATCTCGTAGTACCCGAGTCCAACAAGCCTTAAAACTCGACTTCGAATTCCAGGACTTCACTGCATCTAGCGAATGCAGTACCACGTTACGTCGGTCAGAACGTTCACTGCGGTACGCGAGATCTAACTCTTTAGATCTTCGAGCGGTAGGCGGAGGCTAGAAACGTTCGGCCTGTAATTGAATTTCCTCCAACTTTCTACAAGTAGTATCTAAGTCGCTAACTGTATTGAAACGTAACAACGCAGTTCCTTTTTGCAGGTACGGCAGCAAATCACGTGTGATATGGTTGAACCGTTCTCACTCGGAAAGCCGAATGCTTGAACAATTGAACAATCATTCCATATTGGCGATGAACACGGAGGCTCGCTTCTCCTCTTCTTGTGTGTGGCTACGTATTTCCGTCAACAAGTCGAATTCGTAGTTATATGACAAAAAACATGATTTCAAAGACGCCTACTAAATCATCCCACCAGAAAAAGTTGTGCCCATGGGTCCGAAACGAGGTGAGTGCGTCACCGCTAAACAGATCGACTGCGGAAGCAGATAATTAAGCTTGCGTGACGTTACGCGCTATCCTTATTTCTTTCACAGGTTGCAGGAATTCAGTAAGGCCTGTGCCACCGGCATACGTGAGGTTCCACTTATGAATGGACGGAATCACTTCCTGAGGCTGAGGGCGAGGCGGAGGATATGCGCAAGATGAATTTTCAAGAGCCCTAACTAAGCGTGCGTCCATATCTACCGGACGAGAAGAGGGACTACTTTCAGTGGATGCGGTAACAGTGACAGGAATGTCATCCTCAATTTCAGGTTTCATTAAAGATCGCTCATGCTCACCCAAAAGTAAGGCTGAAGCTCTAGCCGAGTACTTCAATTTTAACTCTGTCCCACACGCTTGACATTTCACCACTAACTCCTGTATTTGCAGCTCAGTCTCGTCGAGAGGCTGAATACGTTGAACGCGAAGCGTGACATGAGCCAGACTGCTACCCATACGAGCATAGTCGTTCTGGGAGTTATCGAAATCAAAACTCTCCAACGCGGTCGTCAAATTCTGAAGTTGTTGCTGGCATATTTTGTGCTCCAAAGCAGACGTGAAGTTAGCCTCCAGTTCCGACGCATGTTCTGGCTTCTCGAGCGGACAACCGTCTTTTCGCGAAAGTACCTCCAGTAGCGAGATCGCGTATCAATAGTTTATAGGTGAGTATAGGTGACAATACATGACAATGTGTGATGAATAATCGTAATAATAATAGCAGAAGATAAAGGTGAATGATCAATACTAAATGATTAAAGAAATTGATGAGTGACCTAGCGATAACGAATAACACCCTAATAATAACTGATCAAATTTTCCAAGAATTAAATAACTCAAACCCGATAATGTTGATCAATAAATCCATAGAAAATGAATAACTGTGCCCAATAATCAAAAATAAACAGATAATAAGCAAACAACCCCCACCGATAGTAAATATTGCGAGCCAATATTGAAATGAAAACCGACAGTAAACAAATCAGCCCTATCGACAGTGAATAAATCAGCCCCACCGACAATGAATGAATCACCCCACGTTGGGCGCCGATTTGTAGCCTCCCACAACTCCTTCCGGGTTGACCCTGGCTAGCTCTGTGAAGATGGCGTGAGGTCCACAAATTGATAGAGGACCTCCTTTTTTCAGTTAAGTTGGACGCCAGGCGACCTTAATGCAGACTGGGCAACCGGTTGATCCCAAACCTAGAGGGGAGGGGAGAGAAATCGTAGACGTAATAGTATTTATTAATGACAATCGGCTCGGGCGACGAGTGCGTTTCATTACCGTAGGAATGATACAAATGAACGTGAATAGCAAAGTAGTGATAAATTACTGGTGAGCGTATACAATACAGACAACAAAGCTAGTCTGATGGCAAGCAGCACCGCAAAAGAGAACGCACGCTAACAATAGCGCCTAGAGCTCTTACGTAGAATAACAAGGTGACAGTAGCACTCACACTTGCTACGTGTCGTTTGAGAATATCCTCAGGGATCGTAGTATGCGCGAAAAGGTAAGTGAATACGTAGATAGCTCTGAAAACTATCGCGTCGCGCAGATTCGCGTTGGTCATGTCTAACACTTGACGATGGCAACAACACAAAATAAACGTGACCACACCCATGAGAAATATACCTATTCGACCACTATCGTTCACACAAAAATAATAAAAAAATGATAATGAACGCATGTACTGCCCACCAACAGTCAATTCTCAAAATGGCGTAGATCGCTGGCCACGGCGAAGATCTCGATGACGTCACAGCCAGAAATACACGAATGGAAAAGATGAAACTGAGGCGTTGACCCGTGATAATTGACTTCCAAATTGGCGATAATTGAAACGCTCGGGATGTCTAAATAGATGATCCAGATGACGATAAAAATGCGATGAAGTGTAGACGTGAAAAATGACGAAAAATAAAAGAGAAAAGATAAAAAAGCTTGAAGATAACACATCAATCGACGTCGAAGATGCGATATGTTTTAACTGTCGATTTTTTAAAGTGAAAGTTCAACTAACTGTATTCTAATTTAGTTGTAAGATTTTGAAGAAACAAATGACTTCAGATTTGGAATGGTTTATCACCTTCGGATGTTGATCGGTTTTATCGTTCTTGAAAGAATTATTTAGATCAAGAATAGCTTCGATGGACAGCATTCATGGAAAATTTTGTCGTGAACTTAAATCCACTCAGGGTGATTAAAACTTTGGCCTGGTATTAATCTGGCACAAAAATTCTAATTTATGAATCGCGAGCACAGAAGTTCCCTCCAAGACACTCTTTCAAAATGACCGTTTACAAGACATCAAACAGTAAGGTACAGATTTTCTCTTAAGTAAGTGATCAATTAGTGACTTAAGCAATATCGCATCTCGACCTTAATTGGGTAATTCTTCAGCCAAACATACACAAATAATGAGAGGGTTACCCAAGGCGCGAAAAAATTGATAGTGATGGAGGAGTACACTGGATAGCAGCACGATATGGAACAATTAATACGGCAAGACAGCTGTCAAAATAAACACAGCACGGGCGAAGTCAATGGGACAGAACGGGGCTGATTACAATTACAGGAACTTCAACAGGTAACGAATAACAGTCTTCCATGAATATGATGATTAAAGGAATGACGTGAAAAGTGGAACGTAACAATAGACAGGTCAACGTTTGCCCCTTCTCAACGACCCTATCTAGTTTTTCTGCCTTTCGTCCTCATTTGATGATTTCTTCTCCAGCTTACTATAGCGGTTTCTTCAGTGCCCTGTTCCTCCTCAACTCCAACATCTAGGCTGTCCTTTATTGGTTGATAATTCATCGAGCCTCTTCAAAATTTGTGGCAAATACTCATCCTCTTCCACTTCGGCATTGTCTATAACAGTCCGCACTCGAGCTCGTCCCTGTGAACACAGCTTAGTAGATTCAAACTCTAAAGCGTGTGATAATGCTTCCATCAAAAATTCCGGACGAGATAAAAGTAATTTTGGTTGCGAATCGGCGTCCCGAAAATTATCAGTGAATGTTTCCACCGCTAAACATTCCAGAAGATTTTCTGGGGCTCTAGGCTACGCCAGGCGAACTGAGCGAGCGACTTCTGCCTCAAATTCTTGCAGGCTCTCGACAGCTTTCTGCTGACAATTCTTGAATTGTGTGTAATAAACAGTCTCTATGTGTGGATCACCGTATCTAGCTTTCAGACGTTTCACCATTTGTTCGCAGCTATTCTATTCTTCCGGACTCAATTTTTGTGAAACATCAGCAGCATTTCCACATAGTGCAACAATCAGTGATGCAGCTTCTTCTTCTGTTGTCTAGCCTTTTACTCTGGCCGCAAGCTCAAGTTGTTTCCAAAAGTTAAGCCAGGATATTTTCCCGTCGAAAGTTGGTGGTTTCACTCGAAGTTCAGACGTACTTACGTCTTCCGTTTCTACTGCCGATAGCTGGATATGTTCTACATAACTAGATCCTTGTAGTTGTATATCAGTAATTAAGCTCTCTGTTCTCTGATTCCTACATCTTCTTGGAGTGTTCCTCAA
Organism: Dromius quadrimaculatus; assembly: GCA_963989225.1. Lineage (NCBI taxonomy): Eukaryota > Metazoa > Arthropoda > Insecta > Coleoptera > Carabidae > Dromius > Dromius quadrimaculatus. The sequence goes on along the minus strand of OZ022331.1, from coordinate 27,751,306 downwards.
GTAGTTATTTTAATTCATTGTAATAAGTTTTCGATTTTCTTCCAAATATCCCTTCTTGTTCTGTAAACTCATGTTCTATCTTTTGTACTTGTTCTTTAAACTCTCCAGAAGTTTCCACCAATAATTCTCTTTTTAATCTTCTGGAATTTTCTTCTTGTTTCTCTTGTAAACATCTTGAAAATTCTTCTTTTAGGATTCTAGAATTTTCTCCAAGTTTTTCACTGATCTTGTTCGATTCTGTATCAAAAATGTAAACTTTAGGGTCTTCACCTGCGTCCACAAGAGCTTTACGGTGTCGTTGTTGTAGCATATTCTTTGATTCAGAAACTTCCAATTCTCAATCTTCCAATTCACACTTGAGATCACTCACTTATAATTCCTATAATTTAGGCATTTTTAATATTTATCTCAATTGCATTTCTATTTGAACTCGGACACCTGACACCAATTGTTACGTTTTGTGGTGTTCTAATTTCATACAAAAAAGATTTAAGAAAAGCTATCATCATTGAGGTTGACTAATAACTATGTATTATACACTTTAAAGCTTATAAGAATTATCTTAACTAATTGAATATTGACTAAAACTATCATAAATACTGATTATTAACTATTATTTAGTAAATTTATGTTCAAGTCATCAAAGGTGGATTTATGCTCGAAAATTTAAGAATAAGGAGTAAGACATAGTGTAGTATTGAGAATAGTTTTGAGACAAGTGTTCATGCTGCCAGATTTAAGGAATAAGAAAAGAATAAAAATTGTAAAATTATAATCTTCAGGCTGGTGGAAAGTGGTTATATCTATTATTAAAATGTTGATAGCAACTTTTATAATTGCCACTATCATATGAATGAGTTATATTGATATTATTTATTCACGTTATTTCATAATTTATTAGTATGGAGAACAGTGAGATCAGTTTATCTGCTGCTGGATTTGTTGTTTGCTGATATAGATTTCCATGCGTTCTCTACAGATAATGTATATCTAAACGTAGGATCTTTTCTGTTTCACAACCACGGTACTACTGAACAAGTTCGATAAATTTGAGAGTAGATCGTCCATACTGGCTAACATCGATAGTCAATATTTTCAGGTTATGTCCGACTTTGTTTGAAACATTTGACGTTTGTCGCACATGCGAATTTTGCTAACAGAATTAGGAATGCCTCATTCTCAATTTTCAAGTTAACCAACTTTCAATTCTTGGACCTCAATTCTTATTCTTGATTCTGCAGTATAAACCGATCCATATATAATGATTGTTTCAACTTTGACACTATTCTTATTCCTAATTCTTATTTTTGAATTTAGTGAGCATGAAACGATCTGAATTGCACTAAATTTATTTCTTTCCTATTTATCTGATCTGACAGGCTTGTCAACTCGATATCGACTGCCCGTAAATTGCATTACGCCTGTATTTATATGTTCAGTTTCCAGTTATTCTTTCCAGTATGGGTTGCGGGCTATCACGTGACACTTATGACGTAGCTGGTGTTCATCTGTCAGAATGACATTTGTCGGCCATTGTTTTTGTTTACGTTTTGTACTATCAAGTGTTTGAGATATTTTTCTCTTGTTCTGCTACCTCATCAGTGTAAATCAGGTGTAAATTTTAAATTTTCAAGGCAATCTTGCCTCTTCTCGTGGGATATGTTATATATCAGAAATATGAAATACGATTATTTAGAATTACTTCTGCAAATTTTGATCAGGGAGTATTTTGATGGTGAAAGTTCTGGAATATTATGAATTAAATTTTATTAATTAATAGGTTAAATAGATCCTATCAAACCAGCCCAAAGATTGCAATGGATTGAAGCTTTCAATGTATCAAACATTTGAAACAGGAAAAGTGCACGCGTATGTGGAACACATTTAGAAAATGGTAATTATCAAGAGTATCAAGTATTTTCACTTAGTAAATGTAAGAAATTGTCGTTCTAGGTTAATAAATAAATGGTATAAGTCATTAGATTGTTGTGTACGAATGTCATTGTGAGTTTTAGACTGTATAACGTTTGTTGGATAATATAGTATATACACTAGGACGAATTGCATATTGCTCTTGAGAAACTATCGATTTCAATGACTCTTTCAAACAATCTGCTCGCCGTTGGTAACACATTATATTCGTACTCGATACACAAATAACTTATATTGTAGATCATCCATCAGACAATTCAAACGATCCCGATTTTTCATAATAAATCATGAATAAAATATGCGACTTGTAATTCCTCTGTCATTGTTAAATTGGAAGCCTAAATATGTGAACTGCATATCCAAGTATAGTTTAACTAATGTTGTTGAAGTGCCGTAAGTGTCAAGCGCCTTTTTTTATTACTTCAGGTTTAATTAATTTTAAAAAAAAATTACAGCCTTGTATGGTATGAAACAAGAGTTGGATCCTTTTACAATTTTTCCTCCTTCATTTGGATGCGGTCCAGTAATCGCTTGGACCACTTCAGGTGAGTCAACATGTTTCGCTGCCTATCTTCTTCTGGAGTTACGAATTCGTCAACCTAGAGGGGCTTTCGATGAGTAGCTGTTTCAATAGCTACTACAGGTGATCTTACTTGAGGACTCGACACAGACCCAGACCGATATTACAGACTTCTACCGGAATTAGTATCAGTTATAGATGATCCTGGTAGGGCCAATCATTGATGTTGATGGATCTGACTGGGAACTGCCTGCATCGCAGTCTGCTGCTGTAAACGTGACTAGAAGGTCTCTTGGTGGTACCATGATCTATATTGTGTACAATATTTTGTAATTCATGTGATATGATTATATTACCCACTACTTTTATGCATTATATTATCAACTTTTATTTTTATTATTTTGTTTATTGAAATTTTCAAACTTTCAGTTCTTACACTCTACTATTAATCACAATCTATGGATAATAATTATAGAAAGAAGCATAGAATTGCCAAAACTAAATACTGAAACAAATAATGAATCCTAGATGCAAAATTTTAAATGTTTACACATTTTGAATCACACTTTTTTTTAGAAAAGTTTTTATTCAAAAATATATACATTTCACTGGTCTTGTATGGAATATATGAAATTACCTAAATTTATATAAAATAATGTGGATGAAATGAGTAAAGAAATAAAAACTAATTATAAACTACCAGAATTTGTTTGATGCTACAATAAGAAAGCATTACAATCACAAATTATAAAAGAAATATAAATCATATTTTCATAATATTGTATAAAGAGCGACAGTTACACCATGAACATTGGAACACGTTCAAAATTCATGAAAATTATTTAATTTTTATCTTAATAATTGGACCAGTTCAAATTTCAATGTTAATAATGCTAGCAACCAAATAAAAAATTAAAAATTACACTTCGAGCTCCCATAGAGATGCGGAATCCAGTCGGGATCGTTTGGATTGTCTGATGGCTGACCTACAATATAGTTGTTTGTGAGTAGAGTCAAAATCAAGATCAATTGTTTTTCAAGAGTGATATGCAATTCGTCCAAGTGTATATACTATTTTATCCAACAAACGTTGTTCAAAGTCTGAAACTCACAATATCATTCGTATACATAACAATCTAATGACTTATATCATTAATTTATTAACCTAGAACGACAATTTCTCACATTTACCAAGTCAAAATACTTTAAAAGAGATATTGTACAACAAATGCCTAAACAAGTACATTCTAATGAAATACGCGAAATTTAAATACAATTTTCTAAATGTATTCCACATACGCGTGCACTTTTCCTGTTTCCAATGTTTGATACATTGATAACTTCAATCCATTGCAATCTTTGGGCTGGTTTGATAGGATTTATTGGACCTATTAATTAATAAAAATTAATTCATAATCTTCAAGAACTTTCACCATTAAAATACTCCCTGATCAAAATTTGCAGAAGTAATTCTAAATAATCGTATTTCATATTTCTGATATATAACATATCCCACGAGAAGAGGCAAGATTGCCTTGAAAATTTGAAATTCACACCTGATTTACACTGATGAGTTAGCAGAACAAGAGAAAAATATCTCAAACACTTGATTGTACAAAACGTAAATAAAAACAATGGCCGACAAATGTCATTCTGACAGTTGAACACCAGTTACGTCATAAGTGTCACGTGATAGCCCGCCTCCCATAGACTAAAGTGTTCTCAAAGATTTCTAGCTACGAGCGGGTGAAGGTCGAACCGCGCGGTCCCGCCACTGCCCCGAAATATATTAACTTCATGCGAATTAGACCCTCGAAATCTTTTGCAGTGAATATACCAATTGGAATAACTGATATGTTGAACATATTGCCGCAAAATTTGGACCTGATGGCGACATTACAGCTAAGGTTTAAAAGACATTTTGATCACAAGAGGAGTTATATGTTTGGTACGATTCGCCCTGCTGCTGCCTGCAAAGCTTTGAAACATTTGATTGAAATGCCACTCTACAAGAAACCCGATATTCAAATTGACGATAGATATCTACTACAGTATCAGAGTAAGTACATCGACATAGTCAATTTCATAGGAGATAATTCTGATATAGATGACGACATTTCAAATATTAATAGCCAACATTATACAAGTCTTTTAGATGGTATAGATTTTGATTTAGAATTTGAATTAGAGACGGAATTACATGAAAAGAGCTTTGCTGGTTGCTATAAATGAAGAAGTAATTAATAAAGTTAGGATTCTGGCTCAAGGGCAAGGAAAATTCCTGTATCTTGACATGCAGAAGAAGATATGGATAAACTATGTTTTCTCAAAATATTTGGTGGTTATAAGATGAATATTCCAGCTTTTATTTCATATAGTGATCATGCATAATCAGAGATCAGGCATTGGGATCGAAGGTCATGCATACCAACAAGGATTCTTTTTATGGCTGAAAAGAAATTGGAAAAATCATGTACAGCTAGTTTAGATATTTGTTTGAGAAAGACATAGCACCCGAAAATGTGCAAGCTGAAAATGTTTTAGATACGGCATTTTTGGATAGTATGTTCAAATTGTATTAGTGTCATTGAATTTTGAAACAAATTAGATCTTCATCTTCCTGTTGAGAATCAAAGAAATGTGATCTGATGGCAATGATTAGGCAATTAGGTTAACCTCCAATTTTTTCAACACTATCAGTAGGTGAAAAGATTTGGCCAGAATTATTAGTGTCTAAGTGAATTGAATATAAACAAAACAATTTCGATTCAACAGGCATACCATTTAGAAGATGCAGTGAAATCAGAATTAGTCATGCGAGATCCTGCAATTTGTGCACGTCATTTTGATTGCAAAGCAAATAAACTTATGTTACTTTTGAAGCGAGAAAAAAGTATTTTTAATGAGTATTCAGTTGAAGATAGTTATGAATAAGTTGAGTTTCAAGTACGCAGTCCTCCGCACGAGCACATTTTTCTTTGAATGAAAAACACGCCTACATATGATCCTTTTGATATCGAAAGTGTAAAAAAATGCATTCAATTCATTCATATAACTTGTGCATACGATGAAAACTATGTTTTCATGGCAGTTCAACGTCAGAGACATACTTATACGTACTACAAAGATGCAAAGAATGAAATGAAATGTCGATCCAATTTTCCACAGCCTGTTATTATTAGAACAATGATCTCAAAGCTCTTGTACTGAAATACGCAATTTTATTTTATATTTTTCAAAAAGCCGAGAACGTATTTCTTTGAAAAGATTCAATCAAATTGAAAATAACAGAAAAACAGTAGGTATATCTTAGCTTCAGGAAGTTTATTGGGAAGATCACAAGTATTTCTAGAACGAAGTAGTTCATAAGTGAATAGCAATTGCTATGATGTGTTGTTATTTTTATTTCTTGTTTCCTGAAGGGAAGCTGTAGTGCAAAAATCAATAGCAATCTTACGACCACTATTATATTGTAGGTATTTAAGTAAAATGCATCAACCTGATTTTGGAAGGCACGGCTAGCAATATGAATTATTGTTCTTTTAAGAAGCAAACTCTGAAATAGCCAAATGGTAGGAAACAAGAGGAAATAGGGCGCCAAGGTGTTGAAGGAAAATAAGCTGAACACACCTAGTCTAGCAAAATAGGAAAGTAGGGTTGCAAGCAACATGAACGGCATAAATAAGTTAAGATGAATTTTTTGATGAAGTTTGTAAATTGATGAAGTTTTGTTTTAACAAGAATATTAGCAAGAAATCGATGTTCAAACTCACTGAAAAGCTTGAGTCGAATAGGGTCTGGCTTACACAAAAGGGATCTACGCTTGGAAGCCTAGCTACTAGCTTCGGCTGGGTCAGAGTCTCAGCGGTTCCTCAGCCTTCTAGCGTTGATAATATTGGCCAGGCGTTGGCTGCCTTCTTACTTTCAGCGGTCTTCATCGTAGACGAACCAATGACGTGTGGGTAGTTATGTATTTTTTTAAGTATTGTAGAAAGCACCTCGATGAGCCCAAATGGGAGAAGGGTCTGGTGTCCAGCTTCGACTTCTGATCCCGCCTAATATCCCTAGCGTGGATAATATGGCTGCTAGTAATGAAATCTGCAATAACATACGCCAGTAGCAAGTCCCAAAGCAAGTTTAAAAGCAAAACTGAAGCTGAACAATATGAAAATCTCACAAACATTGGCCAAAGAAATTAACAATAAATATTCACGCTAGCAATTAGTATGATGCAAGTGGAAATGATAATGAATGATGAGAAGGGTAAAGAAAATGATGAGCACGGCGTAGCGTAACGAGAAAAAAAACTCTGCGGTGTATTAAGCAGCTCAGTTTCATCTGATAATCGAATAAATAGCAAGAAGGAGAACAATTTCCAGCCAATAAAATGCTATTAGTTCGAACCAAGAAAAAATTGAAGCACGCCCAAGTTGGGTAAAAAAAATGAACAGATGAAACTTAGATTGAAAGAGGCGCAAAAAAACGGATGCTCAAACCAGCAATAAATTGACGTTAGCGGTACATTCAACTTTCACTCACTGGATTTAGGGCAAGCTTGAGGAGATTTATTGCATTAAGGTGAATAAGAATCGTCACTCAGATCAACAAAGAAAAAATTACCCAAAAAATACCGAATTCAGAATTCACCAAAAAATCTACCAACTAAATCAATAAATCGTCCCAAACACTATACATAACAAAATAGGAAAGTTAAGGCACAATTACAGTATAGAATGACCAAAAATGTAGCAAAATTCCAATCCAGTACTTTTCGCGTGCAATCTTGCATTAACTCTACTGGCGGTGAAAAAAAGCACCTTAGGTGTCTAATACAGAATTACGGATAAAAGGATGCAAAATAAAAATGATAAGTCCCTCAGGACTTGGGGACCTGGAAATTGCAGGTAATAATTTCAGGAAAAGTTGAACAGTTTGGTCGCACAGCAGAATTTTCAATTTTCGACACCAAAAATGTGTTGTAATAAAATCCAAAAAAAAAAGATGGAGCGACCAAAACTCTACGACAATCTGCCAGAACGATTATTTCATATTTAATAACTGTATAGAAGTGAGTTTAAAAGTAATTCATACTTACGAAACTACTGCGTAGTTCAAAATAAACTAGCAGGGCGTAAAGTCAAAGTGACCTCCAATCTTCAAATAATTTGCACACAGAATTTCAATAATCCGATCAGGCTAAAAAAACAGACCCTAATTACGAAACAATATAGAATTCACTCACTCAGAAATTTGACCAATCGCACAACGTGGTTATCAATAATACTATAGAGGAAATGATTACGTTCTGTCAGCAGTCCGCAGACACAAGAGGCGCGATCTTTGTTCGTTCATCACTGTTCAAGGACAAGTGGCGTACAGCGCTAATTACAGTCAAGAAGGGAAGTAAAAAATGGAAGAATCATCTAGATGATGTAAGCGCATTTTTGACAGCTCATGAATGCTTGTTACTTCAGAGATTTCGCGAATTACCATCTCTCACAATTACTGAGCTTGAAATCAAGCAGTTTGGGCAAACTTACGAAACAGCAGCTTCCATTTAGTACTAGTTTCAAGTTGACTATTTGATAGGTACATAATTTATGCATGTACAAACTCAAAAATACCTTTTAATCTTCATTGTTCAGTTATTGACTGGCGGGAGGTCAAGTGCTGTACCTTAAAATGATAATTTGATCTTTATCAAAGCTTTATGAAAAAAATACACCAAAACTGAACAAATTTTCATCCAATAATAATAATTCATTCTAATAAGCTTCAAATTCGCGTCAAACAAGTCATTGAATGAATCCCGGACAGATTTGATAACTGTACATAATAATAGTGACACTCGCGGTGAAATTTGTAGCTAAATTTTTATCTATTTTAATAAATTTTATGAACCCGTCAGAGCTTATTTTGTGTCTGATTCCATTTTTAGTCGAATTGAACCACGGTCCCTGTTTCTTAAGCACTAACTGCTGATCATCACAGTGTGTGATGACGTCACAGCGGCGTTTAGCCAATAACAGCGTTTCGTCGATCACGTGACAAAATTTGAAAATTTAACGATTTTGTATGTTATTGGTTTGGATAACGCAATGGAAATTTTTTTTATCCACAGGATGTTCAATTACAGGTTATAGTCTCACGTCAAGAAACAAGAAGATCATAATAACTTTTTTCAGAAAGAACCTATTCACAACGTGAGTTTGTAATGCACGTGCTGAATTCTTTCAAAACGAATGAATTATCGTATATAATATCACAAGGGACTGTAATTTTATCAATAAATATTTCTTGAAAACATTGATTACCTAACAACATCGTGAGAGTCATCTTTCCAATTAAATCACGTAAGCGTGGCTCGAGGGATTTCATCTGAGCAGATGACTCGAAGGATGTTCCTTAAAGGTAATCAATGTTTGAAAGAGAAATTTATGATAAAATTAAAGTTGCGAGTGGTATTTGTGGAGAATATTTATTGTGCTTGCGTTCGAATACCACGAGTGTGCAGCACGAGTGATATTCACAAGCACAATAAACATGAGTGACTGCACCACAAAAATAGTCCATAATACTTTAACTACAAACGGTATATGAAGGACTATTCCAGAAGTAAAACCATCATTTCAAATTAGTTTTCTATAAATCTAGTAACAACTCACGTAATTTTCATAGGAACGAGTAAACAAACTCCTTTCAAACTGAAAAATTATAATTTCTTGCATTTTCTTTGACGAATAATAGAGAAATATATTGCGTCTTGATATGGAATCTAGCTCAGAAAGATTTGGTGATAGATCAGAAGATAAAATTGATGAAGATATTCAGGAAAATATTCCCTTAAATACGAAGAAAGCACAAATTGGAGGTATCCACATCTTTGAGTAAAATACTCACTCCTCACTCTGACCACTAGTGTATTACCCGATGGTATTTCTACACGTTCAAGTACCTACTGATATGCACCGTTTCTATGGCGATTTAGAATTTTTAACCTTGTTATAAATACTATGAATGGAATAGTCATTATAATTATTCATAAGCGGTTCCACTGGAACTGGTAGATCACCCGTAATTAGAACAATCTTTTAGTTTCTAGCTACAAGACATATACTTATAGTGGAGCCAATATCACCAAACTTCACAAATAAAAGATATGAAATCCTACTCCGAGCCGAACTCAAAAACTTCAAATCATGGATTTTTCTATTTTCAGATGTATCACTCCAGAACATAAACTTGTGGATGAGCGAATTGAACTCAAAACCCCAAAACGTACATTTTTCAATTTTCCAATTCGTAACTCCAAATCATGTACTTGGTTCAATTTCAATTTTAAAAAATCACTTTGAAAAGGTAAAAAATAATGAGTCAACCGTCAGCAATTTTTTCGGATGGAAATTTCATACAATCTTTCCATTCTGAAATGTTCAACTCTGAAACGTATACATGAGGTTGGACCAAACAGAATTTTAAAATGGAAGATGTGAAATCATACTCCGAGCCAAACTTGAAAACTACAAAACTTTCTCAAATTGTTCAATTTATAACTCCAAAACGACTACTTATGGTTGAGCCAATAAAACTGAGAACCTCAAAAAATATATTCTTTCATTTTGTAATTTATAACTCCAGAATATATAGGTAGAGTGACCAACAGTGGGACACTATCTGAACATATCTTTTCATAAGAATTTCAATAGAAGATGTGTTTGAGAGATTCAATGCATATGATACTAGCAACCCGTGCCGGATTCGCACGGCTGGACATTTGATAATATTCAACATTTTTGTACGAATCTTGGAAGATAATTATTAGGAATAATACCACATTTCTTGCATGAGAAACACAATTGAAACATAACCTTATCTGTCAAAATTTCTTGATGAGCATGTAGATCTATGTATAGATAGCATCATCAGTATTCAATTTATTGAATTACGGGAGATAGAAGATTATATTGCAGCGCAGGCAATGTAAGGAATTTAATGGGTCATTTCTTCACATCTTGGGTTACATTATTGAAGATTTCATGGATAATCCCTTTCTTAATAGTACATTATAGTCCATGTTACTCAATGATAATAGATATAAAACTCTACTAGTGACAGAGATCTTTAAATCGGTCCCCACGCAAGCGCCAGCAGCAACTATAGAAAGTTTTAAATTCAATCGGTTGAACGATGCTCGAACGGACAAATATTGTTGGTAGTACTATGTCAGAGCCTTCAAGCAAGTGCCAACAACAATTATATATAATTTCAACTCAATCGGATGAACGATGTGCAAACGCACAAATACGGCTCGTGCGCCACTTAAGGTATGTTGATTGTACAATACTAGGAGCTAAAAGTGCCAACAACAACTGTAGTAAGCTTCAACTCAATCGGATAAGCGATGCGCGAACTAACAAATTCGGCTTGTGCGTGGCATGTGACACTACAATAAGAGCCCTCACGAAAATGCCAACAACAACTATAATGAGTTTCAACTCAATTAGACAAACGATACACGAACGTACAAATACGACTCGTGCGCCACTTATTGTACGTTGATGATACAATAATGAAAACCTTCACGATATGGCCGCCAACAAATATAGAATGTTTTAACCTAATTGGATGAACGGTGAGCGAACGAACAAATACTGTTTGTGCACTACTTAATGTATGTTGATAATTCTTTATTCATACCACCACTTTATTGAAGCGAACAGAATTAAAAAGGAGTTATTTGAATCGGTCAAGCCATTTTTGAGTTCTAGCGAGACTAACGAACAGCGTACCATTTTTATTATATTAGATTACGAATAAGTTTCAGAAGGCTTAGGGATCAATCAGAGGCAATTTCTCAGAAAAAAATTGAGAATGGTCCTTTATTCAATGGTATTTTTATATATTTGGACGTATCGAACGATTACATTATCGTCCATTATCAGCTGTTAATTAAAACACAATGAGTGAATAAACTAAGGCAAACACAACGTAACAAACTTACCACTTTATCAGTGAAGATATTTATAAAAAAACATTTGAATATTAAAGTCAACAGTGCAAAGCTCATGTTGAAAAATGAATAAGCAGAACTACATAATTGCAACCATCAACAACTGAGGTCGGCGAAGAACTAACATTGGACGAGCCGCATGAACCGGAAGAAAAGTGAAGATGAATATCGTGAAATCAGACGCAATTGATGAAATTATTAACATGTTTCATGTTATTTCTATAATTAGTTTGGAAATTAACCCTTTGGTTTTTGTTCTTGTCTATAAATAAAGTTTCATGTGTGATGTTTTGTAAGCGCGCTGTACTCTGAATTTATATTCCTACAATTGTTCTTGCGTTGCGCGATTCTTTTCTTGAGCGGTTGGTACAAAAAGAGCACTGCTTCTGGGCGGAATCTCTGATTCGTATGGCAAATATAAAACCAGTGTAATATATGCTCTTGTTGATAGAGCCACTCTTCTATCTCATGGGAAATTTCCTCGAGAAAACCTATTCCATATACACAGCATCCTTCTTCAAAACGGTTATCCTGATCAAGGGCTCAAACATTAAAATGGCTCATAATACTTTAAAATCGACCCAACCTTTGTTTACTAACCTAAAAGACAAAATGATATCTAACAGAATGAGTGTCATATATAAAGTCGACTGTTACGTATGCAACCAGGCTTACATAAGTGAAACAAGTCAACCGCTCAAGAGAAGAATCGCGCAACGCAAAAACAATTTTGTAAAAATAAGAATTCAGAGTACAGCGCGCTTACAAAACATCACATCGAAAAAGGTCACCACTTTGATTTTGAGAATTCAAAAGTTTTGAACACTTCAATGAATCGAGATCAACGTTCACTACAAAAAACTTTATTTATAGCCAAAAATTGAAACCAAAGGGTTAATTGCCAAACTGATTATAGAAATAACATGAAACATATCAATAATCTCATCAATTGCGTCTGATTTCCCGATATTCATCTTCACTTTTCTTCCGTTTTATGCGGCTCGTCCAATGTTAGTTCTTTGCCAACCTTAGTTGTTGGTGGTTGCAATTATGCAGTTCTGCTTTTTCCATCTTTCAACATGTACTTTGCACTGTTGAGATTATTATTTAATCTTTTATTATAAATATCTTCACTGATCAAGTGGTGAGTTTGTGATATTGTGTTTGCGTTAGTTCATTTACTTATTGTGTTTCAATTAACAGCTGATGATGGACAATAATGTAATCGTTCGAAACGTCCAAATATATAAAAATACCCTAAAATAAAGGACCATTTCCAATGTTTTTGGAAAATTGCGTTTGATTGGTCCTTAAGTCTCCTGAAACTTATTCAAGAACTATAAGGTTGGCGTGATTGCCAATACGCAAGACTGCACATGCGTTTCTGAATCTAGACAAAATTCGAATAGAAAAATTGAACCAGATGTATTTTTCTATGACAGATTTAAGTGCGAAAATCTAACGGAAATTTCTGATTTACATTATGCTACAATTGGCTAGAAGCTTCTCGGACGAAATTCGGACTGGAATCTAGCCGAAAAAAGTATGATGTGATTCAAGCTTAAGGTTGAACCCCTACTACCACGAAAGTCATAATAAAATCTATTTCATTTCTCAACTAAAATCAGAAATGTGGACATGTAAATTAATAACTTGAATTGGGTTGTTTCATGAAAATAAAGTTGTAATTTTATATTATTTTTTCAATATATAATATCAAACTATAGGTGTTAAGACTATTCTTATAATTTATAAATGAGTATATCAATTATAATTAATATTTAAAATTCAATAAATTTTGAATAAATGAAAGAAGCGTTAAAATGCTTTCTAATTGGTCCGACATTTACGTGACGTCACTCCGGTGATAAACAATCCAGCAGTTATATACTCAAGTAAAGTTTTCTTGTATATCGTGAATTTTTTATTGGAAAAACTATTTTTATATTAGCAATGTGTCTCAAAGATAATTTCAAAAACGCTAATTCAAGTAATATACCAGAAGTTAATCCATTAATTTATGAATATATAGTGGTGAATGAAAAATTCAATACTCTAGAAGTACGAGGTATTAAGTTATCAATGTGAGCAGTTTTTTGAAATTATTTTCTCAATATGCAAATGCTGTTACATCTACTTGTACAAATCCAGTCAAGAATCATTTTGTGATAATGCTCTAGGATAGGTTATGTGTGTATTCGACCCGAGAATAAAACTTGTATTGTGAAGCGAAGAATCACTCCAGGATACCTATTCTATAATTTTTCATGACTTTCAACCCACTTGAGGTGATATATTAATCACGTCAATATCACCTTCCACCGTTGAAGCATCTGAAGGTACTCGTACTTGCTTAAGTTTCTGGTTATATTCATTTATGTTGATACACTATATACCTATAGTTTGGAAATTTGTCAGATATTATAAATATAAACGATATGAAAATTATTCATATTTTACAGTATTTATCAATGAGAATTAAAATATAGCTGTGTAATATTTACCGTTATTTAAATTTGACCTATTGCATTCTTAACGTAAGTAAGATTTTAAATTGATATTTGTTTACAATTATTATGAATTTTCATCTTATGGTAGGTTTATGCACAAGAATTTTGTGTACTTTAGCCCACAACTAAATATCAAATCCATCTCAAAATAGAATATGAAACACCATAACCTCAAACGTCAAAATGTCACCAGTGATAACATTCTATCAACACCTCTCTGCTTACAAAAACTTATTAGTACATTTTTTTGTGTGTTAGGATGAAAATGAACAAAACAACATCCATATAATTCTTTTTCTGATATAATTCTTGCAATAAGGTTCAGTAATTACTCTGAGTAAATGGTAATCTGTGTTCTGAGCCCCGAAGTGACGTCACATGTACATCGATTGCGCTCAGACGTTTACGGCAATTTCCGACGTATTCAAAACTTGAGGCTTTCAATTTATTAATAAAAAATGTAATGTTTATCAAAAATTGTGTAAAAAATAATCATAATACAAAATTTAATAAACTTTTATATGGTATTATTACTTTATATACGTGATAGAACCCAATTTAAATGTCACTTAAGATAACTTATAAATGAATTCATCTCATTGTTTATTTACTAAAAACATTAAATAAATGTCTTTTGACTTGTGTATTTTTTCGCAAGAAAAGAGCTGGCAACAGTGCAGCTAGCCCAAGCACATGTTTGTTGTCATTTGAAGTATTCTTTTAACTGTCATTCATGAATTGAAGAAATGAATAATAAAACATCTCAATTTAGACATAACGGAAGTTCCGCAAAAGAAAAATTATAACATGGAATGAAAGTACAAGTGATTTTATGAAGAAAAAACATTCAAAATGTAGGAACTCCGATACAAAATCAAAAATAGATGAATTAAACAAAAATGTGCAGTAATTATATTTCAAGTATTGTTTGCTCTCATTACAGATTTTATATTATTTTCCTACATGCACAAACAGAATATTATTATTCTTATTATTCTTTTTATTTTATTTTTCATGACAATACTCAATTTATTGAATAAAAACTGATCTTAAGTATTTAATACATTTAATAGTTTTTGATTACCTACAAAATCACATTTTTGTGCGCATAATAAACTTGAATATTTAACTAAGAAAAACTAAACGCGTTAAAATAAGCAATAACGGTAGGGTTTGAATACTCGCGCAATTTTTATCCAACGTCGCCAAGCTTCCAATTTCAATATGGCTGACAAATATTCTCGTGAATCTCTGATCATTTAGATTAAAATATCTATAAAACTGCACGTCAGAATTTCTTGTTATAGTTTTGAGGTGATCTACATGAATTGGCAAATATAAATAACAATTTTTTATATTTCTCTATCCAAAATTGTGGTTGAATAAGATGAAAAATGTGCGTTTCACAGAGCATAAGAGATGAGTCCCCACTGACTACATGTTAAATACACAGTTCAAAAAAATTTATTACACAAAAACTATACGTCAGATCTTTCTCAAAATATTGGATCAGATGTATTCTATTCGATTGAAATATGTAAAAAAAGAACAGCCTTTTATATCCACCTTACTCTAATGATCGTACTACCTTAAGGCATCTAACTCCTTTACAATTTAAATATGCTGTAGAACAATCTTAACCACTTTTTCACAATTACAAGCAGAGTCACATTCAGTTTTATATGGACAAAAAATCATTCCAATGAATTTCCAGAAGCTGGTGGCTTGTTCATCGGACCTGACACTAATGAATTATGTTTTTCTTTCCATCTTCATTCTTTTGGCAACTTTTGATGTTCCATCACAACTGTACTTGTGAATACATTCTTTTCATATGCTCTGCAGTACCATCCAGGGTAGGTATCAATGGAGCCAGTTTACAGGGATCTTTTCACTTGTAGCCTTAAGCAACGATTGGTATCAAAATTTATTCGTATTGTCTTCCTTTTCAGGGGCACTATATAATGCTAAAATGTATTAAATACCTGATTGCAAAATATCAGCGACGTCAGCATTTTCATCAGTAAGGATGAAAGCGGAATTTTGTGAATCTAAACGACTTTCAAACAATTTAGTAAATTTATTTTTATCCTTTCTGTAAAACACTGAAGTCGTATTACATCAAGTGAGTGCATGTGAAGACAAAATATGCTTCTTATACATCAATAGTGCTTGTTGCAGGCTTTTATTAGAATACATTTTTGCGGATACTGTACCTTTGGCTGGTTTAAAAAAATATATTTTTCTATGAGGTGTTGGAGCTGTTAATAAAACCAACATCTCAATATCTTCAGCAACAACTACAACATATTCTGATTCAATATTAATTGCTGTCTGTATAATTAATGTATCAGCATCGCCTTCTGCTACATAGAAGAAAATATTATTATTGGCTTGCTTCTTCCTTTTTTTTATTTTTCAAGGACGTCTGCTGTCTCTTCATATATTCTATATAGGAACTTCGTTATTCTCGTGAGAAAAGATAAATATAGCTATAAAAAGAATGTACTTTATTAGAAGTAGCATCATTTTCATAGGACAGGTCTTGATGAAAAAAAAAACATTGGCGGAAGCTTTCAATGGGTCAACTTTTTACTTTTCAGTATAAGTGATTTGAAAAATAGAAGAATCATCTTGATGATCAAAGCGCATTTTTGGCCGTTGTTGGCTCAGAGATTTTTTGATTTTGCTTGTGGATTATTTCATCAATACATTTACAAATAACTCTGTAACGACTTTGTTTTCCTCTTGTGCCAGCTATCGTTCTAGTTTAATTCATGAAATTTCAACTTTTAATGATCAAATATAAATTTAAATAGAAGTAGTGGATATGCTGACTGTTAGATGATATGAAGAAAATGAAATTTGGGAGTTCAGTCAAGAGTTTTATATTAATCTACTCTACAGTTTCGGTCCCACCTGGACCATCTTCAGGAGTGCTATATATTGTACAAAAGTGTGAACATTTTATCCCTAATGTTCACACTTTTGTACAATATATAGCACTCCTGAAGATGGTCCAGGTGGGACCGAAACTGTAGAGTAGATTAAAATAAAACTCTTTACTGAACTCCCAAATTTCATTTTCTTCATAAATTTAAATTTCAAGTGCCAAGTCCCTTCGAAGTTTGTTGCTCCCGATATTGCTTGAATCGAGATTTTCTTGAATTTTTGGACCAGCAGTTTCGCAGCGAGCACTTTTAAATCAAGTGTAATAAGATATTTTATATGCAGATGTTTGGATTAAATCAATTTTAGAATAGAATAAACATGCAACTAGAATAAGCTCTCAAGATATGTATAAATCTTGCTTGGAAAGATAAGTAATTGGTTTTGAGAAAGAGGGCTGCAGCAGCGGTAAATTAGCAACTTAGATACAGCAGTGCAATCGCTATCAAAAGCCCTGGCGATTCATCTCCAAATACTTTGGCAAACACCAATAAAATCGAGAGCGATGAAGATAAGTTGAGTCTAACTGTGGAGGAGCTCGGAAATCTAGACAAGCAAGAGGTATACTGCCCAAATCTCGAAAAGAAGCTGAAGGAGAGCAATTAGTAAATAGTGAGAAATGAGAAGAGCAATCATAGAAAGAAGAATCATGCGAAGCTAACAAAAGAAACAACAGTCATCAAGAATAAAACGATATGAAAAACCAAAAGCGATAAAGAAATGTGGCAAAGGGCAGTAAGATGAGTCTATAAACTGTTGATGTATGTGTCGTGTATTTGTCTGAATTTCCGGAATATCCTGACAATAATGGGCTTATGATACGGGAATAATGTTTCGTAAACAAAAGCCTTAGTGTTCATGGTGCCTTATTGAAATACGCCATCGATTGTTGTGCCTCCATTTGTCGTTGCTTGTCTCGGTGAAATCAGTGTTATTCCTTCGAACCCAAGTCATGACTCGATCGCAGAGTCTTTTGATCCCATATCATTGAAATCGCCGGCAATGAGTGTATTCACAACTCGAAACTAAATCATCGTTATACTCTAGAGCTGCTTTGAAAAGATGAAGCGAGGCACCAGGATTTCAATATATATTCAGCATAAGTACCCCACCGAAGTATATACACGCAATGATGTCGATGTGGAATTTTCCTTCTTCGAATTGGCTCATCCGTGATGACACGCCATTTTGATAGTCTTTTTCATTGATGTAGGTGATTGTTCCTTGTGCAAGTTCTTGATTACCAACACACCTGTTCCGTGTGACTTCTAGAAATCCTGGCACGTCGTAGGTTCTGCTGTCTATTGCCCAAGTCTCTTGGAAAAGCATTAAGTGCCTTCTGACAAATATCTCATCAGACCCGATCAACGATTGATGCTTGTGATAGGATTTGAATGAACTCGCAATTAATACCTCTCTCAGAAACCTAAACTTAGGCATTAGAAGATAATTGCGTTCTTTGCTAGCTATCTCTAACTTTATTGGATCGCTGTCATCGAATTTTGCAGGCGCCCTGAATTGTCCAAGCAAGAAAAGTCCGTTGAGGCTAGTGGCACGGGACAATGCAACGTTTAGAATGGATTTCTTTTTAATTTCTCTCCCAGAATCTAGGTCGATGACGACCTTTTGCATCGATTGACCTTGTGATTTGTGCACGGTGATCGCCTCTGCGATGTAAATTGGAAGCTGCTGTCTCGTCACCTATTGAACGAAAATGAGTACATTAGATGGCTGACACTAGCTCACATGAGTACAAGAATATTCACTTGCACACTTCATATCTTCAGTGCATTAAACGACTTTTTTATCTTGGATATTGGCATCCACCGAAGAGATAATTTGTTCTTTAGCATCAGGGTTTTCAGTTTGTCTCGTGTGATGTGACCAACATCTTTATCGTCCATTTCGAGATGAACTACTTGCACACGGTTGTTTGACATTTCGACAAACCGAAATGTGCTGATTGCTCTATTGGAAAATCCATCCACCACGTCGATAAGAGCGCTGATCATGTACTTAATGCCAATAACTAACTGCAATTCTGTCACCAGATTCTAAGTATTCTCTGCTTTGTGCATGATTATCTGGTTTGAACTGCTCAAACTAACTTCGCGCACGTGTCTATTATTATTCATGTCAACTGCATTATTCATTGCCACAAGTCGAAATGCCGTTTTTGCTTCTTCGGGCAGAGTGTCTTCTGTGAAGCATCTTAAGTTGAACATTGCAATGTCCTCCTGTGTGCACTCCCCAATCGACAATCTGTTGAGACCCTCGGCAAATAGCAAATCATTCTACTGTCGCATGACTTCCGTAAGTTTGTAATACATGAAGAGTGACCATTGTGGATTGTCTACTAGAATTGAGGTCGAGTCACGATGACAAATGCTTCGAGGTTTATATGCTAGCGTGCCTCCAACAGGCGCAAGCAGGTTGAAGTTCCCGACGACAATTATAGAGATGCCTCTAAACTCCTTGTGGCTGCGTTTGATTTCCTTTAAACGGCCACTAATTTGATACAGCATTTCAGCGGACAACATCAAAATCTCATCGATTTTTTTATGTAAATTCTTGCAATATTAGATGTAGCAATACCTTTTTTTGTAATTTTCCACGAACTAATTACCATTATAATCAACCAGTGATATCTTTGTGCCGAAGTTATAATGATTTTAGTGCTACTCTAGATTTTGCACTACCATTTAACTGATTCAAAACCTGTTTGAATAATTTATTATGATATTCGTATATGTATGTACTTTCTTTTTATACTATACTTGTACTTGTTTTCGTTAACATGATGTTCTGTTATTGGGCTTTGCCTGTTGAATAATAAAGACATATTATTATATTATAATGAGTTTTGGATGCAGGAAACTGGCCGCCAGAGTATTGACAAGGTCCGAGCGAAGATTCGCATTTGAATTGTTGTAGTTAAATGAAAACAGCTGTATGCCGTCATGCCGGCCATTCCAGTGAATGCCACTATTAGAATTTCGTTTTCTCTAGCTACGCCAGGAACAATACTGAAGACTCTTTGGAGGCTTTATTTAATTGCACTGATAAGTTGCGACTTTCCTACTCCAGCTCCTCCAGTGACGGAATTGTAGAGGGGCAACTCCTTTCTCTCCTTGAATTGATCTACGCTGTGCATGACAAAATCTCACTGCTCACTGTTCAATGAGTCGATGGGTAGACTATAAACGTGATCTTTTAGAAGACCTGGCACGATGTACTTGCATATGTTTTTATGTGCAGATGATTCACCTATCTCAGCCGCGATGTCAGGTTGCACGACATTATCGTTAAAGCCATAGACGTTCAATTTTCCTTATCCTATTCGATGCTATGACCACAATATCTAATGACTTATGGAGATTTGCGTTCGGTAATTGTGCCAGATTTATGTTTCAGCATAAAATTTCTGAGGTTTTTTGAGTGCTGTGCTGCACTACTTCCGGTTTCATTATCTTCTTCAATTTAGCCACCAAACAACTCGTCAATCATTTTAACTTAGGCTTGCTGATCAATGTCTTCATTATTATCTTCTTCCCTTCAGTCTAAAATTGGAATCTGCAACGAACTGAGCGAAGCAGATGTCTTCAAGTTCGTCAGGCCGTTGGGCATACCGATCAGTAGGACCTTTCTTGAATATATCTGTCGATGTCGGATCATCTTTTGGTAGTTCTTAAAGCTCTTTATTAGACTTTAGGATACGAGTTCTTGTCTGAAAAGAAGATGATAAGAACGTTAATCACGTGAAAGTAGGCATATAGGTAGCTTAAACACGAGAAAAATGTACATGAGTGACTGAAACTCAATAAAATAGACACATGAGTAGCTAAGTGATAAAGTACATACTGATGAATGTGTAGTATTGACGAATTCAACCAGATCCGAACATCGAGCCATCACCATTCGCAATCGACACCAGGCTGCCTCTTGTGTGCCAGTGACTTTAGAACCTCTTTTAGAGTGTGACTGCCCTTCCGGGCATCTTCGAAACACTCTCGCAACAGCTACTATAGCCCTCGAGATGACTTGCTCACATAATCGACGACATAGCCAATACAAATGAAGGGATCAAGAACAACTTGAATGTCCATATTGCTTTGCATCAATGGAAGAATTTTCTTGTTATAGACGTTGACTCTTGTATCCTTAGGGTCTCTCTTTATGAAGATTGTGGGATGTTTGATAGTTACACGAGCCCCTTGAAGATAATCGTTGAGAGTGGAATCAAGCTCTTGCAGCAAATCATTGAACGTGCCAATCTCGTCGAGCTTTTTACTGAGCATCTCTTTCAATTCTTTGTTTCGCTCTCGAACTTTTTTTAGCCCATCCTTGTTCAATTTGTTATCGAAAGGATATAGAATCTACGGCACGTTTCTCCTTGCAGCTCTCTTTTGCAAGTGTGCGTGCATCGATGCGTTCGATATTTCAGGTACTCAGCCACCGCTGGATCGTCAGTGCACGTTGTCGACACTATATCAACTAGTTCGCCGATTCTATCTTCCATTGCTCTATCATGTGGCTCGAAAACGGGTGCGTTCTCTAGCCAAATCGGCATGTGCACATATGGCAAGCCACAATGCTGAAACTCGATTCGGTAGAAGTGATGGCTGACTTGGTATCTGCCGAAAGGACCGTCTCGAGAGTTGAACCACGTCTTTTTGATTTCCTTAGAGCGGTGATCAAAGTACTGGGCGCAAGTGATTGGATCAGTTCTAATCAGCCATGCCTTCTCGTCTAATGTCAAATTTTGGGCTTCCTGCTCTGTGATTTTTTGCTTGTCCACTGTACGCTTGAGAATCATCAGCAGCACTACCCAATGTGTCTCGGCGGCGGTCAGAGTGATGAAAATTGTGAAAATACCAAACTGTCGCACCATTGCAAGAACTTCCTTTTTTTGTTGCTCTCAATAGGCAGGAGTTCCAGTGATCGAGGCCATTGATTTGTATGCATTGTCTTGTGCGATTGACCTCTCAATATACTCTTGATTGGTGACTTGTGCAACAGTAATATTGTTTGTTTGAGCATTCTTGCGGAACACAATATATTTATCTGGTTCATCAACTGTTTAATTTCACTATTATCTGCACAGAGCAAAGATGCTCGGACGTGACAGCACTCCGATCGTAACTTTGGAGTTCAGACTTTGACTGGTCTTCGTATGATAATCTTAAACCTTGTGGCGGGGTTCCTTTTGCATGTCCAAAATAGATTGATGGAAACGCAGGCTCTTCAAGAAAAGGATTCAAGAACATTGAGATAGGAATTTGTCTTTCGCCTAAAATAACAAATAATACATTGCATGTCATTAAATGTGTGTGAAACACTGAAACGGGCTCTATTCCAAACCTGGTGCAAACTGAAGACCTTCGTTCGAGTCTAAGAGAGTTTCCTCTGGTATGTAAAGTTGATCATTTGCGTCAATTGCATCAGTATCTCCCAATAGTTCCTGTTAAATGATCTCTGCCTCAGCCTCTAATCGATTCTTCATCCAGGTCAATGTACATATCTGCAAGAGTTCAATAATTACCAGTTATTATTATCATCAATATTGATATTGATTCTATTTGAACTTCATCGTTGTTGTGATAAATGTTTTCAAATGGATATTCCACCTTCACACTCTGCGTTTGGATCAAGTTTTATTCCTTCTTGAATGTACAATGGATGTTCGCACAAGAGCTTAACCGCTTCCTAAATCACTCTCGGTCGCACACGTTCCTTTATGTAGTTCGATTTGTATAGGACATTTTTCGTTTTGATGTCAACTCGTTGACGCCACAGTCCTCAGCTCTCGCTGGGATAGTTGCAATGGTGCGTCTCACATCCACAGGAACATTTACAATGCCAGATTTGATGTTCATTTGTCGATCACCGCCGAGAGATATCAATTTCATAAATGGAGCTCTTGCCGCTAGACATCTTTCTCTCAAATTTGTCAGCTGCATATCAGCCAATTCTTTGGGAATGTCCGGGAACTTGAGGTTTGAATTATTAATGCTAAACCGAGGAGAGGCTTCCAACTCGCGACAAACAAGTCATTGGATGAATCCCGGACAGACTTGACAGCTGTACATAATAGTAGTGACTCGCACAAATAAAGTTATGAATAAATTTTTATTCACTTGAGTAAACCTTAGTTGATATATCCCTTAAGTCATATGCATCTATAGTCACTGTTTCACCTGGAACAAGTAATTGAATAATTGAATCTTCCACAATCACTGAGCTTGAATTTAAGCAATTTGAGCAAACACACGAAATATCAGCTTATATTTAGTACCAGTTTCAAGTCTGTAAATGGTATAGTTGCTGAGAACTCAGCGTCACGCCAGCTAGCCAGCCAGCCAGCCAGCCAAACAGCGAAAGGGAATATGATAGCGTTTTTTTTTTTTTCTGTGAGAAATGCGCTAAAAATTTGGAAACATCTAAATCCATTGATTATTATAGCTTAGTTATGAGGTATAAACCTACATAATTGCACTGGACTATGAGATATGGAGCATAGTTTATTTCTGAAAATTTGTAGAGCTCATTTGAACACAAACTCTAACATCCATCAGAATACATTTCAGATGATGCAGGAACTTGAAGAGAAACATTCGAATATTAAATGCGTATTCACCTATGAATACCATAAAAAAAAAACATAACTGAAGAATTATGGATTTTTCTGTATTTGTAACAGAATATGGGAAACATTAGATTAAATATGTAGAAATCAGTAAAGAAAAGTGCCAGTTTACCAGTTAGCAGCACTTTACTAATTGGCAACAAAAAAATGCTATGACACGCGCCCATATGATAGCTTCAACCTAACAAAGAAAAAATTATAGGTTGAATATGTATATAAGGAAGCAAAAATTCTCTCTATTTTACTGGAAACAAATAATGTGAATACGCTTTTTCAACTGCATCCAGAATTTCGCGAAATGATTTTTTTGCCATACAAACACGTGACCAGGTCACATGGGTGATAAGTCCGAATTTCTTGGTTCGTGACCGAAAGTAATGATTTTTTTTTATGTTCATCGAACTCTTCTCAACCTTTCTTTAGGTATATTATTCATTTATTTTTTATAATATTGAAGTTTTCTACACCTGTTTAGCTTAAACATGGGTTATGTTATGCTCCAAGGGTGAACATGCTGTCAAAATATGTTTTCAATAATGAATGTATAGAAAACGTGCAGAAACTATAAATGACAGCACAAAAGCCGACAGTAGCGACACAGTGCACCTGTCACATCAGGAATGTAGAGATAAATGTAATACATATTATTTTACTTCAATATGATATAATTAAAATTATGAAATTATAGGTTTCCACCAATAAACAATGATCGACAGCGTGGGCAGAATACATTGAAGGGCCAAAAGCTCTTCGAGTCGGAGCATATTTCCGATGTTACAGAAGAAGTTTGACAAGAAAAGGCAGTGATAACCAGCAGAATTGTTGTTGTATATCAGGTAGCATTGGCAACATTGTCTGTCAAGTGTTTACTCGCGAGTGAAATTACCTATGGCGGCGCTGTTATCAACCAAAATGTCGGATGTAAGTCGTACTGTCATTTTTAGACTTGCTTGTTTACATATTAAAACCGCAGTTTTCCAGGCTATCATATTTTGTTTTTATAATATTTAAGGTTGATGGAGATTGAGATCACTACTAAATAGCAAGCCTACTAAGAGAAAAGGTGACAAAGGGAAAACAACACAAAAAGGAAGGATCAAAACGATGGAACGTAGAAAAACTGAAAGTACCGGAAGCATTGGAAGAATTTTAGATACATGTGACAGCGAACCTGGAGAGGAATAAGATGGAAGGACGGTCAATGAAAGATGACTGGAAGAGAATAAAAGATAGCGTATCGGAAGCAGCTGAAAGAACACTAGAACAAGCGGAGAATAATGATAATAAAAATCCATGGTTTGACAAAGAATGCGAAAAGGCAATCGCAAAGAGGAAAAAGCAAGAGCAAACACGTTGCAGAGGAAAACAAGAAATAGTATGGAAAGATACAGAAAGGTACAAAGTGATACAAAAAAACTAATTAGGCATAAAAAGCGGCAGTATCTGGACCACAAACTAGAGGGAATCAGAGGAAGAATGCGATCGAACATAACGAGAAAATTCCATAAGGAATTGAACAACATTAAGGAAGGATGTAGACCTCACAGCCAGGGATAAGGGAGCTTAGAATTAAGAAAAATTGATTAGGCTGCCAAAAGAGACTATAAAAGATACAAGATACAAGGTCAAAGTAGAACGTAACAAATCTGAGCCCTTTGGATCTAACATTGGATTAAGACATAGAGGTGTCCTATCACCAATGCATTTCAATATTGTCCTGGATGGTGTCATTAAGAAGAGTGTTGAAAATAGTGAAGCATATCTGTTCCGGAATAGGTACCAAATACTGGGCTATGCCGATGACATAGCGATAACCTCCACGGACCAAGATAA
This sequence comes from Dromius quadrimaculatus, assembly GCA_963989225.1. Lineage (NCBI taxonomy): Eukaryota > Metazoa > Arthropoda > Insecta > Coleoptera > Carabidae > Dromius > Dromius quadrimaculatus. The sequence continues at coordinate 27,725,906 of OZ022331.1, read as the reverse complement.
AGTCATGGAAATATTTGAGAGTATTGAAATAGAAGCGAGAAAAGTAGGGCTAGAAATAAACAACGAAAAACCCGAACACTTACTCCAAAATCAAGATACAAATACTTGCAAGAAGAGAGCTACAGAAAAATTAAATATAAACGGAGGCAATGATTTCAAGTACCTAGGATTCATCGTTAATGATACAAATGACATAACGGAAAAAATAGGCAACCGTATAGTAGGGACTAACAGAACCTACCACAGTCTACAAAATATACTAGAATCAAAACTGATAAACAGAAATACCAAGTTTAGGATATATAAGACAATTATTAGGCAAATTTCAACTAATGGCTGTGAAACATGAACTTTGACCAGCACGATACTGAACAAACTGGCAATATTCAAGAGGAAAGTACTAAGGAGAATAATAGGCCCAGTTGAAGAAGGAGACTTGTGGCGAACAAGGATGAATATGGAACTGTGCGAAGAGTATCAAGACATGGATGTGACTGGTATCGTGAAAAGTCATAGAATAAGATGGATAGGACATGTGGAAAGGACCCAATGATCAGGAACTTTAACAGCAGTCCAGGGACGACAAGGCCGAGAGGAAGACCGAGAACCAGATATGTGGATAATGTTTTCAAAGACTCACAAAAGCTTGAAATAAAGAACTGGAGGAGAGTTGCAAAGGACCGAAAAGAATGGAGGCAAATAGTCGAGGAGGCAAAGACCCACTGGGGATATTAAGCCTAAGAAGAAGAAGAATATTTAAGGTGGTTTCTCTTGACAAACTTGTGAGTTTGAGGATCAAATTTTGTTGCTATTATTCCAATTTTTTGCATGGACGTTTCAAATTGTATCTATCCGCAAATAAATGATCATGTTCTTGAGAAGAAGTCCTCAAATATTTCAATTCACATTATTCACTTTTCTTGATGGAAAACTCATGTTGAGCTCAAAAACTTCAATAAATGGAGAAAAACCAAAGAAATTGATGAGTAGTAAATAGAAAAGTGCAAAAGAGGTTGGAATGAAACTGATGTAAATAGGAAAGCAGTCTTCAAAAAGACTGATTTTGATCAATACACATATACTGAATTAGTAAATTAAAACGTGAAATAGAAGAAATATAACAAAACTACAGTGTTCACAGATAACAAACGATGGAAATACCGTTAGCACAAATGGCGTTTCAAGCGGAATACGTCTTTGAGTAGTTCTCGTGTTGTACCACTAGATGGCTACGGCTCAATTTCACTCGCGAATAATATAATTAAAATGTAGATCTGGTGTTACACTTAGTCTAAGTTTTATAATAAGTAATAAGTATAATAAATCTCAATTTACATAAGTAATTGTCCATTTGTTCTTTAAATTAATTAATGAAGACAACATACAACATGGCGCAGTCGAATTCATAAAGAATTGTTGAAAGCGTATGAAGCCAAGAAACACGTGCAAAAAAAAGGTCAAGTTGAAATTATGATCAAATAAAATTTGAAACGGAATTCACGACACCAAAATCGTTAGATTCAACTGAAAATGTTGCTGAAAATTATCGTAAATTCAAACAAGCGTTTGAAATTTATATGAAAGCATCAGACCATGAATCTAAACCAAATGAAGTAAGAGTAGCAATAATGTTGAACGTAATCAGAGGAGAAGCTATCCAAGTATCCAATACATTCGAGTTATCATTGAAGAAACAAGCCAAAAAGCCATCATGAATATTAAAAGGAACAAAGGACACACAGAGAAAAATGAAACATATAATAGCGAAGAAAAGAATAAAATTGCAAATAGACAAGGTAAACATGAAGGTCCAATGGACCGACACTTTCGCCCCCGACTAAATTCTACCATGATCTCAAAAAACTAAATACCCCCAACCAACACAACAAGAACTTCAACTCTATAGCATTTTGGAACATGCAGGGATTCAAGAACTTTCATTTATTAGATGAAAATCGAATAAGCTATTCATTGATTATCGATATTATATGTGTATCCGAAACTTGGTTACATAAAGGAAACAATAAAATTACTCCTGCTCTTCTGGACGCATATAATTACAACCATTCACCTGGAATTGAAGACGCTAGCAAAGGAAGAGCTATTGGAGGTCTCTCAATCTATACCAGGAGCAATATCTACGAGATAATGATCATTGAAAGAGCAACCTACTGGATTACAGCCAATATAACATTTAATCAAAACAAAGAACAGATTATCCTGATTTTCCTATATTTTTCTTACAGCTACGATTTCTTTATCTTGCTAGATCTCTTTAACAATCTCCTGAAAGACATAAATGAAGAGTTCCCTAACAAAGCAGTAATCATCGGCGGAGAAAGGGGAAGAATGTATATTCGAATCTTCGATGCTAAACTATAAACTATTCTCTAACAGTTTAGCTAACTCAAAAGGGAAAGCACTTACAGAAGCGATGGAGATCAAGGATCTATTTGTACTAAACGATAAAACAATGAGTGACACTTCCGCAAAACCAACCTGCATCAGTCGTACAACGTCCAATTTAATCGATTTCTCCTGGATTAATCTGGAAGGAATGAACCTCATGCAAGACTTCACAATCGACGACACAATACTTCTGTCGGATCATCTAATATGTCACCTAAAATTAAACATCTCAACATGTAAACCAGAACACAGAGAGTACCTCAACGTAGAACCCCTCTAATACAGAATAACATGGCAGAACGATAAAACATAGGAGTTCCAAGATAAACTTAAAAGATACATCACATTAGGACACCATGCAGAAATGGAAGTGAGCTTATACTATGAAAGCTTAACATCGAACACCCAGAAAGTAGCAAAGGAGCTCGAAATCCTTAAACCCGTGAGAATTCCCCACAAAAACCCTAAAAACAAACAATGGTATGACAACGAATGCAAACAAAGAAAACAGTCTATGAGACAAAGCTACATGCGATATGCGAGAGACAGAATCAATGAATCCAAACTGAAAACCTTCATAGAAAAAAAGGAAAATTACAAGAATATCATCGCTCAACGAAAGAAAGAACACATAATACTAACACAATGTAAAATCAATAACATCAAAAACTGCAAACAATTTTGGGAGACTTATAAAAAATTCCAACCCAGAATTACTCAAATTAGCCCAATACATTTAGAAGAGTAGATGAAATTCTATGAGAACTTATTCCAACCTATCATCCAAACAAAGATACAATATTACGGAGTCTCAGACCCTTACCTAGATGCAGAAATATCGTCACTAGAACTACGCCGTAAAGTTAATTTACTAAACATCAACAAGACACCTGGCTCTGACCTCATCCCTAATGAAGTACTAAAAATACTCCAGAACACTAGCTCCAATATTCTGCTTAAGTTCCTCAATAATTGTCTGAAAAACGAAACTATCCCAGAAGAACTCAGTAAAAGCAAGTTGATTCTAGCTCACAAAAAAAAAAGACAAATATAACCCATTTATATACAGAGGGCTAGCAATGATTAACACGATATAAAAAGTGTTAACTGGAGTAGTTTTTACACGCCTTGAAACGTGGGCTGGAAGCTTTGAGATTCTGCCGGAGTTACAGTGCGGTTTCAGGAAAAAAGATCATGTTCAGATAATATATTCACTCTCAATGCAATTATCCAATCACGGTTAATAGAACACCGTAATACATACGACATTTTCGTTGATCTAAGACAGGCCTTCGACTCAGTCAACCATCTAATGCTATGAAATAGATATTTCAACTTGGGGTAAGTGCAAAGATAATCCGACTTCTAAGAGCTATATATAGCAAGGCCAGCATAGAAATGGATGAGAACGGAGAGCAGACCAGACCAATAAAAGTAACTAAAGGTGTTCTTCAAGGAGATTCGCTGAGTCCATTACTTTTCAGTCTCTTCATATCCGGCATAGAAAATTATTTCAGAAATCAGGGTACAAAAGGTACCTACATTAATCCATGGAATGATATATTAATGCTACTTTACGCAGACGATTTAGTTATTTTATGTGACTGAATACCGGATATACGCAAGAAACTCCTATGTCTAGAAAAATACTGCAATAATAACAATCTTAAAATCAACCCGCATGAAACAAAAATTATGAGATTTTATGAAGGAAGACCAAAGAAACTACCAAATGAGGATTTTATTTGCCGAGGCGATATCATCACTTCTACAAATGAATACCTTAACTTGGGAATACTAATAACTAACTAAGGACTTTACACAAAAGCAAAAGACCTGATGATTAGCGAATCAAGATCAACCGCAGCAAGCGTTGAGAAAACTATGGTATCAACAAAAATAACATCCTGGGAAGCAAGAGTCAAATTATACAGAAGTGTCGTTTTACCAACCCTTTTATACGGCTCTGAATCACCTGAACGATATAAAAAAGATCCAAACTGGCTTCTTCAAAAATTTACTAAATTGGCCGAAAAACACCCCGAACTACATTTTGCTGGAAGAATCAGACAATTACAACTTCGAAACAGTTGTTTTTAAATTAGTGATAACTTATCTACAAAAATTATTACTCATGAACAATACAAGATACCCAAGAATAGCGCACGAAAAACTGATAAAACTACATACCAACAAAAATAATATAACTAGATACAACTAGTTACAGAAAGTTCAATAAAATCGAAAGTATACATATATGAGAATTTCAGAATTATATTGTTCTAAAAGCTAGCTCGGACGACCTGATACAGAAATATATAAATTTTGTAAACACTGAAGATCTTAGAAGAATAGGGAGTTTTTGCAAGCATCCGCTATTGAGACGATAGCGCTAACGTGAAAAACTATTCTTTCTGGAAATGCTTGCTCAATAATGCTAGCTTGAATTAAAGAGTACTCACAAGAAACTTCAAAGGATTAGCAGATATCAATAACGTTATAATAAGCATATTTGTCAATTTCAGTACGGATGCACAAAGGAAATAGTTTTTGACATTAGCATTGACGTTTCATTAGCGGTAGCCTGCAAAACTTCTCCAATAACAGAATCTAGTTACACTGCAATATACAACGACTTACTTATCACTAACACAGATTATCATCATTTAAAAGCCGACATAAGGAACGTAAAAGTCTTCAAAATCATCAGCCAATTACAAGTGGCCACTACAAGAGATATAGCACAAATCTACATGAATGGATCTGCTCACAAATTTTACACTACTAATATATGTTCCATTTGTAATTTTCTCGACTGACAGCTTGTAGCATTCCCCAGTGTCAACAAAAATCACTCCACTCTATGTATAAGACATAGTCTTTTTGCAAATAAACTATTATTATTATTATTATTATTATTATTATACATTTAGGTTATCAGAAGAAGATATAAAATTATATTAAAAAGGAATGGATGCATTTGAGGAATATGCAAAGCCAAAGAAGAATTTGGTATTAGAACGCTTCGTTTTCAATAGACGCAAACTATAAGAAAATGAAAACTTCAAGAATTTCTTGACAGATTTAAAAAAGTTAGTCAAATCTTGTGGGTATGGTGATCTTGAAGATAGCATAATAAGGGACAGAATAATACTGGGTGCTAATGACAAAAGCTCACAAGAAAGGCTGTTAAGAAGTGCTGATTCAAGCTTAAACAAAACGATGGAAATGTGTATAGCAGCTGAACTAGGAAGACCACAGTTAGAGATGCTTCAAAGTAATGTTACAGAAGTCGATACTGTTGAGAAAATTAGAGTTGAAAATCGCAAGGTTAAAAATAATAAAAACAATAAACAAACTGAAAACAATGATGTTAATCAAAATAATCATCAGTATAAGCGCAAAGAATGTGAATACATGCACAGCAAATTTAAATGTCCTGCTTTTGGGAAACAGTGCATTAAGTGCAAAGGAATGAATCACTTCAGAATTGGCTGTCTATCAAAAAATGTAGACAAATTAGAAGAGCAGCAGAGTGAAACATCAGAGGATAAAGAATATTTGGTGAATGAGATAAAGTTAATAAAACATACAAATTTTACACTTCAAGCCTATGGAGGTAGTAAATTGGAAGTTCTAGGATCCATAGAGTTGAAGTGTAAAACTAGAAATATAACAAAACTTGTAAACTTTATTGTCATAAAAGATAATTTGAATTCCAAAAACATACTTGGACTCAATTATTGTATCAATTTTAGTTTAATAATTAGAGTTGATTGTATAACAAAAAATGAAACTGAAAACTTAATTGAGCAAAATGCTGATTTGTTTCAAAAGTTAGGTAAAATCACCACAATTTGTAAAATAAAGACAAGGTCTGATGTTGTGCCTGTGGTTAAACTACCATGTAGATTTCCATTGGGATCAAGAGAACCTGTGAAACAAAAATTTAATGAACTTGAAAAAAATTATAATTGTTTGAGTAGATTCAACGACAAATTTTTGTAGTAATATGGTCATTGTTGGAAAGCCTAATAATAAAATTGAGATATGCTTCGATCCAGTAGATCTGAATAAAAAAATACTCGAGGAATATTATTTAATTTCTACTGTTGAAGATTTATTCACTAATCTCAATGATGAGTCTATTTTTACCGTCTTAGATTTAAAAGATGGCTTTTATCAAATGGGGTTACATGATGAATCTGCTTATCATGTACATTTTCTACTCCATTTTGGTTTTATAAATTTTTAAGATATCCTTCTGGATTGTCGTCAGCTCCTAAAATGAGGAGAAGCACGACAAAATACCTCACCAAATATAACAGCAAGCAGGTAAGTTTAATGTTAAATTTAATAAAAATGATATACAATATGAATCAACAACTGTCAAATACATTGGTCACGTCTTTTTGAGTGAAGGTATTTGACCTGATAGTGATAGAATAAGTGCAATAACAGATATAAGTAGTCCTAAAAATGGAAGGAGCAACATCGGATTTTAAGATCTATCAATTATTTGCGAAATTTTATACTCAACATGTCGGCAGTCACAGCTACATTAAGGTTGTTGTCGTAGTACATCATTGTCAAAAAATAAAGTCTAACGTATCTACAAAAAGCGTCTTGCAAAATAATATATAGATGCTTGTAATTCTTGTCAGAACTTATTCATAACACAATAGTTCAGTACAATGACGTATTAACAGTAGACCCAGCACGCGGCGTTTGTTTCGATGCAGGAGTAAACAGTAGGGTGAGGAAGGTAAGCATCGTTGCATCGCAGATTTTGTACTTACATATTTTTATTTGAAGAAATATAGATTGTGAGATGTGGGAAAAATCTTTAGACCGTCAGATAGTCGTAGATTTGAGTGCCCCATTTTGTTTTCTCTGCCTTCAAAAGTTTTGATAAGTATGTATATTTAGAGTATAATAATGCCAAAATTAAAGCTGGACCGTGTGGCCAACATGAAAATAATTAATTTTAAATTTTTATGCAAAATCCTGTTTTCATCTAATTTTCTCGTCTCTGCCATGCTTACGAAATGAAATTTAGGGGAAAAAGAGTCAGCGAAAAACGATAGGCATAAGTGATCCACTTGGCCAAGGGTTTGGAATGAGGGCTCGATTACGCAAAAAAATATATCAATTTTTCACGTTCTGCTCGTTTCTGCCGTTTGGCCATATGAAAGTTGATATCATAAGTATCTCATAAAAACGAGTGGCATAAGTTTTTCGAATGGCCAAGTCAAGATATGCACGAAAACATTCAGACTTTCGCAAGATGTTTTCGTACATATCTTGACTTGGCCATTCGAAAAACTTATGCAACTCGTTTTTATGAGATACTTATGATATCAACTTTCATATGGCCAAACGGCAGAAACGAGAAGAACGTGAAAAATTAATATATTTTTTTGCGTAATCCCTAAATTTCATTTCGTAAGCATGGCAGAGACGAGAAAATTGGATGAAAACAGGATTTTTCACAAAAATTTAAGATTAATTATTTTTATGTTGGCCACACGGTCCAGCTTTAATTTTGGCATTATTATACTCTAAATATACATACTGATCAAAACTCTTGAAGGCAGAGAAAACAAAATGGGGCACTCAAATCTACGACTATCTGACGGTCTACTTGTTCTTGTTTCATTTTGAAACAATTAATATATTATTACTTCTATTTTAACAAATATATACATACAGTACAGAATAAGGGCACGCACTTCTCAAACATGAATAAAAGCAGGCAAACCGCATAACAAGCATGTTTACTCCCTTCACTTCTCAGAGCCCCTCATTATGTAAGTGCTAACATCACAACAAACTGTGGACTGCCATAGGACGCGCTGGGTCTACTTTAATAATACGTCATTGCTTCAGTGTATAGATTTCCAAAATAATATTGATGAGTAAAGACTGAGAAATTTAGAATAAATCTAATGGATGACTGAATTTTTTGTCAGGGAGTGTATCTCATACTCGTGCATTACAGTTAATATTCACGGGCACTTGCCGGAAAAGCAACCTGGCAACATTATGCTCAGCTGTCATCTCAATATAGAGAAATGTCCGATATATTGCGATATAAAGGTAAATTTATAAAACAAAATGTTCTAGATAACAATGAGGAAGAAGAGCAAGGACTTGCCCAAATTTTAATAGAGTTAAAAAATGGCAAGCAACAAAAATAAACGTATTATCACGCTAATTGTTCCTTTTTTAAGCTACAAAATTAATGTGATTGAGTGCAATTTTGAATGTAAGTTCATACCATATTATTTTTATCTGTTATTATCAATATTTATATATTTGAGTTTATAGTACCTTTCTTCCACATTTATGTGCTTTGTTTATTTAATATTCAATATCAAGATTATATTGAGATGATTTTTTATGTTACCAAATATATTACATATTTTATCCATCATAATAGCTATTTATGTAATTAGTATATAATATGGAACTTTATTGGACGAGCCGCTGGTTATGGACGAGTGAGCGGCGCGAGCGAGTCTAATAAGGAAGGCAAGTTTATAAAATTTGTTTATGTACGAATTACATACAAAGCTTTATGTTCGACTGCTTTGAAGACGCAGGATATCTTCTAAAACTATTTATTAATTTCCCTACTGTACCTTTTCCTATTTCCAAGGTGGCAGTAGGAAATTAAAAAAGGTAATGTTTCTTCACTATTTGGTGGCAAAAACTTAATGTACTGCTGATTGACACTAAATTTAAGTAATGGAATATCCTACCTTGAAAGTGAAGACCCAGGCTAGCTATTAATAAGGGCACCAGAAATATTTTACCTGAAAAATAGGAAATGGGCGCCACTCCCAGGAAATGATCAAAGGAGAAAAAGGTACTATTCTGGGAGACAATAGCGACAGCAAAAAAGAAATAAAGCATAGACGTCGAAATCAATTTTAAATAAAATTATTATTATTTTCAAGCAAAGAATTCCAAAATTATAATTCAAAAAATTTGTAACTTACGAAAATGATTGAAGCTATTATACAAAAAAATCTCACTGCAACAGCCAAAAGGGAACTGGAGAGCACGTCACAGACGTTCAAAATTACGTTACAAAAACTAGCTAAATATCCTCTTCAGGCGGAACTCAAGACTAGTATCGGCAGAGAAGATAGATGTCGAATTGGTAGCCACAAAAACAACGTCAGACAAGAACGTTCCCTGAATTAAGTAAAGTTGATCTTGCGTCTTATAGGGCTTTGATAAATACCCAACGGTCCTTGAAGGTGTTAAGGTTGGCCGTGCGCTTGGTCGTCAACTTCGGGAGATATTAATGTTCTTCTTAAATTCGTAGACGTGTTGATGTTTTTCTTAATTTGAAGTTGGTCAAAAACTAGTCTCAAGTGGCCACTGGTCCCTAAGATTTCTAGCAGTTTACACTGAAAACAGACAACCCAACCAGTATCCAATTCAACTGAAACAGGAGGTTCCTATAAAAAAAATTCGAGAGCTCTCTTCAAACGTGAAGCGTTAAACTTGAATGAATAAATTTAGATTCAATTAAAAAAAACTAATAAACTGTAAATTTAGTTAAAGTTAAATAAAATAATCAGTAAGTTATTTATTTGTCTGATTTTAAATAGTGCACTAAAAATTTACAAAGTAAAAAAACTACGCTGAGCATTAAAGAGAAGAAAAAACACAGAAAATACAAAGTCTAGCAGGACAAGAAAAAGGATTTATTAGCGACGAGTCGATAAATTTACGAACGTGGTTCGTTACTTAAAAAATTGGATCAATCTTCACAAACTCGTAGGATTTTCCAGCTTAAAAACGGGAACTAAAGCCCACAACAAAATATTTTAAGCTTTGGAAACAGAAAACTACAAAAACAACGTAAGAAACTAAAATACGAGTTGTTAAATGACAAATCCGCAACGCGTTGGATCCAAAATATAGTTAAATTATGTATTATCAACCACTTTCACTAATCATTCATACAGCACACATACTTAGGTGAGGAAAGGTAAAGAGAGGAACGAAGATAGCCACAAATCTCGTAGGTTTTATTACTTCGAGTGTATATATAAAAAAAATCGCGTATCACCGAATCGATATCCGCCTGATCGCGTTTGGTAGTAGAAAAAAAAAATTTAAAACAGAAATACAAAAAAAAACCGGTAAATTACAAAAAAGAATGTCTACTCTTGTAGACGGAAAAGTATGGTAAACTAGGGCAGGTAGCAACTAGAACATGTGTACGAAACACTATCAATAGTAATGATTATCAAAACTAATCTGAATACAAAACATCAGAAATAGTTAAACGAATCTTCCCGAGGAAGGACAACAAACAATAATAACCTCCCAAAGAGGAAAAGACCAGCTCCTTCGACCGGAACGGCTATTGCCTACGCTATTGTAAAATTTAGAAAAAAATAAATTTAGAACAAAAATATCAATTTGGTATAAAAGTTTCAAGGTAGTAAAAAGGTGTTGAACACAAAAAACTAACAAATAATTAAGGATGAAAGAAATAAATTTGGAAAACAAAAGGTTAACCACGCGGGTCGCCTCAAACGAAATCACTAGAAAAATAATACTAAATTTGGAATAACGTGAATAAAAATAATAAACGAAATACTTACAAAATCATAACACTGATTTTAATTGAATAAAATAATCACAAAATTTCGAACAACAAGAAAAATCACAAGACTACTCAAAAACAACCGTCTGCAACAATAGCTCCGACGCAAGAGAGCGAGGAAGAACCAGACGCGCCGACTCCCCAAGTTAGCGCTTCAATCAGGTGTCATACGAACGTACTATTTTACAAAATTAGTGCGAATCTGCTACATAGATGGCGACATGTGTATGCAATGGGAAAACAATTGTACAAAAAAAAGACGTCAGACGAATTTTTGTAACACTGCCCCTCCACGAAAAAGGAATTTTTCTTGAAAAGAAAAATTTCTAAGAATAGGGACGAAATAGGAGGTAGCAAATTATAAGTAGGGGTCGATTTGGGACGTAACGAAATATGTGTAAAAGAATTTTTTAAAAAAAATGTAAAATATTTTGTAACAAAACTATTGATTTGAAGAATTATCATCATCAGAAGGATGAGGCTTTAGGTCTTTTATGTGCCAACGTCCTAAGTCGCGGCCATTTAGGTCGTGAAGTTGATAAACTAATTTAGAAATTTTCTTGTGTATTACACAAGGAATGTATTTAGGAGCTAAAGAGGCAGAGAAATGTTTGGTAGCATCAGAAAGTACGTAATTACGTTTCCAAACTGAATCACCTACAAAGAATTCTAAAGAACGTCTACGAAGGTTATAACGTTTAGCGGAGCGGTCATATGAAGATATAATTTTCTTCTGAACTAGTTGGAAATTAGTATGCAATTCTTTAAATGAATTAGCATAAGTAGCTGGAGTATCAGATAAAATGGTATCAGGTGGAGTGGAGTAAAAAGTTCCGGATAAGGGTACGTGACGGCCAAAGTTAAGATATGCTGGAGTAAAACCAGTAACTTCGTGAACAGAAGTACGTATTGCTTGACCAATTTGGGGTAAATTTACATCCCAAGCGCGGTGGTTGTCTTTAATAAAGGATCGAATAGCGGTTTTAATGATTCTATTGGTGCGTTCTACAAAATTTACTTGCGGGTGGTATTTAGCATTGTACCAAAGTTTTGGAACTTGATATTTTTTCAGCAAACGACGAAACTCGTCACAATTGAACTGAGTACCATTATCACAAATTACAATTTGAGGGACTCCAAAGAGAAGAAAGACATCACGTTCTAGAATAGTAGTAATACTTTTAGAAGTAGCTTGACGAAGTGGAAATAATAAAGGAAATTTTGAAAACCAATCTGATACTACTAATAAATGCATATTCCCATGTGATGAACGAGGAAAAGGACCCATTAAATCAATGGCGATGGCCTGCCAAGGATAGTTAATTTTCTTAGGCTCTCCCATATAGCCTAAAGAAGGTAATTGAGAAGGTTTTTGAGATAAACAAATTTTACATTGCGTTACAAATCGGTGTACGGAACGTCTCATACCGGGCCAATAGTATGTTTCGGAAAGACGACAAAGGGTTTTAAATACGCCAAAATGACCAGAAGTAGTAGCAGAGTGAGCTTCTTTGAGAATTTCATCCCTTAGATCTGAGGGAACGACTATTTTCCATGGAGATAAATTAACAGCACGGTTCTGCGGAACAAGTTTATAAATTGTATGGTCCTCTACACGCCATCCTGGATAATCAGAAGGAGAAGCAAGAATTGAAGTACGAAGATTTATATACCATGGATCTGAGTTATCGGCTGGTACAAATAAAGTTGAAATTGTTAATGGAGCACGTGAAAGAGCATCTGGGACAGTATTTAGTTTTCCAGGTCTATGTAAAAGTTGAAAATCAAACTGTTGAAGCTTAACAGCCCAACGAGCAAGTTTACCTGTGGGATCCTGCATTCTCATAAGCCATAATAGTGAATGATGGTCAGTAATAACAGTAAAAGAAGTACCTTCGACATAAGGACGAAATTTGGTAATAGCGAAAAGAACGGCTAAACATTCGCGTTCAGTAACTGAGTAATTGCGTTCAGTGCGCGTAAGAGTACGACTTGCATAAGCAATGGCATGTTCTTCGCCAGAGAAATCTTGAGATAATACAGCGGCTATGCCGTAATTTGAAGCATCAGTTTGAATGGTAAATGGTTTCGTAAAATCTGGACTAGCCAAAACAGGTGAAGAAGTGAGTGAAGATTTTAATTTATCAAAAGCTTGAAGAGCTTCTTGATCCCAAGTAACAATATTAGATTTGCGTTTTCCTTTAGTTAAAGCAGTGATAGGAGCTGAAAGACATGAAAATTGAGGTACAAAACGCCGATACCAGGAAGCTAAACCTAAGAATCGTTTAATTTCCGTAACTGTTCGTGGTAAAGGGTAGTTATTAATGGCGGCAACCTTGTCTGGGTCGGTACGTAATCCTTGTTTGTCAACTACGAAGCCAAGATAATTTAAAGAGGGTTTACAAAATTCACATTTTCCAAAATTGATAGTAAGACCTGCATTTTTAAGTCGATTAAGAATGTCAAAGAGTACTGACAAGTGTTCTTCGAAGGTGGAAGTACAAATTATGATGTCGTCCAAATAAACGAAAACAGACTTATGTAAAAGTGGACCAAGAACGGCATCCATTAATCGTTGCAAGGCTTGAGGAGCATTTGTAAGACCGAAAGCGGTTCGCGTGAACTCAAATAAACCTCGATTTGGCACGGTGAAGGCGGTTTTTTCACAAGAAGCGTCATCAAGTGGAATTTGCCAGAAAGCGCTTTTTAAATCAATTGAAGACAAATAGTTAGCATCGCGTAATCGATCCAAGATGTCATTGACTAAAGGTAAAGGATAAGCATCATTTTTGGTAACTGAATTAAGTTTACGGCCATCAGAACAAAAACGGAGCTCTCCGGATTTTTTCTTTACGATTAGAACGGGGGACGACCAAGCACTTTTTGAAGGACGTACTACACCGAGTGCAAGCATTTTATCTAATTCTTGATGCAAGATGGACAACATAGCTGGAGAGACAGAATGATATCGTTGTTTAATAGGAGTGGCATCGCCAGTATCAATTGAATACGTAAGACAATGAGTGCGTCCAAGAGGTTTTGAGCCAAGTTCTTTGAAAGAATCTATGACTACTTGTAGAGCAGCAGTTTGAGAAGTAGTTAATTCGGTAGAATCATGTAGTGAACTAAAAGCATTAATAGTCGGCCTAGAATTCCATAAATTATCTTTGAAATTGACATGAATATTGAAAGTTTGCCAGAAATCGGTACCTAATATGACAGATTGTTCAAGAGCAGGAACTATTAAAAAGTCTATATAATGAGTGACTGAATCTGCAGTGATAGGAACGGTAACTTTTCCATTGACTTGTTGAGAAGCACCATCTGCAGTAGTTACAGTAGGTTCTTTAGAAGGTAAAAGGGGTATATTATCAGCAGAAAGTAAAGAAATGCCTTTATTTCCTAGTACAGAAACGTTAGCACCCGAATCTAATAGAGCGACAACAGGAGTTTTTCCGAAAAGAATTTTAACAAAAGGTCGCGAGTCTAAATTAGGATGATGAATAATAGGCGAAATGGTAGGACTTTTACAGAATTTAGCTACAGTTTTCAGCCAGTCATTCCAAGCTGAACGGTCAGTCTTAATAAAAGATCGTGTGCGTCGGCGACTGAAACAACGCGATCCTATTCGTTTTTTGAACAATGTGGGCATGTAAAACGAGTAACATTTTTATAACCGCAACTATAACAATGCTTATTATGAGGCTTTGGGCATTGAGGCGCTAAATGATTTGGATCATCACAATTAAAACACTTACGAGTATTTTGATTTTTAGAAGGTGTCGTGTGCACAGTATTCACACGAGAAGAAGATGCAACGGGACGTTGGTAAGCTAACTCTGGCTCTAGTAATTTATTTGTATGAGAAGGTGGAGGTTTAAACTTTTCAACCCTATGTTCTGTGTTTTCTTTGAGTTTACAAACACTAATAAGATGTTCGATGGTAGGAGATTGTAAAACGGCGATATCCTGCTGAAAGCGAGGCTGTAAATTTCGTAAAACCAAAGTTAGAAAAGATTTTGCATCTGGTTTAATTTGTAAGCGACTACACAATGATTTCAAAACAGCAACAAAAAGTTCGGTTTTTTCATCAATACCCTGAGTACGAGATTGTATTTCTTGCCAAAGTTCGAATTCATAATCTGATGGAAGAAAAGCTTGTTTTAAGCGATAACATAAATCATCCCATGATTGAATATCATCTCGAATTGCACGAAACCAAATTAAAGCAGGTCCAGTAAATAGTTCGCCAGCATGTTTAGGCAAATTAGCTAAAGAAACACCTCGAGAAGTAGCTAGTTCTGTTACACGTTCTAAAAAAGAGTTAACACTGCCGGTACCATCGAATTTTAAATTCCATTTATAGACGTCAGGAACTGAAGAATAAGTAGGTTGTAAATTATTTGTTAACGGTGGAACGACTGGAGATGGAACAGTCAAATTAAAAATAGGTTGTCGTAGAGATAGATGTTGTGATGGTGCATTTAAAGGTTGTGAAAAACCGTAAGAAGAATAATTTGGGGTGTCAATCAAAGTTGGATGTTCTACTGGGGTCGGTGGTGTAGAATTTGGTAAGGATACGTATTGATTATTGAAAGAAATAAGATCGGCTTCAGCCAAAGGAGCTTGTAATCGCGAAAAGTTGTCGAGCTGTGTTCGCAAATCAGCTATAAGAGCTAATAGGTTTGGACAAGGTTGAACGGAATTTAAACGTAAAACGCGATTGTAAAGGTAATCTAATCGCAACGAAATAGCACGAGAATTATCATTATTGATTTGGGCTATCTTACCGCGTAAATCCAGTAGCTTCTGTTGACATGTCGCGTTTTCAATGGCTGGTATATAATTGTGTGGTATAGGAGATGGATTCCCATTTATTCCTTCAACTTGCAGCAATCCTCTCAATATAGGTTTTAAATCCACCGACAAATTATTGATCTCAACACCTCGGTTTCCTAGTTCATATAACAACTCATCCTCTGTAAGGTATTCGATGCATTCGGGCTTCATCTTGGTATGTACCTCAGAAAAGTTTATTTGATTAGTAATGGCACAAAAAGGAATTGTAGAGGTATCTTGCATATGCTAGAGGAAAAATAATAATGATAGAAAGAAAAGAGTAAGAGTAGAAGGATTTCAGGTTAAAAATTTCCAGTTTTCTTTTCGATGTCAAAGTTTGTGCAACCAATTGGAGAAGCAAAAATAAATTTGAATTGCAACAGAATTCAAGGCTGAACAAAATTAAGGGCCCCACGTTCGGACGTCAGTGTACCTTTTCCTATTTCCAAGGTGGCAGTAGGAAATTAAAAAAAGGAATGTTTCTTCACTATTTGGTGGCAAAAACTTAATGTACTGCTGATTGACACTAAATTTAAGTAATGGAATATCCTACCTTGGAAGTGAAGACCCAGGCTAGCTATTAATAAGGGCACCAGAAATATTTTACCTGAAAAATAGGAAATGGGCGCCACTCCCAGGAAATGATCAAAGGAGAAAAAGGTACTATTCTGGGAGACAATAGTGACAGCAAAAAAGAAATAAAGCATAGACGTCGAAATCAATTTTAAATAAAATTATTATTAATTTCAATCAAAGAATTCCAAAATTATAATTCAAAAAATTTGTAACTTACGAAAATGATTGAAGCTATTATACAAAAAAATCTCACTGCAACAGCCAAAAGGGAACTGGAGAGCACGTCACAGACGTTCAAAATTACGTTACAAAAACTAGCTAAATATCCTCTTCAGGCGGAACTCAAGACTAGTATCGGCAGAGAAGATAGATGTCGAATTGGTAGCCACAAAAACAACGTCAGACAAGAACGTTCCCTGAATTAAGTAAAGTTGATCTGCGTCTTATAGGGCTTTGATAAATACCCAACGGTCCTTGAAGGTGTTAAGGTTGGCCGTGCGCTTGGTCGTCAACTTCGGGAGATATTAATGTTCTTCTTAAATTCGTAGACGTGTTGATGTTTTTCTCAATTTGAAGTTGGTCAAAAACTAGTCTCAAGTGGCCACTGGTCCCTAAGATTCCTAGCAGTTTACACTGAAAACAGACAACCCAACCAGTATCCAATTCAACTGAAACAGGAGGTTCCTATAAAAAAAATTCGAGAGCTCTCTTCAAACGTGAAGCGTTAAACTTGAATGAATAAATTTAGATTCAATTAAAAAAAACTAATAAACTGTAAATTTAGTTAAAGTTAAATAAAATAATCAGTAAGTTATTTATTTGTCTGATTTTAAATAGTGCACTAAAAATTTACAAAGTAAAAAAACTACGCTGAGCATTAAAGAGAAGAAAAAACACAGAAAATACAAAGTCTAGCAGGACAAGAAAAAGGATTTATTAGCGACGAGTCGATAAATTTACGAACGTGGTTCGTTACTTAAAAAATTGGATCAATCTTCACAAACTCGTAGGATTTTCCAGCTTAAAAACGGGAACTAAAGCCCACAACAAAATATTTTAAGCTTTGGAAACAGAAAACTACAAAAACAACGTAAGAAACTAAAATACGAGTTGTTGAATGACAAATCCGCAACGCGTTGGATCCAAAATATAGTTAAATTATGTATTATCAACCACTTTCACTAATCATTCATACAGCACACATACTTAGGTGAGGAAAGGTAAAGAGAGGAACGAAGATAGCCACAAATCTCGTAGGTTTTATTACTTCGAGTGTATATATAAAAAAAATCGCGTATCACCGAATCGATATCCGCCTGATCGCGTTTGGTAGTAGAAAAAAAAAATTTAAAACAGAAATACAAAAAAAAACCGGTAAATTACAAAAAAGAATGTCTACTCTTGTAGACGGGAAAGTATGGTAAACTAGGGCAGGTAGCAACTAGAACATGTGTACGAAACACTATCAATAGTAATGATTATCAAAACTAATCTGAATACAAAACATCAGAAATAGTTAAACGAATCTTCCCGAGGAAGGACAACAAACAATAATAACCTCCCAAAGAGGAAAAGACCAGCTCCTTCGACCGGAACGGCTATTGCCTACGCTATTGTAAAATTTAGAAAAAAATAAATTTAGAACAAAAATATCAATTTGGTATAAAAGTTTCAAGGTATTAAAAAGGTGTTGAACACAAAAAACTAACAAATAATTAAGGATGAAAGAAATAAATTTGGAAAACAAAAGGTTAACCACGCGGGTCGCCTCAAACGAAATCACTAGAAAAATAATACTAAATTTGGAATAACGTGAATAAAAATAATAAACGAAATACTTACAAAATCATAACACTGATTTTAATTGAATAAAATAATCACAAAATTTAGAACAACAAGAAAAATCACAAGACTACTCAAAAACAACCGTCTGCAACAATAGCTCCGACGCAAGAGAGCGAGGAAGAACCAGACGCGCCGACTCCCCAAGTTAGCGCTTCAATCAGGTGTCATACGAACGTACTATTTTACAAAATTAGTGCGAATCTGCTACATAGATGGCGACATGTGTATGCAATGGGAAAACAATTGTACAAAAAAAAGACGTCAGACGAATTTTTGTAACACTACATAAAAATTCGGTAAGTATAACTTGGTGTGCTTTGCTAGTGTTGCTATTGTTACAATTGTTTTTTACTGTATATTGCCAGATGTCAAAAATATTAAATACAATTTTATAGAAGAAATAGATACTTGAGAAAGTGTAGGAGAGATTAAATACGATAGAAAAGAATAAATGGATACTTCGGAAAGTGTAGAAAAGAATAAATACGATAGAAAAGAATATATGGATACTTCAGAAAGCGTAGAAGTGTTGGCAGCAAGAATTACGAACATTGAGAAAAAATGTTTTTGTAACAATAAGAACTTATCTTCGGGTCTGGATATTCGCGATAATACCAATTGTGTTATAAGTATTCATTACCATAATAAATAATATGTTGATTTAATTATTTGGATTTATTTTATGTTACTAAAAAAATCTATTCGTGTGACATTTTTTGGAAATGACAGTTCCGTCCAATTATATGTATAAAGTAAAAGTCTTAGTCCAATTAAGTGGCACATTATGGGCACTAAATGCAACCATAAACTACATGATTATGATGCAGTCGAACATAAATAATATTATTCTACTGAAACCATTATTGTCTATTCATTTCCCTCGCTTTCCCCTATTGAATTTGTATTTCGAATAGTACAATGCAATGCACAGAGTGACGTACAGTGTTGCCAAGCATTCTTGTTCAACGTGTCGGCACGTATTTTATATATAAAATGTTCAACTTTGCGTTCTCATATCTAAACAATGAGATGGTCAATAATTTTTTCTTCATTTTCAAATACGCAGAGTACATTCGCCAATTCATAGCTAGTTTTTTGAAAGAATCTGACTGCCAGTTTTTTCATTAAAAATTAAAACTGATATAAACTACTGCCTCAAATGTATACTCTCCATTGCTCTCTATGTTAATTTTTTTAATTTTATTCGCGTTTATCTCAAGTTTGAGATGGTCAATCGACTTCAAATTTCAAGGATAAGTGTATAATAATATTGTTAATAAATATTCAAAAATTTGGAATATTCTGGTCTATTGCTATAGCACAACTACCAAGAGAGTTATTAAAGGAAAGTTGTGAATTCAATTGGATTCCTCAACATGAAGAAATATTTGAAGAATTGAAAAAATTTGTAACTGAAGCCCTTGTTTAATCCCAAAAAAGAAATTATAATACAGTGTGATAGTTCACAAGATTGTTCAAGTTTAATACAAGATGATCGACCTATTCATTATGGACCTAAATCATTAACTAATACGGAGAAAGGTTATGAACAAGTAGAAAGGGAGATGCCTGTGAATAATTTCACTTTTATATCTGGGGATATAGTTTACCACTGCAAATAATCACTGATCACAAACCTTTAGTATCAATTATGGAAAATAAAGTAAGTGATGTAGAATCCTCTCGATTACAAATATTGAAACTCAAACTTTTGGAATATAATCTTAATATAAAAGTCTCTAGCAATGTTCCAGAAAGGTGGTAGAACATTCGAGAAATGGATATTTCTATATATAAAGGCAAGCAAATGATTTGAGAAGATAGTGTAATAGTGAATCTAGAGCAGTGAATATCAAACAGTGAAGTCAACAGTGTATATAAATAGTTGAAAATAATTTTCTGCGGCCTTGTTCAAGAAAGTAATAAGTGATGAATGAATAATTTAGTGTTGATCAGTGATATCGAGAAGAATAAAACTTTTATTTCATCTAATATAATAAAAATGAACTGCTGTTCGTTAGTCTCGCTAAAACTCAAAAACGGCTTGACCGATTGGATCAATTTTTTTTTTCAATTCTGCTTGTTTTGGAACAGGAGTGGTTTTAATGGAAAATGATCAGCATACATCAAGTAGTGCACAAGCTGTATTTGTTGGTTCTCGCACCGTTCATCCAATCAGGTCAGAATATTCTATAAATGTTGGTGGCACTATCGGTTTTTATCATGGTACCATCAACATACAATAAGTGGCGCACGAGCTGTATCTGTTTATTCGTGTATTGTTCGTCCGATTGAATAGAAACTTCATATATTTGTTATTGGCACTTTTTCGAGGGTTCTTATATTATAGTACCATCAACGTGGCGCACGAGCCATATTTGTTCGCGCATCGTTCACTTGATTGATTTGGAATTTGCTACAGGTGCTGTTGGCTTTTTCGTGTAACATCAACGAATCTTAAATGCTGCACGAGCCATATTTGTCCGTTCACACATCGTTCATTCAATTGAGTTGGAACTTCATACATGGTGTATCAATACCTATGTAACAAACTTCAATATTATATAGTAATGGGCGTACTGATTATGATTCAGAAAGAATTTTTTCAAAATTAGTAAAATTAACAGTACTTAGCAGAACATGGGAGTTTTAGGTACCACTGTTCTTAATCTTCATATCCGAAAATATCAACACATCTTATGGATTGTTCATGAACGTAGTCTATTTCAATAAATTTGAGGTAATTAATCTTGAGAGTAGCCATCAAACCAGTGTTCCGAAACCTTTCATTTACTTGAACCCTCTTTTAGAATGAAGAATTCCAAAAAAATTCTTTTTGATTCATGATTATTGCGCCAAATACTATATACCAATAAAGTTTTTTACATAGGTATAGTTACACCCTGTATAGTTGTTGTTGGCACTTGCATGAAGGTTTTCACATAGTAACGGTATTTATTCGTTCAAACATCGTTCAACCGATTGAATTAAAACTTTCTATAATTGTTGCTGGCGTTTGCGTAAATATTCCTGACAGTATTATCTATACCAGTGATTCCTAAAGTGATCCACAGGAGACTCGGCGGGGATCTACTTTTGGCAGGAAAAAAATTGGGTGTTTACAAGTTGTAAGTGGAGGTCCACGAACAAGAATTTGGGGTTCACCAAAACCAGAAAAATTTATCCGTAATAAGTTTCTTATATTATTAAATTATGCTGTAAGGATTCGAACAAAAATGCTAAATATCAATAAATGTCCACCCGTGCGAAGCTGGTACGGGCTGCTAGTTTTCAATAATTAAAGAGTGATTTTTATTTAATTATAAACTATTTCTTTAAGCAATAAACATTACAATATTAACCAGGCAAGTACCTATATATTGTTAATTTACTCTCTAGATCTTACATAAAAGAATTAGTAGAGGATGATCCATCTTTATCACAGTTAGTACATTCTTTAAGTAAGTATTTACATGTGCCTGAAAATAGAAAATCATTATAAATTAAGAGATGAACTGTGTTTAGAAGATGGTTCAGTTTTCATTAACAGTGGTGTGATTGTTGCTAGTACATTAAAAAATTAAATACTCGCTCAACTTCGTGAACCACATATGGGTGTGTCAAATACTAAAAATCGCGCAAGACAGGTGGTATATTGGTATGATATCAATAAATATATTGAAAACTTTATCAACAAATGTCTTGTGTGTCAAAAATATTAAGCAAAAAGTTGTAAATAATCATTTTTTGCCACACAAGATACCAGATTATCCATTTCAAAAAATAGCGATTGATTTGTTTTTGTATGCTGGAGAAGATTATGTAGCTTTGATTGATTATTATTCTCATTGGATTGAGTTTTGTTAATTGAAAAATAGAACAAGTAGTTGTGTCATCAAGCTATTGAAAATAGTATCTGCGACTCATGGAATTCTCGAATTAATAATTGGTGATAACATGCAGTTCAATTCACTAGAGTTAACACAATTCGGCAAAGATTGAAGTTTCAATTTTAAATATTCCAGTCCAAAATATACGGGTTCAAATGGAATAGCTGAGAAAGCTGTAGGCATTTGTGAAAGTATCCTTAAAAAATGTAATGATATCAATGCGGCATTACTTGAATATAGAAACCAACCAATTAGTGGTCTCAATTATTCACCCGCTCAGATGTTATTTAATAGAACAACTTATACTAAATCACCTATCAAATTGTCAAACTTAGTACCTACAAATTTCAATAAAATCAAAGAACAATTGAAAAATAGACAAAATTCATATAAGAAAATATATGATAGAAATACAAAACTAATACCTGATTTTCAAACTGGTGACTCAGTCATATTGCTCAAGATGAATATTGGGAACCAGCTATTGTACAAGATAAATATAATACACTTAGATCTTATATTATCAAAGATCAGGAAGGTAATAATTATAGACGTAACTCTAGTTTTATAAAAAAGTCCTATGTCAAACCAGAATCCTAAAGTAGTGATGGAACTTGTAAAAGTATTAAGGATGGAGATACGGATGAATCAAATACAGCAACTGGACGGGAAACAGTGCTAGTTGAAGATAAAATTGAATCTTGCTCTAACATTAATAATAATTCCTCCTTGTCTCCTAGACCTGCTAGAGTACGTAAGTTGTCTACTAGATTTAAGGATTATATTATGGATAATAATTGAAGAAGGGAGATGTTATATATTAGGTAGCATTGGCAGCACTGCTTGTCAAGAATATATAATATAATTCAAATGTAGATCTAGTGTTACACTTCGTATATGTGTTATAATAAGTAATAAGTATGATAAACTTGAATTTACATATTTAATTGTCTATTTGCTCTCTAAACTAATTAATAAAGACAACATACAACAATTATTGCTCAAAATTTTCAAATTTATATAATGTTAAGATGACACTGTGTACTTTTCTGAATTTATTGTTATCACACTATCTTCAGAAATGAACTGTTCTCTATCCTCTCATTTCTAATAAATCCCCTTCTCACTTTGATTTAAATAAATAGAAACATCAAAAATGCAGTTTGTAAAGCAGATCTGTCCGGAAAATGTGAGCACGTCTGTGACTTAATTTATCACGTGAATCCAGCAGAAAGTGCTGAATCAAAAACTAGACATGCACAACAACAATTCATCCTACTGGCTGTTATTGGACTACGATAAAAAAATTGAAATGGCTGAGTTATGTCCAAAACCACTAGAAAATTCAAAACTTACTAATTTGATGACATAGTTATAATTCAAGGGCCGTTTGACATACTGCATCAAATACTACATTTTGCTTTGCATTTTGACTCTCTATTTTGAAGCAAATAAAAATGAAGTAAACAAAATTTTGTGTCAATGCATTCTGATTTCATGTATGATACGGTGCATTTTCCTTTGCTTTAAAATAGAGAGTCAAAATGCAGCATTTAATTCACCGTGTCAAACAGCCCTTGACAGAACCACAGCTACTTAAGGGTGTCGTTTACCTAAATCATGAAAACATGGTTTACGCATATCAAATTATTTCTCGTCACAAATATTATTTTTGATGATCAAGTAGAGCTTCTGATAGATAAATCTTCAAGGCATGGAACCTGCTTCACCGATTTTTAAAATTTTCATCCATTTGTTGTAAAAAGAGTCATACATTTTGCAATTTTTACGCATATATTTCTCATATAAATTCAATCATTTTGCTGTAAGTTGCATATAATGATTATTTCATTGGATTTTTTTCGATAATATATTGTATATACGTTAATAGTATATGAAAATGAGTATACATTATTCCAATTTTATTTATTTATAAATATATGAACAAAAAACTAAGAAATTGAGCTTTACACGGATATCAAATTTCTGCTTTTATGAGACTACTGTTCTAAAAAACTCTTTCTCAGTATATTGTAAATCACTATATCTATGGAATCATGTGAGCAGAATCTCAAAATTGTTTATATTTTTCGAGAAATAAGTACATTAACTGAAATTAACAAATGATATTTTACGACATTCTATCATATTTTAAGATGCAAAAATTTACATATGTTTACCTCCAAGAATAGTCTATAGAACATACTACTCCAATTTTCAATCATTCCACTGTTATTACAGATAAACGTACAAATTTGTTGCCAAAAAACAGAATATAATTCTTAAAATATTTCGCCTGTTATACTCAGCCTCTGCAACCAGCTTGACATTTTCCTTGGAGCTGTCAATATTATCTGTGACTTACACATATTTATAATCCCTTACTACCTGTTCTTTTATGAGACACCTTTCTCAGAGCGGGCGAATATGCAAAAGAGATAAATTTATTATTATGTGTTTCATTCGGTTATTTTCGTCTTGCCACTGACATATTTCAAAATGAATTTTTATCACAATCAAGTGAACTATGTTTATCTATAATTATGATGAAGCAAAGGCATCAATTATTAAACAATTAGCTCATAAAATGTCACATTATTTATTCGCCACTTTCCACGATTGATATTTTTTTAAATATGTTTAAAATAATACTTTTAATCAATGAACTTGCTCATTTAACCAACAATAAGTTTGTATTCATATATATTCTACATATAATAATCTTATACTGAAAAAAAAAACAGATGGATTTAGAAAACAGTGAAACGTCACCCTATTTTTATTGCAACAAAATTAAGAAATAATGAAATTAACAAATTGAGAATGATAAAAAATTTTGAAAAACACTTGAATCAATATAAATAATACACAATCATATTCTTATTGGAACACAGTGTGGATGTATAGAATATATTAAATCATTAAACATTCGCATGGATATTGTCTTCAAATTACAACATTGCATTTTACATACATAATTACATAATATGAGTTATAATTTGATTCATTTTGCTAAAAATATAAAAATTGGAGCCAAGTTCGAAAAAAATAGCATCAGAATCTTTATTATAACATGATAGTACCAAACAAATGAGATAATAATAGATCTTAAAATATTCAATGGCACCGGCAGTAACACATAAAATTGATTACTCTCGTAATTTCATGTTTCATGTAAATCACAAACAATCTCCCAATTGTAAGACAAAAGTGAGAATGTAATGAATTAGTAACATTTTTGATATTTATACGAATAGTTACTCATTCATTCTGATTTACCCTTCCACTCTTTGTTAAATTCATAGAATACTAAAATAATCTCCAAAAGTATTATAACATTTAATCCTAATACATATAGTAGACAAATTTTTAATACCATCTTCAGAGAAAATATAGTGCTAATCAATAATGCAGATTTGCAGGTGTCCTCAAGCAGATTTTACTTGAAATCCTAGCATATTTCTCTGAATATGTTGCTCGAAGTATGTTTTTGATTTATTTTTGACGAGGAATTCATCAATATTTTGAAAAACTAGATAGTTCAATTTGAAAAATTTACTTGTTTGTATGACATCCTCAAACATATAGTCGCATTCTTTGCAATTTCAAGGAATATTATTTACTTCACTGCTGCAAGTTAGTTTGTTCTAAAAAATTCTATTCACAGATTCATAATATTTAATTCCGGCCTAAGATTTAGACTAAGGCACGGCCCTGATTTTCAAAGCGTGACCCCGTGAGCGTGAGCAATTCTGGAAATCTACGTGTTACAGATTATATAGAGAAAATATTATTCCTGATATTCCATAAGCAAAATTATTTCCATAATCTAATGATAAAATAAAAGAGATTATTTAAAATAAGAAAATTATTGCCGACTTCTAATTCAACCGGAAGAGATATCAACTTGAAAATATTTTAGTTTAACGAAGCAAGTTTCTAAGCCTTTATTTAATCAATTTAGATAAATCTCAAGCAAATTTTGAATCACTTGTGGAAGTATCTAATTTCGTGAACGAGAAAAACAACAAAAAACTGTAATTTTTTTTGCATATGTCATAAAATTAGTTATTAAATTAGGTTATTACCCACATTATGATCTGGACTTGGCAATTATTATAAATTACGAATAATTCAATTTTCTAATAGAATTGATTGAAGTCATTATAATAAATTATTTTATCCTCATAAATTTGGTAAAAATTACTTTGCATGATTATCATTTTCTTAGAAAATTTGGTTGATAATATATATTATATATTAGCGTTGACTGGATATTCAATTAATGGTTTTATTCACAAAATATCTTGTTCCTAAGTTGGAAATGGTGTTAAAGAGTTAATATTTTAAAATATCTGCAGTTAACATTTTATTTACTAAACTAAAGATTAAGTTCAGGTACTATTTGAGTCGGCAAATAATGAACCCAAAACCTAAGTCATAAATCTTTCTATTAGGGAAACTACCTGCTGTTGAATAATTTCAAATATAGACTACCAAGCGATTGAGCAAGATATTTGGGTTGCATGCACTGAAAACCCCTTGTTCGAGCCGAACAGAAATAAAATTTAGGTAAACGACAGCCTTAAGGACAATCATTAGTTAACACATCGTAGTAAACAACTTCACAGTTGGAAGAAAAAAGTTTCTTGGACGTATTAGAGCAACCAGAAATACAGCAATTCATTACAATATGTTTTTCTTTTCATTACAAACTTGACTTTTCCCATTGTTAGACACTTGGTAAATAGAATTAAGAGCTTCGCATATAAGCCACTAGATGTCAGAGTGCTCGCCGCGCACGTTCCCTATTTTTTTCAGAAAAATAAATGGTTTCATAGCCACAAATAATCGTGCAGAATCTCGCACAACAGATTCCTCTGATTTTTCGTATGTTATTACATACTTATTAATTATGTAATGAGTCAACATTAATACACTGAATGATTCCATGAAAATTGCTATGTTGCAGTGGAACTCTAATCATACAATTTGTTTTCAGGTGATTTCAAGTGAAATTTTTGGATCAAACCTACCTACAGAATATTTTTGTTACATTTGCTGAGCATAATTCAAAAATCTGACGTGAACATCACATGACTTAATTGTACATCTTTGGATATATATAATACGATGTGATTTTGTGATTGATCGTAGATATCACTGGCTATGTATAATCAAACATAAAATCTCATCGTTCCACAGTTAATCGTTTTGGATTTACCCAAGAGATTCTAAATATCTGTCAAGTAAAATGTGCTTTCAGTCAAGTCGGTTGCTATGGAAACAGTAGGCCATTATTCTTATACTACAACATTCCTAAATACTGATTTCCAAAATTCTACGACTACCAACAGACCTGATTTTATGCGCAAAATCAATGAATAAACTTCCACTGAAGTGCACTTTCGGTTCAGTCTATTGTTATAAAAATAGTAGGCAATCATTCAGATGCCACAGCAGACTGAAATACCAAATTTCAATATTCTACACCTGATCGTTTCGAACTTATGCAAGAAATTCCAAAAGACTGTCAAGTAAAGTGCACCTCCGGCTCAGTGGATCTAAATAAAAATAGAATATGAGCATCTAGACGGTATAATCGTCCTAAATACTTAATTCTAACAATCTACGTTCAATCCTTTTGGATTTATGCGGAAAATTCAAAAAATGTCTCGAATAAAGTGCTCTTCCGGCTTAGTCGATAGCAATCACAATGTAAGGTGTACAACTAGATATTATAAAAGTGCCTAATACAAAATTCAAATATTCTACGACTGATTGTTCAGAATTTATGCGGGAAATTCGAAAAGTCTGTCATATAAAGTGCACTCCCGGCTCAGCCGATTGGTACAAAAATAGAAGATGACAATAAGGATGCTGCAACAATTTCAAAATGTCAAACTCCAGTATCCTACGGCTGATCATTCTGAATTTATGCGAAAAATTAAAAAAAGTCCCAAGTGAAGTGCACTTCCGGATTAGCCGATCGCAATCATTATGCAAGATGTGCAATTTGATGTCATAGAAGTGCTTAATACGAAATTTCAATATGCAGTGGCTGATCATTCTAGATTTACGCAAAAAATTCAAAGAAAGTTTCAAGTAAAGTGCACTTCTGGCTTAGTCGATTCATACAACAATAGCAGATAACTATTCTGATACAACATCAACTTCAAATACTGAATTGCATAGTCCTACAGTTGATCATTCTAGATTTATTGGGAAAATTAGAAAAAAGTTTCAGGTAAAGTGCACTTCTGGTACGGACGATTAGAGCCATAATGCAAGGTGCACAACTAGACCCTATATCAGTCTCAAATACAGAATTTCAACATCATACGTTCAACCAGTTTTGAGATTTGCGAGCTACGCATGCACGCACGCACGCACGAATATAAGTACCGACATAAAGCCAAAAATAGTCAAAATGGATTCAGGGATGCTCAAAACGGATATTTCTGTCAAAGTCTCGATAGGTGAAACTTGTCGGTTTCATAATACTTT
Source organism: Dromius quadrimaculatus (assembly GCA_963989225.1). Lineage (NCBI taxonomy): Eukaryota > Metazoa > Arthropoda > Insecta > Coleoptera > Carabidae > Dromius > Dromius quadrimaculatus. Next base: position 27,697,208 of record OZ022331.1, on the reverse strand, counting down.
TTTGTACTTAGTACGAGTAAAAATTAGACCTTCAAATAGTATGATATATCTTTTTATTCAATTGAAAACTCAATACTGAGAATACAAAAAATTGTTCCATAATTTAGAATAGATACAGTAGCCTTAATCAATGTGTGAAACTATTTTGAATACATAAAACAATAATCAGAGCTACACTTCACTCCCACAATCTTGTGAGTGAGAGTGAAAAAACAAATCAGGTACTCCCTGGAACAGATGAGTATTGGCAGTGTTTTTCTATAAGGAATATTCAAAGCAAATTTGTTCAAACCAACGATAATTAAGTAAGAAGATAGTAATCAGCGATGTTATAGCCTGATACACGATTGGCAGCTCCATCGGAATTTTTTGATGGAACTAATATGAACTGCGCGGAAAGTTTGAATCTCTTGAATGATCGAGAGCTATCACAAACTTCTGATAACTACTGAGTATAACTGAATTTTCAACTCACTGTTTATATAGATTTCAGAATCAAATTTTGGAAACTATATTCATATATCGAGGTATGTACGCCTATGGTTGATTAGTGTAATGTATAAGTAAGTGCCGATGAATACATTCACATACTGAATCTTATCGCACAAAAAATACATATTGGATTGAAATCAGTGAGATATTCAATTGCGGAGTACGTACGAATAAAAAACAAAGAAAACAATCAGTTCTCCGAGCAATACAGGGCTGAAAAAGAACAACATACATTGAAGGCTAAGTCATACTACAAGCGGTAAACCAACTCAGTCAGTGCAGCCGAGTAACGATAAAATACATGTCTGGAATAAGAGAAACAAAGGACTCGTAGAAAAAGAAAACATTTCAAAAAACTAATTACATCTGAGGGGACTGGAAAGAAGCGGACTGTGGCTATGGGAAGATTCATGAATTGGAATTATACGAAAAAAGAATAGAGGAATAGAGAAACTAAATTAACAAGCAAGGACAAAATGATCAGGCTAGCTACGTGGAACATGTGAGGTACTAATGAAACAAGTACACTCAAGATTTTAGATGCAACACTAAAAACATACAATATCGATATAGCAGCAATACAGGAAACCAAACAGAAAGGTACAAATATAACAGATACGTGATTATGTTATCTTCAGCAGTGGAGGAGAAAACAGATATTTTGGCTCAAATTTTATGGTTAACAAAAGAAAGAAACACTTGATATTGAAAAGAGGAGCAGAGAAAAATTCCGATCATTTCATGGTGAGAATAATTATGAAGCAAAAAGTACCAACTTGAACAAAAGGAAATTATTAGCAGAGGAACCAATACGACATACAGCGCTCACAAAACAACAATTATCTCCAACCTCACCGAAACGAAATTAATAAAAAGTTAACGGAAACTAACATCGAAAAATATAAAGGTGGGAAATGGGAAGAGTTAAGAACAACAATACAAGAGGCTTTCCCTAAGACATTAAATAATAAAAAATCAACAAAGAAAACGAAGTGGTTTGATGACGAATGCAAAGTAGGGGTAATAAAGAAAAATTTTGCAGGGAAAAAGCTACTTCGATACGAAACGGAAGTAAATAATAGTATATTACATCTGAGGTGGGAAGTATTTCATTAAAGCCGAGAGCTTATTATATGACCGAGAGGCGAAGCCTCGAGGATCAGATATAGCTCGAGGCTGATATGAAATCCTCACCGAAGTCTGTATAATATTATATTCACTATCATCCCTAATTTCCCGAGAAATAATTGATCCAATTTCGTTCTTTTTTTAACAAAGTAAATTGATGTAGTAGTCTATGAAAACAATAAGAGTGCTTTGAAAAATTTAATTAATTTGACATTTGTAGGATTTATGATTTATGAATCAAGTTATTTATACGTGTATCCATCAAAATTATGATAAGTGCAGATATCAATGAGTTATGACAGTGAGATGTAGCTAAACACTTGCCCCGAATCGAACGGAAGTGCTACGTTTGTGAGGTCATAGCGATTTTGTTCATAATTTACAAATTTATGAATTTATAAGACATAGATTCACACAGAATTGCAACATAAATCCGCTTCTTTTCAATATTAATCGTTTTATTTGGATCATTAGATTATATGATCGGTATTTCTGACAGCACGGATTATTTTACTCCAACAAAGAATTATGACTGATGCTAGGCAACCCTGCATAAACATTTTCCCCCCAAGAGATGGCAGTATCGCTTCCGACCCGTGAGATAGTCATTGCAGTTGGAAATTACATACTTCCCAACCTCCAAAAGGTTAGGAATTGCTATATTACTATAATGATTGTGAATAAAAGTTATTACTTGAAAGAAAGCAGAGAAGTTGAAAGAATATGTCGGCAGAAATGATGAAGAAAACTTCAGAAAGATTAGAAGAAAACTTTCAAAACAGGGAATATTAAAATATTCATCAAGAAGTCAAAAGACAGAAAACGGGATATCAACCAGCCACAATTTTCCGAAAAACTAAAGAAGGCAATCTGGCATCAGACGATGATAAAATAAAAATGTGGGCCGAATATATAGAAGAGACATTGAATTAAAACACAGGACGAGAGGAAGATAGACATAAGAGTATATCGAATATAGCAATCGACCATGATTGCAATCAAAAAGAAAGTACGAAAGTGCCAGACTTTGATGAGATAATGACAGTTCCTAATAACATCAAAAATAATGAAAGTCCAGAAATTAATGGAGTAGTAGCCGAAATGTATGAAAATGATGGAAAATTAGTTTATGAGTGGCTACATGAAATTATAAAAGACGTTCGGACCTCAGAGAGTATGCCGGAATCATTATTATGCCCGATTCATAAAAAAGGCGACTAGGCATGTTGCGAAAATTATCGTGAGATAGCACTTTTGGATGTGGCGTATAAAATTTTCATATATATATATATATATATATATATATATATATATATATATATATATATATATATATATATATATATATATATATATATATATATATATATATATATATATATTATATATATTATATATATACAGAAACAAAAAAGAAAGGAGAGGGCACAAAAAAGATGAAAAATGGACATATAATGATATACAGCGGAGTGGAAACGAATAAGAGAGCAAGAGCAGGGATTGAACTCCCAATTAATAATAAAATAATACAATCAATAAAAGAATGGCTATGCGTAAATGAAAGGATAATGATCGTTAAAATAGAAAGTAATAACATGAAAGCAAACGTGATGATAATATATGGCCCGTCGGAGGACGAAAATATAGTAACTAAGGACGAATTTTGGGACCTGCTACAACTAGAGCATGACAAATTAAAAGAGCCAATAGCTATAACAGGAGACTTTAATGCAAGGGTAGGAAATAAAGATATAGGATTGGAAGAAATAATGGGAACAAACGGAGAGCTAGTCAAGAATAATAATGGAAATAGGCTGATAGACTTCTGCATCATAAATCAACTTCTAATTTTAAATACATTATTTACACATAAGGACTGCCACAAATTTACAAGAGAGGTGAAAAGTAGAGGAGAAAAATCGTTAATTGACTATTTTTTGGTAAATAGAATACTAAGAATATATATGAATGATGTAAGAGTCAAAAGAGGCAGTGAAATAGGAAGCGATCATTATTTGACTATATTAAAGTTAAGAGTAGAAAAGGAAGAAGAGACAGAACAAGCACAGAAAGATGACAGTAAAAAGTGCAATAAAATGAAACTCGGAGTATATAAACTAAAAGATACAAAGATAAGAGATAACTATCAAAGTACTATAAAGGATTTGATAGAGTTAACACCAACACCAAATATGAAAGACGTAGAAGATATCTGGAATAAATTCGAACACATTATAATCGAGGCGACCAAACAAGGATGTGGCGAGAGTAAAACAACAAATAGTATAGAACAGACACACTGGTGGAGTAAGGAAGTAAAAAACGCAGTAAAGAAAAAGGAAATAGAATGGATTAAATATTTGAATACTAAGAGCAACGAGGACTATGAAGACTATAAAGAACAGAGAAAATTGGTAAGAGATTTAGTTAAAAAATCAAAGATGGCAACATGGCAAGAATTCGGAGATATTATGGAAAGAAATTTCAAAGATAATAATCAGAAACTATTTTACAAAACCTTGAAAAGCCACGATGAAATAGATAAAATGAATTTAAAACCAATAAAGGACGAACAAGGAAAAATACTGCATGGAAATGAAAAGATAATGGCACGGTGGAAACATCATTCTCGAACACTGCTGGAAGAGAAAAACAACACTAAGAACGAGGACAGAGAAGATCAAATACAAACAGTGGAAAGAGGAACAATAGGACGTATAGAAAATATTACAGCAAAAGAGCTGAAAGCAGTACTTCAAAAACTTAAAAACGACAAAGCACCAGGACATGACCAAATTAAAGCGGAGCAACTGAAGTATATGGGTGAAGAAGGAGAAGAAATTTTACTGGTGCTATCAAATAAGATGTGGGAACTAGGAAAAGTACTTTCTGATTTGGGAAAAGCTGTTATATTCCCAGTACACAAAAAGGACGACACAAGAACATGTAGTAACTACAGAGGAATTTCCCTCCTATGTACAGCTGCAAAAATATATGAAGCAATCATTGAGAGCAAACTTAGAAAGAAGTAAGAAACAAAGTTGAAAAAGGTACAAAGTGAATTCCAAAAGAGCCATTCAGGACCACATATTTACAATAAGAAAATTAATAGAAAGAACAATGGGACATGGCGGTAAACTTTTCATTTTGTTTTTAGACTTTAAAGAAGCATTTGATAGGGTACAAAGGGATACATTATGGGAAATCTTGATAAAGAGACAAATGACTGGAAGACTACTAGAGGCAATAAAAAGTATATATAGAAAAACAAATAACTATGTTAGAACGGGCAACGACACTTCTGAAGAATTCGTAACAACACAAGGGCTAAGACAAGGAGGAGCCTTGAGCCCTCTTTTGTTCATCATATTTTTAAACGGAATATTAAAACAGATAAAAGAAAAGACAAGACAAGTTCAAATTGGTAACTTTAAACTAAATAGGATAACGATAGCGGAATGTGCATTTGCGGATGATCTTGCCATATTCGCAAAGAGCGAGGAAGACATACAACACAATTTGCACATATGGTATCAGGAATTACAAAAATACAACATGCCAATAAACACCGAAAAATCCAAAATCATGGTGGTATCTAGGAGAGATATATGCACAAATGTAGCAATAAAAGGCAAAGGAATACAACAGGTAGAAACTTACACGTATCTGGGCTCGGTCATACACAATAAGGGAAGCCTAGATTATGAAATTAATAATAGAGTACAAGCTGCGAATAAAAAATTCTTCATGATGAACAGAACAATTCTTAATAACAAATATGTAACGGATACAACAAAAATGACACTGTACAAAATAATATATAGACCAACACTTATATATGGAAGTGAAACGTGGGTCTTGAACCAAAGGAACAGAAGTAAAATACAAGCGACAGAAATGAAGTACCTAAGAGAAGTAAAAGGAATAACTAAATTAGACAAAATAAGACATGATCATATAAGAAACGAGCTACAAATGGAAAGCATACAAAAGACATTAGATAAAAAACAGCTTGCCTGGTACGGGCACTTGATAAGAATGGCAGATAATAAGCAGGCGAAAATCATATGTAATGCTAGAACAGCAGTTAAGAAGAGAAGAGGCAGGCCAGTGAAGACATGAGAAAACAACCTGGAAGAAATATTGACAAGAAACAAAACCAATAGTCACACTGCAAGAGGAATGGCGAAACAGAGGAGATTATGAAAAGATTTATTTGGCAACATTGAATAAATAATTTTTGTGAAATTAGTCTCGACACCCGAAAGAGTATAAAGAGATGTAAATAGACTATAATAATGATAATATTCCTGGAATATGAATTATATATATATATATATATATATATATATATATATATATATATATATATATATATATATATATATATATATATATATATATATATATTCAGGAAGTTGAAAATTACTCCGTATTTAGTGGAAGATTAAGATTCATTTGTTGTACACAAGTAAATAATTGGGACATGGAGACAGAAAATAGTTTATTGTCCAGTTCTATGATAAAAGCAATTGGTTTAACTCTCATATTGTTAGAAAAATATGCAATAATAAGAGCATTCATTATTCGTAGGACTTATTTCTAGAAATATATAAACTTGTTGATTCGAAAATAGTACTTACTTTTCCTTGTAATCATATTATTCTGCTAACAATATTTACATATAGAGTACAAAATGGAATATATTATAAATATAATTTGGCGTCCCTAGAGTAATTTAATATAGAGCTAAAAGAATCTATTCCGTTAGTTAAAAAGTTACAACTGTTTGTTCATTTTGTTAATTTTAAAAGTACTCCTTCCATCAGAATAGAAGACTTTTGAACATAAAATTCAAAATAATATAGACCTGTTAACATAGCAGTCCCAAATATTGGAACATTCCTATGATTTGCGCTGTTTTAGTCTCAATTCATATTCTAGAAATATTATTATTATTATAGTCTATTTACATCTCTCTATACTCTTTCGGGTGTCGAGACTAATTTCACAATAATTATTTATTCAATGTTGCCAATAAAATCTTTTCATATTTCCCTCTGTTTCGCCATTTCTCTTGCAGTGCGACTATTGGTTTTGTTTCTTGTCAATATATCTTCTAGGTTGTTTTCTCATGTCTTCACTGACCTGCCTCTTCTCTTCTTAGCTGCTGTTCTAGCATTCCGTATGATTTTTGCCTGCTTATTATCTGCCATTCTTATCAAGTGCCCGTACCAGGCAAGCTGTTTTTCATCTAATGTCTTTTGTATGCTTTTCGTTTGTAGCTCGTTTCTAATTTGATCATTTCTTATTTTGTCTAATTTAGTTATTCCTTTTACTTCTCTTAGGTACTTCATTTCTGTCGCTTGTATTTTACTTCCGTTCCTTTGGTTCAAGACCCGCGTTTCACTTCCATATATAAGTGTTAGTCTATATATTGTTTTGTACAGCGTCATTTTCGTTGTATCCGTTACATATTTGTTATTAAGAATTGTTCTGTTCATCATGAAGAATTTTTATTCATTTTTTATCCAAGAAGAGATAGAATACATAAGCTGCTTGGATATTAGTACCCGGAACATTGGGTATTTAGTCTACATATTATCAATATTGTATTCATTTATATTTTTTGTTGTAAATTAGTGTCTTTAAGAAAACCGATGACGTTGTTTATATGATTCATGTTGTTTCCTAGAGCCTCTTCGAGTAAAGTAGGAATATGTTGTTCTGTTCTTTCGGTGTTGTATTCGGGGCAGTGCATTAAGATATGTTCTACAGTTGCTGGGGTGTTGCACGTGGTACATTTTTCAATTTCAGTTTTATTCATTATATGTTTGTGGGATAAATAATTATGTCCTATTTGTAATCGAGTTATGATTATTTGGTCTTTTCGACTTTTGACATTTACCCATTTTGATATATCTGATTTTATACTCCTCAGTCTATTTGTTCTTATATTTCTTCATGTTTCGTTCCAGTAACTCATATTTTGGCTCTTTACTGTTTTTATGAAGTCTGAAATAGGAATTGGAGTTGATGTTATGTCTTCTCTAATTGCGTCCCTAGCTGCTTGGTCTGCTTTTTCGTTTTGATTTATGCCTAGGTGCCCTGGAATCCAGATTATAGCTATTTTATTGTGTTGCATGATGTGATGAATTTTATTTTGGATTTCCTTTATAAATGGTTGGGTACTGTATATAATTTTTATTTCGTTAATTACTCCGAGCGCATCAGTGTATACTGCAAATTCTTAAGCTTGTTGGTCATGCTGTATTTCGTTCAATGCTTCCAGGATGCTGTAGGCTTTGGCCGTGTAACTAGATGTGCCGTTTGGGAGATGTATTTTGGTTGTTTTGTTACCCTTTCCTATAATTATTGCACTCCCTGTTCCTTCTGATGTTCTCGATCCATCTGTGTATATATGAAGTGCGTTATGGAATTGGCTGCATATCTCTTTGTACTTATGATTGTAGGTTTCTGTTTGGGTTTCTGATTTTTTGTATTCGGAGATTTTGAGGTTGAAATTTTGTGGTATTTTCCTCCAGGGTGCTACTTTATCTTTACTTATTTGTTCTAGGTCAGGTATGGTTATTTGGAGGTTTTTGAGGATTTGGATAATTTTTGGTTGGAGAGGTGTGTGGGATAAAATTGTTAGGGGGCTTGAATTTTCTTTATAGATACATTTGAAGGTTGGGCTTTTGGTATTTTTTGCTAGTTTTATGATATATGACATGATAAGTTGGTTTCTTCTAATATCTAAGGGTTCGATACCAGATTCACATTGCATACTAATTGTTGGACTTGTGCGATATGCTCCTATTGAAATTCGTATCGCAGCGTCTTGTTCTGGGTCGATGATTTTCAGTATGTTTTTACTAGCTGTCTGATATACGACACAACCATAATCAATTTTGGATCTGATTAGAGCTAGATAAATATGTAGTAACACGTTTCTATGCGAACCCCATTTTTTATTGCTTAAATTTTTAATTAGATTTAGAGCTTGAAAGCAGTCTTGTTTTAGTTGTTGCAGATGATGTTTCCATGTGAGTTTTTGATCTAAAATCATCCCTAGAAATTTTATCTTCTCCGCGTATTCAATCTTTTTATTGTTTATTTTTATTAACGGTTTTATTATGGGACGGGTAAGCTTGGTGAGTAGCATCATCCCCGTTTTTTCTGTAGAAAACTGTAGTCCGGTAGAATTTGCCCATTTTTGTAATTGATTCGTGGTTTGTTGTAGTTCTTTTTTGATATTAAGTGTATTTTTGTTCCTGTAGTAGATCGCGAGATCGTCGGCAAATAATGATATTTTTATATATTTGCGAATATAATCCGTAATATAGTTCATCGCTATCAGAAACAGTGTGACGCTGAGTATCTCTCCTTGTGGATTTCCGTTTTCCTGGCATTTTTCTTCCGATAAATGTCCGTTGAATAGTACTCTATATTTGCGATCTGTAAGGAAGTTGTTGATGTAATTGAGAATGTTTCCATTTAGCTCCAGATTTTTTGGAGCTTTGATGATATAGTGTCTCCAGACTGTGTCATACGCTTTGGATATGTCGAAGAATATAGCTACTATGTGTTGTTGGTTTTTGAAGCCATTGTGTACTTCTGTTTGAAGTACTATAAGTTGGTCGATAGTTGATCTCCCATTTCTGAAACCGCTCTGGTGTTCATTTAGGATATTGTTATTTTCTAAAAACCAGACTAATCTTTTGTTGATAATTTTCTGGAGAATATTGCTTAGGTAGTTTGATAATGATATTGGTCTGTAGCTGTCTGTTTTTGTTTTTGGTTTGATAGGTTTCAATAGGGGAATAGTTATAACTTCCCTCCATTTGCTTGGAAATCTATTTTCTGTCCATATGATGTTATATACTCCTAATATGTACTCTAATGTTTTTACTGGTAGATGTTTTATAATTTCGTATGTGATACCGTCGGGTCCTGCACTTGAAGATTTTTTTATCTCATGGATAGCAGTGTACAGCTCTTTGATGATTAGATGGTCGTTAATTGCATCATCATTGTTCATGTCTATTTCAATATTTTTATTTTCTTCTATTATTTTATGGGTCAGAAATTCGGGAGTGTATTGATCGTTGCTCAAGTTTTCATAGAACTGCTGTGCTAGGATGTTAGCAATTTCTTGGGGTGTTGTGATAGTTTTGTTGTTGTGCATTATGATGTCTGTGGATGAGTAGGAGTTTTTCCCATGTATTCTTTTTATTTTTTGCCATACTTCTTTTGCAGGTGTCTCTGTTGTGATTGTTGAAGTATATTCTTGCCATGATTGTCGTTTGCTTTGCAGTATTGTTTTTCTACATTGTGCTTTTGACCGTTGCAACTCGATTAAGTTTTTGGTAGTTCTATGCTTTTTGTATCTGTTGAGGGCCTTTTTATTGTTTATTACTGCCTGTTGACATTCAGAATTCGACCATGGTACAGTTTTTTTGTGTTTATTTATCTGGACCTTTTTCAATGCTATATCAGCTGCTTCTGTGATAGTTTTTGTTAGGAATTCTACTTGGAGATCTATGTCTTCTGATGTAGGTATTATTTGTATTTCTGATAGTTCAGTGAAGAGTGCCCAGTCTGCGTCTTTTGTTCTCCATTTCTGTACTGTATTGTGGGTGGTGTCATCTTTTTCATCATTTATAGTTATTTTAATGGGTAGATGGTTTCCCATGTATAGACATGTGTAGATAAGGTAGTACTGTCCATGTCAAGTCATGTGCTATCGATGTATCGCATATACTTAAATCGATGGCTGTAAAATTTCCTGAACTAGCACAAAAGTGTGTTTTACTTCCATCGATTAGAAGATATAGTGTATCGTTTCGTTCTAGTACATTCTCTATCATGTTTCCTCTAGTATCATTATTCTCACTTCCCCATATAGTATTATGTGCGTTGAAATCGCCCATTAGAAGAAAGGGTTTTGGTAGTTGAGCTATCAATGATTCTATGTCTGCTGTCTGTCTTATTTGGGCTGGTGAAATATACAGCGAACAGATTGTGATTTTTGTGGGTGTATATATGGATATTGCAACTGCTTTCAGTTGCATGTTAAGGGTGATTTGGTCTGCTTGTTTCTGATTATTAGCTAATATTGCAACTCCGCCGCTTGCGTTTCTTATATTGTTTCTATCCTTCCTGAATATTGTAAAGTTTTTGAGCGATGCTTTGTGCTGAGGATGCAGGCGTGTTTCTTGTAAGCTTATGTAATGAGTATTTGTGTCTGCTATAATCTTTTGTAGCTCTGGAAGGTGTGCGTAGAATCCGTTCATATTCCACTGAAGGATGTTCATGTTTCTTTTGTTTGTATTTCTTGGTTTTCGTCTTCTAGTTGTATTTTAATACAGTTTTGTATTCTGGTGAAACGGTTTTTTATTATTTTTCTCTCCAAGTGAGGATATATATTGCTCATCATGTTCAGTAAGTCTGGAGTATTTGTTGTGTATTCTCTGGAAATTGTCAGTGGATCAATGCTGTTAGTTGCATTCTCAATAAAATCTTTAAATCTTTGATAATTCAAGGGAAATGTTTTTGAATTTCGTTCGATCTTGTTTTCTATGTTATCTAGTAATTTTTCTGTTGTTATGTTGTAATGTGGACAAATTGACCGTGGTTTCTTGATTCTTCTGGTATCGGTTGGTCTTGAGGTCTGAGATCTGTTCCTTTCGTCATTATTTTGTATATTGAGGTCTTCGTTTTAATTCAGCCTTTTAGTACTGGTTGGTTTGTCTTCAACGTTAGTTTTTCTTTTACTATCTGTGATTAAGATATTTGGTTGTTCTGCATTGTCGTATTTTTGAGTTGTTTGTGTTGCAGGTTGTGTGAGAAATGTTTTCTGGAAGGATGGGTAGAAAGTTTCAGCGTTTTTTATAGTGTTAATTGCCGGTATTGGTTGCGATTGGGATATGTTTTGCTTTGGATCTTCCATGTTTGACTGTGTTTTGAGTTCTGTGTTCATTTTGGATTGTTATGGTAGATGAAGATTGTATAGTTTGGTTGAGTTGGCACTGGTTTGTGGTATGCCCTTGTTTTTTGCATCGGATTATCATCAGGTATGTAGATTCTGTATTCTGTGTTATCATGAATAATAAGTAAGCTTTCCGGTATTATATTGTCTTCTTTTTCTTTTATGTAGATCTGCCTACGAAAACTCAGAACATGAGCATATTCACTGTCTTGTGTACCTACCCTCAGGAATGTTATTGGGGACACAGTTTTTATATTTCTTTGTTTTATCGCTTCTACTATTTCGTGTGGGATAGAGGAGCAAACATTCGAAATGATAAGACGTTTTGTGGGAGTCACTAAACGTCTGACTTCTAAGATTTTATTTTCTACTTCAATGAGTTTGTTCCTTGAAATCAGGCTATCAACTATTATTTCAGATGCTAGGTATATGCATATGAGACTGTTGGAAATCCTAGAAGCAAATATTACATTTTTTGGTTCTACAATATTACCTACAGCTTTTATATAAGAGATTAGGGGTATTTCATTTATAGCAGTTATAATGATTGCTCGGTCTTTTGACGGATGAAGGTTATTGTTGTTTACATTTTGTTTGACAGCGCTGGCATAGTTGGAACCTGTAATTTGTTGAGTGTTTGGTAGAGGAGTTGCGATGTTTGTTTCTGTGCTCATGATTAATTTTTATTCTATCAACATATTTTATTGCCAATAGATGACTCCACGTAGGCAAATTGTGAATCTAGTTTTTAATTTAAGGGTGGTTGAATGATTTGATATTTGTTTGGGGATGGAGAACAGTATGATGGAGAACGATAGGGTAGGATTTTTAATTGGGTAAGAGTAGGTTGTATTTGATTTCAAATTGATTCAAGTTTAGAATTACCTTCACCTTGCACTACGTTGACACTTAACTTAAGCACGTTTATATATATATATATATATATATATATATATATATATATATATATATATATATATATATATATATATATATATATATATATATATATATACTCGGACAAGCCTAACCTGTCGCTTGAGAATTTATCTTCTGGAGATAGGAATAGCCTGACCTAACTGTATCTATCTCTCTCTTACTAATGCTCTGAAAGAAACAGTTGTTGCATGACGTTTGTCTTTCCAAGCTAAGACATACTCTATTGCTGATGTCCTCTTTAATTTCTACCTACCGCCTTGTACCAGTAAGAAACGTATGTCTGCGTGAAAATATTTTGTTCATTCGCTTCCATGAGCGCACTTAGTAATTTTGTTTGGCTAATCAATAAGGTTTGAGCCACGCGAAGATTGAATATAGCTGAATTAAACGCTTCTTTCTTTTCACTTGTTGATTTAAGACATTATGTACATTTCGTATGTAAAGCAAACATTATCGGAGTACAAATTTTTTTCTTAAAAATTATTCATATTTGATATGCTGTTTTATCGTGGATTTTTGATATAATTAATTCAACCACGACAAATCATAAATCCATTCTATAAAATGTTCTGACTTTGATAAACAATACATAGATAAACGAAAAGAAATTTATAAACGCTTTCAAGAACACAACATATACCATGTTAAATGCAAAGAATCTATTCAAGTCTGCGTTACCATAAAATTTTCAAGAAACAGGACTCAGATTTTAGATTAATAATCCTAATCTTCAACAAGATTATAATATGTGAGGAAAATAATTTGAATGCTTTAGAGGTAATCCAAATGGAAATCGAGAAGTTGTAATAGATCAAAGCGACGTATCACCTTTAATTATAGATTTAGAGGATTTCAGTGATGATACCGATGACTCCGATAGTTTGTTGCTGATGATTGTAACAGTAATGATATGTTGTCAATAACATTATAAATTATTAATTACGATAACAAATATCTTTTAAGACAATTCTTGGTTTTATCTTTTGATTTTTATTCTATTTTATTATTATTTATATTATATATATGTACATATTCAATAAATGGAGTATTCTCTAATAAATTTAAAACATTTGAGAATAAAATGCGTACGCCGCTGACGATGTCAGTTTCCTATCTTAGCCGATCTTGAATCATACGATTATCGAACTTACCCGATGGGACTCATTTGACTTGTCCGAGTTTATATATATATATATATATATATATATATATATATATATATATATATATATATATATATATATATATATATATATATATATATATATATATATATATATATATATATATATATATATATATATATATATATATATAACTGCCTTACTTTCATTAAATCCAACTTGAATTTATGGGACGAATATCGAAAGGAACATAATTACAACACTTGTTTCATTAGTAACTTGAACGTACCACCTCATAGGCTTGAAGTTTTTAAAAAGACCATTGCATAATTGTTTCAAATTTTCCGAAAAAATTCCTCCTGAAGTATGTTGCACTCTAATAAAACTCTTCAAGAGAAGTATAAAGATGGAATTATTGGAATATAGTGTTTATTCATTTGAAGAATTTATGAATTGTCAGAGTTACCTGTGCTAGTTTAAGACATTATATTTTTTTGTTATTTTATTTATTATTGTATTAAGATGTATACTCATTCGATGTTTAATGTTTCATGTATATTTAGATCAAGTTTTACTTATTTATGATTTTTGAAAAAGTCTTGTGCAGCGCCGGGATTCGAACCCGAGATCTCATGAATTCCGGTCATGCGTGATAACCGCTACACCACGCTGAGACAACGGAGTAAGTCTCTTAACACTGTACAAGATTCTTCGCATTTTTGTCAAGTTTGCTGTACACTCCAAAGACGACACATTTTTGTGTCTTTGACAATGGAGGACAACGGCTGACATTCGTGAGTAATTAACTCTCATGTAAATATTCAGAATGTAAATCTAGTTGGCGAATCCGTAATAAGCCAGACGGTTGAATGAAAGTAAATTAATGTCCGTTTGTAAATACATAGTAGACCAGTCAGCTTTGGTTAGTTCATAGTTTAAAATCTGATATATTATTTTTCTTGATGAACAGTATGCCGTAGTGATCTGCTAGCTGTTCATATATTAAATTTGTTTGACTATTCCATTCGTAGTATTTATAACAAGGTTAACAATGCTAAATCGCTATAGAAACGGTGCATATCAGTCAGTTTTTGGACGTGTAGAAATTCCATCGGGTATTACACTAGTGGTCAAAGTGAGTATTTCACTCAAAGATGTGGATACCTTCAATTTGTGCTTTCTTCGTATTTAATGGAATATTTTCCAGAATATCTTCATCAATTTCATCTTCTGATCTATCACCAAACCTTTTTGAGCTAGTTTCCATATCAAAACGCAATTCATTCCTCTATTATTCGTCAAAGAAAATGCAAGAAATTCTAATTTTTCAGTTTGACAGAAGTTTGTTCACTCGTTCTTATGAAAGTTGCGTGACTTATTACTGGATGCATAGAAAACTAATTTGAAAAAATGGTTTGACTCCTGGAATAGTCCTCCATATACCATTTGTAGTTGAAGTATTATAGACTATTTTTGAGGTGCAATCACTCATGTTTATTGTGCTTGTGAATACCACTCGTGCTGCACACTCGTGATATTCAAACGCAAGCACAATAAACATTCGTGATAGCACCACAAAAATAATCGATAATAGTACTTCAACTAATCATAGTATAATATATGAATATCACACGACTGATGATTGGTGAAGATATTATCAATACAAGTTGAAGATGTTGATGTCACTCGATAACATTTTAAGGCCAGAATCTACTGTCATTTATCGTTTCAAGATGTATGAAATCTATTCTCATTCTAAAAGCCGAAGTCGATTCATCTTTCTTCTGAATTTTTTCAACAAAAACATCCGGCACTAGTGGCTTAGCATGTTTAGGCAGCGCTCAAGTAATACGACAGTGTGGTGCACAGCATCGAATACCGCCTTCAAACCACTACAGCGACTTCAGAATAAATGTTTGCGCTCAATGATTAACGCAGATTGCTATTCAAAAATCGTAGATTAACACAACACAGCGCAATTGCCATACATACAAGACTACATAAATTCACAGGCAGAAAATGACAAATGGAATATGACACAAATCAGAGAGCACAACGTTTCCTTCAAGATCAAACATTTTCTACCGTATCAAACACTCCAGTTATTCCGCCGTCGGAGTTTATGAGCAACAGCACCAAGTCATACTAACACACACATTCATCGTCAAACTCTGTATGTAAATATCATAGCCGCATTGTAAATAATCACATCGTCGCTCACTAGTTTTAAGCTTTCACTTTAAATTAAAATTTCCAAAAGTTATTTTTCAAGATTTTTTCCAACATGTATATAGGATAATCATTTCACGTCACTCACTCCATTATCAAACAGTGGCTAGCTTCCATTTTTGTGATTCTTTTGTTTGCTATGTATGTTAACATGTAAATAAGGTTGTATACCAGAAGTTATGTTCTATATGTGAAAATTGTAAACGTATCAGCTTCTGCCATACGCGAGCTCGTGCTATCAGCCGTAGCCGTAGTATGAGAATTCATTCCAAATTCTTAGGAACTGGAGTGTAATTCACATACTGGGCGATCGGAAATAATGCGAGCATGTCGTGCATGTGCAAAAGATTGTGTTAATATAAATGTTATGTAAATGTGATAATATATATATATATATATATATATATATATATATATATATATATATATATATATATATATATATATATATATATATATATATATATATATATATATATATATATATATATATAAGTGACATTCTTCGCTGTCCGCTAGTGTCGTGGGTTTGAATCCCACTCAGGGCATGGCTGTTTGTATGCGGCGTTGGATACTTTGTGAAAAATGTATGTGAAATGTGATAACTAAAAATTTAAAATAAAGTATCCACTAGGGCTATAAGCTAGAAGCTTGAAGAACCATCAGAGTATCATTATTATTTCAATGTCTGACTAGTTTATTATTGCTGACATAATAACATTGTTTTCAGGGTAGTTGGGTAACAAATAATACCCGAGGGCATTATGTTTCAAAATAATGCCCTGGGCATTATTGTGAAGAATAACAAACAAGTTGCCTAGTTACTGCTAGTAACTAGAGTAATTTCTCCGACAGAAATCACAATGACAGGACATACATTACTAAAAATTTTGATTGAAATACAACAAAAATCAGACATTAAACATTGAAGGCAACAAGGGTGTTGAACAGATTATAATACCTATGGCAACGTACACATCTCGGGCCAGAGATCCTTGGAAAGTACACTGTTGACCTCAGGCATTATTGTCCTTTTAACACCCTTGATACCTCAATTACTATTATTATTCCTATTTTAAAAGCCGAAGTAAATTCATCTGTCTTCTGAATTTTTTGAACAAAAACATTCGTATCCAATTTGCTGGAGATATATGTTTTAATGTTATTTTCAGTGACATCCGTCGCAATACGGCCTATAAATATCCAAGCTGATTAAGTTGAGGCTCTTATCAAATTGCTATAATTCTCAGCTGACGCTATGATAGTAGTTTGCCTGACTTTTTTTTTTAAACTCACTCTCCGAAATCCTTGATCCTCATGTATTGGATTGAAAAGAATTTTTACGGTCGGTTTGTTTTTTGGATTAGTTTTTTTATCCAGATGCCATCTTTTAGCTGCTAAAGTGATCTGATCAGTTTTATTTGAAAATAGATTGTTGACAATCGTTTTATCGACATTTTTCTTTGAAGTTGTAACGACTTGCCCTGGAGCTCGTACCTGCTCAGCACTATCATTTGAAGGTTGAGATTTAGCTGCATGACCTTCAGGGTCATTGATTTTACTCATATTATTTGTTGTTTTCAGATCTCTCATCTCACTAACCAAATCCTCGATAGTTTTGGACATCATATAGATTTTTCTAAATAGATTATGTAATATAGGTGCGTACTTACTCAGTTTGTTCTGTTGCATCGAATTGATGATTTGCTCATTGAACAACACACATTCACAGAAATCACAGATGAATTTTAAATTTTTTGTATTGGCAGTAAGAGAATTGAATTCTCTCTTTCCAATTTTCATACATTGATGGTGGAATTCTAGACCACATATTCCCGCACATTCAAGAATAAAATCAACATCCTCAAAGGACTTATTACAAAAATTGCAGGTGCTATTTCCACTTTCACAATTAAAAGTAGCCATTAGACCTTTTCTTGACTATTCAATGGTAAAGCGAAAGGTGTGTTAGCTTTTTCGAGAATTTCGGAGTTGGGAAAGAATGAACATTTTCAGGGTTTTAGGAAGATCTTTGAGAGATTAAATTGTGTCGATAGGAGTTTTGGGCTCAAAAAAGAGTATTTTTCTCTGGATACCATGGCGTCGTTTCATAACAGCTTCTGCCCGTTCGAATTGTTGTATCCTGCTGTACATTAGCTTCTTTCGCAGTAAATAGAGGACATTTTCAGTTGTACCCAAGTCACATCAACGAACTGAAATAAACGACGATAAATTACTCCAATAGCACACACAATAATTTTCACTTGAAAATAGTAATTTGTGTATCAAGGCCGTAAAAATAATCTTTTTTGGTCGAATCTTTTGTGAGACCAGAAGAGAACTTTAGGCCGAGGTGCACACAATGTTCTTTATGCGATCATCACAAAAGAATTGTACCGAAAAGAGAAACTTTACGGCCGTAAAAGGGACCATAGAAACACAATTTTTGTTATAATCGCCTGAAAAATATATATTTTTCAAGTGAACTGACGTCTATACCTTTCTTCGGAGTTGTGTTTACAGGAGTATCTTTCTTATCTGACTTGTAGTAGTTGTATTTGTAGTTACAGAAGTTATTTTCATATCTGAGATGAGTGTCGAAGTCGTTGCTTCAGCTGCGACGATTGGTACCGGTGAGTTCATCGAAACTACGATTTCTACTTGAGAAAAACAATAATATGAATAACATGAAAGTACAATGAAACACAGTAATCATGCATCAGTTATGAATTTAGAGTTTTGTACACTACCTTGCACTCGAATGTCGTTTGGGAGAGCATCCATGTCCACTTCTTTTCCTCAAAGGTCCTAAACTGATCACCCTAGAGAATGCAATCCACAAACCGCGTAGTCCGTGGACCCTGTCAGCTGTGAGAAGCTTTCGTAAAGCAAATCTTCCCAATCCAATCGTCGTAGCCACTCATGCCTTCTACCGTCATTTGATGGCAGATTGAAGAGCCTCGATTCTTCTTTCCGAGGTATAAAATTAGTGGAGCACCCCGCTAGTACATACTTTTGACCCTATAATAATATTGGGAGAATGAAATGTCTGCAATTTCAATTGAAATTAAGTTAAACTTACCTTGAAGCTAGCCGCCATACTTCACACTTCAAACAATTAAAGAACAACAAGAGACTATAAATCCAAAATATGACGTATGTAGAACTTTGTCAACACAACAATGTCAATAAGAATCAATTCGAACTTCGCACAAGTTTGTCATGCGCACAATGAAACAGAATAATTTGAGTTCATAGTTTTGTCATCTATCGCCTTTGATCCTAACCTTAAATATTGATAGTGTAAAGGCTGATTTATAGATTGACATGGAATAGAATGGAATGAAATGGAATGAAATAGGACACAAAAGCTGTGTGATCCCATTTATAGATCAACACAACACGGAAAAGAATGATGTCATCTGTATTCTTTGTTTGACTTTAGTAGTATCGTTGGGTATTGTTTTAAGTGTTTTGATAATTTTAAAATGGATACAGTATATTTTTTTGCAGCTGCTGCATATATTATAGCGAATATATATGTCGCAAATAGTAAATGCTACAAAAATTCTATACTGCGCAGGTCAGTATCGCACGAACATTGTCGGATATACCCGAGCGGAACAGGAATAGAATGGAATGGAATACTAAATAAACTTTGGTCAATTCCTATTCCATTCCATTCCATTCTTTTCTGTGTTGCGAATCTATGAATCACTACACGCGTACTCCATGTTTTATATTTCTGTTCTGTGCTCTATTCCATTCCATTCCATTCCATGTCAATCTATAAATCAGGCTTTACGTGCGAGAGTGGGGAAGCTCGTAGAGGTGACCTTATATGGGTGAAGCCTTTCGTCCTCGTTACGTCGCGCCGCGTCGCATCACATCATTCCTCCCGATGGAAGCCTCTAGCAATAGTCCAGAAGTAGAACATTCAAGAAATGGATATTTCTATATAAAGGCAAGCCAAAGACTTGAGGAATAGAGTAGTGTAATAATGACGCTAGAGCAGCTAATATCAAGAAGTAAAGTGATGAGTGTATATAAATAGTTGAATAGAAATATCTGCGACTTTGTTTGAGTCAATATCAGGTGATAAATAAATAATATAGTGCTGTTAGTGACATCAGAAGAGTAAAACTTTTATTTCATTTTAAGTCATTGAATAGAGACTTTTATTTAATCACAAACTATATTTCGTCAAGCAATGAACATAACAGTGGTGTCAGGTGTGGGGTTGTTATAAACAATTTGGTATTTTGTTTATTGCTGCTTTGTGTAATTGAAAGATTTGGAGGTCGCAGAGTTGAAATATCAATTGGAAGAGCGGGATTTGGAAACCAGTGGCCGCAAACAAGTTCTAATAGAACGACTGCGAGACGCTATAACTGAAGACGGTGAGAATCCTGATACATATTTGATTGAGGTTAAACTTTCTTCAACCGATTTGGTAATAAATCCAGGATCAAAATTGAGAGAAAATTCTATAAATTTAGAATCAAAATTAAAAGAAAATTCTATTCATTCAGAATCAAAATTGGAAGAAAATTCTGAGATTTCGAAGAGAGTTTGGAATCTTAATTTCAAATTGAAAAAAAATTTCACAAGCTTAGAAGTAAAATTGAAAGAAAATTGTTCAAGTTTGAAAAAAGATCTAAAATCAAAATTAAATGAAAATTCTACAAGTTTGTAAGAAGATTTAGAAACAAAATTAAATGAAAAACTGGGTAAGTTGGAAGTAAATTCCAGAAACCTGAGGAAAGAACTGCATAGAAAAATGGAGGAAAATACAAGGAAAGTTGAACAGCAACTGGAAAAATTTAGAGAAAATTCAAAGGTATGATGGGAAGTATTTGAAGATAATTGTAAAATGGCCAAAGAAGAATTGGATGCAAAATTGGAATCGAAATTGGATGAAAAAATTGAGATTTTTGAAGAAAAATTCAAATTTGTTGTTTCATCTCCACAGAAAGCTTCTCAAGCTAAGATAATTAAATTATCTACACCAAATTCTGACTTCACTACAAAAATGCGTGTCAAACCTCCAACCATTGATGGTCAAACATCTTGGATCAATTACCATCGACTTGCATATTCAACTGGCCTGGATGATTTTTTGGAAAGCTAAGCTGTGAGAATATTCGTGAACGGCATCAGAAACCATGAAACGCAACAAGTCCTGCGTTTGGCGCGGCCGAAGAAGCTGGGGGAAACATTGGCTCATGTACTGAAATACGAAGCGACAAAGCAGGCGTCCAGAAGCAGTGCCCGAGTGCAAGAGGTTAACTGTGACTCCGATGCCATGGAAAGCCCAGAAGCCCAGGTCCAGCGGTTGGTCCAAGAAGTGAAAGTTCTCAAGAGTAACTTCGGTGTTGAAACTGTGGAGAACTAGGTCAACCAAAAAGTCGATGCAAGAAACCTTTAAAGATGCTACCCAAAGAATACTCCAGATATGAAAAAGAACGCATCGCAAGAATAAAAACCATCAAACAAGGCGCAAAAATGAAACCTGACTGCAATAAACTTTCGAAAGAATTTTTACTATCTAAGGGTCAACAATTGAATGACTAGCAACACGCAAAAGCTGAAGATCCGATATACCGATTCCAATAGGTGTTTTGTGAGTGAGGGGCAGAAGGGGAGAACGAATATTGTCCATCACAAAATTGATACCGGTGACGCACGGCTAGTTCGACCAGCACTACGACGGCTTCCGATTGCGAAGAGAGAGGACGCTAGAGCCATCATCAAAGATATGAAGCAAGACGGCATCATTGAATTCTCGAACAGTCCATGAGCCTCTCCGGTGGTACTTGTGAAGAAGAAAGACAAGTCTACCCGATTTTGTGTTGACTATCGCCAGCTGAATAACGTTATCAAGAAGGACAGTCATCCTCTGCCCAGGATTGATGACACCTTAGATACCCTTGCTGGGTCAAAGATCTTCTCGACCCTAGATCTCAAGAGTGGATATTGGCAAGTAGCGATGGATGAGAAAGGCCGAGAAAAAGCTACATTTACCATCGGCAGTGGATTGTGGCAATTTACAGTCATGCCATTTGGTCTGTGTAATGCTCCTGCTATCTTCGAGCGACTTATGGAGATCGTACTCAAAGGACTATCGAAAAAAACTTGCTGGACGATATAATTATGATGTGAAAATCATTTAAAGACCATTTGAAGAATTTCGAACAGGTATTTGAACATTTAAAAAAAGCTTGTTTGAAACTCAGTTCAAAGAAATGCCACTTATTCCAAAAACGGGTGAACTATTTGAGACATGTGGTCGCCGAAGAAGGCATAGCAGTTGATGCAGAGAAGATTAAGACAATTCAAGAATGGCCGGTACCTGCGGATCAATATCAGCTGAGTAGTTTCCTCGGGCTTTGTACATATTACAGAAGATTTGTCTATGGATTCGCAAATATTGTCAAACCACTGACCAGACTGACGGAAAATAATCGCAGATACAGCTGGAATAAAGACTGCCAGGTCGCCTTCCAGCGACTGAAACTACTCCTAGTCCAAGCACCAATCCTGAGCCACCCGAAGACGGAAGGACGTTTTGTTTTGGACACAGATGCCAGCGACGTCGGTATTGGGGGAATCCTGTTCCAATTGCAGGAGAGTCAAGAAAGAGTCATCGGGTACTTCAGTAAGGTTTTCTTCAAGTCAGAAAGAAGCTATTGTGTCACAAGACGGGAATTGCTAGCTGGGAAGTTCCTGTTGAGAACTGGCCACGCTGCTCGATGGATCGAAAGACTTCAGGAATACGATTTCGCCATAGAACATCGAGCTGGTACAGCACATAAGAATGCTGATGCTTTATCAAGACGACCATGTCCAGAAGATTGTCATTATTGCTCTGAGGTTGAAGCGAAGGCATTCCGGACAACTGTCATTGACGATGCTTGGCAACCTCAAGAGATAGAAAAGGACATAGATGGCGACTCAGAGCTGCGGATTATTCAAGAATGGAAGAAGAAAAGAACAATACCGACATGGCAAGAGGTGGCACCATACTCCCCGACGGTTAAATCATACTTCGCGCAATGGGATTCCATAATCCTGGATGAAAGCGTCTTGAAGCGTGTCCTGAAAGATCCGGATGAAACCAAGATTAGAGAACAACTGATCGTTCCTAGAGGTCGAGTTCCGGAGGTCTTGAGACATCTCCATGATGGACTAAGTGGAGGATACCTTGGGATCACAAAGACTCTGCAGAGAGTTCGTGAGCGATTTTATTGGCTAAACTGCGAAGAAGACGTTGGGGAATGGTTCAGAAAATGCACTACGTGCGCTTCAAGCAACGGACCGCAGAGACGACCAAGAGCACCGATGCGACAGTATAATATCGGTAGTCCATTCGAGAGGATAGCCATCGACGTAGCAGGGCTATTTCCTGAATCAGCCGTCGTAAATAAATACATTGTTGTCATTGTACATTTATGAGGTATTCATCATGAACGTCAAGATTTATTGTGGAAGTAAATTATTCTGTTTTTATAAAATCGGACATAAGACATACATTTTGAATAATCATTATTGCAAGATAAATAATGAACGTTTGTGACTTCAAAATCAACTATTCCACAATCGTGTTGCTTAAATTTATTTTTAGAAAAGTATCAGTTATATCCAGTATACATGTATGCCATCCAACGCAGATTATGAGATACATTTTACTGAAAAAAATGTTTTTACTTATTTACAGTAAAATTTTATTACGGCCCCAATTTTTTTGAGCCCCGATGTGAGGCTTGTATTTTCATGATTGATAGTATCTTGACAAATTTAGTGCTGTCGCTATCTGTGAGCTATAAACCTGATCGTGAGTATTGAATTTAGGCTCGAAGCTTAAAGCATATCAAATTAAGTTTTCGCCAAATATAGGAGACTGTTTATGTAATAAGTCATGCTTGTACGAAGCAGTATTTGTAGTTCATCGTTTCATACTGCCACTCGAAGACACTTTCCGCATTTGAATAAATATTCACTCACAATTTTTTTTTGACTGATACATAATATTTCTTGAATATGTCATGAAAAACAAACAGCATGGCTACTACAATAAATTAATTGATATTTTGCAGTTTCTCTCTAAAATTGTAAGGAAACCAAACACTTGGCTAAAAATCTGCTTTGGCCACACAGTACTTCTCCGACCATAAATTTCATGGCCAGTTTCATCGCTGTTTCAGAAATTTAGAGTATCGCATCAATTAATTGCATACTTCGAAGTGATGGCTAACATTGTCAAAGTGACATCTATCATTATCAAAATGACAGCTGTCATTGCCAAAGTGATAACTGTCATTGTTAAAGTGACAGATGGCAGTTATATTCTAGTCTCCACATAAAATAAGTACTTTTAAAAATGAAGATTTCTTTCCTAGATATTCGAAGTATTTAATTCATTGGAGCATACTATTTCGACATTTGATTGCCTGGAATTGTAATTTAGAGATGGTAACGTGGACTCCACTGATTACTTATTTTTGATATCTTCTAAGCATATCTCTTCGAGAGCTTTAAATTCATACCAAAGTAAACATAATTTAAATGAATATAATGCACCTATTGATTAATGCCTGAACTTATAGGCTACCTGCATGAGGTCTATTAGCGCCTCTAGCGGACAATGGAGAACGATTGAACTCTCATTTTACCATTGTTTCATATCTTTCATATTTTAAATGTACTAATATTTTTCAATTGGGCTGTGCGCGTTAAATATAATTTTCATAGCAAAAAAGTACATTGGAATTATTTGTTTCAAATAGTTTTTCCTTCAATTATAACGTACCGATTAGAGAAAACGTCTTAACTCGTCCAAATTGACAGGATAACCTCAAATTATGACGCCGATGATCTTGTGGATAGGGTTTGTATGTATCAAACACTGTATCTCTTTTTCCGAGGAAGCATTGAAGAAAACATGTTGAAGAATATGTTGCTGACAATATTAACACCAAAATTATTGCGAAGTGCATCCGACAAACTTCTACCATTGAAACACCTTACAAATTAGAGATAAAGGTGAATTCATGGATCTCAAATCGATGATGAATTTTTCCAATCTCACAATTGAATAACAAAAATCTTTGCTATATAGATAAAAAATGAAGAACAGATATTACTCTATTTTCCGTTTTGATCCACCTCACACGTTTCTTTTTTTTTGTTATAACCGCGTACATGAAGTCTGTGAAACTATATTTCACTTGAATCATCCTTAACACAACAGCCCGGTATAGAACAAGCGTTTTTATGTATCATATGCAATTATTTTCACTTTTAAACTATAATGCTCAATGACTGCTCAATGACATATTCTAAGAAATGGAGATCGATACTTACAATTGTGCTCACCATGAGCGCTCGAATCGATATTTGTTCAAACTCCGCCTTCTTGCATATAGCCTATAGTCAAAGCTCAATCTTGTTTTCGACCAAGTCGAGGCGAAGTCACCATAGATACTCACTTGATGATCTGTCCTATAGTCAATACATCGTGAATTCTTGGCGAAGCTTGAGATTTCTAGTTTTTGATATATATTTGATTGATATGTTCGACATTCATGACAGTATCTGCAAAATATACCTAGTTTGTTCATTGAATTTGATCTATTTTTGGATATTTTGATTCGTGAGGTAAGTTTCAGTGAATATATATACCTCTATGGCATGTATCCTTGTTGAAAATTAAAATGTTAAGAATAACTGTCACGAATACTTGAGCACGGCTCAAGGTAGCCTTGCAGTAGACTCAAGTAAAGCCGGAGTCAAGCAAACGCAATGTATTACTCCGTAACAAAGTAACGACTATTGGTAATATTCGCATACTTGAGCAATTCTCAAGCCTGAGATCGAGCGAAGTATTGACTTGACGGTTTATTTTTATTTTTCAATTTGGACGCCACTTGTGTCATCCTCAGAAGCTATAGAATATTACGATTGAATACAGTTAGATAACAAGTATTACATTTTGAGTTTACAGAAAAAAACTTGCATGAAAAATTATATTAATCATTGTTATCAATAATTGATATTGAACAGTATTTTTTGAAAGAAGATCATGTTCTACAAGAAACTACGTTGTGAAAAACTCCACATTTGTAAATCACGAATATTATAAAAGTAGTCAAAGTTGAAAATAGGAGTTGCTGGATGTCTACTATTTGTGGAAGTTCGTTAGCACATCATCAGTAAATCAGTGGAGATAGAAAAAAAAAACCGTAACTAAGATAAATTTGAATATTGCTGTACTACCACAGAATATCCTACCAGAAGCGACAGTCAGACAAAGGAGCGCAGTTGAAGAGAGAGATAGGTAGGTGAAGCCAATTTGAATACCCTATCGGCTATCGGCTACCAATGACGTCCTATATATTAGACTCCGCACGTCGTATGTTGGTGTACAGTTTGTTTTGAAGCAGACATTAGCGGTAAGGAGGAAAGGGATTTGTCCAGGTTTGAAGTGCGTGATGCCTAGTTTACACTATTTATATGACGTTTATTGTTATTGTTTGTGTTTTAATTTTTTTGGATAATAAAAATCTTATAATCAACTTCATGAATTTATCAATTCATATTAGAATCATACCGTAATTTATTTATAAAATGAAAGGCTTTTAACTTATTGTAATTTTTCTTGTGAATTGTATTTTAAATATGAACGCCACGTTTTCACAACTTTTAACATTCATAAATCAATTGCATTGCTCATCAATTTATATATTTCTGCTGAAGAATTAAGTTTTAAATTTGATGAAGGTTAGTTATATGCAACCTGCACTACCAACTTGGATTTTTTCTCGTTCCCCGCACCCCTAATATCTGCTTCAAAACAAATGCTAGCAAGCTGGGTCTAATGTTTTGACGTCATTGTCGGCTAACGTCGAAAGATTCCGTGGAAGTCCGCCGCAGACATGTGCTAGATGCCTGCCTAGACGCAAGCGCATGTTGTCTACTTTAATTCTGTACTAGATGACTTGAATATTTTGATTCACTTTAAATCCTATAATTTAGAAAAATCTCTATTTAAAAATCTGAAAACAAGTCATGAAAATATTTATAACTTTGTCTATTATTTAGAAAATATTTTTTATCAAAATATCGAAAAATTAATTGCTGAGAACGGTGTTGGAAACAATAAAATAATAATAACATAACGTATGCTTTGTACATATTCAACGAAATTGACGATACTAAGAATGTTAATTTCATCTTTATTTGTTTGTCAAAAGATCAAGTAATTATATCCACGAATATCTTTTTTATTTTTAGAACTTTGTACCTTTTCCTATTTCCAAGGTGACAGTAGGAAATTAGAGAAAGGTAATGTTACTTCACTATTTGGTAGCAAAAACTTAATGTACTGCTGTTTGACACTAAATTTAAGTAATGGAATATCCTTCCTTGAAAGTGAAGACCCCGTATCAATTGAATACGTAAAACAATGAGTGCGTCCAAGAGGTTTTGAGCCAAATTCTTTGAAAGAATCTATGACTACTTGTAGAGCAGCAGTTTGAGAAGTAGTTAGTTCGGTAGAATCATGTAGTGAACTAAAAGCATTAATAGTCGGTCTAGTATTCCATAAATTATCTTTGAAATTGACATGAATATTGAAAGTTTGTCAGAAATCGGTACCTAATATGACAGATTGTTCAAGAGCAGGAACTATTAAAAAGTCTATATAATGAGTGACTGAATCTGCAGTGATAGGAACGGTAACTTTTCCATTAACTTGTTGAAAAGCACCATCTGCAGTAGTTACAGTAGGTTCTTTAGAAGGTAAAAGGGGTATATTATTAGCAGAAAGTAAAGAAATGCCTTTATTTCCTAGTACAGAAACGTTAGCTTCCGAATCTAATAGAGCGACAACAGGAGTTTTTCCGAAAAGAATTTTAACAGAAGGTCGCGAATCTAAATTAGGATGATGAATGAAAGACGAAATGATAGGACTTTTACAGAATTTAGCTACAGTTTTCAGCCAGTCATTCCAAGCTGAACGGTCAGTCTTAATAAAAGATCGTGTGCGTCGGCGACTGAAACAACGCGATCCTATTCGTTTTTTGAACAATGTGGGCATGTAAAACGATTGACATTTTTATAACCGCAACTATAACAATGCTTATTATGATGCTTTGGGCATTGAGGCGCTAAATGATTTGGATCACCACAATTATAACACTTACGAGTATTTTGATTTTTAGAAGGTGTCGTGTGCACAGTATTCACACGAGAAGAAGATGCAACGGGACGTTGGTAAGCTAATTCTGGCTCTAGTAATTTATTTGTACGAGAAGGTGGAGGTTTAAACTTTTTAACCCTATGTTCTGTGTCTTCTTTGAGTTTACAAACACTAATAAGATGTTCGATGGTAGGAGATTGTAAAACGGCGATATCCTGCTGAAAGCGAGGCTGTAAATTTCGTAAAACCAAAGTTAGAAAAGATTTTGCATCTGGTTTAATTTGTAAGCGGCTACACAACGATTTTAATACAGCAACAAAAAGTTCTGTTTTTTCATCAATACCCTGAGTACGAGATTGTATTTCCTGCCAAAGTTCGAGTTCATAATCTGATGGAAGAAAAGCTTGTTTTAAGTGATAACATAAATCATTCCATGATTGAATATCATCTCGAATTGCACGAAACCAAAGTAAAGCAGGTCCAGTGAATAGTTCGCTAGGATGTTCAGGTAAATTAGCTAAAGAAACACCTCGAGAAGTAGCTAGTTCTGTTACACGTTCTAAAAAAGAGTCAACACTGCCGGTACCATCAAATTTTAAATTCCATTTATGGACGTCAGAAACTGAAGAACAAGTAGGTTGTAAATTATTTGTTAACGGTGAAACGACTGGAGATGGAACAGTCAAATCAAAAATAGATTGTCGTAGAGATAGACGTTGTGGTGGTGCATTTAAAGGTTGTGAAAAACCGTAAGAAGAATAATTTGGGGTGTCAATCAAAGTTTGATGCTATACTGGGGTCGGTGGTGTTGAATTTGGTAAGGACACGTATTGATAATTGAAAGAAATAAGATCGGCTTCAGCCAAAGGAGCTTGTAATCGCGAAAAGTTGTCGAGCTGTGTTCGCAAATCAGCTATAAGGGCTAATAGGTTTGGACAAGGTTGAACTTAATTTAAACGTAAAACGCGATTGTGAAGGTAATCTAATCGCAACGAAATAGCACGAGAATTATCATTATTGATTTGGGCTATCTTACCGCGTAAATCCAGTAGCTTCTGTTGACATGTCCCGTTTTCAGTGGCTGGTATATAATTGTGTGGTATAGGAGATGGATTCCCATTTATTCCTTCAACTTGCAGCAATCCTCTCAAAATAGGTTTCAAATCTACCGACAAATTATTGATCTTAACACCTCGGTTTCCTAGTTCATATAAAAACTCATCCTCTGAAAGGTATTCGATGCATTCGGGTTTCATCTTGGTATATACCTCAGAAAAGTTTATTTGATTAGTAATGGCACAAAAAGGAGTTGTAGGGGTATTTTGCATATGCTAGAGGAAAAATAATAATGATAAAAAAAAGAGTAAGAGTAGAAGGATTTCAGGATAAATATTTCCAGTTTTCTTTTCGATGTCAAAGTTTGTGCAACCAATTGGAGAAGCAAAAAAATTTTAATTTGAATTGCAACAGATGTTCTTCCGGTTGAACAAAATTAAAAGCTGGACAAAATTTGAGGCCCCACGTTGGGCGCCAGTGTATCTTTTCCTATTTCCAAGGTGGCAGTAGGAAATTGAAAAAGGTAAAGTTTCTTCACTATTTGGTAGCAAAAACTTAATGTACTGCTGATTGACACTAAATTTAAGTAATGGAATATCCTACCTTGAAAGTGAAGACCCAGGCTAGCTATTAATAAGGGCACCAGAAATATTCTACCTGAAAAATAGGAAATGGGCGCCACTCCCAGAAAATGATCAAAGGAGAAAAAGGTACTATTCTGGGAGACAATAGCGACAGAAAAAAAGAAATTGAGCATAGACTTCGAAATCAATTATAAATAAAATTATTATCAATTTAAAGCAAAGAATTCCAAAAATTATAATTAAAAAATTTTGTAACTTACGAAAATGATTAAAGCTATTATACAAAAAAAATCTCACTGCAACAGCCAAAAGAGAACTGGAGAGCACGTCACAGACGTTCAAAATTACGTTACAAAAACTAGCTAATTATTCTCTTCAGACGGAGCTCAAGACTAGTATCGGCAGAAAAGAAAGATGTCGAATTAGTAGCCACAAAAACAACGTCAGACAAGAACGGTCCCTGAATTAGGTAAAGTTGATCTTGCGTCTTATAGAGCTTTGATGAATACCCAACGGTCCTTGAAGGTATTAAGGTTGGCTGTGTGCTTGGTCGTCAACTCCGGGAGATATTAATGTTCTTCTTAATTTCGTAGACGTGTTGATGTTTTTCTTAACTTGAAGTTGGCCAGAGACTATTCTCACTGGTCCCTAAGATCCCTAGCAGTTTACACTGAAAACAAACAACCCAACCAGTATCCATTTCAACTGAAAAAGGAGGTTCCTATAAAATATTGGAGAGCTCTCTTCAAACGTGAAGCGTTAAACTTGAATGAATAAATTTAGATTCAAATTGAAAAACGGATAAACTGTAAATTTAGTAAAAGTAAAATAATCAGTAAGTTATTTATTTGTCTTAATTCTTAAATAGTGCACTAAAAATTTACAAAGTAAAAAAACTACGCTGAGCATTAAAGAGAAGAAAAACAAAGAAAATACAAAGTCTAGCGGGACAAAAAGAAGGATTTATTAGCGACGAGTCGATAAATTCACGAACGTGGTTCGTTACTAGAAAATTGGATCAATCTTTACAAACTAGTAGGATTTTCCAGCTTAAAAACGGGAACTAAAGCCCACAACAAAATATTTTAAGCTCTGGAAACCAAAAGCGTTAGAAACTAAACTACGAGTTGTTGAATGACAAATCCGCAACGCATTGGATCCAAAATATAGTCAAATTATGTATTATCAACCACTTTCACTAATCATTCATACATCACACATACTTAGGTGAGGATAGGTAGAGGGAGGAACGAAGATAGCCACAAATCTAGGAAGTTTTATAACTTCGAGTGTATATATAAAAATTAGAAAAAAAAAACGTTTAGAACAAAAATATGAATTCAGTATAAAAGTTTGAAGGTTGTAAAAAGATTTTGAGCACAAAAAACTAACAAAGAATTAAGGATGAAAGAGGTGAATTTGGAAAAATGAAGGGTTAACCACGTGGGTCGCCTCAAACGAAATCACTAGCAAAAATAATACTCAATTTGGAATAACGTGAATGAAAATATTAAACAATATACTAACAAAATCATAACACTGATTTTAATTGAATAAAATAATCACATAATTTAGAACAACAAGAAAAATCACAAGACTGTTCAAAGACAACCCGTCTGCAACAACGGCTTGGAAACGAAAGAGGAAAAACCAGACGCGCAAGCTCCCTAAATTAGCGCTCTCCAATCAAGTGTCATTATTACGTACTATTTTATAAAATTAGTGCAAATCTGTTACATAGATGGCGACATAGGTATGCAATGGAAAAACAATTGTTCAAAAAAAGACGTCAGACGAAATTTTTGTAACAACTTAAAAAAATATAGATTTTCATTTTTCACATAGATAACCATGAAGTTAGATACGTCGCAAATAATGATAAGCGAAATAGAAATTTTTCATTTTAACATATTCAAATTACGGGAGTGTCAAAAAATCTAATTCTGGAAGTCATTTGTATATGTTTTGCTATTTATCAATTTTTGTTTATTTATATCCTTATCACTCAAAATGTACACCATTTTTCTTCAAAAATTTGCTAAAAAAAACGAATTTTCATATTAAAATAACATTTGAATGTTACACATGCGATATTTCACTTGATTATTATTCCAAATTTCCCTTGCAAGCCGGTAACCAATTTAAAGGTCCATGACGTTCAAGGTCACCAGGCCTGAAACCAGAACATCAAAAGTGCCGCGCCATAGTGGCGCTTCTGGTAGGATATTCTGTGGTAATAATAAAGTTGGTTCCTAGTAGTACCAATTTCTTCTTCTTCAGGAAAAACTTGGAGCCAAATCCAATTATTTCTTTGCTACAGAGTATTGAACGAATCTTATAAAAATTGAGATTCTGATACTAAAAAATAAGCCGCTGATAATGTTGGGAAATGTTCTAAGTGAATATTTGCCGTAGAATGGAAAAAGAGCAGAAAATTGTACAAGACTATGATCCTGAGTTAGATTGCTACAATATACCCTGACCGTGCACCACCCCGTATATGTTTCAATATCTATATATCAATGCTTATAAGCTCACCGCTCACAGTTTTGGACAATCTTGGTATCAATATATTCATTGTGTACGGACTAGTAGATATTCAGAGATTCGTATTTTGAACAAAGCGGGCATATCAGTGAGAGGTTTGGAATAAGTTTGTGATCCGCCATTTTAGAGAAATGCATAAGGCAAGATTCAAGTATTTGAGTAATGCAAAATCTGTGTTTGAAGACAACAATATTTGAATATTAGAGATTCAAACGCCTACCCAGCAACACATCTGATAGTGAGGTCTTGGATGCTTGGAACCGTGATGGAAAATGATCATATTAACCTTTATAGAGCCTTAGTGAGAGTGATACTATGGCACAGTCTCTCTTGCCCTTCTAGAAGTTTTATCTTCGGAAAACAGAACATACGATTTCATGGAATTATCGCTTAGAAAATATTCGGCTCTAAAAATAATGGCAAATTTGTGTTGGTCAAAAACCAATAACAATTATCATCGGAAGAAGAGTATCTTCATTGACAAAATTCAATTAAATGATCAATTAGTCTAGGAAGCAAATCAATTCTTTCATATTGGTAATATGGAAGAAAAACGTAACATTAATATTATCACTGCCATCTGTTGATATTATTTGTAACTTTGGTTATTGTGAAGTGAATAACTTCACAGCTGTGACGCGTCGACCTCAAAAATGATGTCCATGGTGCGTGAAAAATTGTGTAAACTACGTGTGTAGCACACTCCTGCGTAGAGATGGAAATTTGTTCCTCTTTACTGCAAACTTAATGGAAAGGAGAAAATTTCCAGTCAAGAAGTACATACTTTCATCTCTACGCAGGAGTACATAGCTTACACAATTTTTCACACTCCATGGACATAATTTTTGAGTGCACCAAGATCTACGGAGACCTGGCTGAGTACCACCCAGAACAAAATTCAAACCTAAATATTAAACTAACAGATGCAATTCATCGAAGAATTTTTTTATCAAGATGTGAGCAAACAGAAGCTTTTTCTAAACATATTACTGATAATTTCAAATGTTTGAACAACATTCTGCTTGAAGATAGCCCATACAAAAATCAAACTTATAACATAGTAAAGAACTACAAAATTCAAACACTCAATTTAGAGATAAAAATAGCATGTTGGCGGATAGATTTGCTGGAGAAAAAATATTATCATCATCATGAAATATTACACCAAGATGTTAGCTTTGTGCACCAGATATATGATTTGTTACAACGAAAATTTCAATTTTTCACTTCAAAACAGAAAAATATACAAATAAATAAATTTCATAACCTTCAAAAGCATAGACACATCACAGATACTGATACTACAGCGATTAATGATTGGTTTATGAATCTAACCAATGTAATTTTTCCGGAAGAAATCGGAGAGACATTGGCACTTGGCCCCAAATTTAGTATGCTTCGTCAGTCCGCAGAATTACCTATCTTCAAATTAATAGCAGATGTAGAATACATTTTACAGAACCACTGATGATCAAGAAGCACAAGACTCCCTGGGATCTCAATTCACTGATATTATGACATTTTTCTGTAACAAAGACAGTGAAAACAGCACAACAAAAAACTTAAGTAAGAAATTTTACAGAACAAAAAAATTCTTGTAAACAAAGATGATATCATAATTCTAGAATCTGACAAAACAAATAAAACTGTTGCCATGTACAAACAAACATACATTAACAAAATGAATGATCTATTATCAGACAATACTACCTACAGACTAACACAAGAAGACAAAACCTAACAAATACAGAATAAGAATAATAAATTGATAAAAAATATGTATGATAGACAATACATCAGTGAATATGTGGAAAATAATCTTCCCACTAACAATGCAGTACCTCCTAGAATATATGGCCTCATCAAACTACATAAAGACAACCACCCGCTAAGACCTATAGTCAGTGGTATGAATTCACCAACTAACAATCTCGCAAAATTTTCAGCAAATCTTTGAAAAGGCTAAGAGAATAATACGTATTTTGTGGGAAATTCATTCGAGTTAAAAGATTTCATCACGAAAATAAAACTTGATACAGGATTAATTTCACTGGATGTCATCTCATCATATACCAGTAAATTTGGTGATCGCAGGGACAGAGAAAAATTGAGCAGTTATAGCACAAAGAACTAATATACCACTACAAGAATTTTCAGAACTAATCAAATTCTGTATCGAAGAAAATTTCTTTCAATTTGAAGATAAATACTACATTCAGTCGTTTGGTCTTGCCATGGGCTCCTCGTTATTTCCGGTATCAGTTAATATTGTTATGGATTGCTTACTAGAAGAGATAATACCAGAATTACCTTTTAAGCTTCCCTTTCTTAAGAAATATGTGAATGATCTGATATTGGCTGTACCTGAAAACCAAATACAAAATACATTGGATACATTTAACAGTTATGATATACACTTACAGTTCACAGTAGATGTAAAACAGAATAACTCTATACCGTTGCTGGGCATTCCTATTATACGAGATAAAGAGGGTAACATAACCACATCATAGTACAGAAAACCAAGCGCATCAACAAGATATCTCAACTATTGCTCAAATCATCCAATGTCTCACCGACTGAATACAGCACGAAATTTAATTAACAGGGCATTAAAATTAACTTCCCCACAATATCATGGAGACATCTTGAATAAAATCAAACAATTGCTACTGCTGCATAAATATCCTCGTGGGTTGATTGACAGCTTGATGAATAAATGTCAAAATTCTTAAAACAACGCTAGACAAGTGGAGAAAGAAGACCTACTGCTCATCAATATACAAAAATAGCGTTGCTGAAAACTTACGAGGATTGTTCGAAAATAGATTGAAAATACGGATAGGTTTCAAACAAACAAAAACTATAGGGCAATTGTTCAGTAACTTGAAATCTAAAATAAATAAAAACCATCAATCGAATTTGATATATAAAATACCTTGAGAGGATTGCATTGCCACATATATAGGACAAACAAAAAGATATTTATGGACGAGATTGAATGAACATAGCAAGAATTGTCAGGGCAGAATAAATATAACGACAGCAGAATGTGCAGTAGTTGGACATTCAGAACAAAATCACAAGTTCAACTTCAACGAAATAAAAATAATGAATTTTGAACAAAACTTAAATAAGAGATTGACACTAGAGATGCTACACATCAATGCAGACAAAAACAACAAACATGTGAAAACTGACACAATGAGTTTAAGTAGAATTTACAATAACCTACTCAAATATAATAAAACAAAGACTAGATTAAATTTAATTCAAATATTGTAGTAGCATTCTTATTGGTTTCTGAGGGTACTCAGTTCTTCTTTTTTATATAAAAAACTGATATACAGGTTTCCACTAGTACAAGAATAATGTTCTAACGGTTTTTATAAAACAGAAAACATTTTTAAGTTTATTTTATCTTTGACTACATCTCAAATATTTTCTTGTTCACCAATGTTCTAATATTTATTGATGATTTCACTGAATTTTATTAGAAACGAAATTTTTCACGTAAGTAGCTTACAGTTAGACCAGAAAACAAATTGTGACTTCTTTCAACCTATAAATCGCCTGTATTTTAATTTACAGTTCCTGAGGATGACACAAGTGGTGTCAAAACTAGTAGGAACAGAAAAATAGAAATAAATTTCCATTGACTGCATTCCAGAAGTTTTTCTTTTCAGTCAAATCAAGAAGTACATATTTTCATATATATTATAATTGCCTCAATACCGAGTTATCATAATATTTTCATTGAATTTATACCGAATTTTGTCACTATTATTATCAATGAGAAAATATATATATTTCTTGACTGTAGGATAGATGTTGGAGAAATCTTTTTCTTTGGATTCAGTCATTGAAGTTTTTTATTTCGTAGGTCAAACCACTCTACCAGTTTCGGTTCCACTTCAGCCCTCCTCAGGAGTTCTACAAAAATTTAAATGAAAAAAATGAAAATGGAAAAAACTTACAAAAGCAATATACGGAAAACTTACGGATGGATGCACATAGGATAAGACTAAAATTTTTGTGAAAAACATCGCTCAAAAGATGTTGACATGGAAATGTGACACAATAAAATTATACGGACAAATGTACAGCATATTGATATGCGAGAAACATCATTATGAACAGCTAAGTCATACCTTAACATAAGTAGAAAATTGAGTAAAAATTGAAGTTACACAGAATGGAGTGTTGTTATCTAATCAACAATAAATAAGTCAACATAATATGGTAATATGAGTAAAAATGTAATCATGGAAACATGATGGATTAAAAAACACTAGAAAAATGCAAATATATAAAAAAAGAGATAACTTATTAGTCATATTTAATTTGTGACCTCTACTTTATTCACATGCCTTAGCTGGCTTTATGCTCGATAGATGGCGCTGCATATAGTTTTTACTTTTGCAGTCCATCTATCCATATGAGTTTGAACACTTTGGGATCCAAGCCCTGACTATCTTGGGCTCTTGGCTATACTGTACTGACGAATCCTATTAAGAACGAAATACGGCTATACAGTTGCTCCCCGATCTGAGATGATGGTGTCAAAACTAATTCTTAGATTTGTAATTTTGGGGAACAAATAATTAAATGTTTTAGAATTTTTGGTTGTTTCCAATTTATGTGGAAAATTCGGAGAGTATGTTATGTAGAGTGCATTTCCGGTTCAGTCGATTAGTATAATAATAAGAGATAATTATTCAAATGCTACAGCAATTTTAAATACTGAATTTCAGTATCCAACGGCTAATCTTTCTGGATTAATACGAAAAATTGTAAAAAAGTTTCAAGTGAAGTGCAGTTCCGGTACAGACGATTGCACCACATTGCAAGAAGCACAACTAGATCCTGAGCCAGTCTAAAATACAAAAATTCAATATTATACGAATATTTTCATCAAAATCTCGAAATATGAATTTTGTCGGTTTCACAATACTTACCTGTACTTTGTAAAAGTAAGTATGAAGCTCATTTAATTCAATTTTCTTATTGGTATGCTTGGATGATTGATTGATTCTATTTCATTTATACATTTGTTCTCGGATTGCTTCTATCAGTTTACCGGAATTGGAACGGTATGCATTTATTCTAAAAACTTAGTTACTTTAGATTTGATCATTCTTAGATGATAGGATGGAAGTATATCAAATATTATTCCATACTACATCTCACACTCTTTCTTTTAAAGTACTGTTGCATCAAAAATAAATGTATGCAAATTTTATTTAGACTGAAAATAGGCTGCGCGATCGACCGCTTTGATCTACGGTGCCGAGGACTTCTGGCAACATGAGAGTCGGCACCGTTGGTTCTTTGAATTCGTCAGGTCTCTGGCTAAAAATTTTGTATGGGACTTTTTCGTCTAACAAAAAAAGGTACTTTATCGATATTTCCAACCACTTGGAAGCCACGGTGCCGGGCAGAATGAGACTCGGCACCGTGAGTTTTCTTTGTTTTACACTTAAAAATACATGTTCCAGTGTAATTTCCGAGTGTCTAACATGAAAAGATAGTTTGTGCGTTCAATTCATATAATAAATAATTATTATTAATTGCTTCTGGCAGAATTAAAAATGGCACCGTTGACTTTTAAGGGTGATGTTTTCATGAAGAATCGTTGAGAATACGTAGGAATCGATTCAAGGTAGTATTTCCGAGCGGGCTCTTGGACTATAAATTGTTAGTACAAAGTTTCACTTTTTTTATTTTAATATATATTATTAAAAATTTGAAGATTTTACTACTTATCATACACACAGTAAATCATGACTGAAGCATTTTTATCACAGAAGCAAAATGGAGTATTTTTTGAAACAAGATGAAACAGAATTGAATTTTAAAAGGTTTTTATGAGGCCAATTTTAGAACTAGTTTGACGTTTGGTGTTCATCAAACTTAGGCGCGCGAAAACAAAAAGTACAGAAACAAACAGTAAAATAAACCATGTTGTATACATAGGTCAGCTATTATTTTGTGATTGCAAAATATTGACACCCGAATGTTTACTAGACAACTTTAGAAGATAAACATATACATTGCTCAAATTATCAATATCTGTTTTTTTATTGATAGAGTTCTCATTGTTCTCAATAAATATCATTTCAAGAAATGATCGTTTGGATAAACTCCTCGAGATTGCTAATATCAGGTTGATCACCCATCCATATTTCGAAAGGTGTAAGCTAAGTAATAGCAACCAAGAATTTGGTTTTTGAAAAAGATCTATTTTACTGAATGACTGTTGACAACAAACTGAACTTGTTACATGTTGTTTTACAGTATTTATACATAATAAATGATGAGTAAGAGAATGGAATCGTCTCACAACTTTAAGCATACATAACTCCTCCCTTCTTTAGGAGAGGATTCCATTCTTTAGAAAGGATTTCTATTTTGATTTTCATTAAAATATGTTAATTCAATATTATTAATTGGTTTGGAAGTCCTTTCGCGTTTATTTCGAATTCTTATTCTATATACAACATGAAATATTATAAAAATAACAACAAAAATGATAATTACAGAGGAATTAATATAACCATGATAATTTTCATCAACTATAATGTCCTGAAGTCTTGGAATCTCTTTTACAATGATAT
Source organism: Dromius quadrimaculatus (assembly GCA_963989225.1). Taxonomy (NCBI): domain Eukaryota; kingdom Metazoa; phylum Arthropoda; class Insecta; order Coleoptera; family Carabidae; genus Dromius; species Dromius quadrimaculatus. The sequence goes on along the minus strand of OZ022331.1, from coordinate 27,658,302 downwards.
TTTCTTCATTTACTTGTTTTAATTTTAAAGTTTTGTTACTAAATTGATTTTTATTTATGCTGAAATTTAAATTTCCAAATATTATTTCCTTTGCTTCAATACCTATTTTTCGTTTATGTTCAATACTATTCTTACATTTTATTTCTATATTTCTATTTATAGTACTAGCAATTACTGCCAAATTTTGATTTTCTATTTCAATAATTATAAATGCGTCACTTATCTTGTGATACTCACAATCTTTGTTATTGTGATTTATAACAATATTCTCCATACAGTTATTACTTTCCATGTAATTTGTTTTGCAAAAATAATTACTATTCGCCTTGTTACAATCATGTGTATTAAATAATTCATTCTGATACAAAATTATTAATTCCTTTTCTTCATTTACAATAAACATTTCTGTGTTGTTAATATTTGGTATAGGAGTTATTTGCAATAATTTGTAATCTTCGTTACTATCGCACATAGGTATTTCCAATAAATATTCAATCTGGTTCTGTGTAATTCTACAATGGCTTGTAATTTGTTCAGATAATTCCCAAAAATTCAATGTTTGGTTAGTTTCTTTAATTAATGTATTTAATTCATCTTTAGATATGATAGAACTTTGAATTCTATTCAAATTACAAAAAGTTGAACTAATTTCAATTTCATCCAATATTTCAATCAAGTTAATACTTAATAATATTAGTTGATTGATAATATCTTTAGTTTTCGATATATTATGCCAATTCATGACCCCTCCTAACACATTATTCATTTCTGTGATTCGGGACTTTAATACATTTTGCTGAATATTTTGAAGTTGTTTATTTAATTTTGAAATCATTTCTTTATTAACACGGATATTTTCCAAATTTTGTGCTTGAAGTATATTTTGATTCTTGTTTATATTTTCAAATAATTTATCATATCTCTCAGAATCATATGAGTCTAAATTCCCAGTAATACTTTTGATAATTGATCCTAACCCGTTTATTAATCCCCGTTTGCTACGCTCATGTTTAAATAAATTATTAATCTTGTTTTCTAATCTATGTATATTGAAATTTGAAATGTTCAAGAAAGTCTGTGCTTCCCCTTTATAGTTAAAATCTATGGTTTCTTTATTATTTGAATTTGCCAGTACTTCATTCTTATAATCGACTATCTTGTGATATTCTAACTCTAAATTATTAATTTTATAATTATAATATGAATAATAAGATGATTTATAAATATTTGCCTGGCCTAAATCTAAAATATTCATTCCAGGATTGTCTTTAATTTCGGCCAATTCTTCTCCTGTGCTTGTGCAGAAGCATCTGCAACAAATAATTGCTTTCTTTTAATTTTATCAATTTTATGTCTTTTATTTGAACTTACTTTTATTGTCCCTAATTTAGGGTTATATTCCTCGATCTTATGGATTTTGAATAATGGCTTTTTTATTTTTTGTATCCTTCTCTTGCCTTCTTTAATAAGTGCTGTATCAAATTTTAAACTATCTAAATTTTGTTTGGACGGTTTTTGTTCTGAAAATCTTTTATTCTTCTCTACTTGAATATTCTTATTTACATTCTCTCTTAACATAATAAGGCTATTTTGCCATTCTTGTAAATAATCCTCGTTACTATTTTTTAATTTAGAAATATTGTTATCTTTTTCAGAACCAAACAATATTTCGTTTGGTGTTTATTTGGTAATTGAATTTATAGAATTATTATAAGCTATTAAGGCTAATTGTATTTTTCTAGATATTTTTTGTTCTTTAAATTCAGGTCTTTGGTTCAAAATTCTTAAATGCTCGATTAAAGTAGAGTGAAACCTTTCTATTATTCCATTTGATTTTGGATTATCAACACAAGTCATGTGAATTTTAATACTATAACTTCTCAAAAGATCTTTTAACAAGTGGTTGTTAAATTCGGTGCCACTGTCGAAGTTCATTCGGAATTTGATACTGAGAAAAGTAATGTTAGATGTATTTCAAATTACGACTTTCTGTTTTCTGTATCCTAGCTACTAGAATAAAAATGTGTTGTTGATGATATGTCACTGACTGGCGTAAAAATTGTATGAAAAATAAAATTAATAAAATTGTAACTTGTTTGAAATACGTTTTGATTTCATGATAAAATTTCTACTGTGCATAAGCTACGTGAGAATACCTATAGATTGACAGGTTATGGGCCCAGATTTGCCCATCAAATGAAAATTTGAAAATTGCCCAGGTAGAAGTGAGTAAAGTAAAAGTTTTCCAAAATGTCGATGTCATCATCGAATGTCATAAAGTCGCTTGGGAAAGATAATTACGATACTTGGGCCATGCAAATTGAAGCTGTTATGGTAAAAAATGGTACGTGGAAATATATAAATGACCGAAAACCTAAGCCAGAATTAATTGTGGGGAACCAAGAGTCGAAAAAAGCGGTTGAAGCATGGGAAGATGGCGACGCAAAAGCTAAGTCGGATTTAATAATAGCCATTGATCCAAGCTTGTTAAGATTGGTAAAAGGGTTGGTACACGGGACAACAAGTTTGGGAAAGATTGAAATCAGAGTTTGAGTCAACAGGACCGGTAAAGAAAGCAGGCTTGATGAAACGTAATTCTTCATATAAAATCCATGACAGTGGAGATATTCGCGTACAAATGATGAATTTTTTCGATGTCGCAGCACAATTGGAGAATTTGGGTATTGCAATACATCCAGAATTGCTAACAATATTGTTGCTGAATGGATTACCATCAAGTTTCGAAGTTTTTCGATGCGCAATAGAAGCGCGTGATGAGTTGCCAAAGCCAGAATGGGTAAGAGAGAAAATTCTGGAAGAACAGAAAGGATTCAAATCGAATCAAGCAGAAAAGAATAATAAAGTATTCAGATATAAATGCTTTAGATGTCATCGTATTGGACATAAGGCATCGAATTGTCCAGAAAAAGGATCACGTGATGGAACAAAGCATGAAGTCTCATCGAGAGCAGCCATCGAGTCTGTTACTGACGCTTTTCAAGCTTCCGAGGAAATTGTGGCGGAAGCATTTCGAACGATGCAGAATGTTGGTCAGGGGCGCTGGTGTTTAGATAGCGGTTGCACATCGCACATGTGTAATGATGAGAATCTCTTCGTCCATACGCCAGCAACAATAGAAAATGGAAGATTGCTGCTAGCGAGTGACGTATGCACCAACGTAGACGCAAAGGACACTGCTCAGATTGCAACGATTGTGGGAAAACAGAGCAGGTCAGTAAAATTGAATGATACTTTATTAGTTAAAAATTTGAGAACTAATTTGTTGTTCGTTGCGAGAATTGCTGATCATGGAAACACCATTACGTTCGACAAAGCTGGGGCGACAGTACATGGAGAAGATGGTAAAGTTAAACTACAAGCAAGTCGAGTTGGAAATCTGTACTACGTTTGTGAAGACACAGAGCTAGTGAACAATGCGATTGTAAGAGAAAGTATTGCAAGTTTCGACACATGGCATCGTAGGCTTGGACATCTGAATGTAGACGATCTACTAAAATTGTCGCGGGAAGACATGGCTGTTGGGATAAAAATTGAAGGTGGATTGAAAATGGAGCCGTGTGACACTTGTTTGCGTGGAAAAATGACAACATTGCCATTTCCCAGAAAATCGGAGAGGAACACTGAATTGTTGAACTTAATTCATTCTGATGTATGGGGTCTTTCAAGAACGGAATCATTCAAGCGTTCAAGATATTTTGTCACATTTATCGATGATAGTAGTCGGTGGTGTGAGGTTTATTTTCTTCGTAACAAGAATGAGGTTTTTACAGCTTTTAAGGAGTACAAGGTGAAGGTTGAAACTCAAACTGGGAAAAAGATAAAGTGTTTGATGTCTGATAATGGACGAGAATACGTAAATCATGAGTTTGACAGATATTTGAAGGAAAATGGAATACGTCGACGTCTCACAGTTGCTAATACGCCGCAACAAAATGGCGTAGCAGAGCGAGAAAACAGAACTCTTGTAGAGATGACCCGTTGCTTGTTGATTCAGTCGGGACTAAAAGTAAAATCTTTTGGGCTGAAGCATTAGCAACTTCGAATTATTTGCGAAATCGTTGTCCAACAGTAAGTTTGGAAGGGCATACGCCATATGAAGCTTGGAATGAAAGTATACCAAATTTGAGCCAATTGAGAGCTTTTGGCGCAAAAACGTATGTGCTGGACAAAAGACCTGGAAAAGGAAAATTTGAGCCTCGAACAAAACAAGGCATTTTAGTCGGATATTCAAATGAAGCAAAGGGTTATCGCGTATGGATTCCAGAAGATAGAAAAGTCATTGTAACAAGAGACGTGAAATTTGTTGAGGACTCTACTACAATAAGAGTTGAAGAAAATTCTACAGTAACAAGTACAAATGAAAGTCAGGCGGAGGAACTAGTACGAACTCCAGTATGAAATTCCAGAGAATCTGATGAAGAGAAGCAGTCAACGTTGGTGCAGTGCAATAATGGGAAACAAGAAATTGTTGTAGAACCACTTGATTCAACGTTGATGCAGAACAAAAATGAAATGCAAGAATTTATTGGGTCACCAGAAATAAGAAACCCAATGTCAAATTCGGTACGTACGCGTGGAAGACCATCTGCAGTTCACTCAAGGTATCGAGATAGACCTCGCAAGATTTATCAGACAAGATCAGCATCAAGGATCAGTAAATGCGACGAAGAAAAATCTTTGGCGGATGGTGAAGGCATGAATCTGGAGATAAATGGTGACGATGTCTTAGTGGATGATCTAGAAGAACAGATCGGATTTATTGAATCAGCAAACTTAGTTGATATAGCTCTAAAAGAAGCTATAAACGGTGAGAACGCGTAGGGATGGTTGGAAGCGATTGCTGATGAAGTTCGAAGGTTGATTAAAAACAGCGTGTTTGAATTAGTGGATCGTCCAAATAAAAGATCTGTAATTTCAAGCAAAATAGTTCTCCGAAACAAAATAAAACCTGATGGAACATTAGAAAGGAGAAAGGCACGGATTGTAGCGCGTAGATTTACTCAACGTAAGGGTATAGATTATGCTGAAACATTTGCGCCTGTAGCTCGATTAGACTCGGTAAGGCTTCTAATGGCATTGGCAGTTCGAGAAAATTTGAAAGTCTACCAACTTGATATAGTTGCCGCGTATTTAAATGGGGAATTGGATGAAGAAATATTCATGGAACCTCCCGATTATATCGAAGAGGCTTTAACAAAGATAATTGATGAAGATGGAAGAAAAAGTGAATTGGGAATCAAGGCTCACGAATTGAAACAAGCACTGAATAAAGGCGATAAAGTATGTCATTTATTCAAAGCCTCGTATGGGCTTCGTCAGGCGGGACGTCAATGGAATAAAAGACTAGACGAGATTTTACAAGGTCTAAATTTGAAGTCCATCACAAATGGAAATTGTTTATATTATGATATTGATAAAAATGAATTCACAATTTTGGTAATATATGTTGACGATATATTATATGTACCAAGAAGTCAGAAGAGGCTAAATGAAATAAGAGCTGGACTTGAGAAAGCTTTTGAAGTTAGAGACTTGGGTGTCGCGCATTGTTGTCTTGGTATAGAAATAGAGCAGAAAAATAACGAAATCAAAGTAAGTCAACGAAAATACATAAATGAACTATTAAAAAGGTTTGGGATGGAAGAATCGAGATCCGTTAGTACACCTAGTGATCCCAGATCAAAATTGCCAAAAGGTGTACGAAGAATTCAAGAAAATAGGGAAGAGAAACCATATCGAGAATTGATTGGTTCGTTAATGTATCTTGCTGTTGCTACAAGACCTGATATAGCATTTGTTGTAAATAGACTCGCTCAGTTCAACGAGAGCTATTTAGAAGAACATTGGTCAGCAGCAAAACGCATTTTGCGATATTTGAATGGTACTAAAGATTATGGGTTAGTGTACAATAAGAATTCATTCGGATTAATTGGATATTCTGATGCAGATCATGCGAACGATATCACAGATCGCATACACTGGATATGTTTTTAACCTAAGTGGAGCTGCAATAGTGTGGCGTTCATGCAAGCAAAGAACAGTGGCGATTTCAACAGCAGAGGCAGAATATGTAGCACTGTCAGAAGCGTCCAGAGAAGCCATTTATCTCAAAAACCTGATGCATGAAATGAAATTATTCGACTTATCTGAGGTAAAAATTGGAACAGATAATCGTGGGGCGAAATGCATAGCCGAGAATGCAGTTTGTCATTCTCGTACAAAGCACATAGCCACAAAATATCATTTTGTGCGTCAAGCTATTAAGGAAGAAAAACTGAAGTTGGAGTATGTACAAACGGAGAGAATGCCAGCGGATATTTTGACTAAATCATTACCTGGACCAGCACATTATCGGTGTATGAATGAAATAGGCATGGAGATTATTTGAAAGCGTGAATTTGAGAAGGGCGTGTTAGATGTATTTCAAATTACGACTTTCTGTTTTCTGTATCCTAGCTACTAGAATAAAAATGTGTTGTTTATTTATTTATTCATTATTTATTTATTATCATACACTACCCAACAGGCAAAAGCCCAGTAAAAGGGTAGGAAAATAAAAATTACAAAAAGTATTTGGTTGAATTACAAAATAATATATCTAACAAAAAAAAAATATATATATATGTATATATATATATATATATATATATATATATATATATATATATATATATATATATATATATATATATATATATATATATATATATATATATATATATATATATATATATATATATATATATATATATATATTAATATAAATAGAAAGCACAAAAAAAAGAGAAATTATATCAAATTTAAATCCAAAATTCTACAAAAACTAATAATCGAAGAAGAAGAAGTATCAATTGAGTCAGAAAGTTCATTGCCTAACCTGAACATGCGGTATAAAGGTGATTGGCATAGAATATTAGTGCGCGCAGTGAGATCATTGAAACAAAATTTAGAGCGAGTTCGAATAGCCGGCACATTGAAATTATTCAGACTCAAGCATTGCGGATCATCAATAAAATTATGGATGAGTTTGTACAGGTAAAGCATGGTGTAAAAGTTTCTCCTATGAGTAAGAGACTTAATATCAAAAATAGACAATAGTATCTCATATGATACACGCTGATCAGGATATGTCCTCATAATTTTATAATAAACATATTTTAAGAATTTCTTTTGAACTGATTCGATCAGATCAATATGAACGCTATAAGAAGGTGGCCAGATTATTGCACAATATTCAAGCTTAGATCTGATCAAGGAAAAATAGAGTGAAAATATGGCTCTGATATTGGTAAACGAACGAGTAATACGTAAAACAAAACCAAGTATTTCATATGCTGAAGATGCAGTTTGCTGAATATGCGGTATGAAAGTAAGTGCAGGATCAAAAAGAATACCCAAATCACGAACAATAGTGTCACGTTGAATAATATGATTATCCAAACTATAGTTAAAGTTGAAAGTGATTTTTCTCCTGGTAAATGATACTACTTTACACTTCGACACATTGAGAAATAATTTATTTGATTTACACCAATTATCAAGTTTAACAAGATCATTTTGTAAAATAAGGGCATCATCAGGTGTTACTATTGTACGAAATATTTTAAGATCATCAGCAAACATTAGGACATTACTAGAGAATATGTAAGAAATATCATTTATGAATAAAAGAAAAAGAAGAGGTCCTAAATTAGAGCCTTGTGGCACACCTGAAGAAATATTAAAATACGTACCATTATGACCAAGGAAATTAACAAAAAAGAATCTATTTTTCAAGTAAGAAGTAAGTAGAGATATTAGATCAGGTGAGAGTGAAAACATTTCTAATTTATGAATAAGTACGCGATGATCAATTCTGTCAAAGGCCTTTTCAAAATCAGTGTAAACAGTATCAACAGGAATATTTTTATCTAAGGCAGAAGATATGTAATGGGTAAAGTAAGAAAGATTTGAGACAGTGGAACGTTTAGCCATGAAGCCATGCTGCTGAATCGATATTAAATTCTTCACACTATTGAAAATATGCTGGTAAATTAAACTTTCAAATATTTTACCGAAGTTAGACACAATAGATATGGGCCGGTAATTTTTAATATTAGTTTTATCACCAGATTTGTAAATGGGTATGACCCGTGCAATTTTCCATATATCTGGAAATGTAGAAGTTCAGAGTGAAAGATTAAATATATGTAAAAGTGCTTTAGAAAGAGGATAAGAACAATCTTTAATTATCATATTCGGCACTAAATCAGGACCGCAGGATAAATCTGGCTTGGTTTGATTTAATTTCAGTCGAATTTCATCACGTGAAAGAAAAGTAATAGACTGGGAGCTGGTGACAGGTGGGGTTCTCCGATTTTATACCGCTTGCCTTTTTGAGGGTTGATAATTTACCTCTAAATAAGAAAGATAAAAATGTTACTAAGCGATGCACGCTTTCCGGTCATAGTTCAAATTCCAATTTAAGGTCTGAAAAAAAAGTGGTTTTTTCCGTGATATCAAATTGCATGCCTTTGTAATGTTGAATAATTGGAATTAATCTAAAGTCAAGTATTGAAAGGCAAGCGATTCGCAACAGCCCAAGTGGCTCAAAGGGTTGCGTGAACTTGTGAGAAAAATATGAGAAATGCCGTGTTTCCAAATTGCATGCCAATGAGAAAAATTGAAGTTTCAGTCATAAAACCCTTGTAAAAAAATTGGCAAGCATTTCTCGTTGGCGCAAGGGTTTGAAATTTGGGGGTAATCTTGCATAAATTTTGCACCAATTTGCCGTGATTTCAAATTGCATGCCATTTCAACTATAGGTAATTTGCTCGATGAATTGTTATTGAGAAAATTGGCATGCACCCCAGGATGTCCCAAAATGGAGGCATGCATTGAGGAAGTTGCAAAAAAAAGAGGTAAAATTTCCGTCATTTTATTCTGCATGCCATTGTGTATTTCGTTCAAAATTATTTTTTTTAGACGACACAAAGAATGGCAAGCATGTTGCTCAGGCTCATCATTGATAAATTTTCGAAAAAGGATTGGGAAAAAGTGCTCGTAAATTAATTCAGTAAAATTAACAGGGACTATTCGGCAAATTTATTTATTTAAATTTTTTGACTTATTTTAAACAATAATGGCCTAGGTGAGTCTCTTCCAAAATACTGCAGAGAGCTACAATTTAATTTATCCATAATATTTTCATAGCAACAATTCCAAAAATATTCAATTGAAATCACTGGAAAGCTCAAATTTCCCTATTAATATCGGTATTAGCTCTAACTGGGTATAACATTAAATTGCAACCAATGAGGCACTAGAATAATACTATATCAAAGAGTCCTGATAAGGCAGAAACACGTATGTACAGTTGACATCCCAACTTCTGAATTTGTGAAACATTAAAGTTTTCAATCTTGCTATTAATAAAATAATAATCACACATATTTACAACGAAAAACATAATAATTATGCTCTTACTTTTCGCCCGGAATGTGAATAAGTTATGTGGATGAAATATTGTAGCAAAATGTATTTTTGAAAGGTCAATTGCCTTCATCTGGAACTTAATAGTAGGTATATCTTCATTATTATGCGAACATATTATTATCATTATGAAAAAATAAAGAATCTAATTATCAGAAAAAAATAATTTATTATCATAGAATAATCATACTTAAATAGCTAATAGGATGTTCCATAATATAAATAAATAGGAATGGAAAGGAATCTGAAATTGGCAATAATTGCTCAAATTTCCATTTCCTCATCATAATTATTGTCAATTTCAGGTTCTTCTTCAGTAGTTTCACCATCTATTTGAGAATAAGTGTCGCTGTCATCATCGTCCGATTCATCCTTATCGTCCTCGTTGTCGGCACTTCTCACAATATCATCCTCTTCAACTCTATTCTCTTGTGGATCTGTGAAAATTATTGCAAAAATTTTGTTTAATGAATTATTATTATTAGTATCTACTCTTGAAGTATAATTACAGAAAAATTTCCAATACAATACTGGAACAGCTAGAGAAATTATTCCCTCAAACGCATGTAAATTGAAATATGTATCAAAAATATAAGTACCATCAATAATTTCCTGAATATTTTGTGGAACATCATCACCTTCAAACCACTTGAAGGTGTAAGCATCATTCTCCAATAGCCATCCAAATTCTTGCACATTCAGGCTGGTGTTAGGTACTGCAGAAAAAGCATTTTTCCACAAATGCCCGATGTAAGCAGTTCGAAGAATTTGTTGATGAAGTTCACGCTTGCAAGGTGGTAATATGCAAGGATCAAATTCCAGCAACTTTTGCTTGAATTTATCTGTGGGCTCAATGTTATGGCCATAGCTGTATGAAAACATGAGTAAACGAGCCTCATCTACATTAGAGCACCTTCCCAAGCAATTTTTTGTTGTTGCATACATTTTGCATACGAATTCCTCTATGATGGAAAATGCTGCTTCATAATTTTGATTTGAAGGGTCTTGCAATACAGCGAAAGCTTGTTGAATTTTTTCACTTTTTTTGTATAACTCCCATGGTTTTTTTTTTCCCTTGCGGAAAAATGCTGGGTTGTAGTCGCATCCGGTGATTGCGTGGAACGCAGGTAAGCCGGAGCATTTCAAGGTTCCCAACGCTTTATATATTTCATTAATATTTATATACCGACGATTATTGCCGGTGCTGTAAAGAAGCCAGACCTTCAATGACTGTGGTATATGCATCATATTACCCAGGATGATAACAAAGATGTCGGAGTCACAACATTTGATGACAACCTCTTTGTCTTCCATTTGGCACAAGAAAAATACAATTTTCGTATCAGCCTCCTCGTGACCTTCGCATTTCAAATGGGGAATTATCTCACAAACTACTGATCCATCTTCAGCTACTTTGTATTTTTGGCATCGCTCAAAGGAGACAAAAATTTGTTTATCTTTAATATAATGTTTCACTTTTGATTCAGATGCCCAGTAGTCCATAATAAAAGTAATGAACGATTTCTTGAAGTTAATATTCTTTAATTCAGCTCCAAAATCCGATGGTCGCTTTTGATCTGGACCTAATCAAAATGGAAACCAAATTTCAGATGAATTATAAAAATGAACTTGAAAAAATAAGTAAAAATATGATATGTTTGGACCTTGAAACTGTGTGCATTTACAAAAATGGGACATCGTCCTTGTGTGTTATATTGATCAAATCTTTTTTCACTATGATAATTGTCAAGACTCAAATTATTGATTCCTCTGTTTGAGGTTGTTTCACGTGATCAGACCTTGGGTGAATGCCAGAGAAATTTTATCCTTTCTCCACTAAATGTGGAACCCAAGTTCTCACAGCTAGTATTCAGTATATTTTAATTATGTAGATACTTGCCTTGTTTATTTTTGTATCATTGTTTCTGATGGAGACTTTCATATAGAGAGAGTCAATACGTCGAATATAAACAGATATACAGAATTTAAACTAGAAAAACCTAATCATTATGTTTCAATTCTAAAAGCATGTATAGATCATTGAAGTTCTGTTCAAAAAAAGAAATTGCTTAGGCTGTAAAAAGAGTTATCAAAAGCTTTCTGTCTTATGACGGAAAAAGACGTGAAACATTTTCAATTGACTTATTCGAGCGTGCATATAAAGAGCTTATTCTGCTTATTCATAGTCATATCAAAATAGTATAACTAGTTGATAATATATATTTACCTTTGAACTCATATTGTACATTGAAATTATCTCTCAAGATATGTTCATTATCCTTTATAGATGGACTCTTGTATTCATCGAAAAGTATATATATTTCTTTTGCATTAGGATTTATCGTCGTTATACTTTCTAGAATTTTTATTGCTACGGCTCCCAGTGTCGATGGCACTTGTGTTAATTGATGTAATAGAAACATGCCATCGATTATGACTACATTTACATTATTTGGTTGACAATGTTCTTCTGGAAAATCACTTTTTTGGATGTAAGTTTCTAATATTTTAGTTATAACTGATTTGTCAGTTTTGTTAATGGTGCCATCCATATGACAGAGCGAAAGAGGCACCGGTGTTAGAGGGTAAGATAAAACCTAAAAGAGAAAACATACAGAATTTCAATATTCTATATATGAAACATTTTCATCACTCAGTTCATTCTGGTTTGAATGACCAATGGTTCAATCAGTTCAAATAAAATCATGAATATATCTATACTAGGAGTATATGAATTGAAAACGATGTTACCTTTTCCATATTGATGTTTTCTTTTGAGCCCCATGCTATCCCCAGTAGTCTGCCAAATAAATTTTTTTGTAATTTCACTTCCTGGATTTTCCCATTGACTCTGAGTTTCATCTTTTTTATGCAGCTTGCAAAGTTTAGAATTTTATTTCTTTTGATTACATATTTGCCAAAGTTCTTCTCGTTTTCTTTGCATTCTTCAATCATACATTTTTTCATATTTTCCCCAATTATTTCAATATTCAATAAGAATTCTGATACTTCATCAGGTGCTGCTTTCCCTGTTGAAACATTTAAAAGTACATCCTTTCTTACATCTGAAGAGAATGGATTCATTCTCTCAGTCAAGGTGGAAGTAAAACTGTGCATATGTTTTTCACTTCTTACTATCCTATGATGCAGCAAGTCATTGGTGATGTCTTGGACGACATAAGACCGCACTCTTCCATGACTTTTGATATAAGTGCACACCTCAAGCCGTGATTTATAGCCCATCTTTGCCGAGCGGCTATTGAGTTCGTGATGTGCCTAATACCAGTAAGTCTTCTGCCTGCATCAGCATTGATGGTCTGTTCCAAAGTCAGATCTATCGGCATACGAGAAAATGGTTTACATGTTCTTTTGCATCCAAAACTTCCTTTTCTGAATTGTTCTTTTAATCCAGGGTGTGTATTATCGACATTCAAAAGAGTATTCAAGTACCATACCAACCAACGAGCATAGTTTTGATGATTCAAAGTGAAAAATAAATTGGTCATTTTGTCTATGGCGTAGCAATATAGCTCAAATTCAGCTGTTCTTATGCTTCTCTCAAATAATAAGTAATAACCTATGTGTTTTGAATATTAATTAATTATATATATATATATATATATATATATATATATATATATATATATATATATATATATATATATATATATATATATATATATATATATATATATATATATATATATATATATACAGTATGTGAACCAGAAAGCAAGCCATAGACATTCAACATGAGGAATAAGTTTTTAATTCATGTTAGATGAAAATACTGCAAATATAACATTCAGAGGATCAAATTATTTGTCCAAATCAGTAATTACATTCTATTTTACAGGTTCCAAATTACACAGGACTGAAAACAATATAATTTGGGAAGCAATGCGAACTGAAAAACTGATTTTTCATGTTTAATGTCCATGGCTACACACTGTATACATGAATAAATTATATATATATATATATATATATATATATATATATATATATATATATATATATATATATATATATATAAAATGAATAGTAACCTATCAGTTGCAGATATATTGCATAAAATTTTTGGGTTTTGCCATATTTTTCGTTGAGAGTCTCTTGCTGGAACCCTACAAATTCATTTAAAATATCTTGCGTACTAGAATCATTAACGACGTCTTCTATAGTGCATTCACTACGCTGAAATTTTTGCAATAATTGTTTTATATTTGGGTTGACTTCGATTTCCTTTGAGTCCAAAAAGTTTTGAAATTGTAGCTTCTGAAGACATAAATAAACAAGAACGTGTAATCGTTTACATCGGTTAAAATGTTTCCCAGATAAAAATCCTGAAATCGAGCCACTTCCAAGCAAATCGCTCTCCACCAATACGGTCTCCAATCCGCATGAAGTGATGAAAGTACCTATTGAAATAATATCAATTATATAAATATATGTGAAAATAAACTTTTGTTCTCGTTTATTTGAGCCAATGATGTACTCCAAAAATTTCCTTACAAATATCATAGGATATTTTACTTCTTATAGAAAGTAACCTACGGAAATATTTTTTCTGCGGGTATAAATGAGCTCAAACAAAAGATAAATATTTTCTAATACTGAAGAAATTACCTATTGCTTTGAAAAACGACATTTGTATATGAAAACCGCCAATGTGTATGAATAATCTTCTGAATTCATTTCGCTCTGTATTTTGTAATGGCAAAGCTATTCTTGCTATTCCTAGATCATATGTCACCTGTGCATACTGCTCGCCACACTCATCTGCAATTTGAATGGCTCTGCGCATTGTTTCTAATACGACAGCATGATCTGTGGGAGGTTCATTAATTGGTGTCAAATAGAAAACTTTCTGTATCACTTGGTCATCATTAGGATCAATTTTCGCATTGAATCCAACCCACATTGGAGTTGTTATACCGAAAGCATGTGACATCATCCACGCCAAATCCACCTTCCTACCGTGATCCAGGCTCTCCGGAATAACGTTTCTTTCAGGAGAATCGTACGGTAACACAGTAGCTTGTATTTTCGGTTTTTTTAGATATGGCTGCAGTTTCGGAAGGTAGGCTTCAAAAGTTCGCCTTCTTTTTCTTTGGCTAGAGAAATGCCCAGTGATTTCGTCATCTTTATTGTCGATCCCGCTCTCCTCTCTATCAATAATATTTTGAACAACAATCCCAACAGTGTCGTTGAGAGTCGTATTTTGTACTGTAACGCTATCGATAAATCTATCAAAATTATCGAAGGCACATACGGTAAGCAAACCTGGTTCAGAGACAACATCAGAAGAACAGATTCGTGAAGAGTCCACACACGAAAAAGTTGCTTCCGTCTCCAACTCTTCAAGCACGTTATAACTACATATGTGCCCATATCTTTGCAGAATTCGCACAATTTTTTTACTATTTGTGAAACTCTTAATCGTGCTTACAAGAACTATGTGCTTTGAAGGTATAGTTTTACCATTAGATACAGCTTGAATAATATCGCTCGAAAAAGACTTCACCAATCTCGCAGTTCTGGGACTTTTACGTCGTCGAAAGTTAAAACCTGCAAGTAGTGTATTCAAAAAATGTGTGAGCTCTTTTGGAATTTCACATTCACCAGCAATTAAATTTTGAATTGTGATATCGGGGCCAAATTTATTACTTGCGTTATCAAGAATAACACGTCTTAAAAGTAATGCCGCCTCCTGTAATATATCATCATCCTGCAACGTATCTATATTGAATGTGACTCCACCATAAGGCAGTATTACCCTAGTTCTTTTATAATATTCCATTTTGATCTTCCTGCGAAATTTTTTTAGTAATTTTTCAGATACGTGCTTTGTATACACTAACGTTGGCTGCTCATCTCCACTAAATTTATTATATTGTTCCAAAAGAACTTCTTTGAATAGCCGATAAATCAAATCGAGAGTACAAGCATTTTTTTTATCAATTACAAATTTTCTAACAAAATTAAAAATTGTTGCGAACGCGACTTTATAACACTCTCTCGTTCTGTGCCATACGCCTTCAGACCTACGTTCTCTCTTTGCAATCAAATTATTGTAGTTTAATCGACAAGTTTTATGATATGGGACCTTGCGTTCTACATCTACATATGTTTTTATTTCGGCTACTAATTCGAAATCCTCCCATAGTATGGCTTGATACATAAAATCTTCCCACTTCCGGAACTGTTTACTTTCCGAGATTGCTTCACTTCGACCTCGTACCTTCTTATGGCCAGATCGGTTACATAAAACGCATGTAAGTTTTTCCGACGGGTCCTTATATTGAAGTTCTTGGGATTCATCAATATTTAAAAAGCTATCTATACTATTATTGGCTCCAGGCACATTTTTTTCAGTAAAGATATTATCTAGAATCGGTGATGGACTGAAAATGAATAAATAGATGTACGGAACAAATTGATAATTGAATTCAAATATATATGATCGAATAAGTAATATATTATGAAAGAAATTGATACTGGTAACCTGTTTCCATTAAAAAACAAAGTACTCACTTGATACTTATCGCAGATTCATTCAGATTATCTGATCTGAATTGCGCTTTGAGAGCGTTGAAATTGTTCCTGCATTTCGAATGATACCCAATAGTATCATTGACTTCTTGAGGAAGTTCGACGTCGCTGTACTTCAATTGATGAACTTTTCTTCGCTCTAAAGAGTCTGCGCAAGTTTTTAGCGTCTCCGGTGTGAATAAATGTATAGGAGCTGTCCGTTGACAGTTCAAAAAGCACTTTTTTTTTTCTTGTTCGATTCGCTCAAGAGCATTGTCATCACCAGACATATCGATTATTGTTTCAAACAACATCTACAACTTTCAAATAAAACATGAAACCGAGAAAAATCAGACTCATAACATGGATGTAAATTTTGAAAATCACCATAATAGAATTAAATAATTTTACATGAAGCATGTTTGAGACGGTGATTCAAGAAATTTCAATCATACCCTATTATTGGATACAATTGAATGCCACCCAATATTACTTATTTATAAATTTTATTAGAATTTGTATGCTTTTTAAACGAATGTATTCAATTAACTTCATATAACTATGCATAAAATGTCCAATGAAGATATTTTTACAGTGTACCTTATCATTTCTCATAAAAAACCACCGTAAATTTGGAAGAAGTTTTATATCAATAAGTAGAGTAAATAAGTTCAGAATGATTCAATTTAAATAACAAAAATTACTAAATGAAACACACACTAGGCGATAGCTGATAGTAAGACAAAAAATATGCTTAAAAAATAATACCAGAGCCACGACACGTGACGTCGATGAAGGGTGAATAGAATAAATCAATTTTATATATTTTGTTTGTACTTACCAATAAATATTTGAACAAAAAATGCGCGAACATCACTATTATCATCACTTTCAATCTAATTCACAGGAATATTTCCATGATACATAAAGCGTACCTATTACACGAAATGACTACACAATAGAAAACTGGAAAGATTGAAAAATAAGCCTGATTCATAAATGACATGAAATACACATGTAGTGATTAAGAGTTCACACCATGAAATGAAATGGAAAAGGAATTGACCAGACTTTATTACGTATTCTATTCTATTTCATTCTATTTCAATCCAGTCCAATTTCGCTCGTATGTATCCGACAATGCTCATAAAGCACTGACAAGTCTAGAATGGAATTATTGTAGCGACTTACTAATTTGTTATTTAATTACTATAAATATCAGAAACTATCTACGATTTTATCTATTTATTAATCTATTTATCACAATATACAGGCAAAGCATATCCAATCTGCAACAAATCAAAGTGCTTGCGCATGATGTAAACACAAAAAAAAAACATATTGAATCAGCAATAATAAAATTATTGCATGATAAATAGCTAACACAATCAGATCAACTACCTAATCAGTTAGATGTAACAGAAAAACATTTCTTGTTATGTATAATTCAAAGTGAGAATAAACCATATTAAAATCTAACAGTGCATGGTATTTTCATATTATTCTTCACTTATTCATGTCAAACATAAGCCCTAATGGTATTAGAGTATTGTTTTTAAGCCTAATTGTATTACTTCCAACAATCTGCATTATTATGAAACACTTACCTGCCATGTCTATAATTACAAACTCAGTTGATTCTAAGACATATTTTCTTGATTTATTTTTATTTGTAAATATTTGTCCTATGTCATATGCATTGAATTTTTTTATTTCAACTTGAAGCATAAGTATTTGTTTATTGAAATACAAAATAAAATCACGGAAATATTTTTACTTTGTTTCGCCACTTTTTCCAAAGTTTTTCAATGATCGGACAGAGTTACATGCATGCCATTTTCCGAATGAATTCAAAACAGCATTTATTAATGTAATATAGAATGGCAGGCAGAATGAAATCGGAGAAATTTTGCGTGTTTTTTATGCAACTTCCATTATTATTTAAAATATGAAGGGCTTGAGAAACATGCTTGCCATTTCCCAAATGAATTTGAAACAGCATTTATTGATGTAATACAAAATGGCAGGCAGAATAAAGTCAGAGAAATTTTGCCAATTTTTTATGCAACTTTTATTATTATTTAAAATATGAAGGGCTTAAGCAACATGCTTGCCATTGCCCATATGTATTTAAAACAGCATTTATTGATGTTATATAGAATGGCAGGCAGAATAAAGTCGGAGAAATTTTGCATGTTTTTTATGCAACTTTCATTATTATTTAAAATATGAAGGGCTTAAGCAACATGCATGCCATTCTAAATTTATAATTATTTCACTTCAAAATAAAGATTTTGCTCCATTTGAGGTAGTTTGAAATCACGGCAAATTGATGCAAAATTTATGCAAGATTACCCCCAAATTTCAAACCCTTGCGCCAACGAGGAATGCTTGCCAATTTTTTTACAAGAGTTTTATGACCAAAACTTCAATTCTTTTCATTGGCATGCAATTTGGGAACACGGCATTTTTCATATTTTTTTTCACAAGTTCATGCAACCCTTTGAGCCACTTGGGCTGTTGCGAATCGCTTGCCTTTCAGTATTTGGCTTCAGATTGATTTCAATTATTCTACATAACAAAGGCATGCAATATGATATCACGGAAAAAACCACTTTTTTTTCAGACCTTTAATTGGAATTTGAACTATGACCGGAAAGCGTGCATCGCTTAATAACATTTTTATCTTTCTTATTTAGAGGTAAATTATCAACCCTCAAAAAGGCAAGCGGTATAAAATCGGAGAACCCCACCTGTCACTAGCTCCCAGTCTATAAGTATTACCGAGACATCCGATGAGATGCACAGATTAGGCAATGGATCATTACATGATTCAACAAAAACACTATTAGAATGAACCGCAAATTTCTCAGCTATATCTAGTAGTTTAGTAAGCAACTCATCATTGAAGCTCATAGAAGATGGGAAAGATGATGTTTTCTTATGCGAGTTAACATAGTCCCAGATTTTTTTTGGATTAGTTATAAGAGAGTTTTCACAATCAGTTACATAATGAGCATACGCTTTTTTCAAATTCAACTTAATTTTAGCACGGAGCCGATTGTATTGAACACGATAACTAGAAACATTAGGAAATCTTCTATGCAACTTCAAGTAATGAACTCTTCTCCTAATATCAGCTCTAATCTCTGAAGTATACCATGACGGATATGTTAGTATTTATTTTATGTTAACAGGTACACAAGCATTGAACATAGAATATAGAATATCATAGAAAAACGAGCAGGCTGAATTAACATCGGAAAATTTACTTAATTGATCCCAGTTAAAAGTAGAAATTAATTTATGAAGTTTAACAAAATCAGCTTTCTTAAAATTAAATGTCTGAGACATCTCAAGATTATGATAATTAATTTTAGGTTCAATATTAACATATGTTGAGATTACTAAAGCAGGATGATGTATGTAATCAATATCGAACAGTGAATCATCACGTAACACCTCACAAGAAGTATTAGCTATGACTAAATCTAACAATCTGCCATTAATATTACATATAGTATTATAATTATTAGCAGCAAAATAATCACAAAAATTATTCATCAAAAGAACTCTATTATTTGAATTATTGATACCAAATTCCGGTATATTGAAATCTCCGATAATTAAAAATGAATTATCAAATGAAAATGGCAAACTATCAAAGAAATCAAAAACATTAATATAACAATCCAAGTTCATATTAGGTGGAATATAAATATTAAGAATAAAGATACTCTTATTACATAACATTACTCTACAACAGATGATATCAGCATTCGGTGGTAGTAAATCGGAGAAATCATCAAGATTAATATGAACAACATTTAAAGAGTTTTTAAATAGCATCAACACACCACCACCACGTGAGACATTGCATTGCACAAAATTTCTATCAGATCGAAAAACCGAGTACAAACTATCACAAATTTCAGCATCAAATACACTATCACTCAACCACGATTCACTGAAACAAAGAACATCATAGTCGAGGGGTGAAAGCGATGAACGTAGTTGACATAGTTTGGTGTTCAATCCCTGGGCATTTTGATAGAAAATCTTGATTCCTAAGCGACTGCTGGGTAGTGGAGATATTAGTTTTTTTTCAGTATTTTAGGAAAACCATTCTTGTAAGATATGAAGACGTCATCACCTTGCGATTTACGTAATTTATATTCATTCCACAAATTCTTGAACTGACGTTGTTGCATAGGGGTCTTATCAGAATTAATAAAAACGTTTTTCAACTCAGGAAAATTTCTTGCAGTTTTAGATAACTTAAGAAGTTTGGTAACATCATCAGAATTATCAAAACGTATTTTTATTAATCTCGGTTTAACATTATCAGTTGGTTTAGCTTGACCAAGTCTGTGAATCTTAGCAGTGGATAAGTCAATATTTGGGGCAATTGTCTTAATTATTTGGGACACCTTAACATGCAGATTTTCAGAGCAAGTTTCATCTATACCAGTAATAATAACATTATTCTGTCTAATTTGACGCTGGTGAATTTCATCAATTACAGATTCAATGATAATTTCTTGACTGGGTAGTTTATTATAGTCAGTAGTAATTTTTTGTTCAAGATTCGTGATTTTGGATTGCAAATCAAGGATCAATTTTTTAAGTGTAGATATTGAATCAATGTTATTAAAGCATGAATTGCAGAAGATCTTGATTGCTTTAACATTGGCTCTGGTAAGGCGTTTCAAGTCTTCAGAAGTCAAATCGACACAAACCATGTGAACTAAATTACGACATCCATCACATGAAATGGATTTTTCATTATCCTTTATGATTTTATCACAATTTGGACAAGATGACATTGCTGAATAAATGAAATCGAAAAAGCACGAAGTGGTATCTTCTTAGTTCACGGACAGAGACGTGAAGAATCGGAATTTACTTGAATAATTAAATACAGAAAACGTTAAAAATAATAACTGATTTACTCACAATAAATTGATCGAAATAAGTTCAATGGATATATAAATTCACGAAACGAAAGCACCAAACTGAGCACAAATACTTTATAATGTCACTAACCAATATTATTTGAAATAAATAAGTAAGCAAACAGTTCAAAAGAGCTAATGACTGAGAGCAACAATTCAACAACCAAATGAAGTAAACGTATACATATTCTTGTTGTTGATGATATGTCACTGACTGACGTAAAAATTGTATGAAAAATAAAATTAATAAAATTGTAACTAGTTTGAAATACGTTCTGGTTTCATAATAAAATTTCTACTGTGCATAAGCTACGTGAAAGTTCCTATAGTTTGACAAGTAATTTAAAAGTGCGTCTGTTATTTCTGTAGCTGCAAGTGTTTTGACATAAAATATCTGTCCGAATTTGGAAAATGAGTCTAGAGGGTTAAATATTTTCTATTTTCTAATGTCAGTGTGTCAATGTGTAACATGTCGAAAGGATATTTAGGGGTTGGTGTGAGATTGTCGGGGATTTGATATGAAGTTCTTTCATATTTGTTTTGCTGACAAATATCGCAATTGTTTATATATTTTTGAATGTCTAGAAACATTTTTGGCCAATAGAATCTACGTTTTAATTTTCGATAGGTTTCTAGTATACCTCTATGATTAGTTTTTCCCAAATGATAATTTTGAACAATTTCTAATTAGTCTTCGGGTGTAAGAATGTCTTCTAATACTTCTATACACTGAATAAATTTGTACGTATCTTTACTTAACATTTCTTGTAACACTTCATTTATAGGGATTATCAAGTCTTTATCGATTAAACAATAATAATTCACGTGATGTACGCAAAAATCTTTTATAGACTTAAATATTTCATCTTTTATATTGACGCCGCTTAAACTGATGATTAATCTTTGTTTCTGAGTGCCAAATAATTTTTTCAAAGTGCAATTTGTTTCAGCGTCATGTTTTTTGATAATAATTTGATTTTTGTTAACATTTATACATGTGTCCTTATATGATATTCCGTTAGTTTCATTTTCGTCTGCTGAATGTACCGTATTTGAATTTTCTTCGTCGATATTAGCTATTGTGCTTTCAGTTTCGTCGTTCATGATAATTTCTTCGCGAATTTTTTCGTGAATTACTAATTTCACATGAGTTTCTTTGAATATTTCTTGCAATAATTTTTTATCAAGGGGAAGGGAATTTTATCGCAACCGGAGCAAATTTTCGGCATATGTATTTCGAAAATATCGTTTTGGATTAAATAGTCCCGTAATTCTATTAAACATTGTTTTATATTATTTAGTGTGGGTTTATCATGATAATTTTGTTTTGTTACCAAATGGAATAATTTATATTTGTCGGAAATAGGTTGAATTAATAAACATCCGTTTCTACTATTCTTATTTATTAAATAATTCTTGCTATTGAAGTTTGCATCCACTTGTCTCCCAAATCCTGTGCCAAGTTTGAAGTCTTGTGAAATACAATGTACTAAATTTTGCGATTTTTCGAAAATATCATGTTGTGTTTTAAAAATTTGGAATTCAGGTCTTATTCTTGAAAGTGCATCAGCATTTGAATTCAAAGTACCTTTCTTGTATTCTATATCGTAGTTATATTCATCCAATTTTTTTCGTCATCGCATTAATTTCGAATTTGGATCTTTTAGACTCATCAGCCATGTTAAAGGTCGATGGTCTGTACGAATTTCAAATTTTGTTCCATATATGTATGGCCTAAAATATTTCACGGCCCAAGCAATTCCCAATAATTCTTTCTCTAAAGTGCTATAATTGATTTCATGATCATTCAATGTTCTTGATGCGTAAGCAATGGGCATATCTTTACCGTTAATGTTTTGGCTCAAAACTGCACCGATAGCAAAGTTACTCGCGTCAGTGGTAACAATAAACTGTTTCTCAAAATCCGGGTATTGTAAAATAGGAGCATTGATCAATAAATTTTTACCATCGTTGAAACTTTGTCTATATTCATCATTATTTATATTTACTATTTGTCCTTTCTTCAAATATCTGGTTATAGGTTTAGTGAGCTTCGCGAAATTTGGAATAAATTTTCTATAATACCCTAAAAGGCCTGAAAATTGTTTTATTTCCTACTGTGTCTTGGGAATGGGGAAATTTTTCACTGCCTCGATCTTTGCTGAATTTGGTTTTATACCGTCCTGTGAAACTACATGACCGAGAAAAGCTACTTCTTTGCGCATAAACTCTGATTTATCTAACTGGATTTTTAAATTATATTCTTTTAATTTCGAAAATATTTTACGGATGTTTTGGCAATGCTTTTGAAGTGATGTCCCTATTATTATGATATCGTTCAAGTATACAAGACATATCTTATTTATATATTCTCTCAAAACATAATTCATTAATCTCTGGAACGTAGCTGGAGCGTTTTTTAAACCAAAAGGCATGCGGGTGAATTCAAAATGTCCTTTATCTGTACAAAAAGCTGTTTTTGAAATAAAATCTGGGTGCATTTTGATTTGATGAAATCCAGAAGTTAAATCTAATGTGGTGTAATATATGTTTTTGCCTAATTTATCTGATATTTCTGAAATATTTAGAATCGGAAATTTATCGTCAATTGTTTTTGAATTAACCTTTCGATAATCAATGACCATTCTGAATTTTCTTCTTCCGGAGGCGTCTGCTTTCTTCTCAACAAGCCAGACTGGAGAACACCACGGCGAGTGGCTCTCTTGGATTATTTTGTTCTCTAATAAATCCTCAATTTGATTATTGATTTCTTTTTTATAAACTTCCGGGTAACGGTATGGTCTTGCATAAATAGGCGTGTCATTTTTAGTAATAATTTTTTGTTGAACGACATCCGTAGGTGTTAAAATCTCATTTGCTCTTGGAATAATATTCTCATATTTCTTTAATAATTTATAAAGCTCGTTTTTCTCTTCTGAGATCAAATGTTCGGCTTTAATTTTTATTTCTTCAATACTATTAACAGAATTTTGATTATCAAAATACTGCAATTTATATTTTTTGTTTTGGATTGTAATCGCGTTGATACTGAAATCAATTTTCACTCGCATTTCAATCATGGTTGGCAAACTGAGTAGTAAATTAAACTGACTATGAAAATCATGTAAATAGAATTTCAAATCTTTACCTTCGAACTGCAGGATGACATATTCGTTTCCGCTGTGTTCTCCGACAGCAGTTTTGAAATTAAAGTTTTCTTTGTGAATTTTGAATTTATTTTTATTTTTATGAACGTAAGTTTCACAAATTGAATTGATGGTAGAACCAGTGTCGATCAACATGTAATAATCTCTCATTTTCAGGAATGATAATCGAGAGTCTAGAAAAATGTTCAAGATTTCTCGTGGATATTCGGAGGGTTCTCTAAAAAATATTCGTCGTCGCGTGTATTTTCAATTTCGTGGTTATTTTCTAGAATTTCCTCAGTAAAATTGTCGCAACTGTGTTCATTTGAGTTTTCGAGATCATAATCAATATTTTCGTCGGAGTTTTCTGTATTATTTATTTCTTCAACAATATAATTTGGCTGATACGCTCCGAACTGTCTATTTTGTTGCGTGAAATAGTTGCTAGGGCCTAGTCTGGGTTGGAATGACTGTCTCGTTTGTGTAGACATAGGAGTTAGTTGAACCCTTTGAGCATTTTTGACTTGTTGCTTAGAAGCAAATCTTTGGTTATTGGACAAGTTTTTATTATGGATATTTATCGGTCCAGTCGAGAAGCTTGTACCGGGAAATCTTCGAGGAGGAATGTTTGATAAATGTCTAGTTACGGTATTAGTGATAGGTTTGTTGATTGTATTTGTATTGATCTTTGATTTTAAATATTGAAAGTCATTTTATAATAACGTTTCTACGTCCGCTAAGTTCTGTGGATTCCTAGTTGCTAGGTTATTTCTGTATGGATCGCTGATAGTGGAAATAAAATTATTTATGATCAATTTTCCAGCGAATCTTATAGTTACAAGTTTAGTGCCTGGATCATTTTCTTCTATACTTATTCTAGATTTAAAACTGAGGAATTTCTCCTTCGTGGTTTCTAGCAATTTGTATGGATTTCTAATATTTTGTATTTTCAAAATTTCATTAATAATTGTGACCGAATTTGTTTTATCTTTGAAGTTACTTACTAAATGTGAACGTAATTCGTTCCAGTTGGTGAAATGGAGATCTTCCATACTATCTAATGCTTTATCAGTAATTTTATTTTTAATGTTCAAAAATGTAATTGATTCGTCAAAATCATCTAACGGTGGATTTAACGTGCCAAAGGGATCCTGAACTGTATTTACTGCGTTAATAAAGTCACCTAATTCATTTGGATCGCCATTGTATGTTGGAATTGAATCTAGGGCAAAATTAATTTTTCCGGTTCTATTATCCATTACTGCTGGATTATAAGTAATAACGTTTCCAATTTCTAGAATTGATTCTAACAACGCCGTATAATCTTCCAGTTTGAATATTCATATTATTTATTCTTATATTCGCAATAAAATATTCCTTTTACTTATAATTACTAAGAATTAATAAGTTAGTAAATAAATGTGTGTAGTGCATTAAAAGTGGCTCTGTGCCGGAGCTCGGTTACTGTCTTAACGGCGTTGGCCGTTCAGGAAACCCCTGTGTATTTTGTTGTTAGTAAATAATATTCTATTTTATTAATAATATATTTTTATATATTATTTTGTAAATAGTTTTTTCCACTTACAATGATATTATGCTTAAGCCCGCCGCACACGGGGCAATTTTCCATGCAATTTTGTTCACTTAATTTGCAGCAAATTTTCTTGCGCACTGGGTCACTTTGAGGTACACTTAGTGTGACACTTATTCTCGCATCACACGATGCAAGCTGCGCCACTCATTCTAACACTAAAACGTAGACTTGGTAGATTTTCACATTACAAGTATGGATGTTGCCGAAACTAATCGTCAGAGGAGAGCAGGAGCATTTGCTGCAGTTATAGCTTGCGAATTACGAGACAGAAAAAAAAGAAGAAAAAACTTTGGTCAAGAGAGTGATTTTTGAGAAGGAATCAAGGCCGCAGAGTTTTCAACATTTTGTTTGACGAGCTAGTAGGGTGTATACCAAACGTGAAAAACCTGGAAATGTCAGGGAATTTAGATAAACTAGAAATGTCATGGAATCGTCAGGAAATCTCTGATATTTGTCTGGAAAAAATACATCATAGGATATTTATGCATTATTACTCATACAAGTATATTTTCACTCTTCAAGATACTAGGGCCATCTGTGCAAATCTATAAGTCTTCCAGATCTCTAAATTCATGAAAAAAATTTTGATTAAATTACATTTATTTTTGTCGATTAATGTAAATTCGTTCATGATAACAAATTCGTTGCGATTTTGATTTAAATTCATAGATTTATAGGGTTCACACAGAATTGCAGCATTAATCTGTGATTATATGTAAGCTTGTATCAAACTTTTGTTTTTTACTGTCTGGAATTTTATTTAAAATAACCTTGAAAACCTGGAAGTCAGGGAATTTTCATTAAATTTTCTGGTATACACCCTGAGTTAGGGTACGTAAACATTACCTAATTTCCACAAACCATAATTTTCACTTATTTGTATCTTGAAATACCACAAAACACAATGTACTAATGAGGCACAGCATTCTGATGCGACATACAACTCAGTGATGTAATCACGTGATTTCGTCGTCTGCTTTGATTGGCTGTGGACAGCAGTCAGTGGCGCAGCAAGTGCGAAAAATAGCACCGAACCTATCTTGAAAAACAAGTCTCGTGGTAAGTCTAGTACCCCGCATCGCACCAAATTTCTTGCATCGGAGCAAGCGTGGCACCCAGTGCGGCGCCAAGTGAACAAAATTGCTTGAAAAATTGCATCGTGTGCGGCGAGCTTTACTAACACTGCGAAAGTCTGCATTGGAATAAGACACTCGCTGACTCGGTTTACGGGATCTGAGCGGTGTTGTTTTTCCGGAGGATAACGGACCTGGCTCTTGTTTTGCGGGCTCTGTGGTACGGAGTTCTATGTACTGTCGTTTCGGCTTGGAAGACCTGGGGCTCTGCTTCTAGTGGCTCTGTAGGCTCTTCTTATAATATTTGTATGTGGATATTCGTAGTTAATGGCAGAAACCAAAAAGCGATGATAATAACGAATTGAACATTTTACAAGTTTTCGATCAGCTACTTTTCTACGATTCCTACCGACTGCGCCAGTTAAGTAATAGCAACCAAGAATTTGGTTTTTAGAAAAGATTTATTTTACTGAATGACTGTTGACAAAGAACTAAACTTGTTACATGTTGTTTTACAGTATTTATACATAATAAATGATGAGTAAGAGAATGGAATCGTCTTACAACTTTAAGCATACATAACTTGTGCGTCCTTTTAAAGCAGAAGTGGGGCAGCAACTCCGGATGTAACAGGCAGTATTCATGACTTCTGCCCAAAACGAGTAGCCAAGCTTGGATTGAAGCAGCAGACACCGAGTCATTTCCATTAATGTTTGGTTGAGTCTTTCTGCCACTCCATTCTGCTCTGGATTGTTTGGTACAGTTAAACGACGCTGAATCCCTGATTTTCTCAACAATTCATCAAATTGACAATTTACATACTCAGTACGATTATCTGATTGTAGAAACTTGATCTTTCTTCCAAATTGCGTCTCAGTGGTGTTTTTAAAGTCCACGAAATTTTCGCAAACTTCATTGTTATGATGAATAAATTTAACTACACACCAACGTGATGCATCATCAATAAATGTAACAACATACCTGGCGCCATCGTTGGATGTCGTCTCCATAGGACCACAGACGTCCGAGTGTATGATCTCACCAGGCTCTGTTTCTCTCATGGACTTCTTCCAAACATATATTGCAGTCGAGTTTTTCATCTAGATCAACAATCTGTAATCCTCGAACTGCTCCGCCCTTGAGAGCGCCCTCAATCACTATCACTGCATCACAGTTTTTCGTTTGATGAAACTGTCAAAGCACTCACGTCTGAGTTAATCGTTGTATGAAGTGACGTGTTTTCAATTCTCTTGTGAACATTTTTTGTATCCAACCGACATTCCGACGCCTTGTGACCTTTCTTCTTGCATCTGTAGCGCGTATTGCGTTTTCTGATTTATCGAAATTTTTATGATTACGAAACTTGTTGGAATTGCCCGCGATCATCGCGCTTTGCACAACACTCTTTTGATTGCTAGATTTCGCGTTACTTTCTTCAGTAATTTTGATCCGTAACGATTCCGGCAAAGGAAGCTCGTCACGAGACTTAATCGCGATTCGAAAACTCTCAAAATCAGATGGAAGACTGTACAGAAGGAGTATCGATAAGAGATCGTCATTTATTGCCCCGTCCATGTCTTTCAGTCGATCCACTGCATCAAAAAACGCGCGTAAATGGTTACGAATGTCATCTCCGTCTTGCATACGTTACAATACGATTTGTTCAAGCAAGTTTGATTTCCGCGCAGGCCCTTTTGACTGGTACACAGACTGCAGTTAATGCCAAAGTTCTTTGGAAGTAGTGCAATCCTTCACCTGCTTCAGTTCTGATGCATGAATTGCCAGAAGAATATCTGACATGGCTTTACTGTCCCGTTCCCCCCATTCCAGTGCTGCCGCAGTCTGCTCTGCTCTGTATTTCACCTTGACGCCGCTCACATAGTCCCAAGCATCATTTTTAATCAACAGTCCCCTCATGTGGATCTTCCACGTATCGAAATTATCTTTCATAAGCATGTCGATTCGCGTCGTGGTATTGAAGGCCATTTTCACAGCATGGAATTATCCAACTTTTTGAACCGAAACTAAACTGTGTGTTTTTTAAAGTCTCGCCCGATTCGTGCTTTTTCACCTCTCAATTTTCACATCACGATACGCGCATCCTGGGCCCATAACCAATTGAGGTTGGTAGATCACGCGAATTAAATATGAGAGTTTAAATTTGAACAACGAACTATTAGTCTAAGAGCCAGTGTTCCCCAGACTTACAGTATAGTAACAAACTCCATATTAATGCTAGGTATACTATTTCACTTGCCGTAGATGGAATGGGGATTAATTATTCCCATCAACGGTTCCTTCGGGCGTGACCAGAAGTCGAGAAACATCAAAATTGACTTTCAAAACGTGATCAAAGCATGTCTGCCGTTCTGATATCATGAAATATATAATTTTTTTCGTAGAAAAGTTCAATAGCAGACACCTACTTCGGTTCCTACTATATTTTACAGAATTTGAAAGCTTCTGAAATTTTATACAAATTGGCGTTATTTCAGCAAAGCTGAAAATTATATATGTTATTTATATCATTGTTATATACATATATTCACGAAATCAGACACATAGGGCGGCTCTGACATGTGGACAGACCACATAATAGTTTCTCAGTCGTGCTAATAATAATAGTAATAATAATAATAGTAATAATAATAATAATAATGATGATGATGATGAATCTATTTGCCATCCGGGATTTTCCCGATACAAATAGCAGTTCATAGAAATTTTAATATATACCAAATAAACATATATAAAAAAGTAAATCTACATAATTATACATCTATTATAAATGATCGGATCTTCAAAGCATTACTTATGAAAAAGCACACTTTTTTGGCCTGTTCGATAGATGTAACATCAAGTACAGCATACAGGGAATTTGTAAGTTCTGATAAATAATAGTTTCTCGGGTTTTTGTAAGCTGGGCAAGAGAAAAAAATACGCTGTAGATCTTCTTGCTCATTAAGACAGCAAATGTTGCATATATCAGATGGATTAATTTTGTAGTACGTATGATTGGCTGTGATGTAGATACACATTGAATTTGATGTACGAAGCTGGTTAATAATTCAAGTGAAATTTATATTCAAATTGAGAGTCAAATAAGGGTATGGACCATTATATATACCAAAGTTTTTATATAACTGACAAAAATTGGAGTTCTTCACACTGCTTGTGTCCATTGCTTCCAAAAGTTATTCGTATTTATGTAATATGAACTCGGTATTTTTCTCCAAATATTTTGGGTCTTGTGCTGTCCAAATATCATTACAGTCTATCATCTCAAATTCGTTGCCTAACTTGAGACACCCAATTTTATCTAACGTTATTATTATACGGTGATTTTTCTGATTGAAATAGAGCAGTGTAACACATTTCCGGATATCTATGATTTTGCATTTTCTAAAGCTTCAATAATCATCCAATAACCAATTTGAAGACTTGGTAAGATA
This sequence comes from Dromius quadrimaculatus, assembly GCA_963989225.1. NCBI lineage: Eukaryota > Metazoa > Arthropoda > Insecta > Coleoptera > Carabidae > Dromius > Dromius quadrimaculatus. Next base: position 27,628,059 of record OZ022331.1, on the reverse strand, counting down.
TCTTCACGATTTCAACTTCAATTCGTATGATATAATTGGGAGTATTTCTATGCAAATAAAGTAGATTCTTGAAAAAACTTATTTAAGCTTTCTCAAGTGCATCAAGATATCTTAAGCTCCATATAGCAGAACTGTATAAAAGTGTGCTCATTGCGATTGCATCGTATAATTTGACGGTGGTCATCCAATTCTTATTTTTTGATCTAACTAATATGTTGCGAACAGTTGCTGTTGCGATATTTGTCTTGGATATTGCGTTTTTTGTCGCTTCCAGAAAAAACGGAGAACTAGAAATAGGAATACCAAGATATATGTACTTATTTGTCATTTTCAGTACACTAGAATTGTGATGAAAGTTGGGTAAATTGGAGGTGCCGCCACGATGAAATCTCATTACTTCTGATTTATCCGTATTTACTGTCAAATTTTTCAATTCACAATATTCGGCCAAGATATTCAATTTCCGCTGCACATCAGTCGGTGAATTGGCAAATATAGCAAGATCGTCTGCGTTAAGTAGAAGTAAAATGTCATCTTTTCCATTAATAAAGAGTCCTTGAACTCCTTGTGATGTAATATATTAGGTAGCTTTGGTTGTTCTGTTGTTATAAATAACAAGATTTGTTGAATGTCATTTTCTGTATGAAATTATAAAATAATATAATCATGTACTATATGTACTAATAAATATATGTAAACAGTAAAGTATTACATGGTGTCAGAAGTAAAAACGAGGTGAGAACTTTAATAACAATAAAAAATTTTCAAATTAATATGAATACATCATTCAAACCCCCGACTGACCTCAATTTAAATGAAAATGCTGTTGATAATTGGAAAAGTTTCAAGCAACGATTTGACATTATTATAAAAGCTACTGGTCTAACAAAAGCGGATGAAGAACGCAAGGTAGCAATGTTTTTGAACTGTATTGGTGAAAATGCACTTGATGTTTATAACACGTTCACCATAAGTGACAAGACTGGTGAAACTCTAACTCTTAATCATGTGTGTGAGGCTTTTGATGATTATGTAAAACCAAGAAGCAATGTAGTAATTGAGCGTCATAAATTTTTCACTCGTATTCAACAAAATGGTGAACCATTTGATAATTTTTTAAATGAGTTAAAGAAATTAGTTAAAAGTTGCGATTTTGGTGAACAAGAAGATTCTCTACTTAGAGACAGGATTGTTATTGCTATTAAAGATGAAGGACTTCAAGAACAATTGCTAAGGGATCCTGAGCTTACTTTGAAGAAGACAATAGATAGTTGCCGAGCCGCTGAAATAAGTAAGAGTCAACAGAGGACAATTAGACAGCAGTTTGAAGTGACAGTTCCAATGAACGTGGATGCTATCAAGAAAAAAAACAAGAATGAAGACAAAATAGGGAAGAAGAATTCTTCGAATACAGGAAGTGATGAAAAATATGACTGTAGGAAATGTGGATATAAACATAAAAAAGCTAGCTGTCCAGCTTTCGGTAAAGTATGCAATAAATGCGGTAAAACAAATCACTTTGCTGTAGGATGTTTCTTCAATAAGAAAGCAAATGTAAATGAGGTAGAAACTTATGAAGTAAGTGACTTTTTTGTAGATGAAATACAGAACAATTTGTCCAATAAATGCTGGAAAGAGACAATAACGATTGAAGACAAATTAGTTCATTTTAAGCTGGATACAGGGGCAGATTGTAATATTTTGCCAATTAAAATTTTTAAAGAAATTAAATTCAGCAAAAAACCAATGATAAATAAAGTTGATGTTACACTTGAGAGTTACTTTAAAGAAAAACGAAAAGCCAAAGGTTCTGTAATTCTAGATTGTCATTTGAATAATTTAGTTTGGCATGTTAAATTTATCTTATTGGATACTGATAGTTCGCCAATACTTGGTAGGAATGCATGCAATAAGATGAATCTGTTAGCAAGAAATAAGCCGACTGCTAGTGAAGTTTTAACTGATAATATTGTAAATGAATTAGTTGTAAATGAAACTGAAAAGTCAGAGTTTATTAAGAAAAACAAAACGCTTTTCAATGGTATTGGAACTTATCCTGTTGAATATAATATAGTATTAAAAGATAATTCAATACCTGTTGTTAATTCGTGTAGAAGAGTTCCATTAGCAATAAAAGATAGACTCAAAAATACACTAGATAATTTAGAACAAAGAGGGATGATTAAAAAAGTTGATTATGCAACAGATTGGGTGAATAATATGACCATTGTTGAAAAACCTAATGGATCACTAAGAATTTGTTTAGATCCAATGCACTTAAATAAATGTTTGAAACAAGAGAAGTTCCCGATACCAACACTTGAGGAGTTGAGCACTGCCCTGGCAGGTAAAAAAAATTTATTCTGTTTTAGATATGAAAGATGGGTTTCATCAAATAAAACTCAGTAAGAAAAGTAGTGATATTTGCACATTTATCACACCATTCGGTAAATATAAGTATTTAAGACTACCTTTTGGTTTGTGCACAGCTCCTGAGGTGTTTCAAAGAGCAAATATGCAAATATTTGGCGATATAGACAATGTAAGAATTTATTTTGATGATTTAATTGTTGCAGCATCAAATAGTCAGGAACATGATGAAACATTGGCAAAAGTTCTTGAAAGAGCTGAAAAATATAATGTACGCTTTAATGTAGCTAAATTGCAATATTAGAGAAGACAGGTGAAATATCTAGGTATGTTATTTAATGAGCAAGGTTTAAAGCCAGATTTGTCACAAGTTGAATCAGTTAAAGCCTTAAAAAACCCTAATAATAAGAAAGAATTACAGAGTATTCTGGGTATGGTTAATTATTTTTCCAAATTTGTTCCTAATGCAACTGAATTAACTTCTTCACTAAGAGAATTGACAAAAAACAGTGCAGAGTGGCTCTGGACGTCTGATCATACTGAATGCCTAAATAAAATTAAACAAGCTATTTGTAATGCCCCTACTTTAAAGTTATTTGATGTAAATGCACCAGTGACTGTTCAGTGCGATGCATCAAAAAATGGCGTGGGAGCTTGTTTGTTACAGGATAATAGACCAGTTTCATTTGTGTCACGAAGCTTAAATTCTGCTGAAGTAAATTATTCGCAAATTGAAAAAGAGATGCTTGCAATTTGTTTTGCTCTTCAAAAGTTTCATCAATTTGTGTATGGTAGAGAAATTAAAGTTCAAACAGATCACTTACCACTTGTATCAATAATTGAGAAAGATGTGCATAAGGTAACTGCTCGGTTGCAAAGATTAAAACTTAAACTCTTAAAGTATAGAATTAATATTGAGCACTTACCGGGCAAAGATATGTTAGTAGCAGATTTATTGTCTAGGTCTTACTTAAATGTGACAGAACCTGAGGATGAGACTAAATGAGATGGTTCATAGTTTAAATACAGAGGTGGCTATGAGTAAAAACAAAATATGTCAGTTTCAAAAGGCGATAGATGATGATCAAGTTATGAAAACATTAAGGTTTTATACATTGGAAGGATGGCCAGAAAAGAATAAAATTGATAATGTTTTCAAAATATTTTGGGGAATGAGGGATGATATAACAGTTCATAATAATATGCTTTTTATTCATGATAAAATCATTGTACCATTTTCTTTAAGATTAGAAATGATGCAGCTAGCACATATGCCACATTTTGGAATAGAAAAAACAAAGAAAAGATTAAGATCACTTTTCTACTGGCCAAAACTTAACGCTGATGTCGATGATTTTATTGCGCGATGTAAAGTTTGTGAAAAATTCAGCAGAGCGAATATAAAAGAGCCTTTAATTTCACATGATGTTCCTAATTTACCTTTTGAAAAAATTGGTATTGATATTTTTGAATTCCAAGGAAGTAGTTACTTAGCTTTAATGGATTATTATTCCAAGTGGTTGGAAATTTGTTTGTTGAAAACTAAAACAGCGAATGAAGTTATTTCTAAGTTGATAACAATTTTTTCCACACATGGTATTCCCAAACGAATAATAAGTGATAACATGCCATTTTCAAGTTATGAATTCAAGCAATTTGCTAATAATTGGTCAATAGAAATTATTACTTCAAGTCCCCACTACCCTAAGTCAAATGGACTAGCAGAAAAAGCAGTGGGCATTTCGAAGTCAATTCTAAAGAAGGCGGGAGAAAGTAATACTAATACGGAAGCTGCTTTGCTGGAGTATAGAAATCTACCTATCTCAGGTATGAATGTCTCTCCCTCAGAGTTACTCATGTCAAGGAAATTGAGAACTACTTTGCCAATTGTTAAGTCACAGTTAATTCCTAAGGTATTTGATGCCAAATGTTTGCTAACTGCTAGGCAAAGAAGACAAAGTTTGTATTACAACAAAAATGCTCATAAAAGAGACTGTTTTCAACCAGGCCAAAATGTAGTTATTAGAGATCAAAGTAATTGGAAGCCAGCCACAATTATAAATAAAGCAAATACTCCTAGGTCTTATACATTGTTTAATGATAGAGGCCATTTAATAAGGCGAAATTCTTTTCATATAAAAAAAACATTTAATAAAGAAGTTATCCCAAATAAAAACAAAGTTGACAACAGTCCCTACAACGATTTAGATGTTAAGAGTTCAGTTCCTAATGTTGTGTCAACTGAAATACCTAATACTGGTAACAATAGAATTGTAACCCGAAGTGGAAGGGTCATACATAGACCTAAGTATCTAGATGATTATGTAACAGAATAAGTTGTTGTGTTTAAGAGGAGAAATGTGATGTAATATATTAGGTAGCTTTGGTTGTTCTGTTGTTATAAATAACAAGATTTGTTGAATGTCATTTTCTGTATGAAATTATAAAATAATATAATCATGTACTATATGTACTAATAAATATATGTAAACAGTAAAGTATTACACTCCTTTCGATATAATTTTCAATATCACTGATAAATAAACTAAATAAAATCGGACTCAACGATTCACCCTGTAATACTCCTTCCGTAATTTCGAAATTTTTAGAATAAGAATAATTTTGAAGTCTTACTTTCATGGATGCCTTATCATACAGATATTTCACGATACGGATGAGCCTAGAGCTTACCCCAAGGTTATATAGATAGTGCCAAAGTAATTTATGCGTGAAAAAGTCGAAAGCTCGCTTCAAATCAACGAAAATAGCATAAACTGAATTTTTCCCACGTTTCAATTGCAATTGCACTACAGCACTCAACACTGTCTGGAAGGGCTGAAGATATATCTGTCCATATTTCGAGTCTCTCAAGAATAATTTGTGTGAAAATTTTCAGCAAACTGTTAAGTATGGCAATACCTCTATAATTAGATGGATTATGCTTATCACCTTTCTTATGTAGCATGAACATTTCAACTTGTGTTCACCGGTAAGGAATGGATCCAGAGCTCCAAATCTCATTGAAAAGGAACGTAAGATAGAGCAACCAATTTTCAGGGAGATTTTTGAAAAACTCATTGCTAATTGCATCCAGGCCTGGTGCTTTGCCATCCTTAGATTTGTTGATGGAACGGCAGACCTCATAGCTCGTGATTTTGGGATCCAGAATTTGATTGAATACATCGAAGTAGGTAGTATCGTCAATGATTCGTTCAGTGCATAAGTTGTCGTAAAAATTTTCCCAGACGTCTCTATCTAGGATATTAGCATTATTTCTTTCTCTAAATTTATTAATTGTGTTCCAGAACATTTTACTATTATTCACATTACGGAGAAATACTATAATGCTGTTATTATATTCATATTTCTTACTTTTTATTAATGATTTGTAATAGTTTTTTGAGAGTAAATAGCTATTTTTATCGGTCTCGTCAAATCCAGTGGACCTACATAGCCTGAGATTTTTTCTCACAATTTTGTATTGATCTTTGCAATCTTGATCGTACCAAGGCTTATTACGATTGTAGTTGGTTGGGATTGAGCATGCTGCAACGTACATATTAAGGGGTGTGCCGACAGTGATAATAGAATCAATTAGATTTTCGTATAATGCGTCTGGGGATCCAGTGATATTCTGTAAACTTACACTGGGCAAGTTTTGCATAGTATTATAATAATTTATTTTCAAGTTGTCGTCCCATTTCAGTCTACCTAACTGACCAGCTTGCAGATGAGGGAGCTTTTTTATTATTGGAATGTCTAAAATTAAATTCACTGGAAAATGATCGGAGCAAAATATGTTCTCAGAAACCAACAAATCTTTCATGAATGAAACACTTAGATAATTACACCAAATTGAATCTATAGTACTGTTTCCATTCGTATTGGAGAATGTAAATTGTGCGGGATAGTCACTTTGCGTCCTGCCGTTCAAAAGAATGAAGTTATTTTCTTCCATATAATTTGTGAATATTCGGCCCCTGTTGTTGATAATCTTGTCCTTTAATGAACGTGTTGAATGTAGGTTGGATTGGAATAGCATTTTGGAATCTAGTTCATTCGGATCACCAACTCTACAATTAAAATCTCCCCCTTATATCCAGCAAACGTTATTAAATTTGTTTGATAATTCGTGCAATGTTAGATTTAGAAGATCTAAAGCATATTTTATAGAGATATCTGAATTAAAGTAAATAAGACCTACAATGGCATTAAAAGACTTATATTGAATATGAATAAATAGCCAGTTCTCACATTTGGCGATACAGTCACAATTTAAAGTAGAATCCATGTAAATCACAAGACCACCACTAGCACGACCTCTACTCTTACCACGAACCGCGTTTGAGGAGAACATATAAAACTGTGCCATACTGCTTATTGAACATGGTTCACATTCCAATCAAGTTTCACATAAACATATTATATTGCTAGTACATAGATTATTTATATTATTATTGAAATTTTTAAACCCTTGACAGTTCCAAAAAATTAAATTAGGATTATTCTTGACTGACCGTTCGTGCATCATTTTGTTTTCGCAGCTCTCATTAGGGTTGGCTGGTTTTTCAGCAATTTCGTTGCTGACCTCAAAAAAAAAGAATGCATTGTTGATTGCCCAGAGGTTGAAGCATTGGAAGTTAATGGCTTGGAAGCTGACACATTGGACACTGGCATATTAGCAGGAGAAATTTGTTGGAAAGTACCTCTTTTGTTATTTGGAGTAGTATTGACATTTGGAGTTTCCTCGGTATCTCTATAATTCTCAATTTAAAAACTTGGAATATCTGACATAGAAAGAGATTTTCTCCTTTTCTCACTCAAAGTAATCTCTTCGTTTTGTAAATCATTCACAGAATAACATTCATTATTTACCCATAGATTATATCCTTTTATGTATGCTTTGAGTCCCTTTTTTCCAGCATCGAATAGAAATTTCTTCAAAACATTCAATTTTCTTCTCTTGTCTTTATTGAGATCTTCTTCAATGTGGATTCCAGTACCTTTTAGCAGTTTTCTTGCATCTAGCAGTTCCTCTTTTCTTCTTTCCGATGATAACAATATAAGAATTGGTCTTTTCGGGCCAGTTTTACCGAGTCTTATACATTTGTCTTCGAAATAGACAAAGATATTTTCAATCTTCCCTTTATAATATCGACTAGAGAAGCTGTACTTGTTCCAACAGAATCATCATCACCTTCAGCGATGCCATAAATAACTAAATTTTTTGCTTTCATTCTTTTTTCCCAGTGACCTCTAATCATATATGGACCGGAAAGTAGGCTAGTATGCGTGGCTCCAAAATTATGGTATGCAACCATGCACAAATGGAGAGAGGCTATCTCTTTCTAATGCAGCTCTCAAAATGTTTTCTTTGAGTTCTGCAGTAATGTAATTTTTCCATTAAAAAATGAATAATGAATTAAAACTACGTTATACCATATCATGAATAGAAAAATATAAGAAAAATATTATTTATTATAAATATAATTGAATACAGATGGTTTGTCATAAATAGAACTTATTTTACTAATCTCACAAATTTACATTTATTAAACATTAGAATATAGAATTGATTTTGTTAATTCCGATCTCACAGTTGCCTTATTTCTCTGCAAATTTAATTTTTTTTTTGACATAATATTTGCAATGAATATTGAGGAACATTTCTCAAACTTTTTCAATTTTTTGTATTTCGTAAATGTCCTCTCCTAATTTTTAAATGTTAACGTCTCTAGGAGTAAATAAAACCAATCTCGTTGTAAAATATTCTACACAAGTCACCATCTTAAATGTTCACGTAAACTCACAAGTTGAAAACAATGCACAACAATAAGGCCCAATTGCATAAAGCGTCATTAACTCTCATCATATTGGCAAATATTTGATCACGTGTTTCCAACCTGATTTTTTTGACAGTTAAATAGAAGTTATGATATTCTCCTGTATAGTTTTACAACAATAACAATTTTAAATCGTCCTCTAAACGTGAGAAACAAGTTAATTATTCAGGCGATCTATTTTTTTCCAGATAAACGTCATTAAAAAGTTTAGTTATTAGCATGTTAACTGACGCCTATTAATTCGATTTTTTATCGATGCTTATCTGGAAAAAAACAAATCACGTGAATAATTAACTTGTTTCCAACGTTCAAATGACGATTTCAAATTGTACTTGTTGTAAAATTATATATAAGAATATCATAGCTTCTATTTATATGTCAAAAAAATAAGGTTAGAAGCACGTGATCAAATATTTGACTATGTAATTAAAGTTAATAATGCTTCATGCAACTGGGCCTAAGACTTTCAACTTATCAGATCCCGCACGCCTATGATACAGATAAGGAATGATTCTACCCAAGAAAAGTAGTCCACTTGACGCCTCTGGTTGCGCTGAGCTGATTTACAGAGCATGCGCCGTTGTTGCGTTAAAAGGTGTGTTTCTTCGAGCAATCTAACTGATCTAAGTCTTCATGATTAAGTGAATCATGTTTCTTTGGTCGTTATTCGTTATCCCCACTTCTTCACTTTTTGATCACAAAGTGACAATTCCCTTACCCTTCTGAATCGGACTTTTTGCATGTTCACAATGATTGCAATAACAGAATCTGTGTAAATTTGAAACATGGCGGATAGACCACAACAAGAAAATCGTTGGTAAAACAATAAATGCACATCCCGCATCTAATATGAAGGGATGAATATACGAATAATCATGCAATAATAAATAGTTCTTGAAAAACAAACTATTTAATGAATTATAATAAAAGTCAATACTGAAAATTTCTGATATTTTAACCAATTACAAGAGAAAATATCGTCAAAAATCATAGTTATAGAATATATTTTTAAAAACGAATATATAAATACTCTCAAATCAAAATATGACCCATGATTCGTAGTTAGTTGTTTTCTTGTTTCAAAAAATAATCATGATTCATATACAGCGAATATGATCCTGAGATTCACAGTATGATTGTCGAAGAAACACGCCTTAGCCTGTAAAAAGGATGAACTCTCTTCAATGACATTTCGCTGGAGCCAGCCCCTTATATGTTGGAAGTATACAGCTTTCCAGTCCATTATATATAGAGGTCACTGTTTTTTCCAGATAAGTGATATTTTTGCTTTGCTCTTGAACAATTTTCTGTAATTCGTTATTTTCTAATTTAAGACCACTAACTTCACTTTCTAAATTTTGGACTTTTTCATTGGTTGCAGTAATTGCAACGAGCAATTCATTTTTAGAATGTTCTATATAGGACTTTGTTTCGTTTTTACATTCTTCAATTAGTTTTGCTAATTTATCAAAATCCATTTTATCAGTTTTTCGGAATATTTTTTAATAGTGTGTGTATATATATTTATTTATTTTTTATTATACAGTTGCGAACACTGCTAGCAAATAATAACAGACGTGCGCGCAAATGTTTAATTAAGGGCGGATGCACAATAGCCCTAGAACTAGAACTAGAACGGTAACGGAAAGCTATCGAGAACGACAACGGGAACGTAAACGCCGACCAGATGCACAATTGCAGCACGCGAAAGACCGAGAACACTGTTTTGACAGATAACCCGACTTTTTATATAGTTATTTGAATATTCTTAAACATGGATGACGGAGAGTTGCAGGTTTTCATGGCATTTTCAATACTTTTTTATAATTATCTACAGTTAGAAAATCAAAACAGGAGGTACGATGATGCACATTCCATAAAACTCTTTATTGAATCAAAATTTGTTCTCTAGGTGCTGGATTAGACCAATTAATCTTGAAAGAATTACAAGAGGAACATTCGTAAACATATTCAGGCATATGAAGGAAGCTGACCATGAAATGTTCTTTGAATATACCAGATTGAACGTGCGATGTTTTGATAAACTTCTCAGCTTATTAAGGCCAAAATTATTGAAGAGAAGTAGAAGAGAATATCTATCTTGGCTATGACTCTGAAATATCTGGCACATGATAGTTCTTTTCAAAATTTAAGTTAATTGTTTAGAGTTGGGAATCCAACAGTTTCCAAAGTAATATATGAGACTTGCGAAGTTATTTGGGAAACAATTCAGCCCATTCACATGAAATTACCTAGTGGAACAAGAAAAATCTGTGCAGTCAGAGCACAAGAACAAGAGCAAATAAACCAAACTCTCAACAATCATATTTTCAAGAATAATGGACAGTGACGTCACGCTTGTTTCTCATTGGTTGTTTAACACCCCGAGAACGGGAAACTTAAATCTTGACCATCTTTACCGTTTTCATTCCCGGCCGACCTTGCTCTTTCCTTTCCAGGAATCTTATTGTGCATGTGTACATACAAAATACACTGTTCAAGTTTATTCCCGTTCTAGTTCTCGTTGCCGTTCCCGTTCTCGGGCTATTGTGCAGCCGCCCTAAGTTAAATTATAGATGGTGAGTATTCGAGAACCGGTGACTTACTGTTGATGTTGTTAAGAGGTGCAGCACCAAAACTTTTAATTAAGAACACTCCTAAAACTCTTATTCCAAAGATACACACACTTTCAATCAAAAATCACGGTTAATTACAAGTAAAATTATGATAATACTGTGCAGAGAAAAAAAATCGACTCAATTGATCAATGATACCAACTGAACTCCAGTCGTGCTAATAAAGGCGTACGATTTTGACTCTCTCACTCTTCATCGTGCGGGGAACTATTGTTTCAGCAAAGCTGCAATTTATATATGTTATTTGTGCTATTATTGTACATATAAATATATCTAAAAAATGGAAGAATCATCTAGATGATGTAAGCGCATTTTTGACAGCTCATGAATGCTTGTTACTTCAGAGATTTTGCAAATTACCATCTCTCACAATTACTGAGCTTGAAATCAAGCAGTTTGGGCAAGCTTACGGAACAACAGCTTCCATTTAGTACTAGTTTCAAGTTGACTATTTGATAGGTACATAATTTATGCATGTACAAACTCAAAAATACCTTTTAATCTTCATTGTTTAGTTATTGACTGACGGGAGGTCAAGTGCTGTACCTTAAGGCTGTTGTCGTAGTACATCATTGTCAAAAAGTAAAGTCTAGCGTATCTACAAAAAGCACCTTGCAAACTAATATATAGATGCTTGTAATTCTTGTCAGAACTTTGTTCATAACACAGATAGTTCAGTATATAGATTTTCATGATAATACTGATGAGTTAAGACTAAGAAATTTAGAATAAATTTAGTGGATGACTGAATTTTTTGCCAGGGAGTGTATCTTATACTCGTACATTATAGTAAATATTCACGGGTACTTGCCGGAAAAATAGCTTGGCCACATTGTATATATATATATATGTATATATATATATATATATATATTTATATATATATACATATATATATATATATATATATATATATATATATATATATATATATATATATATATATATATATATATATATATATTATATATATATCAGCTCTCCGAGCCTTGGAGGCTCATGGCTTGTTGCACAATAATTTTCCATTGAGTCCTATCTGCGGCTTTTACTTCCCATTGCCTTATACCTAATAGTTCAATGTCTTTTTTAACCGCATCTTGCCACCTTCCCTTGGGACGCCCTCTTCTCTTTTTGGACCTTACACAACATTGTGCTTAGCTGATATCTCAATATAGAAAAATGTCCGAAATATTGCGATATAAGAGTATTATCACGCTAATTATTTTTTTTTAAGCTACATAATTAATGGGATTGAATGCAATTTTATATGTAAGTTCATACCATATAATTTTTTCTGTTATTATTAATATTCATATATCTGAGTTATTAATACTTTTTTTCACTTTTATGTGCTTTATTTGTTTAATATTTAATATTAAGATTATATAGATATAGATTTTCGTGTCACCAAATATATTATATATTTATCGATCATAAATAATATTGTTCTATCGAAACCATTATTAACTATTTATTTTCATCTCTTTTCCTTTAAATTTGTAGTTTGAATAGTACAATGCGATGTATAGAGTGACGTACAGTGTTGCCAAGCATTTCTGTTCAACGTATCGCCACGTATTTTATATATAAAATGTCCAGCTTTGCGTTCTCATATCTAAACAATGAGATAGTCAATAATTTTTCCTTTATTTCCAAATACGCAGAACATATTCACCAACTCATAGCTAGTTTTTTGAAGGAATCTGACTGTTAGTTTATTCATTAAAAATTAAAACTGATATAATTACAGGCTGAAATGTATACTCTCCATTGCTCTCCATGTTGAAATTTTCAATTTTAATTGCGTTTATCTCAAGTTTGAGATGGTCAATCAACTTCAAATTTCAAGGATAATTGTATAATAACATTGTTAATAAGTATACAAAAATTTGGAATATTCCGATACTATGGCTATAGCACGACAACTACCTCAATATGATAATTTGATCTTTATTAAAGCTATATAAAAAAATTACACCAAAAGTAAACAAATTTTCATCCAATAATAATAATTCATTCTAATAAGATTCAAATTCGCGTCAAGCTAGTCATTGAATGAATCCCGGACAGATTTGAAAACTGTACATAATAATAGTGACACCCGCGGCGAAAATTGTAACTAAATTTTTATCTACTTCAATAAATTTTAGTTGCCATATCCCTAATGTCATATATGTCTATGGGCAGAGAAGAGTTTCGACCCATTAACACATTACTTATCTGTGAAAAAATATTGGAATTAGTAGTTCACAAACAATTATTGAAGTTCATAGATAATAATAATATCTTGGTGTCTGTACAATCTGGATTTCGTAAAGGGTATTCCTGCGAAACAGCTTTAAACTGTGTTATTAATGAATGGAAACTTATCCTAGATAATAACCATACAGTTTGTTCTGTTTTTTTGGACTTAAAAAGGGCATTTGAAACACTGGACAGAGAAATATTATTGAGAAAACTGAGTACATACGGTGTTGGAGGTGTAGTCTTGCAATGGTTCAAGAACTATCTTATAGACAGAAGACAATGTGTTAGATTGAATAATGTTTACTCAGCCCAATTACCTGTAGAGTTTTGTGTTACACACACAGGGCAGTGTGTTAGGCCCACTTTTATTTATTATATATATTAATGACCTGCCGAGTATACTCGAATCATGCAAAATACACCTTTTCGCTGATGATGCTCTTATTTATTTGGATAGTATAGATGATAAAACCTCAGTCCAAGCAGTAAATGATGATCTGTCCAGAATATCAAGTTGGATGAATTGGAATAAATTGAATCTCAATACGAGCAAAACGAAAGTTATGTTTCTTCACCCTAAAAATGCTGTTATAACGCAATTTATCCAAATAAATAGCACTAAGTTAGATATAGTTGAGGAAATAAGATATTTAGGAATTAAAATTGATGAAAAGTTACTACTGGATAAACATGTACAGTACCTATGTAAGAAAATTGCAAAAAAATCAGCTATTATCGCGTATTTCGATGGAATTATCTTGTTGGACTATTTTAGTAATTCATAATACTATTATATTGCCCTACTTTATGTATTGCGCCACTATACTTTTTATATGCAACAATACAACATTAGATAAATTGCAAAAGCTTCAAAACCGGGCAATGCGCATAATACTAAAGTGTAATGAACGTACAAGTATTAATGTAATGTTGGAACGGTAAGATTGGCTCAATATTAAAGAATTTGTCGAGTTCAATGTATTAGTTTTCATTTCCAAAATTATACATGGCTACCTACCATCTTATCTTTCCAGCAACATCAAATTTGTTCATGATGTTCATAGTTATCCCACAAGACAAGTTGAACAATTTTATATTCCAAAAACTAATAAAAAGTCGACATCAGATTCAATTTTTAATAAAGGCTTAAACCTATATAAGACTATACCAGAGAATATCAAATGTGTTCAATCTGTTTCAGTCTTCAAACATGAATTAAGACAATTATATAAATTGTAATGTATATGCACTAATGATGATTCACAGAATATTATATTCGTATTTGATTTTGTATTAGCATGCGCTATTCAAATGAATTATTATTATTATTATTATATTATTATTATGTTTCTATCACTACATCGAACTAATACAAAAAAGTATCGGATAACTTAATATAGGACATATTTTATATTATATTTATAAAATTTTCCACACAAAAATTAAATATTTCAATACAGATAAACATATATGACTTGAATATTTCCGCAACGCACTGTTGATCTAACATATAAAGTGAATGCATATCACGGTTATATCGCCATTTTACATGTAACTGGCGAGACCTCTGGCGGCTGCGCTCACTCCCTACATAAAAAAAAATACACCAAAAGTAAACAAGTTTTCATCCAATAATAATAATTCATTCTAATAAGCTTCAAATTCGCGTCAAACAAGTCATTGAATGAATCCCGGACAGATTTGACAACTGTACATAATAATAGTGACACCAGCGACGAAAGATGTAACTAAATTTTTATCTACTTTATAAAATTTTAATTGCCATATCCCTAATGCCATATATATCTACGGGCATTGTTTTACTTGAAATAAGTAATTGAATAATTTAATCTTCCACAATCACTGAGCTTGAATTAAAGCAATTTGTGCAAACCTACGAAACAGCAGCTTTTATTTAGTACCAGTTTCAAGTCTGTGAATAGTATAGTTGCTGAGAACTCAGCGTTACGCCAGTCAGCCAGCCAGCCAGCCAGCCGGCCAGCCAGACAGCCAAAGTGAATATAATAGCGCTTTTTTCCAGAAAATGCACTAAAAATGCGCTAGAAATCAGATAGATAGGTCAGTTCTAAAATACAGGCAGATCACATAATAGTTTCTCTGTCGTGCTTATGAAGGTGTATGATATTGACTCTCTCACTTTTCACCTCGCAGGGATAAATGATTTTGATTTTTTAGCGTATTTTTACAAAAAAATACGCTATTATATGCACTTTGGCTGTCTGGCTGGTCGGCTGGCTGGCTGGCTGGCTGGCATGACGCTGAGATCTCAGCAACTACAGCACTTACAGTCCTGAAACAGGTACTAAATGAAACATGCTGTTTTGTAGGTTTGCACAAACTGCTGGATTTTCTTATTCATACACTCAGTTTTGGGTAATGATTGAAACAAAAATTGAAAAATTAATTACTGCTGAACTATGCATAATTGAAATCTGAAAATTGCTGCACAGAATGAGCAGCATGTCAGTAATTGAATTTTATACCCTAAAATTCGAACCGGTATGGGTTAGTACCCATTTTAGGGTAGAAACTATTTATTTCAATATCTCGCGAGTTACACAAGATATTGACAAGCGGTTTCCGATGTTATTAGTATCAGAATGAGTTTGATTTTTGTTTTTACGATCAATTTAGGCCAGCAAATGACCACCCGTTACTTATCTTCTTGAAGAGGTAGTTTCCGAAGATTTTTTTATATAGCTTTGATAAAGATCAAATTATCATTTTAAGGTACAGCACATGACCTCCCATCAGTCAATAACTAAACTATGAAGATTTAAAGGGATTTTTGAGCTTGTACGCGCACAAATTATGTACCTATCAAATAGTCAACTTGAAACTGGTACTAAATGAAAGCTGCTGTTCCGTAAGTTTGTCTAAACTGCTTGATTTTAAGCTCAGTGTTTGTGAGAGATGGTAATTTGCGAAATCTCTGAGGTAACAAGCATTCATGAGCTATCAAAAATGCGCTTGCATCATCAAGATGATTCCTCAATTTTTTTTAGCCAATGTTTAATTTATTCATTTTGTATTTCCATTTCGAGCTGTACGTTTTGTTAGAACAAAATAAATAGCAAAATCATTATTATCGTACGTGAAAAAAATTAGTGGTCGGCATAGAGCCATTAAAAACTACGCGAAGTTTCGTGGTAATGCTCTCTTCCTTGAGAACACCGTGATGAGGGAGATAATAGTTTACTTCAGCAGGAATAGAAGAAGTGATAGTCATGTGCCCTAACTCCTCGTATTCTTCCATGAATGGAGTATAGAGTTCTCGCATATGGTGATTAGATTCAAACCTTCTCTCGAGAGAAAGGAATCGCTTTTGAGCTATCTGCAAGGAATCACCTAGCAGCTCTATGGGAGCCTTGAATGGGATAGACACAATGAACCTACCATCCGCATTTCGGCAAGTGTTCTCAAGGAAATGTGCCTCAAGGGCGTTTTCTTCCTCAGAGAACACTTTCTCTGTAGGATAATGTTTCAACTCCCAAAATCTGGAGAGTCGATCGGAAACCTTATTTTCGCGACTGAGGTGACAATGAGTTGTTCGAGGCTCTGCTCCATAACCGAAAAGACCAGAGACGACCCAACCAAAACGGGTTTTCTGTAGCGTGGGAAGATCGCGACCCAACCGCACCTGTCCAATTCAAAGTAAATTGAAAAATGACGGAGCGTCTATCAACAGATCAATGTCTCCAGGCTGATCAAACATAGAATCGGATAAGTGAATATCATCAGGAATTTTTAAATGCTCCTTGGATATGTACATTCCAGGTAAAGTACTTGTGATTTCATCTAGGATTAAACACGATAAACGAATCTTGAAAGAGGAATTATGCGCGTGCACTTCGACTCCACATTTGGATTTGGCATGGAACACGACATTGGTAACCCCAGAAATTGAAACATTAGCGCTTTGAGTCGGCAAGTTCAATTTCTTGCATATCTTAGCACGTATAAAGTTCGACTGTGAACAAGAATCAAGCAGTACTCTAATTGTGTGAGGGTTGCCCGCATGATCAAATATCTGTGCAGATGCAGTAGGTATTAATGATTGGTTAGCACTTGAGGAACATGCCGTGATGGCGTGAGAATGTGCCACAGGTGCTTCATTCGCTGATGAAGCATCCAGAGACTCAGGAATGGGCGTAGTTGCATCGACTTGCAAAAGGCTATGATGTTTGGATTTTCAATTTCGGCAAACATACTTGGAGCGACATTGCGGTGCAAAATGACCTTTTGCTAAGCAATTGAGACAAATTGTCAATTCCTTTGCCCTACTCAATCTTTCCTTTGGAGATAGTTTTTGAAAGACTTCACATTTATAAAGGTAATGAGAATGCTTACAAATGAGGCAACTAGGGTTACTAGTAAGGAAAGATTTGCTATGAGTTTTAGTCTTGTCTGAAGACGCTTTGGTATGGGCTGGTGTCAATGATTCTAAAAGATTAGCAGTATTTTTGAGAAAATTCTTGAACTGATTGAGAGTGGGTAGCTGAGACCCAGTATTGTTTTTTAAGATTTCCCACTGACGAGAAGTGGTAGAATCCAGTTTCTTGGAGATTACGTGAACAAGGAATGCGTCGAAGAGTTCAGCTTCGGTAGCTATGGACTTAAGAGAAGCCACGTGCTCAAAAAGTGTATTATTCATTTTTCGTAACTTGGAAGATGATTCTTTGGATAGGCTCTCAATGTCAAGTATCAGTTTGAAATGATTGCGAACTAGCATGCAAGGATTATTGTATCTTTCACAAATAGAATTCCAAGCAACCTGGTAATTGCTTGACGTGAATTCAAGTGACTTGATAATGTCAGCAGCTTCGCCGAAAAGACTTGCTTTTAGATAATGCAACTTTTGAATATCATTGATTTTCGCAGTTTCATGAATCAAATTACTGAATATTTCTCTAAACTCCAGCCAATTTTCTATTTCACCGTAAAATTTAAGTGGATTAATTGTAGGCAACTCAATGAAAGAATTGCCCATTACATTACTCCCTGAACAAGCACTTGATAGCCTGCTGGGCGCATTTGAACAGGTACGTGACCTATCAGGTAAGGGCACATTAATTTCGCTTATTATAACCTCTGCTATGGCTATTGCCTCGTAATATTCGCTCTGAAAAGTTTCAACATCTCAGTCTCCCGCTCAGAGGCTCCACTAAGCTCTATGATTTTGAAATGTATTTCCTCGTAATCAGGTAAATATGTAGTCGCTTTATCTAAGTGCTTTTGCAATTGCACAATTTGAACGGTGGACACAGTTTGAGCGAGATCGCTATGCGAAACTTGTATTTTGCTCACAAATTTTCTGAAATTTGTCAGTTTTGCCTTGATAACACCTCTTTTTTTGACTAGAGGTTCCATGGTGAAGCAAATAAAGATTTAGATACCTTGTAAGAATGAATTCATCAACTACTTGCCTTCCGCGACAATTATTTAAATGAATATGCAAGTATTACACGTAACGAACTTTGTAGTTGCACAAATGCGTGACAAGTAAAGCATAAATATTACGATAGAACAGCTTACTTCCGCAAACAGATAACAAACAGTAATGTACGGAATCAGCTGTAAAAATTATTATTGTTGAGTGAACTAATTACAGAGAAAAAAATTAACTTACGCACACTTGAAACGATCATACAAATTAAATAGATTGATACACAAATGTACAGAGAAATTAGGTTTGCTCAAAGTGAAAATACCTATGTCAAGAATGAAAATGAATGAAAGGAATAACTCACTTTGAACGATGTGCGTTGTAACGTTTTGCAGTGTTGTAGTACGTACCACACCCTGTTTTGAAAACAATGGAATCCGCTCTTGGGAATTTGAAATGCTTCTTCAATCCGCTTCAACAAGATGGAAATTCTGTGGAATCCGGCTCGAAGGACCAATGTTGCGTCTTGATACCTTTTCTATTGGCACAGCTTTAGCGATTGCCCGGTACTTTTCTACGGCTTATTTTGTTGTTGTTGTTGTGGACTGTATTGTAGCAATAAATAGCTCTGTCATTTCTTTTGTTAATGAAATATATTCAGGATCCTTACATTATAAAACGAAACGTAATTGAGGAGGAGCTTGCAGGAATCTCTAGTTGTTGACTGTCCATATTTAGTTGATCCAATTAGAAAGAAGAAGTAATTAAACAGTAACAAACAAATATATAATAGAATAAAATTTTCCACTCAAGAGATCAAATATAATTTTATAATTATTAAACAAAAAAAATAGATAAAATTAGCATAAAGTATTCATGTTGACTCTAGTACCAATATAAAAAAAATATTTTAGCAATGATTATTATTCGATAAAGGTGACTAAAAACAAGAAGAAAAAAATCTTATCATTATCTCGTAGATATATCATATTGTTCACTTGAAAATCAAAACTCAAAAGTTATTATATAATATGTTTTTAAAATATTAATTTTACTGTATAAAACGTGGCAGCGTCGCAGCTATTTGAGTTTTATTTTTTGCAAGTGGTACGTACTGGTGTAGATACAGTTGAATGCTGTGTGCGTTATTATAACCTATAAAATGGCCAATGTCGCCGATCAACATAGATTCAAAGGACGTTTTGAAAAGAAATCGAGAACCGAATGGCGAGAAAAATCAAGCGAAGCTGCAAAAAGACGAAAAAAAAGTGATGAAGTTAGTAATTGTAAAATATCAGGCTCCAGAATGTTCGCTGTATCTCTACTTGCTAAAGAATTATGGTGCAAATATTGTAATATTCCTCTTTCATTTCGAGATGTCGAAAAAGAAACGACAAGTGGTCTAGCTAGTATTTTTTTAATAAGATGCAGACAGTGTCTTGCTCTTCAAGAAGTTAGAACATCAAATTTCAGCAACAAGAATCTGGAAGATAGACGAAGGCGTCAATATGCTGTCAATATAAAAGCTGCTGCAGGTGGGTTATTAATTTTCTGAATTTTTCTTTTGTAAACCTACTGACGGCAAGTGAATTTTCTAATGTAATGGTATTTCAATGCTATTGTTTTTACAGCTGTTATTGACACAGGATTGGGAGGATCTCAATTGAATAGTTTAATGAGTGAATTTGATATGCCTACTATACATAACAGTACACTTCGTCGACATGAAGTCGTTGTAGAAAAAGCTTTGAATGAATTGGCTGATGAAAGTTGCCAAAAAGCAATAAATGAAGAAAAACGTCTGATACTCCAAGAAAACTCTGGTATAATCAATTCTGAAGAAGATAAAAATCGGCCAGTCGAATTAATGGTATCAAATGATGGAGCTTGGTCGAAACGAGGAAATGGATTCAACTATGATAGTTTGTCAGGTAAATTGGTTCAACATCGATATTTTTATTTATTTATATTATAATAACCAGTAGCATTATTTTTGTAGGACTCGTATCATCTTTTGGTGCAAAATCAAGTAAATGTTTGGCTCGTGGTACGCGTTGTAAAGTTTGTAGGATGTGTGAACGTGGTCATGACAAAAGGGATCATGAATGCCACTTGAATTGGAAAGGCAGTGCAAAAGCAATGGAGCTGGATATTACAGTTGAAATCTTAACGAGAAATCCTCAATTTGATAAGGAGAATGTTATTATTGGGACTTTGATTGGCGATGACGATTGCTCAATAATCGCTGCGGTTCGAAGAGAGAGTAATCACTTAATCAAAAAATGGTCAGATACTAATCACACAACAAAAAAATTGAGCAAAGCGCTTTGAGCTCAAAAAATTGATAGAAATGTCATCGAATATTTAAAAAATTGCTTCTCGTATTGTTTAAAACAAAATAAAAATAATATCACAGAAGTAGAAAACGCAATTAAAAACATAGTGCCTCACGCATTCGATGAACACGATAACTGCAGGAGTTGGTGTAGATTTAAAGATGATCCAGAAAGTTATAAGCATAATGGCTTGCCAGGTGGTAAGGGATTGAGAGGAGATTCTTTAAAATCAACATTAACGACGATTTTTGAACCTTTCTGGAAAAACGCAGAAAAATTGGCTCCCTGTAGCTCCAGCCAAGTAAATGAATCATTCAACGCCTTGGTAACAAGTAAGGCCCCAAAATCACGTTTTTATGGAGGTTCAGGATCATACAATGCTAGAGTCAATGCAGCAGTTCTTCAAAAAAATGAAGGTATAAAATATATTCTTGATTTGAACAAGAAACGTGGTATATCTCCTGGTGAAATTACCGAACAACATAGACTGAAAAAAGATTTAAAACGAAAAGCACGAACAGAATCATGTCAAGAACTCAAATTTAAAAGAAGGAGAAAAGAGTTGAAAAAATTGAGATCAAAGAAAAAAGTTAATGCTGAAAGAAAAGAAGGGCGTACTTATTCAACAGATTGTGGTCTTCAAAGAAACTCTGAGTTCATCGATAAGCCAATATTCAATGAAGATATTCCAGCAGACATATACTTTGTTTTTTTCGATATTGAAACTACTGGTTTCTGTCCATTAAAAAATGAAATATGTCAAATTGCATGTAAATGTAACAATCAAGAGCTTAGTGTTTATTTACTTCCAATAAATGGAGTCCCAGGACGAATTTCGGAGCTCACAGGACTATCAATTTATGACGGTCGTATGTTTGATTGTGGAAATCCTGTAGATGGAGAATCTTTATACAGAGGATTAGATAAATTTATTAATTTCTTAAAAAACATAGGCGAAAATATTGTGTTGGTTGGACACAATTGTTTTAGATTCGACGCAAAATTTATCATCCATAATCTCCAAAAGACCGGACTTTATGAGAAATTTTCAACCACAGTGTGAGGATTTTCAGATACATTACAAAATTAAAATTGCCTGAACGAAGAAAAAATAAGCAAAAGTTCAGTCAACATGAATTAACATGTGATTTATTGGGTGAAGCATCAACAGCTGGTGCTCATAATGCCCTGAATGATGTAAGAACCCTACAGAAAATAGTTGACAAAGTAGCAGTTACAATTAATGAGTTGACGAATCAAGTTCAATCACTCTCGAAATTACACCAAAATTTTGAAAATGCAAGATTTATAAGAGATAATATTACTTCATTTGATGGTTTGAAGTTTTATATATCTAAAAATATGATAAATAAAATTATGAAGGCTGGAATTACTCTAGAAATTCTTAGGAACACTTATGTGCAATCTGAAGCTGCAGGTATAAACAATTTATTGACTGAAGATGTTGGTGGTCGTCCTAGAGTGACTAATAGCCAAAGTATAATTTCAAATGTGATAAAAGGAGTAAAACAATTATTATAAAATAAAAGAATAATATAAAACTATGAGTATTCTTGTAAACATTAAACCCTTTATTTTCTTATTACAACTGTATTATTATTTTTTTTCGAATAATATGTCACTAAAATTTTATAGAAAATATGTTTAACCACAACTTAAATTTTGAACTTCGCGCCAGCATAATAGCACTGTTCCAACGTTGCCAAGTATAAATGTTCGAAAGATATTTTGGATTGAAATAAGTGATTTGTTATTAATAAATAATCATTACTAGTTAATGGAACCATGGAAAAATGCTGTATTTTTTTGTTCTATAAAGAAATATTTTCTGAATCTTATAAACTTTTATTTATTTAATAATCTTTTTTGAGTCATTGAAGAAAAAATAAAACAAAGAGAAATATTGTTTCTTCTATATACACCATGCGAATTTCTCAATTTTTAAAATTCAATAATTTATGAGCTAAACGGTCAAAAGTCCACAAAACGCGGATTTAGCTCTGCTACACGTGAAAATTTGATCTGTGAAAGTTTTATATTTTAATCTTTTATTTTATTAATCCAAGAATCTCCTAAAACTGATACCAGTGATACAAAAATGGCTTCACCATGCTTTCGACATGCTTTGATGTCAGTTGACGAGCTACTACTCATCTGCGCTTGCGTGACACATGCATCCGGCCTTTGCCAACATAACGCACATCGCGCATACGTACACTGGTGGCATTTGCTAGAACTAAAAATTTATTTATTCTAAAAAACATTTTGAGCGTGAACAGCATCATCATAAATATTTTTGAACAGCCTGACGGTTTTTTCGCTTATTCCTGAGTTAAAATTTTTTCTGCCAAAGTATATTATGGGAAATCGAATCGAAGTCTACAAATATTAAATATGTGCCCTCCTTTGTCGTATGTATTCTGGATTGTATAATAGTGGAGAAAACGAATAAGTTGTCACTACAAGATATGTTTTTCCGAAATCCAGATTGGGCCTCAGGTAGCAAATCGAGACTTTCTATGAATGTTTGAATTCTTCTGTTGATAATGAAGTGAACAGTTTTCTGATAGTGCTCATGACTGCGATGGGTCCATAATTATTTGTATTTGTTCTCTCGCCTTTTTTATATAACATAGTCATTTTTATTTTGGTAAGTTCACATGGGAGTTTTTCTTCATTTATAAACTTGTTGAATAAGTCCATAAGAAGTTCTTTTCCATTTTCAAGAAGGCTTTTCAATTGCTCATTGCGTATTCCGTCAAGGCCAGCTGATTTGTTAGTTTTCAAATTCCTCAGAGCATAGTTTACTCCACTTAAAGTTATGACATCATCAAGATACGGATGTTTTGCATCAAAAAATTTCATATCATTGGGAATCTTCTCACCATACCACTCTGCGAAGTGTTGTGACCAGTAGTTTAATTCTATATAATTTAGATTATTACAGGGTGAGAAAGATTTAATCGTTGTCCAAAATTCTCGTTGGTCTTTTATATTTTCTAGGGCATTCTTGGGTTTTTCTTTAAACTGTGTTTTTTCATACGATAGTAGTTTTATACATTTTTTTACTTGCGAGAAATTTTTTCTTGGACTCTTCTTCAAAATCATCTTTCTTGCATATTCTTAGGTCTCTTCTCATTTCTTTTTTCTTCTCATGGCATTTTGCTGTATACCATGGTTTATTTTGTCGCAGTTTTGGAGGATTTTTCACAGTTATCTTTGAATAGAGATTCAATTCTCTTGACACATCTTGTATTATAGATTTCAATTGAACGTAACTAATTGACAAACGTTCTGTTTGTGGTATTTCGAATATGCGGTGCTCTACTAATTGGTTGTAGTCCATCATTTTGTTCACATCCCATCTTAGCTTCTCAATTTTGTTATAAACTATGGTTTGCTCATTTTTCGATCTGAGATCGCATATTGGAGAAACAGATATTCTGTACATTAAATGGTCAGATAGGGCAATTTTGTTGTCGGTAGAAGAGTCGATAATTAAATTAAACGATTTTGAGTCTACCCATACTAAGTCGATTGTACCATTCCCTGTAGGTCCTATATAAGTATAATTAGCAGGAGTATCTGAATTTGTCCTGCCATCCAGTAGATACATATCTTCATTTTCTATTATTTCAACAAGTTGTCGGCCTTTTTTATTAATTAATTTGTCAGTCGAGATGCGATTACTGCTCATATTTGTGTGAGAGAAGATTAGATCATCACTTTGGTTGAGATCGCCTACCCTACCACTGAAGTCCCCTCCTATAATTAAAGCATGTGATGGATATGATTCTTTAATATTTCGTAGCGTACCCGCAAATAGTTCTAGTAGAGAATCCGTGTCATACTTTGGAGACAAATAGATGTTTCCTAAAATAATATTCTGATTGAGCGTGTTTATTCCAGAGAAAATCCAGTGATGCTCGTTATTAATTAATTTGATGTTATTCCCATTGATATTCAGTTTATGTGAAATTATTAGTTCGCCGCTAGCTCTTCCTAAACTGGCGTCTTTTACACCAGGTTGCTGGATTAGTTCGTATTCGTTTAAAAATGTTGGTATTGAAGTAATTTTGTAATTTAACCATGTTTCACATAGGCAAATAATACTGGATTGAGATATTATATTTTCTTCTTCATTATTGCGCTTATATAAGTTGTTGAAGCCTTGCGTGTTCCAGAATAGTATGTGTCCTAGGTTCGCTGTGAGCTCAGTTCCTTTTTTCCTTTCAAGGTTTTTGGATTTGATTGAGTTCTTGACCTTGTTAAAACATGTTTATCAAGAGGACCCACAATATTTTTCCTTTCCTTTCTGTTAGCATGGTCATTAATTTTTGGTGTTGATGCGTTGGATGCGACATTTTGGACGGATTTGTTATTATGTCTATTCTCTGCCAACATTTTCACATTCTGATTTTCTACTTCCTGAATATCATAATCTTCAGATTCATCTACTATGTTATTTGTCTGAAGTGTTGCCGGTGCGGAAGTAGATAATCTTTCTCCTATATCATCATTACTAAATATATTATCAGTGTCGCTTTGCTCCTTTACTTCTAGTTCATTCTTTTCTATCAGTTCTTCTGCAGTATAAATTGTTCCATTGATGTGCAATTTGTCCCCCTTCGGATAAGCTTTGTAACCTTTCTCCTTCGCGCTTTTCAAATGGGGTTTTAAAATATGCCTTTCCTGAAGAGTTTGTTTGTAGAAATCATCTTCTACAAACATTCCAGTGCCTTTAAGATTACGAATATTTTGAAAAATTTCCTTTTTAAGCTTCTTTGAAGCAAGCTCCACAAGAATCGGTCTAATTTTTGTGCTATCTTTTTTAATCATTCCAATTCTTCTAACTACTTCTATATCACTGCTTATAATATTTTTTATTTTTATATTTTCTCTAATTATGTTTATAATGACATTTTCTAGGTTTTCATTATTTTTCTCTTGTACTCCATAGAATATTAAATTTCTTCCTCTGATTTTTTGATCCAAAATTTTTATTATTTTGTCTCTTTCTTTCAATTAGTTTCCAAGCTTATTTATTTTAACTGAGTTCTGATTGCTCGTATTAGCATT
Source organism: Dromius quadrimaculatus (assembly GCA_963989225.1). Taxonomy (NCBI): domain Eukaryota; kingdom Metazoa; phylum Arthropoda; class Insecta; order Coleoptera; family Carabidae; genus Dromius; species Dromius quadrimaculatus. The sequence continues at coordinate 27,602,120 of OZ022331.1, read as the reverse complement.
TTCTAAAACCATGTTTTGAAATTTATCCATTTTTATGTCGATATTTTTAATTTGGTTTTGTAAGAGTAAAAGTAATCTCTTTATATCATCTATAGTTGCCATTTTCCTTTTTGAATTCAAGAAAGTTAAAGTTAACTTTGTTGTGTGCAATATAGTTGAGAACAGTGGTAGTAAAATTTATTAAACACGTTCGAATTTGCTCATAGATCTACGTACTGCGTTGTCACTGACCTTGTTAAGCGAAGTTCATACTTTTTGTTGAATGATGTTTATATTTTGTAGTAGCCGGGCTTCTGTACTAAACTTAAACACAGGATACGTCTTCTATTTCACTTTTACACAATATATATTTTAAAATGCTTCGCCAATATGAATATATTTACTAAAATACTACGACAGTTCAATTTTGTGATGTTTTAAGTTTGACTCACTATTGCCAACCCCATATATATATATATATATATATATATATATATATATATATATATATATATATATCCAATGATGTACAAGTATGTTCACGTCAGATTTTTTTATTTGCAATAACTGATTCATAGGGAAAGCTGTCCTTTTCTGCTGTTGCATTATAACTTTTAGAACTATCTTTATGATTTGCTTCACATTTTTTACTAACTTCTAGCATTTTTTGCAAATTGATTTTGGCCTAGAAGCATTTTTTCTGTTTCCTTTTTAATAGTGTCATTTTCCATATTTTCGAGATGATCATATATATCGACCATTCTAACTGAATGTTCCTTCTTTCTTATGATATTTACGTCATGGCTTTTACCTAGTTCCGTGTTCAATTTTTCTCCGATTTTTTCCACTTCTTATTGAGTATCGCAAGTAATAATCAACGCATCATCTCTGACATTTTTCATAGCCCTCACTTCTACTTCCAGCTCAGCTGGATTTATTTTGCTTTGAACATCAATCTAAGTTTTCTTACCTTCCTGATTTGTTTTAGGTTTTACAATCACAGTAGTTGCTTCCGCAAATGATTTTCTAGTTGTCATTGTTTTATCTCTGTTCAAATTTACAGTTCCACTATTTCGGTTTATTATTTCCCCTACATCTCTAATATTAGTGCATATATCATTGATTTTCAAATCTTGAGATTCCATATCTAGCTTATACATGAAATCCATTATTACATTGATTTTATTTATCAACATTTGCATTTTATCCTCCTCACATATTGGACAAATAAATTTGATTTAATTATAACTATTGAGACAATCGAAAGTAGCTTTACTAAATTTCAAATATTTATAATGGAAACTTCTTGCACACGGACCATAGCAACAAATTGAGTCTCTACCATTAGTATCTAATTTACACTTATCACATCTGATATCCATATTGACACATACGTATTGCTGGTTACCGTACTTACGGCTGCTCACGCATTTAACTCGCTTTTTTCAAGTTAAGTCTCGTATATTTCAGTTGATCCACAAAAAATTTAAAATGTTTGAAAGACTTACTTATCTTGTTCATAATCACCAACCATTTATCTCATTCCATACAGTAAATCCTCAACTTAAATTATAATAAAGTTTACAATTTGAATGTACTATAACACTAGTTTTTTTTTCCCAAAAAATAATCATCAAGACATAACACACCTGTACCGACGTTACTTCCATTTATTTTCTGCCATCTATTGATATTATTTATAACTTTAGTTTTTGTCAAGTAAATAACGCCACAGATATTATGTCACACGTTGACGAGTAGCTCATTTTGTTTTTCTAGCGTTTTGTATTTGTATCTTACATATGGACGCTTTCTATGTAAACTTTGATGTTATATTCAAGAATCACTTATCAAAAACTCATTATGGGTACTATAACTATTTAAAAAATGCTAAATTCATCTGGAAATGTTTAGTTTCAAATAGCAACTGAACTAGAACAATTTTTGAGACTATTTCGTTTTTACTCACTTGTACAAAATTCGAAGTACAAATAAGTATTGTAAGACCACCAAAATTCACATTTCGAGATTTTGTTGGAAATACCTTTTTTGAGCATCCTTGAATCAATTTGACTATATTCGACTTGATGTCTGTACGTAACTCGCGGATCTCGAGATTTTGTATTTAAAACTGGTGTAGGATCTAGTTGTGCACCTCGCATTATGGTTGTAATCGTTTATACCGTGAATGTACTTACTCGAAGCTTTTTCGAATTTTCTGCATAATTCCAAAATGGTTGAAACTTTTTTGAACTTTTTGCATGATTCCAAAATAGTTAGCCGTAGGATGTTGAAATTTAGAATTTGAAATTGCTGTAGCATCAAAATGGTAATCTTTTATTTTTGTACCAATCGGCTGAGCCGAAAGTGCACTTGATACAACGGTATTTTCGAATATTTTGCTTGAACTCAAATCAAATAGTCGTAGAATATTGAGATTTCGAATTAAGCACTTCTATAACATCTGGTTATGCACCTCGCATTATGATTGCAGTCGGCTTGATCGGAAATGCAGTTTTTTGAGCAGTTTCCCGAGTTTTCCGCATAAATCAAGAACGATTAGCTGTAGAATCTTGGAATTTAATATTTAAAACAATTGTAGCACTCAAATGATAACTTTGTATTTTCATAGCAATCTACTGAGTAGGAAGTGAACTTTATTTGACAACCTTTTATAGTTTTTTGCATAAATTTTTGGCCGTAAAATGATAAAATTTAGTAATGAATTGTAACATTTAAATGATTATCTCAGATTCTAGTGATAATCGGTTCGGCCTCGTATCAATGTCAGTATCAGCTGAATAATAAAGGACAGCCTATATATTCATACATTGAATTTTGTAAGAACGTAGAGAAAATCACGAGAAATTAATTTTGGGAGAACTGATGTTTTGCCTCCATTTTATTATTAATAGCTACGTTAGTACTACAAATACCTACTGACTGATAAAAGATTTCTTTCCACATAATATATCAAAAGTGATATAACACAGATATTTTCAACTTAATTGAATTTTAAAATAATCAAAGTACCTAAACATTGTTACAAATATTCTAAAATGTATTTCTTATCGTATCAGAATATTGAATATGCGTTTGCGCACGTCTACTGAACGTTGTCGACGTCATATCCTCAATGTACATAAAACTAGTGTGAGTGTCATATGGTTAAGAAATTGATATATGCTACTTGTTCTAATTAACAGTAGTATTGTTAATAATGTATCTTAATGTGTGTAGATTATGTGGTGAAGACAATGGATTGACTAGTGTTTTCGACGAGAGTGATTTGTGTGTGAAAATATTCTCGTGTTTTGGTGTACAGGTAATATATTCATTATTCATCCAATGTTTGTAGTGCTTTGTTTGTTATGTTATGTGGCTTTGGTAATGTTGAAGGCTCATTGCTATTTAGGATAGTGAAAATAGTTTTGAAATGCAGATACATAACCTCATTTCTAAAGAAAAACCATCTGACATAGTTCTGGATAATTATGAAGTTGAATATAACAATAGTTTTTCACGACATGAATCATGCGCAATATTGCTAGTGATAACAAAGGAATCTGGATTATGCGCAGTGTTTTTCATTTTGTCCTTGAAACGACAATATATGATGCACCACATGATGGCGGTCAAATTATTGTTCAACAATTTTCAACAAACAATCTATGAATAAATTAAATGAAATCAGTTATAGTATTGCTCCACAACATATGAATACTAGTCGAAGCGTAAGCAGTTAGACAAAAAGAATCGTAGCTACCTTTTGCTGAAAAAAAATTGATAGTCGTTAGACTGATATACTGACATTATTATTATTGATGTCCGACCAGTTTATTATTGTTGTCATAATAACACTGATTGCATTATGATGCAAAATAATGCCCGAGGACATTATTTTGAGAAATAACAAACAAGTTGCCTAGTTACACCAAGTCACTAGAGTAATTTCTCTGACATAAATCACAATGACAGGACATACAATAGTAAAAATTTTGATTGAAATACAACAAAAGTCGGATATTGAACATTGAAGGCACCACGGGAGTTGAACAGACGATAATGCCTACGGTCAAGGTACACACCCCGGGCAATATTTGTTTTAGTTGATTCGGTGAGTAAGAAGTTCGTTGATTAAAAATGACTTCATTCGTAAAAATCTGAGGTGAACATCACGTGACTTACTTGTACATCATTGGATATATGTATATATATAAATATATATATATATATATATATATATATATATATATATATATATATATATATATATATATATATACATATATATATATATATATATATATTTATATATATTTATATATATATATATATATATATATATATATATATATATATATATATATATATATATATATATATATATATATATATATATATATATATATATATATATATATAGTACGATGTGATTTTGTGTTTGATCGTATATATCATTGAATATGTATCATCAAACATAAAATCTCATCGTTCCACAGTTAATTGTTTTGGATTTACTCAAGAGATACTAAAAATCTGTCGAGTATAAAATGCGCTTTCAGCCAAGTCGGCTACTATGGAAACAGTAGGCCATTATTCTTATAGTAAAACATTCCTGAATACTGATTTCCAAAATTCTACAGATCTGAATTTATGCGCAAACTTAAAAAATAAATTCCTACTGAAGTGCACTCCCGGTTCAGTCCATTATCATGAAAATAGTAGGCAATCATTCGGATGCTACAGTAGACTCAAATACCAAATTTCAATATTCTACACCTGATCGTTTCGAATTTATGCGAAAAATTCCAAAGGACTGTGAAGTAAAGTGCACTCTCGGCTTGGTGGATCTCTATAAAAAGAATATATAAGCATCTAGACGGGATAATCGTCCTGAATACTGAATTCCAACAATCTACGTTCAATCGTTTTGGATTTATGCGGAAAATTCAAAAAATGTCTCGAATAAAGTGCTCTTCCGGCTTAGTCGATAGCAATCATAATGCAAGGTGTACAACTAAATATTATAAAAGTTCGAATTACAAAATATGAATATTCTACGACTGATTGTTTAGAATTTACGCGGAAAATTCAAAAAGTCTGTCATGTAAAGTGCACTTCCGGCTCAGCCGATTGCTACAAAAATAGGTGATGACCATCAAGATGCTACAGCAATTTCAAAAACTGAATTCCAGTATCCTACGGCTGATCATTCTGGATTTATGCGGAAAATAAAGAAAAAGTTTCAAGTTAAGTGCACTTCCGGCTCAGCCGATCGCAATCATAATGCAATATATACAATAAGATGTTATAGAACTGCTTAATACAAAATTTCAATATGCTATGGCTGATCATTCTAGATTTATGCGAAAAATTCAAAAAAAGTTTCAAGTAAAGTGCACTTCTGGCTTGGCCGTTCTGATACAACATCAAGTTCAAATACTTAATTCCAATATCCTACGGCTGATCATTCTGGATTTATTAGAAAAATTCGGAAAAAGTTCCAAGTAAAGTGCACTTCCGGTACAGACGATTGGAACCATAGTGCGAGGTGCATAACTAAACCCTATATCAGTCTTAAATACAAAATTTCAACATTATACGTTCAACCAGTTTTGAGATTTGCGAGTTACGCACAAACGCACATACGAGCATACGTACCGACATCAAGCCAAAAATAGTCAGAATGGATTCAGGGATACTCAAAACGGATATTTTCATCAAAACCTCGATAGGTGAATTTTGTCGGTTTCACAATACTTACTTGTTACTTTGTACAAGTAAGTGAAAATGAATTAATTTCCTATGAAATATTGATCAAATTGGTATACACAGTGTCTTTTTTTTAACAATTGTCTATGTTGAGAACGAATTTCATTTGATACAAGAATTGGACCAAGTAGGAGAGAAGAAGACAAGAACTATTTGAACTATTTTTTTCTTGTCCTCTGTCCTATTTTAATTATATTTGTATCAGTCGTTCGATTCTTAATCACGATTTGTATTACATGACCTTGAATCCTCATTTTATGTTGTACAACAATGACAGCGCTTTTCCGAATAATTACTATAACTTTTATTTGCTTAGATATATCCGGATGATCCAGTAACCAAAAATATATGCAGATCCTGTTACTTTTTCACCAATACTGCTTACGAATTCCGTATGAATTCTATTGAACATGATAATAAACTAAAGGTAGGTTGTTCCAGTTAATACCATAAAAATTGTATGTATGAAATATTGATATTGTTACAATTAGGTCAAAAAATTTTTTCATATGTTGTGTACACTTAATCTTTATTATATTCAAATTGTATCAAAATTTCTTAGATGTCGATTTTTAATATTCTGTGGTAAGCAGCTTAAGTTGAATTAGCTTAGAAAGTGACGTCATTCAAATTTTTCGAATAGAGTGAATGAGCCACGTGTTTATGAAATGGTCATTTCCAGTCTGATATCTGATATAGATCAACGTCGTTGTTTCATTTGGTAAAATGAAAAATAAATATATCCAGTTTTCAAGAGAAAGTTAATTATTGGAATCTTGCTACAAGTCATTGTTGTTATATAGGATGTAACGGAAATGAATACATTGAATTTGTCCAGTAAAAGTACTCATCGAGAGCAATACTATTCCTTATTGTCTTTTTCTCGAAATCCCAATATTTTTAGCATTTCTTATATTATTAGACTTCACAATCAGGGCGTTTCAATAATGTGTGCCACATGAATTGATCTGCTAGGACGATGAAATCTGTCTAATATTGCATCTAATATCTCAAATATAATTTACCTACCAAATCTAGTTTGATTACATCTTCTTAGGTTTCTATATGGTCCAAGAGCCGGTAATATTGTCGGGTATGTGATCGTTCCTATGGACCGTATCCAGAAAATAAAAGTTTATGATTGCCTGTAGGCCAAATGGATAGGCTGCCTCGATTTTTATTGCCTGAAGGTTGTTTAATAAATAATTGTTCTTTTGAATTTTTGACATATCATCAATCAATGAGCGCTACTGAAAAAAAAGTTCATTGTCGTGTAGAGAGTAACCATCATATGTAAATGGCAAAGGATTGCCACCCCACATTTGGCCGGAACCCCTTGGTGGCCGAGCATAAGCAATCTCTACTTTTTCGCTATCAGTATGCTATCGCTTCTAAAGGTGAAAATTTGAAGATATCTTTTTGAATACGTTACCTTGAAATATATATACTGTTGCCTCAATGTTAAAGCTAGAAATGGTGGCAATCGTCGTCAAAAGATGAGCGCGCACGACACTTTTTATAAATTGTACGCGAGCCATTTTCAGCGCGATTTGAACTATTTACGATTATTCTTTTTATCCGCAAAAATAAAATGTAAATATAGTGACCAGTAACAACAAGTCAATGAGCTACACTTTTCTAAATTAATGAATTTTGGAAGGTGAATTCAAATTCAAATGAAATTTTTATCTAATTTTGTAAGTTTTTGTTTCGTGAAACAATTATTACTCAGATGGTACTATTATACTATTACTCCACCTGCCAGGACGTTTGATTCAATCCGGAGAAAATAAGAAGTAAATGTAGTTCCCAGTAGTAGTAGAAGGTAATATAAGTGTAACCTATTTCTGTGAATTCAAAATAATCCAAATTCCCGATAAACTATTATTTCTGATATTGTTGAATCCCCATTGGTAATATTGAGACTTATCAGGTTATTAGGGTTCATATAGTAATATTAATTTTCTTAAATATGCTAGTTATTGATGGTTCTTATTTTATCTTAGATTTTAAGTTCAGTTTTATTTTAGCGGAAATTTTACATCCCTTGCATACTGGTTTTAACTCTCTAAATTTCAATCTTTGTATCTTTTTTTCCAATATCTGTTTGTAAGTCTCTGAAATTCTGACCGTCGTATTTCTTTGTTGGAAACTCAATTTTCCAAATACTTTTGTTACACGCATCCCGAATTTCCGTCCTTGTGACGTCGAGTCCAGTGACTTTCTCATTTTATCTCCTTATGCCCTCTTCCACCCTACCATAAGTATATATACTCGCTCTCATTTTTTCACTAATGCTTCGAACTCTAGACAGCAACGAAAGATAGTAAGAAACAACATAAACATGAAGCATCATCACCGAAAATAGGCGACCTCCATCTCGGCACTAAACTACCTGGATCCGTTACTCGAACTCGGCACCACGCTATGGATTAGGATTTGTGACTCAATCGTATTGCCTGAGTGAGATTTTCTGGACACATGCGATTTTATATTAATAATAAGCCAGACTCAAATTTAGCCGTACTTTCAAACGAATCTAATCACACGTACACGTGTGACATCAACAATTCAAAAGTCCTGCATATCGTAGATAAAATAATTTGTTTCCATTTGATACAAGAAATTCCAATGCCAAAAATATCAACCAAAATTAAATGTTTCAGTGTGTTCTATACATATTTGTATATTTTTGTGATAATGTGGGTATATACGGACATATTTATAAATAAGTCTTTTTTTTAACAATTTTTTTTTCTGAAGTTTCATTAAATATTATTTGCAGTATTATTTTTGATACAAATCAATTTCAAAATAAAATATAGAGACTATGAAACTGAACATTGCAGGTAGATCGTGGCTTTATTTAAAAAGTGACAGTACCGAGTTCGTGTGCGCCCCGCGCTAATCGAATTAGCATTGGTGCCGAGTTTATGTTCTTGGTGCCGAGTTCGTGTACGTCCCCGAAAATAAAGTATACCTATCTCAGTTTATATTAGTGTGTTTTCTTGTGCAAATTACGTTTACTTCATCTCTTGAATCTGCTTCAGATTGCAAATCGAAAGTGTACTAGTAACTACATTTACTCTTGATTTTCTCCGGATTGAGTCGAACGTCCTAAAGCCCGCCGCACACGAGGCAATTTTCCATGCAATTTTGTTCACTTAATTTGCAGCAAGTTTTCTTGCGCACTGGGCCACTTTGAGGTACACTTAGTGTGACACTTATTCTCGCATCACACGATGCAAGCTGCGCCACTCATTCTAACACTAGAACGTAGACGTAGATGGTAGATTTTCACATTACAAGTATGGATGTTGCCGAAACTAATCGTCGGAGGAGAGCAGGAGCATTTACTGCAGTTATAGCTTGCGAATTACGAGACAGAAAAAAAAGAAGAAGAAACTTTGGTCAAGAGAGTGATTTTTGAGAAAGAATCAAGGCCGCAGAGTTTTCAACATTTTGTTTGACGAGCTAGTAGGTTGTATACCAAACGTGAAAAACCTGGAAATGGATAAACTGGAAATGTCATGGAATCGTCAGGGAATTTCTGATATATACATCATAGGATATTTATGCATTATTATTCATAAAAGTATATTCTCACTCTTTAAGATACTAGGGCCATTTGTGCAAATCTATAAGTCTTCCAGATCTATAAATTCATGAAAAAAATATTTATTAAAGTACATTTACTTTTGTCGATTAATGTAAATTCGTTCATGATATCAAGTTCGTTGCGATTTTGTTTTCAATTCACAGATTTATAGGGTTCACACAGAATTGCAACATTAATCTGTGATTATATGTGAAGACTCCACGAGAAAAACAATGAATGTCACTTTTTTTGTGAAACTGACCTTTGAGTGCCATCAGCTAGCTTTTTGGTGAACTATCTTTATACAAAAATCACGATTGGCTAAAACCATCGTAGTCAGCTGTAATAGTTCAATTTGTATATGTTCATCCATCGCAAGAAACATGAATGTCCGCGCGCCGAACGTCAAAAACCGTCGTTGTCAATTTGATAATTGACATGCGAGCCGCATTATGCTTCTTTCTCAACCTACTAGTTTATGTGACAACAAAATCCTTAGTGCAATGTCTTTTTCTCTTATCAAAGTATTTGTTCAGTTATTTTCAATTGAAAAAATAATACAATGTCAAGTAGTGACGAAAATACGCACGTTGAATCGCCTCAGCGGAAAGAAACTACTTAAAGAACACATGGAAGATGTTATAAAACAAATATCTTTTACAGAACCACTGAAAATCACAAAAGAAAAGTACTGCGACCTTTATCTTTTAAACAGTTTTGTTCCCATAGAGCTAAAATCTACTCTGACTCTCTCCCTCATTAACTTGAAAATTATCAGAAATAAGTTCGGAAGAAATTAATGTTATTATAATAAGCTTTGAAAAGTGTTTGTTTGATACATGAGCTTCAAATGTTATCAATAATAAAATTTCAAAGAAGTTACTATCTTTATGATGAATTAAATCAGATGATTAATTCCAATACATTTCACTTGAAAAATTTAGTTGTTTTTATGCATGTCAATGTAATACAAAAACCAGAAATGTCACTGACTTAGACTGTTTATGCTTTGGAGTTTAGTTACTGATCTCAGACTTCCCGCAATAATTACTAGAATATGGAGCCAGAGCATATTTTTTGAGTTAAGATAAATTATATATTCATATAGAAACAATTTGCTCCGATATTTATATCAAAAGAGCACGAAATGAAAGAAATACAGACTTTCAAACTATGAAAACTTGTTTTTCTCTTACTTATCATCTTTTGACATTCATTGTTTTTCCCGAGGAGTCTTCATGTAAGCTTGCATCAAACTTTTGTTTTTTACTGTCTGGAATTTTATTGAAAATAACCTGGAAAACCTGGAAGTCAGGGCATTTTCATTAAATTTTTTGGTATACACCCTGAGCTAGGGTACGTAAACATAACCCAATTTCCACTAGCCATAATTTTTACTTATTTGTATCTTAAAACACCACAAAACACAATGTACTAATGAGGCACAGCATTCTGATGCGACATACAACTCAGTGATGTAATCACGTGATTTCGTCGTCTGCTTTGATTGGCTGTGGACAGCAGTCAGTGGCGCAGCAAGTGCGAAAAATAGCACCGAACCTATCTTGAAAAACAAGTCTCGTGGTAAGTCTAGTACCCCGCATCGCACCAAATTTCTTGCATCGGAGCAAGCGTGGCACCCAATGTGGCACCAAGTGAACAAAATTGCTTGAAAAATTGCATCGTGTGCGGCGAGCTTGAGAAGCTGAAGTGATTGTATACTGTAATACCATCTCAGTGATAATTGTTTTACGAAACAAAAACTTACAGGACTAGACAAAAATTTCATTTGAATTTGAATTCACCTTTCAAAATTCATTAATTTAGAATAGTGTAACTCATTGACTTGTTGCTACTGGTAACTATATACATATTTGATTTTTCTGGATGAAAAGAATAGTCTTTTAACGACGGTCGTCACCATTTCCAGCAATCAAAATTGAGGCAACCGTATGTATCTTGTCAGGTAACGTATTCAAGAATATATTATCTTCAAATTTTCACCTTTAGGAAGGATAGCATGCTGATAACGAAAGAATAAGGGTTGCTTATGCTCGGCCACCTAGGGGCTTCGGCAACATGTGGGGTGGCAGCCCTATGCCAATTGCATATGATGTTTACCCTTTACACGACAATGAACTTTTTTTGTAGCACTTAATCATTGATGATATGTCAAAAATTTGAAAAAACATCAACTTAATCAACAACCTTCCGGCAATAAAGATCAAGGCAACCTATCCATTTGATTCATAGGCAATTATGGACTTTTTTTCATGTGGGTACGGTCCATAGGAACGATCACATATCCGATAGTATTACCGGATCTCCTTCTAATAAGAAAAGTGAGTGCGGACGGCCGAGCGTGTCTGTTCACCTGCACGTGCTGTGACATCACTCGGCCAAGAGGTCGCACGTTTGAATCTAATCACCGACAATGTGTGATTTGACGTAAAATTAAAAACATGCAGCTACTTGTATCAATACACTCGGGTGTTACAGGTTGCTTACCTATACACCTTGAATATGTTGCAATGGCACAAGATTCTGATCGGCAGTACGGCGGTGCTATACCGCGGCTCGGTGATACCGATTAGGAGGGCCTAGGCTCAACAAGAGCTGTTGCGCCAGTGATGATGATAAGAAAAGAAACCTTCAGAATTGTGGCATTATTTTTGATTGGATTCACTCAATTCATTATTTTGGAGTTGAATTTAATTCAGTATACGCCACCATTTCCTATTAATCGTTGAATAATTTTCTTTCAATGTTGGGGAATAACATTCAGCTTATTCACCGTTCATGGATGGCAGCATAGATTTTGACTGTTTTTTTAGCTGTTACCCGTGAAAGTACAATGAACTTATGCATTCGTGAGAAATGGACCATCTAAAAAATACGTGAACTCACCAAATAGAAAATAGTTTACTTGACAGTGACAGATATGACTAAAAGATCAGATGGGTAATTTCAGAGACAAACCTATCTTACAGAACATGCAAAAATAGAGTTACCGAGATAAGCAAAGATCTAAAATATAAATATTCTTTTAGTTTTGAATGAATGATTGACATGAGTACGATAACTCAAAGTAACAAAATACTTATTCTAATTGACAGTTGTTATTCTTTCAACCAATCTCAAACATTCAGATCAAACCATGGGCGCTCAGTGCAATTTCTGACAAAACTTTGATGAATTTCAACTGAGTATTTAGAGAGTTGACAGGAAGAAATAAAATAATCTTATATTTGCCGAGTTTACCTTGTAAACTGGTTGATATTTATGTATTCATTCTGTTACACCCTATAAAAACAGTTCTCAATGTAATTTGACTCAATTTTTATTATATTTATGCAATTTTAATACCAAGCTCATCGTTTATAATTCTTGTTATTGTAATTTATTGAAATTCCATGTGTAACATTATATTCATTCAATATTTCATTCATACTACTCTACATTCATGAATCTATTACTGTCATTCCTACCTTTCGATTTATTTTTGCTCCAGAATGAAGCCAAAGCAGAAGTTGAGATTGGAATTGAACCTGGAGTGATCCCTTATTCAGTTCGTGACCAACAGAGCAATAATGGAAGTGATAGCGAATGCAAGTTATCAGAAATTGAAATCAGAGATGATCTTGAGGATCAATCATCACAAAGATATCCTGTTTATGGTGCAAAAAGAAAGAGGATCAAGTCTAAAAAATCTGAAGAAACTGAAGATGTACTAGAAAATGATGTAAGTAATAAAAGATCAGTGAGGCGAACTTACCAAGTAGAAGCAAGATTGTTCGAAACATCTGAAAAAGAACAATCTAACATTATTGACCAGTCAAATTTTGTTATCGAGGAGCCTAACTCTGTAACTGAATTATCACTTCCACTCGCCTTTAAGGAAGATTATGATTCAGATAACTTGCTCATAGCGCGAAGAGAAGAGGTTCAAACATTCATCTGTCAAACTTGTAACAAAATTTTCGATTCTTCACAACTCCTGAAGAACCACAAGAAATATGATCACAAACCATCTTTGCGTTGTCCCAAATGTCCCAAGCGTTTTGCTATTGTAGAAAGTTTGATTGAACATAATCTAACTTGTCATCCAGTTAAAACTGTAGCTAAAACTAAAACTGATTCAGCACCCAAAGTCACTGATAGTCAGAATAATGATTTTGTGCGTAAATTAGCAGTAAAAAGGCAAGTGGGCCAATCGAAACCAGCATAACAGAAATCAAGATGATAGAAACATACAATATAGAAACCAACAATGTAAAAGCCAAAAATATAGAAACCAGCTATATAAAAAGAAGCAGAATAGGAACTAGCAGTAAAGACCGCAGCAGAATGGAAACTAGTGAAATAGCAAACGACTTAGATATAATGGAATATGTAATTTCGTCAGATGATGATGTTGAAATCTCTGATGTTATGGTCAATCAATCAAACAGAATGAGATAGCAATTGTTTCCTCAGCTAGTATTGTAGCATTAGAATAAAAAAATATCAGAATAAAGGGGCGATGATCTCACCAATAACAGAAGAAATAAATTACATCATTTAAAATGCGTTAACGAATTACGTATACAGAACCATTCTTCTGTGAATCGAATAATGATGAATATTTTCAAATGTCGTGACAGGAAAGAGATCATAATGATGAAATCTCTGTATTGGAGGACTAAGTATATACACAACTTGTCTTATATTTATAAAATTGAGAGGTTCAACATAAAAAAACTTGATGGAGAAGTTAGCGCAAAAGTCTTGATTTCGTTAGAGCGCTAACTGAAATTATTAAGGATGAAAACCTGAAGTTCCAATTCTTATAAAAACTTCAAATCTCTATCTAGATCTGTGTCCTAATCGATTCAGATAATTAAAGTAACAAAACGGTGAAAAACTGAGCCCGTTTTCTCCTCTCTTGAAGAAGCGCTTCCTCGCAAAATTCGATAAACTTCCTTTCTTTGCTCCACTGTTCTCTCCATAGCGCTAGCTATCTTTATATATTCCAATTTTTGTTTGAGTAGCGGTTGAACAAGAGCTAAGAATACCGACCTTGGATTTTTATTTTTTTTTTTAACAATACTATCCACTTGATTTGATGTTGAATATTTGATCGGTTCATGACCTGATTGAAATTATGTTACTGTTGTCTTGTAATATTTTTATAAAATAAGATCTGTTAATAATGCAAAGTTCACATGAAAACTAGTACCCATTTCAATAATAATAAAAAATATGCAAATGTTCCCAACTTGGTAATGCAATTGATGAGAAAATTATAGAATGTTTTCCATATATTTTCCTTTGTTAGTTCAAGAAATGCAACTGAGTTTTGATATATTTTTTTTTTATTCATCTATTTTCTCTGTATTCTACACCATTATCATTATCATTGATTTATTTACATTGTTAGGCTTTCGAATGCTTATTGTTCCATTGAATATGTTAATCTGTGATGGTAGAACTTAGAACTAAAATTTTTATACTGTAAATAATTCAAATCTAATAAATATATTTCTTTCACAAGCATAATACATTTCTTGAAATGGATGGCATATAAGTACACAAATCTAGTGATATTCAAGTTTTTCTGTTGGCAACAAAGCACAAAATAGTCTATTAAGTGATCAACCTAAATACTAAATTCATCATACAAAGTAGGCATTGAATTTATGGAGAACTATTGATACTATATTCAAAAACAGTGTTTCTGCAAGTGAGCTGGCAGTTTGTTGTGATGCTATCGATCGAATTTGAAATTCAATATAGCGAGCAAAACCAAGGTACCCAAGTAACAATGACTGACCGTCGACCATAAGTGACAGATTTTATTTCGACGTCACATTCCAAGTCAAATAGTGGTCCTAAGTTGACGTCCTTTTTTGACGTCACAAAATGGTGAACTAACATCATAATTTGATGTTATGCTTCAGCATTCTGAGAGATCATACTTATGCTTTATATATGATTCTTTAGTCATATTTTTTCAGTCCGTGTACTTTTTTCACAAAGCACTATCATCATGGCCACAATATTTGAGTAAACACCCCAAATATACGGAAATTGGTGAAGAATTCGCAGATGCTTTATGATCCGTTTACTTTTTATAATGGTGATATATCTTTTTTGTTAGATTCTGGTACATACATAGTATTTTTCTGCAAATAGTAATTTTTCATATTCGTAATATATTTGTTTGATTATATATATTTACATATATAAAAATAAATCAAATTGAATAGATTGATTATCCACAATTTTCTTGAATCAATAATGATAAAATAGGTGATACAGAACGTTATAATGTTACAATATAACATTATGACGTTCCACATCAATTATTTCATTATCATTCACTCTTTGAGGAATTTTCACTTGATAACTAAGATCATGAAATAGTGTTGCACCCAAGTCATGATATGACGTCAAACTAAGGTCATGATATGAGGTCGACATAAAGTCATATAATGGTATTAAACTCAAGTCATTAAATGACGTCAAACATGAGTCCTAATATGACGTCATGTAGCTTCACGCATTGATGTCTTGCTAACCCGATTGTGACAAAAAATGTGAGGTCATGTTTAGTCATAATTGTGTTTCAAAAATTTCGTCTGACGTCTTTTTTTTTGTACAATTGTTTTCCCATTGCATACCCATGTCGCCATCTATGTAACAGATTCGCACTAATTCTGTAAAATAGTACGTGCGTTTGACACTTGATTGAAGCGCTAACTTAGGGAGTATGCGCGTCTGGTTCTTCCTCTTTTTCGTCCGAGCCGTAGTTGCAGACGGGTTGTTTCTGAGCAGTCTTGTGATTTTTCTTGTTGTTCTAAATTTTGTGATTATTTTATTCAATTAGAATCAGTGTTATGATTTTGTAAGTATTTTGTTTATTATTTTTGTTCACGTTTTTCCAAATTTAGTATTATTTTTGCTAGTGATTTCGTTTGAGGCAGCCCGCGTGGTTAACCTTTTGTTTTCCAAATTTATTTCTTTCATCCTTAATTATTTGTTAGTTTTTGTGCTCAAAACCTTTTTACTATCTTGAAACTTTTTTATAAAATTAATATTTTTGTTCTAAATTTATTTTTTTTCTAAATTTCATATGTACACTCGAAGTAATAAAACCTACGAGATTTGTGGCTATCTTTGTTCCTCCCTTTACCTTTCCTCACCTAAGTATGTGTGATGTATGAATGATTAGTGAAAGTGGTTGATAATACATAATTTAACTATATTTTGGATCCAACGCTTTGCGGATTTGTCATTCAACAACTCGTAGTTTAGTTTCTTACGTTGTTTTTATAGTTTTTTGTTTCCAGAGCTTAAAATATTTTGTTGTGGGCTTTAGTTCCCGTTTTTAAGCTGGAAAATCCTACGAGTTTGTGAAGATTGATCCAATTCTTTAGTAACGAACCACGTTCGTAAATTTATCGACTCGTCGCTAATAAATCCTTTTTCTTGTCCTGCTAGACTTTGTATTTTCTTTGTTTTTCTTCTCTTTAATGCTCAGCGTAGTTTTTTTTACTTTGTTATATTTTTAGTGCACTATTTAAAAATCAGACAAATAAATAACTTACTGATTATATCATTTAACTTTTACTAAATTTACAGTTTATCCGTTTTTCAATTTGAATCTAAATTTATTCATTCAAGTTTAACGCTTCACGTTTGAAGAGAGCTCTCCAAATTTTTTTGTAGGAACCTCCTGTTTCAGTTGAATTGGATACTGGTTGTGTTGTTTGTTTTCAGTGTAAACTGCTAGGAATCTTAGGGACCAGTGGCCACTTGAGACTAGTTTTTGACCAACTTCAAATTAAGAAAAACATCAACACGTCTACGAATTTAAGAAGAACATTAATATCTCCCGAAGTTGACGACCAAGCGCACGGCCAACCTTAACATCTTCAAGGACCGTTGGGTATTTATCAAAGCCCTATAAGACGCAAGATCAACTTCACTTAATTCAGGGAACGTTCTTGTCTGACGTTGTTTTTGTGGCTACCAATTCGACATCTATCTTCTCTGCCGATACTAGTCTTGAGTTCCGCCTGAAGAGGATATTTAGCTAGTTTTGTAACGTAATTTTGAACGTCTGTGACGTGCTCTCCAGTTCCCTCTTGGCTGTTGCAGTGAGATTTTTTTATATAATAGCTTCAATCATTTTCGTTAGTTACAAATTTTTTGAATTATAATTTTTGGAGTTCTTTGCTTCAAATTAATAATAATTTTATTTATGATTGATTTCGACGTCTATGCTTTATTTCTTTTTTGCTGTCGCTATTGTCTCCCAGAATAGTACATTTTTCTCCTTTGATCATTTCCTGGGAGTGGCGCCCATTTCCTATTTTTCAGGTAAAATATTTCTGGTGCCCTTATTAATAGCTAGCCTGGGTCTTCACTTCCAAGGTAGGATATTCCATTACTTGAATTTAGTGTCAATCAGCAGTACATTAAGTTTTTGCTACCAAATAGTGAAGAAACATTACCTTTTTTAATTTCCTACTGCCACCTTGGAAATAGGAAAAGGTACAATATGATTCGAAAGCACTTTTCCAAAATTCTGAGACTTATATGCTCTAAGGCGTCTTCTTACCTCTGTCTCAATTTCGGTCAAATTATGGATGTACCAAGTTTTTTTTTTTTTGAGGATTTGTTCGGAACGGATATATTCTTACTTGTTTAAGTAAACCGAGTGAGCCTGATACAGTTTCTATTGTTTGTATTATGAAATGGTACATATTAGAGGCGCTTTCTTCACTCATCAGAGATTTATTTTTTGACCTATCATCCATTTCGAAATTATATAAAATTTTCTTATTCATGTTCCAAGTTGTTTTTTTCCGAAACACGGACAGGATGTTGCTGGATTTTTGCAGTACTTCGGCTGCATATATTTTCCAATTCGAGTGAACAAATTAAATGATCGGAAATAATTATTTCTAATATCATCCTCAAGTCTGATACAAATTGCAAATCGCTTAGTTTGATCCAAATAAGGTCAAGTATACTTATTGTTGCTGTGCCAATATATGTGGGTTTCGCATTCAATTTCCTACCATTCATCGTGAGTAAGCTTTCAGATTCTATAATTTATACTTCTCTGGCCTTCTTTCATGTTTTTCTGAAACAAATCTTGGGCCAGAAAACGTTTGTATTGGTTGATAAATCATTTTTAAATTGGTTTAAATCATCAATCCATGCATTCAAGTTTTCGCCAATAAATAGGGGATGATTAGGAAAAGACTTAAGAGAGCTATGGAATAATTCAAATAGGATGCTGAAGTCATAACTGTGTGAAAAATACGTGACACCAATGATGAAACTGTTGAAATTGGTTTTAACCTGGATGAGAATCAAATGTGGCTGTTTTTCTATTATCTGGTTGAAAATTATGTTCATTCTTGCAAATACCATTATTCCTTCAATTGGCCTTCCTGATTTATTTTCTTTGGATGACTGTTGTTGTATATAGTTGAAATCTTTTAGAGTTTTTGAACTCTCTTGAGTCTCAGAGTTATTCCATTAGTCCGTGTGCCAGACCCTTCAAATGAAGAAACAATTGGTATAAATTGGAGGGACCAAATACAACTTATACTGCTTGTTTCTGTGACCATATAGAGCTGAAAAATCATGATAGCCATCTCAGAATGGTAGGTTTTGAAAATGGCGGCCATTCAAAATGGCTGCCGACTGCGATCTTTCAAACCATCATATTTCGCAAATGGTTAATCAAATTTAATTTTTTTTTGGTTATAGGCAGTTTCACGGTCTACATTTGTGTTCCAGTTGATTAAAGTCAAATGACCAATATTTCATCAAGAAAAAGTAAAAAATCTGACGTGAACATCACGTGACTTACTTGAACATCATTTGATATATACACAAATTCATTCAATGAAGTATTCTGTCAATTCAGAATATAATTAATATAATTTTAATAATATGTTTACATGTAAATTGTCGAACAGAATCAAAAAATTCGAAACAAATTATCATTGCAGCCTTATCATTCCAATTAAACTGATTGTCTTATACGGCAAATTCTGAATGTCTGTTATACATATAAACTGCACACCCGACTCAGCCGATTGATACAAAAATAGTAGATAGCTATTTTGATGCTACAACAAGTACAAACACTAAATTTCAATATGCTATGGCTATGATACGCCTACAAAACCCACATATATTGGCATCTTTTGTTCCTGGAGTCATTTTCGTCGTGGGTTGACTTGGGCAACCGTACAGATAGCTTCGCCGCCATTCACTCCCGCTAAGTGCATCACGCTTGTGCCACGGACGTCATCACTACGTGCAGATGAGGTTGCCATTGCTGTTATTGCTATTTATATTCATTTTTTTTTATGTGAATTTTTCGTTTCTGTGTCCATTGGACCGATCTATGTTCATGGTCACAAATTATTATCATATATTTTGACCGTTTGTTCGCTGCTCACACGGGAAAGCCAATATTCACTTATTTTCTACTCTACTGATTGCAAACGTCAGCGTACTCGCTGGGAGCGTTGGGTCGCGTTAGAGGTACTGGCTATCGTCCGTTTTCTTTTTATCGCTTCTAGTTCAGCGCGACATATACCGTCGTTCGACCAATACGCATTATATGTAGGTTGTGCGCATTTTCACATAATACTAGGTAACCTGCATTCTGCATTTCTGACTCGCATCGCGCGTTCTAGGTGCGTCTGCCGCATTCTTGTTTTTTTTTTTTACTGCTTGTTTGAGTTCTCATCTTTTGCCGCGTGGGATCAATAAACTTGAGAAATAATTATGTCAAGATTGTTTGTATTGTTTGAGTGTTTATTAAACAATTGAACTTATGGATTCTCAGTCGTTTTATCCAACTATCAGTTTGGCATTTAGCCTACTGGACTGTGTTCAAACGCCTGGCGTCCTTACTCACCAATCTTAACCCCGACCATCTCCTTGAGGTCAGCCGGTGCACAGTCACGCAGCCGCCACCCCTAAACGGGACGAGCTAGATACCAAGCTAATGTTTGAATCAGGAGTCTGAAACAGTATCCAAAAATTCCAGATTCAACTACCCATGGTAGGGAAAAAGATCATTAGGGTAAGTGGAAGATAAAGTGG
Source organism: Dromius quadrimaculatus (assembly GCA_963989225.1). Classification (NCBI taxonomy): domain Eukaryota; kingdom Metazoa; phylum Arthropoda; class Insecta; order Coleoptera; family Carabidae; genus Dromius; species Dromius quadrimaculatus. The sequence goes on along the minus strand of OZ022331.1, from coordinate 27,581,647 downwards.
ATGACAGGTCTTTCTGCTCCTAAATTATCCTCTCTTCGATGAAGTGCTGTTGTAAGGAAGAAATTTGTCTAATTGGGGCATGTAGTTACCTTCAGAACCAGTCAAGATGCAGTAGTTCTTACGGCTGCAAATTGTGTAGAGACTCGTACAATTATAGTAATGATAAATGTGATGAGATAATATAAAATTGTGATAGTGACTCTAGTGAGGAGCAATAAATACCTATTGTGAAGATAACCAAAATGTGATCTATTTTGTATCATTTTGCGTTTTCTGCTATTTTGCGTTCCTCTCCTAATTTCGTAATCATTTTCACCAATACTGTTACCAGCTTCATGGTCTATCTCTATTATGTCCAATAAATATATTGATTACATACCTATGAAAAATATACCTCTTGGTTATTTATCTCAGCTAATCTTATTGTGTAAAAATATGTTCCCATTTCACATTCATATATTGCATTCCTAAGTTTGCTATTTTATCTGCTACCGGCATCAATTATATGCTTTAGATCAATGAACCCACAAAAATAATACCCCAGATCAATTTTCAGTAGCATTTTATATCTTTTCATTCCGTGAATTTTTGGACGATTGCGTTCCGGCGGCACAAATTTTGACATATCCTGGCTTTGCATAAACAGATTCAAACGTTTTGTTCTTTTTTTTATGAATCGTGATATGCACTACAGATTTTATATCGAAGTCGATGTTCTTATCTTCCAGCGTTTTCTTGTAAACTACTAAAAAAAATATTATTGAGAAATTTTATTTCTACTTTTTCTTGATGGAATATTAATAATTTGACTTCTATTAACTTGAACAGAGATATGGACTGTAAAACTGTAGCGAGATATGATGGTTTGAAGGATCGCAGTCGGCAGCCATTTTGTATGGCCGCCATTTATAAAAGCTACCGTTCTACCATCATGGTTTTTCATCCTCCATATAGCCACAGAAACCTACAATGAGAATGTCATCTGTCTCCACCAAATTATACCTCCAAATGGTCTGGCACACAGACTACATGTTTCTGACAGGCAAATTATATCATGCTCCATGATTAAACTTTCTTCTTTTGAATACAGTTTGAAAATAGTTTGATAGCCGTGTATGTTCCAAAGTATTATTTTGGAGTCCGTGAACCATCCATTGCACAGTTTCTTGAAACATAATTAAACGTGTAACTTTCCGTACGTGTTTGTCTATAGGTCCTTCAAAAGTACCGGAGCTTGACGCTTTTTGAATGCCTTGTTTCAATTCTGTGCTTGCGGTTCCATCATAAGTTGTTTTTCGCTTATCAGCAGACTCTGCATACATATTTACTGTATTCTGTGATGCGTTCTTATGCTTATCATTCATAGTCTCTTCGATATCTTTTTTAGAGTTTGAATATTGTGCTCTAATGGTTTGCAAAGAAATTGATTTTCTCCGATTGTAGCATAGATCAGTGTACATGCTTCCATTCTCTTCTTCGCAATCAGTGCAGTAATATCTTACAACATCAAAAACAAGATTTTTATTCTTCAAAAAAGTATTGTGTCCAGATTTCCTAGTACGACTTCAGTGCTTCTTGTATATCATTATTTCAGCAACAATACTTAGAGCAAAGTCTTTGTTGATCTCTATACCGTTTTTTTCCAGTTGTTCCACATTTTCGAGTATTTCTCTCTTTAATCGTTCGGAATTCAGTTCTACGAGTGTCGCTAAAGGTATCGCATCCTGTCTTAATTTCTCTAGTCTTCTAATATCCTCAATATTCTCCATCTCTGACCATCTTATTTGTAATCTATTATAAATTATTTCTAGATCTTTTTCCATGAAATTTTCTTAATTTGTTTCAGGGATGCCAAAAATTACGATGTTTTTTCTTCTCATTTTCTTCTCAAGGATTTAAATTAGATTTTCTTTCCTGTCTGGTTAATTCTCTATAGCTTTAAATCTATTTTTTGTTTCCTCCGTGGCTATACTGAAATTATTGATTAATTTATATATGATTCTTTAGTCATATTTTTTCAGTCCGTGTACTTTTTTCACAAAGCACTATCATCATGGCCACAATATTTGAGTAAACACCCCAAATATACGGAAATTGGTGAAGAATTCGCAGATGCTTTATGATCCGTTTACTTTTTATAATGGTGATATATCTTTTTTGTTAGATTCTGGTACATACATAGTATTTTTCTGCAAATAGTAATTTTTCATATTCGTAATATATTTGTTTGATTATATATATTTACATATATAAAAATAAATCAAATTGAATAGATTGATTATCCACAATTTTCTTGAATCAATAATGATAAAATAGGTGATACAGAACGTTATAATGTTACAATATAACATTATGACGTTCCACATCAATTATTTCATTATCATTCACTCTTTGAGGAATTTTCACTTGATAACTAAGATCATGAAATAGTGTTGCACCCAAGTCATGATATGACGTCAAACTAAGGTCATGATATGAGGTCGACATAAAGTCATATAATGGTATTAAACTCAAGTCATTAAATGACGTCAAACATGAGTCCTAATATGACGTCATGTAGCTTCACGCATTGATGTCTTGCTAACCCGATTGTGACAAAAAATGTGAGGTCATGTTTAGTCATAATTGTGTTTCAAAAATTTCGTCTGACGTCTTTTTTTTTGTACAATTGTTTTCCCATTGCATACCCATGTCGCCATCTATGTAACAGATTCGCACTAATTCTGTAAAATAGTACGTGCGTTTGACACTTGATTGAAGCGCTAACTTAGGGAGTATGCGCGTCTGGTTCTTCCTCTTTTTCGTCCGAGCCGTAGTTGCAGACGGGTTGTTTCTGAGCAGTCTTGTGATTTTTCTTGTTGTTCTAAATTTTGTGATTATTTTATTCAATTAGAATCAGTGTTATGATTTTGTAAGTATTTTGTTTATTATTTTTGTTCACGTTTTTCCAAATTTAGTATTATTTTTGCTAGTGATTTCGTTTGAGGCAGCCCGCGTGGTTAACCTTTTGTTTTCCAAATTTATTTCTTTCATCCTTAATTATTTGTTAGTTTTTGTGCTCAAAACCTTTTTACTATCTTGAAACTTTTTTATAAAATTAATATTTTTGTTCTAAATTTATTTTTTTTCTAAATTTCATATGTACACTCGAAGTAATAAAACCTACGAGATTTGTGGCTATCTTTGTTCCTCCCTTTACCTTTCCTCACCTAAGTATGTGTGATGTATGAATGATTAGTGAAAGTGGTTGATAATACATAATTTAACTATATTTTGGATCCAACGCTTTGCGGATTTGTCATTCAACAACTCGTAGTTTAGTTTCTTACGTTGTTTTTATAGTTTTTTGTTTCCAGAGCTTAAAATATTTTGTTGTGGGCTTTAGTTCCCGTTTTTAAGCTGGAAAATCCTACGAGTTTGTGAAGATTGATCCAATTCTTTAGTAACGAACCACGTTCGTAAATTTATCGACTCGTCGCTAATAAATCCTTTTTCTTGTCCTGCTAGACTTTGTATTTTCTTTGTTTTTCTTCTCTTTAATGCTCAGCGTAGTTTTTTTTACTTTGTTATATTTTTAGTGCACTATTTAAAAATCAGACAAATAAATAACTTACTGATTATATCATTTAACTTTTACTAAATTTACAGTTTATCCGTTTTTCAATTTGAATCTAAATTTATTCATTCAAGTTTAACGCTTCACGTTTGAAGAGAGCTCTCCAAATTTTTTTGTAGGAACCTCCTGTTTCAGTTGAATTGGATACTGGTTGTGTTGTTTGTTTTCAGTGTAAACTGCTAGGAATCTTAGGGACCAGTGGCCACTTGAGACTAGTTTTTGACCAACTTCAAATTAAGAAAAACATCAACACGTCTACGAATTTAAGAAGAACATTAATATCTCCCGAAGTTGACGACCAAGCGCACGGCCAACCTTAACATCTTCAAGGACCGTTGGGTATTTATCAAAGCCCTATAAGACGCAAGATCAACTTCACTTAATTCAGGGAACGTTCTTGTCTGACGTTGTTTTTGTGGCTACCAATTCGACATCTATCTTCTCTGCCGATACTAGTCTTGAGTTCCGCCTGAAGAGGATATTTAGCTAGTTTTGTAACGTAATTTTGAACGTCTGTGACGTGCTCTCCAGTTCCCTCTTGGCTGTTGCAGTGAGATTTTTTTATATAATAGCTTCAATCATTTTCGTTAGTTACAAATTTTTTGAATTATAATTTTTGGAGTTCTTTGCTTCAAATTAATAATAATTTTATTTATGATTGATTTCGACGTCTATGCTTTATTTTTTTTTTGCTGTCGCTATTGTCTCCCAGAATAGTACATTTTTCTCCTTTGATCATTTCCTGGGAGTGGCGCCCATTTCCTATTTTTCAGGTAAAATATTTCTGGTGCCCTTATTAATAGCTAGCCTGGGTCTTCACTTCCAAGGTAGGATATTCCATTACTTGAATTTAGTGTCAATCAGCAGTACATTAAGTTTTTGCTACCAAATAGTGAAGAAACATTACCTTTTTTAATTTCCTACTGCCACCTTGGAAATAGGAAAAGGTACAATATGATTCGAAAGCACTTTTCCAAAATTCTGAGACTTATATGCTCTAAGGCGTCTTCTTACCTCTGTCTCAATTTCGGTCAAATTATGGATGTACCAAGTTTTTTTTTTTTTGAGGATTTGTTCGGAACGGATATATTCTTACTTATTTAAGTAAACCGAGTGAGCCTGATACAGTTTCTATTGTTTGTATTATGAAATGGTACATATTAGAGGCGCTTTCTTCACTCATCAGAGATTTATTTTTTGACCTATCATCCATTTCGAAATTATATAAAATTTTCTTATTCATGTTCCAAGTTGTTTTTTTCCGAAACACGGACAGGATGTTGCTGGATTTTTGCAGTACTTCGGCTGCATATATTTTCCAATTCGAGTGAACAAATTAAATGATCGGAAATAATTATTTCTAATATCATCCTCAAGTCTGATACAAATTGCAAATCGCTTAGTTTGATCCAAATAAGGTCAAGTATACTTATTGTTGCTGTGCCAATATATGTGGGTTTCGCATTCAATTTCCTACCATTCATCGTGAGTAAGCTTTCAGATTCTATAATTTATACTTCTCTGGCCTTCTTTCATGTTTTTCTGAAACAAATCTTGGGCCAGAAAACGTTTGTATTGGTTGATAAATCATTTTTAAATTGGTTTAAATCATCAATCCATGCATTCAAGTTTTCGCCAATAAATAGGGGATGATTAGGAAAAGACTTAAGAGAGCTATGGAATAATTCAAATAGGATGCTGAAGTCATAACTGTGTGAAAAATACGTGACACCAATGATGAAACTGTTGAAATTGGTTTTAACCTGGATGAGAATCAAATGTGGCTGTTTTTCTATTATCTGGTTGAAAATTATGTTCATTCTTGCAAATACCATTATTCCTTCAATTGGCCTTCCTGATTTATTTTCTTTGGATGACTGTTGTTGTATATAGTTGAAATCTTTTAGAGTTTTTGAACTCTCTTGAGTCTCAGAGTTATTCCATTAGTCCGTGTGCCAGACCCTTCAAATGAAGAAACAATTGGTATAAATTGGAGGGACCAAATACAACTTATACTGCTTGTTTCTGTGACCATATAGAGCTGAAAAATCATGATAGCCATCTCAGAATGGTAGGTTTTGAAAATGGCGGCCATTCAAAATGGCTGCCGACTGCGATCTTTCAAACCATCATATTTCGCAAATGGTTAATCAAATTTAATTTTTTTTTGGTTATAGGCAGTTTCACGGTCTACATTTGTGTTCCAGTTGATTAAAGTCAAATGACCAATATTTCATCAAGAAAAAGTAAAAAATCTGACGTGAACATCACGTGACTTACTTGAACATCATTTGATATATACACAAATTCATTCAATGAAGTATTCTGTCAATTCAGAATATAATTAATATAATTTTAATAATATGTTTACATGTAAATTGTCGAACAGAATCAAAAAATTCGAAACAAATTATCATTGCAGCCTTATCATTCCAATTAAACTGATTGTCTTATACGGCAAATTCTGAATGTCTGTTATACATATAAACTGCACACCCGACTCAGCCGATTGATACAAAAATAGTAGATAGCTATTTTGATGCTACAACAAGTACAAACACTAAATTTCAATATGCTATGGCTATGATACGCCTACAAAACCCACATATATTGGCATCTTTTGTTCCTGGAGTCATTTTCGTCGTGGGTTGACTTGGGCAACCGTACAGATAGCTTCGCCGCCATTCACTCCCGCTAAGTGCATCACGCTTGTGCCACGGACGTCATCACTACGTGCAGATGAGGTTGCCATTGCTGTTATTGCTATTTATATTCATTTTTTTTTATGTGAATTTTTCGTTTCTGTGTCCATTGGACCGATCTATGTTCATGGTCACAAATTATTATCATATATTTTGACCGTTTGTTCGCTGCTCACACGGGAAAGCCAATATTCACTTATTTTCTACTCTACTGATTGCAAACGTCAGCGTACTCGCTGGGAGCGTTGGGTCGCGTTAGAGGTACTGGCTATCGTCCGTTTTCTTTTTATCGCTTCTAGTTCAGCGCGACATATACCGTCGTTCGACCAATACGCATTATATGTAGGTTGTGCGCATTTTCACATAATACTAGGTAACCTGCATTCTGCATTTCTGACTCGCATCGCGCGTTCTAGGTGCGTCTGCCGCATTCTTGTTTTTTTTTTTTACTGCTTGTTTGAGTTCTCATCTTTTGCCGCGTGGGATCAATAAACTTGAGAAATAATTATGTCAAGATTGTTTGTATTGTTTGAGTGTTTATTAAACAATTGAACTTATGGATTCTCAGTCGTTTTATCCAACTATCAGTTTGGCATTTAGCCTACTGGACTGTGTTCAAACGCCTGGCGTCCTTACTCACCAATCTTAACCCCGACCATCTCCTTGAGGTCAGCCGGTGCACAGTCACGCAGCCGCCACCCCTAAACGGGACGAGCTAGATACCAAGCTAATGTTTGAATCAGGAGTCTGAAACAGTATCCAAAAATTCCAGATTCAACTACCCATGGTAGGGAAAAAGATCATTAGGGTAAGTGGAAGATAAAGTGGATGACAGGTCTTTCTGCTCCTAAATTATCCTCTCTTCGATGAAGTGCTGTTGTAAGGAAGAAATTTGTCTAATTGGGGCATGTAGTTACCTTCAGAACCAGTCAAGATGCAGTAGTTCTTACGGCTGCAAATTGTGTAGAGACTCGTACAATTATAGTAATGATAAATGTGATGAGATAATATAAAATTGTGATAGTGACTCTAGTGAGGAGCAATAAATACCTATTGTGAAGATAACCAAAATGTGATCTATTTTGTATCATTTTGCGTTTTCTGCTATTTTGCGTTCCTCTCCTAATTTCGTAATCATTTTCACCAATACTGTTACCAGCTTCATGGTCTATCTCTATTATGTCCAATAAATATATTGATTACATACCTATGAAAAATATACCTCTTGGTTATTTATCTCAGCTAATCTTATTGTGTAAAAATATGTTCCCATTTCACATTCATATATTGCATTCCTAAGTTTGCTATTTTATCTGCTACCGGCATCAATTATATGCTTTAGATCAATGAACCCACAAAAATAATACCCCAGATCAATTTTCAGTAGCATTTTATATCTTTTCATTCCGTGAATTTTTGGACGATTGCGTTCCGGCGGCACAAATTTTGACATATCCTGGCTTTGCATAAACAGATTCAAACGTTTTGTTCTTTTTTTTATGAATCGTGATATGCACTACAGATTTTATATCGAAGTCGATGTTCTTATCTTCCAGCGTTTTCTTGTAAACTACTAAAAAAAATATTATTGAGAAATTTTATTTCTACTTTTTCTTGATGGAATATTAATAATTTGACTTCTATTAACTTGAACAGAGATATGGACTGTAAAACTGTAGCGAGATATGATGGTTTGAAGGATCGCAGTCGGCAGCCATTTTGTATGGCCGCCATTTATAAAAGCTACCGTTCTACCATCATGGTTTTTCATCCTCCATATAGCCACAGAAACCTACAATGAGAATGTCATCTGTCTCCACCAAATTATACCTCCAAATGGTCTGGCACACAGACTACATGTTTCTGACAGGCAAATTATATCATGCTCCATGATTAAACTTTCTTCTTTTGAATACAGTTTGAAAATAGTTTGATAGCCGTGTATGTTCCAAAGTATTATTTTGGAGTCCGTGAACCATCCATTGCACAGTTTCTTGAAACATAATTAAACGTGTAACTTTCCGTACGTGTTTGTCTATAGGTCCTTCAAAAGTACCGGAGCTTGACGCTTTTTGAATGCCTTGTTTCAATTCTGTGCTTGCGGTTCCATCATAAGTTGTTTTTCGCTTATCAGCAGACTCTGCATACATATTTACTGTATTCTGTGATGCGTTCTTATGCTTATCATTCATAGTCTCTTCGATATCTTTTTTAGAGTTTGAATATTGTGCTCTAATGGTTTGCAAAGAAATTGATTTTCTCCGATTGTAGCATAGATCAGTGTACATGCTTCCATTCTCTTCTTCGCAATCAGTGCAGTAATATCTTACAACATCAAAAACAAGATTTTTATTCTTCAAAAAAGTATTGTGTCCAGATTTCCTAGTACGACTTCAGTGCTTCTTGTATATCATTATTTCAGCAACAATACTTAGAGCAAAGTCTTTGTTGATCTCTATACCGTTTTTTTCCAGTTGTTCCACATTTTCGAGTATTTCTCTCTTTAATCGTTCGGAATTCAGTTCTACGAGTGTCGCTAAAGGTATCGCATCCTGTCTTAATTTCTCTAGTCTTCTAATATCCTCAATATTCTCCATCTCTGACCATCTTATTTGTAATCTATTATAAATTATTTCTAGATCTTTTTCCATGAAATTTTCTTAATTTGTTTCAGGGATGCCAAAAATTACGATGTTTTTTCTTCTCATTTTCTTCTCAAGGATTTAAATTAGATTTTCTTTCCTGTCTGGTTAATTCTCTATAGCTTTAAATCTATTTTTTGTTTCCTCCGTGGCTATACTGAAATTATTGATTGAGCTTTTTAGTAAGTTTATGTTCGGATGCCGTAGAGAACGGACGTGCCGTAAAGTGCTCCTAGTATTTACATAACCTGTGTTATTTATAGTGTGTACAAAATAAACATTACAACTGAATAAACAAACTAACTATAATAAATTAAATAACAACAAAAGCGATGTAACGATACCCTTCGCTGATGGCGTGGTTGTTACTTTTGACGTCGCTGTTGAAAACTGCTAACGGTGTGCTCGGGCGCCAATACGGTCGGTGACGCAGTTTTTCTATGACGGACGGCTGGATAGCTCAGACGGAAAGGGTTAGGGTTTTCAGAAATAATTATCAAGAGGTAGGTGTCACAATGAGATTTATTACACAAAACTATGACGATGAACATAGAACATTATTTTACAGAACTCTTGCACGGTGATAACTTGGTTGACGATGACGGAACGGCTGCACATGACACTCGACACCAGCGGTCGCATTACGGACCCAGGCGGTCGCAGATGACGAGAAACTTTCCATGCGGGTGAAACCAAACTTGCTCCTTCGCAATGATTCTACGTTAAGGTGGTTCGATACTGTGAAGTCACCAGGTGACTTCTCCAGCAGTGCTTCTACGTTAAATCAATCAAACGCTTCGAAATCACGAAGACTCCTTCAGCGGTGCTTCTACGTTAAATAATCAAACGCTTCGAAATCACGAAGACTTCTTCAGCGGTGCTTCTACGTTAAATAATCAAACGCTTCGAGATCACAAAGACTTTTTCAGCGGTGCTTCTACGTTAAATGATCAAACGCTTCGAAATCACGAAGACTTCTTCAGCGGTGCTTCTACGTTGAATAATCCAAAAAATATTCTAAGTTCAAAAACAGCAAAAATATTCTAAGTTCAAAACAGCAAAAATATTCAAAGTTCAAAACAGCAAAAATATTCTAAGTTCCTTTTACGGACTTGGAAAAAAACAAAACAAACTCACAAATTGTGTCGGACAGTTGTGCTAACGGACTTAGCACAAAAACTACACTTGGACGGTACACACTCTGAAGATGACGCCCGGTGTCGGAACTGGTAGCGTACTTGGAACCGCTGCTCAAAAGACTTGACTTACAAAGAAGTGACTTAAGTCGGCCAAAAGGCCTTATTTATACCCATATTTTAATGAAACCTCATGTTAAATGTTTTAAAAATTAAATCCATATTAGCGCTAGCAATAATATAAAGAAGAAATACAGTAAAAAGAAGAAGTAATTTTTCAAATAAAAATTTCATTACAATAATACATTCCTTATTACCCTCCTGTCGAATACATCCTTTTCTGATTTTATTTCCTTAATATTAAAATTATTCTAAATACTTCCTCGGTCGGTAATAAAGATTATGTCGGTAAGTTGAACTGTCAAAATGTCAGCTGTTTGTATTCGGGTATTTGTCAGCGGTCACGAACATAACATCAAAAAATATACAATATACAACATATTTACAGGACAACAGTGGATTACACTCAGACTTTATTACGGTAAGACATAAGACATAAATACAGATCACACGATCTCAACTTCTTTTAATTTCAGGTGTTTTTAAAAACCTAACCTTATTCGTCCACATGTGAAATATTCAAGGTATTTAAAACAGTTGAAGACCGATGAACTTGACGGTAAGTGATGTTGTATGTTGATGCAGAGTTACTGAATTTAAAGTTTACAGGGTGCGCAAGAAGTGAATAAAATTGTGACGGACTAAAAAATTATTGACGGTCTCAGAAGGCTCTGGGATGTGCAACAGTGACGGATTTTGGGGACTAATTCGTCACAGCGAAGATTGGATTTTATTCAAGATTGCATGCGGACTAATAGCCCCATTGCAAAAATGAGTCCTCCCACCTGGCAACAAGTGAAATTAAGTGAAATTAAAAGACCAGCAGAAGACAACGAAGTCAGAAATGTTAGAAGCAGAACAGATTCAACTTTAGAAATCTCAAACCCATTTGAAGTCCTTTCGAATGATTTAATTCATCCTGTTACGAATGAAACAACAACTAAAGAAAATAAGCCACCACCAATATTTATACCCGGTGTCACTGAAATAAAATCACTGACAGATATAATAAAAACCACAATGAATAGCAACTATTTCCTAGAATCGATAAACTACAGCCAAGTGAAACTACAAACAAATAGTATTGAAGATTACAGAAAAATTATTAAAACACTGCAAGAGCAAAAGATAATGTACCACATTTACCAGTTGAAACAAAATCGTAGTTATCGTGCAGTTATTGGAAACCTTCACCACGCAACTAACATAGACGACCTCAAAGCAGAAATTGAAAGCAAAGGACATAAAGTTCTCAATATACACAACATAAAACAGAAAATGACAAATAAACCTCTGCCATTATTCTTCTTAGAAATCTCACCAAACCCAAATAACAAAGAAATATACTAAATAGAATTCCGACAGCATACGAAAGTACAAATAGAAGCTCCGATTTCCAAAAAAAAAAATACCGCAGTGTGCTAGATGCCAGCGATACGGTCACATGAAGACCTATCGCACTAGACAACCACGATGTGTCAAATGCGGTCAAGACCACTATACCAAAAACTGCGGCAAAGATACCTCAGCCTCAACTACCTGTGTACTTTGTGAGGGCAACCATCCCGCAAATTATAAAGGTTGCACCGTATATGAGGAGATCTACAGAAGGAGATATCCACCCATGAGAGAACGACTTGTAATAAATACCAGCATAACTCAAACACAAAAAACAAACGAAGGTAAGACGGCATCACCAGGAGTCTCATACGCACAAGCTACAGCAAACCAAACTTCTAACACTAACACCATGCCAATAAATAACAACGCTCAATACACTATCAATAATGAAATCGAGGAGCTAATGTTAAACATGATGAATAAAATGGACAACCTACTAAATCTTATTATCACACTTATCACCAAACTTAAATAATGATCCGACAACTTAATATAGCACTCTGGAACGCTAATGGCTTGGCTCAGCATAGCCAAGGGCTGAAATCATTCATCAACATAAACCAAATAGATATAATGCTCATCTCAAAAACACATTTTACTGAACGATCATACTTCAAAATGCCCTTATATTCTATTTATAGTTCAAGACATCCAGATGAAACAGCTCATGGGGGAACGACCATCATAATTAAAAGCAACATTAAACATTACGAATTGCTAGAATATCGCATGGATCATCGTTGTCGTTGAAGATTGGACAGGACCCTTAACACTTTCAGCTATCTACTGTCCACCAAGACACAATATAAGGCAAGAAGACTTCCAGGAATTTTTTAATACACAAGGAAATAGATTCATTGCAGGCGGGGATTATAATGCAACGCATACAAATTGGGGATCTAGACTTATTTCTACACGTGGACGTGGACTCTTGAAAGCAATTAACAACAGCAACCCTCCATACTTCTCTACAGGGGAACTGATATACTGGCCTACAGATGTAAACAAAATACCGGATCTGTTAGACTTTTGTGTGACAAAAAATATAGCCCGAGGATATTTTAATGCCGAAATCAAGCTAGATATCTCTTCTGACCATACACCTGTCATTATAACACTTACTTCAAGTGCTATCCTTTCACCTACTAATCCAATTCTCTGTAATAAACATACGGACTGGAGATCGTTCAGAGAAATCCTAGAGGAGAGTCTTACGTCCAATATCTCATTGGAAACAGCCTCTGACATAGAATTAGCAGTAGAATACCTCACGAAACAAATACCGACTGCTGCCTTGCGCTCAACACCCATACAAAATAAAAAACAAAATATACTACCAGATTATCCGGACACTGTTAAACGACATATACAAAACAAAAGGAGACTTTGGCGAATATGGCACCAAACACGATCTCAAGCTGATAAGACAAAACTGAACCAAGCTACAAGAGAACTGGAGAAACATTCATACGAGTGGAATAATAACAAAACCCAAAAATATCTATCACAACTCACGGACAATCAACAAACAGAATACTCTCTATGGAAGACAACGAGGTATCTAACGCATCCAAAACAAACGACACCACCAATACGGAAGCAGGACAACAACTGGGCGAAAAGTAATAAAGAAAAGGCAGAAACATTTGCAATACATCTTGTCCAAACATATACACCATTTCCCCGACAAATTTCTGTAGCCGATGAACAAGAGATCTAAAAATCTCTACAATCTCCAAATCAACTTTTACCCCTTGTGAAAAATGCTAGCGTTGGTGGAGTTGAATCGTTAATTGAAAGTGGAATAAGTACATATAAAGCCCCTGGTTACGACTTAATCACAGGAAAACTATTGGAAGAGCTCCCGGTACAGGGCGATGAAATTAATCACATTAATATTCAATGCCATAATTAGACTGAGTCACTTTCCCTCGCAATGGAAATTGGCACAATTTATACCGATTTTGAGACCTGGAAAACCAATAAACGAAGTGGCATCATACAGACCTATCAGTCTTCTGCCAATCCTAAGCAAACTGTTCGAAAAAGTTCTACTCAGAAGAATTAATCCTGTATTAACCGAAAGAAACCATATCTCAGAGCATCAATTTGGGTTTAGGAAAAAACATTCCGCCACAGAACAAATACATAAAGTTGTAAACATTATAAATGAAGCAATAGAAAACAAGCAATATTGCACAGCAGCTTTTACCGATATTTCACAAGCTTTTGATAAAGTTTGGCATACAGGGTGTAACAGAAATAAGTACATCAATTTTAACCTGTGATGCAATTTGTCAAGCGTAACAATTTTTCTCAATAACTTTTTTCCGTAAATCCTATGGGTATAGAGTGAAAATTCATCAAAGTTTTGTCAAAAATTTCATAGTGCGCCTATGGTTCAGACTGAATGTTCCTCATTTGTTGGAAAAATGACAGCTGTCGATTTAAAGGAGTATTTTAGTGACATATAGACCTGGTCTTGCCATCTAGCGGTGAGACACAATATCAAAATATGTACACATGCGTAGTAGTCTACGAAAAACAAATATAAAACATTGTATATTGTACCAAGTTGTAGTTCTGCCCAAGAGACGCTAGTGGAATGCATAGCGCTACTATCGCGATTCGAAAATCTTTGTTATTACTCGGCTTAAGTCAAGCCAAGCCAGTCTTGCTGTTTTCGTTTTATTTTTTGTGTTGCAGTACTGTTGAATTCAGTTGTTGTGTTTGAAGGTTTTGTCATCATGAGGACTGTGAGTATAAAACATTTTTATCCACGACTACCTCATAATATATACTTTATAAATGAGTTTTCTGAAGCAAAACGATAGTCATTTTTCACAGAGTGAATAATAGCAGTGAATAATCATTATTCACGGGTATAGAATTCCTAGGGCACGCGGTATATGTTATGAATCTGGCAAGCATTTTTCAGTACGTCTAGGCAATAACCATGCACTTTGATTGGCTAACTTTATACAAATCACAAAAATATTGTTAAAATATTACTTTAATCTATTTTTTAATGCTCTTGAAGGAAAAAGATGACATTGAATAAACTATATCAAGTAAGCCATTGATATGACATGACAAGCGAAGCGTAAATTGTTGTCAATTTGAAAACGTCATAATTTCGATCCAGAATACGTAAAATATTAAAATTGATAGTGAGAAAGAGATATTGTCTACTTGTACTACACCGGAGATAACAGAAGCTGCAAAAGTTACCTCCCTGAATTTGTTGCTTGAGAAATCCCGAAATCTTTACATTCTTGTATACAGTACCTTTGAGGATTGAAGGGCGACCAAGAAAATCCATTTATTTTCAGGGTCAGTTTTACTGGCATATTTTTCGGAATTAGCTGCAAAATATGAATCATTCATATTATGGACACTTTGCTCTATGCTTAGGAGTACGCTAAATATAAATCAAGGAGTCGATATAGAAGACTAGGCAAAACTGCGGTCACTTTCAAAATGGAGATCTCAGGGCTTTCGTCCGAGAAAAGCCAATACATTTCCTTCCGAAAAAAATTATAAATCTCTTATTCAAGCCTGTGATGAAAAATATCTTGCAATGAAGATAAGAAATTAGAAACATTCAAAAACTTGTTTAAAAAAGAGTTATGGAATTAAAGTCAATAGTAGTCGTGGACAAAGTATAGTATTCTACTCACCTATAATAAGCTATGATTCACTCAGGTTAATTATACCACTCGCTACGCTCGTGACATAAACATAACCTTCGTGAATAATAGCCCTCATTATATGCTCGTATAATAATATACTAATTTCATAAAGTACTATCTATTAAATTTTGCTATGTTCATTGATAAACTGTAATTAGTTGTTCTCAGATAATAAAGTGTGTTCATCATGATTGTCCCACTAACAATTTACCAAAGGATGAACGGGGCAATATGTTTTGTTTCCCAAGGCCGGAAAATCTACGACGTAAGTGGATAGTCCAAATGAATCGTCTTGATTTACTGGAGCTCAGATATCAGCAAATATTAGATCGGGGACTTCGAGTATGTTCATTTTGCTGACAACCAGTTTCAGACAGCCGAAAAAAATAGTTGAATAATTTATTAATAAATCTTTGTAAATTTGAAAATTATATATATTCATCATTATATACTATTTTTATTTATCTATACATTTTTTCAATTCAAAAATAAAATTGTAATTAGCCGTTTTTTTTTTTAAAGATAAATCATGATTGGAAGGTTGTTTTGCTTCAAATTCTGCATATTTATTTATAATTTAAAATATAGATAAATATAAAGAATTTGAATCAAAACACATCTCACAATTGTGATTTAACTTTAAAAAAAAACCTCCCAATTATAATCTTATTTTTGAATATCGAGCCAAAAATTTTAAATATGCAGAAATCTACATTATCGATTCTCCGATTTCCCACTATTTAGTTCTGCCCAAGAGACACTACGGAGCGCCACATACTTGGTAATTTTTCTTTGTACATAGTTGACGAGTCTGATTGTATAGATGGTCTGTGATTGTCATCCTGATTGCCTTCATAAATAAAGCACGCTGAATTCAATTATAAAAACAGTTTATTAATAAAAAACCCTACATTACAATTACATGGTGTCAAAAGTGGTTAGAATCGCAAAAATAACCGGAAAAAAGAAGTAGGAAAGTTGCAAAATGACAACAAACGTGAACGAAGCAGTAACAGCAGGCCTGTGTCACTCTTATAGAAAGAAAAATACAAAGTTTGCGTATATGTTAGTGAGTGTTAGTTATTGCACGGCACCGCACACTTGCCATGGCGCTAGTATGGCACCAAAATGTCCAGGATTTGAAAATTGAGAAGGCTGTTACTTCTGTCCACTGTCTGAGGAGCATGGAAACGTTGAAAATATTCCACCAAGGCTCGTGTGGAGGAAACTCCTGACCATCAACCTCACAATTCGTCGATGCATACAAGACTGTTATTTTAAATAATACTATTAGGTGTAGTTTCGGTTCGAATTATGAGGATTACCGAATTCTACTATCCTATGTATTCAAAATCAATCTGATTCAGAATCTTTTCCGACATCCCCAATTTCCAATAATCCTATCCCATGTATTCTTCCCCAGACCACTTGCATGGATGCTGTAGCATCAGAGATAGATATTTAAACAACCTCTGGATATTTATTTCAAGAATTGCTAAATTATGAATGTGATTCATGTTTTCAGTTCTTTTGTTCTGAAAACGTAACTCACATCCATGATTTAACCGTTTTACGGGACTATGGATCCAATGAGGAGTTTTATCTCAGATATGCAAGCGCAGAATTTTCGCAAATAGTCGATGGTTGTGAAAAACAGATTTTTGCTTCGATTCCCAATTTCATTCCATCCCCTAACATCCCATCCCATATAGACATCCACTGAATACCTTCTAATTTTTGTGAGCAGCATGGAGCAACCATGCAGAATGAAGTTATGCGATCATTTCATTTAATATTATCAAGTCATTTTTCAAAATTGATTAATAAGAAAAATAGATACAGTAAGAAATAACGACGTTGTTAAGACTTTTTTTGTCAATTATTGGAGATAATTTTTTCTTTAATATTTTTTGTAATTCTTTTCTGTGTATGTTTCATATTTTTTTGTAGTACTACAATTTAGTTTTCATTTACGATCGTATAAAAAGTGACAGTTGTTTGCATTTTGATCTTGATATTTCAAACTCAAATTCACAAGAACATTAAGGTCAACTTCAACGAAAGCAGCTCAATTTCTAATATCTGTGACTTTTTTACGAAAATTAGGACGATCGAAGATAAAACATTGTTTTTAAAATATCTAATGTTATTTGCACAAATATCTTGTTTCTATTTGTACGTGTTTTTATAGTATTTCGTATTTTTATATATATTTTTCATATTTTTCCTAATATTTATATGTAATTTATTTATATTTAAAAATATATGTATATATTTGAAACGAAATTCTGGTTGATTTTAAATTTTATGATATTTTTGAATATCAAATAAATTAGTAAAATTCAAATTACGCGCTTCAGAATTAGTACGTGTACGGCACCGCATGGATAGCTCTTGTGTTGATGTGAAACCTTGTAAATTTTGGTAACATTATACTGTCAAGTCTTCTCTCTATTGGTAGTCTTTGAGTAACAGGAATTAAACCACCAGGTAGCCTACAAACCGAGATGGACAAATCTACGAACTGGAAAAAATGGTTACAGCAGTTTGAATGGTATGCAATACATGTCCAAAGAATTCAAAGATTTTCAAAAAGAATGGCGCTTCAACCATGTTCCGTCTAGCCCACACCATCATCAAAGTAATGGTCTAGATGAAAAAGCTGTTCAAACTACAAAGAATCTTTTGAAAAAATGCAGTATTGACAAATCTGACGTTCAACTAGAGCTCTTAAATTGGAGAAATACATTAAGAAACGACAACTTAGGCTCTCCAAATCAACGTTTTTTCAGCAGAATCGCCAGATCACTGATACCTACAACCAACAGTAATCTGAAACCAAAAGTAGTTCACGGAGTCACATCTGAACTTAAACGTCTACGAAAGAAACAAGTCAACTACAGCAACAAACATACTAAGCAACCAGTCAATTATGAATTGAATGAGAAAGTAAGACATAAAGTTAGTCATCGACAATGGGAAGAAGCAAGGGTGTTAGAAAAGCCTGAAAGTCCACCAAGATCTGTAATCATCCAAACAGATCAGGGACAAGTCTTAAGGAGAAATTTCAGTCATCTGCACAAGACACGAGCTGATCTAGCCAGCCAAAATAAAGTGGCAGTTTCTGAAACCAAATATGCTGACCAACCAACAAAAGAACAGGTTCAAGCACAAGCTCAATCACCTGCCCGTGAATCATTTACTGCATCCATACCGACATCACCAAAGCCCAACGTCAACCGGCATACTTCTAATTCCTGCCCCATTCCACAAGATAATCATTCACAGCAGTCAGACACCAGTTACCAACCAACCCAGCGATTATCAAGATTTGGAAGGGTAATCAAACCAATAAATAGACTTGATTTGTGACATTTATCATATATGTTATTGAGAGTATTCTTGAGAGTATTTTTTAAGTATAAACAAATGTTTTTCTTAGATTTATAAAGAAAGGCAAAAGTGACATATAGACCTGGTCTTTCCATCTAGCGGTAAGACACAATATCAAAATATGTACACATGCGTAGTAGTCTACGAAAAACAAATATAAAACATTGTATATTGTCATCCAAATTGCCATCCAGGGAGTACTGGGAGCTTTCATCTAGCGAGTTTGGAGAAAGTTAAAATTTATAGCTGTGTGTGCTAGGTTTCACAAGCTTCTGCGCGATAAAATATTCTGCTGGAATCTGATTGGTAACCAGGTAGACAACAGACAACTAATTTTTGTTTATCTTGTTTGTGAAAATATGTCAGATGTGCAAAAATGAAAAATATTTTTATTCACAATCACTATAGTAATATGCCAATTCTTAACCTTCCAGTGGTTAGAAATATATGTCATTTTTAACTGCAAATGACAATCTCTTGGGTTGCAAATATTTTATTATCTCTTGGGGAGGAAATGTTTACATATGGTTGCCTAGCAACACAGTCATAAATCTTTGAATATATGTGATTAGTACTGTCAAATAAATTGATAAAACCTTATTATTACAATAAAACATCAATAATTACAATATCAATATTAAGCAGACGTATTTTTATTTATTAGAATCTACATTTAAATTTACTGTAACATTTGAATTTCCGGAACTGTTTATATTTATAGATATTCCTTGTTTTATTTGGTCACTTGAAATTTAAAATTCTTGAGTGGAAGTGCCTGATCCATGAATATTAGTCAAGGTATTCGTATTTGTCAACATATTCGCAATTTTCGCCTGCCCATCTAATGGACTATCAATGTATCCTTCGGCTACATTACTGGATTTCCATCCCCCCAACCTTTTTAATTGCAAAATATCACCTCCATTATCTGCAAGTGATGTGGCAGCAGTTCTCCGGAAGCAATGACCAGTAAACAAATCGGGATTTTCTAATTTCAAATATATGGCATTTTTTTTTGGAAATTGTGTTATGTCCGAACGGCTGTTTTGTTAATTTACCATATCTTATCTGCATAAGTAATCTATCATTATCAGTATTTATACGTAAATTAATGTATTGCTTTAATATTGCAATCCATTTGGAATTTGATACGATAAATACTCTGGGGCGATATGTTTTTGTATCTGGAATGGCAACACAGACTTTATTCTCCAAAAATTGTATATCGGTTACCTTCATTTTAAATAATTCGTCGCTTCGACAAGCTCCAGAAACGCCAATTATTAAAGCGACCTGAAAATTTTAAAGTATGATAGTGTGTATTTCGGTAATAAATTAATAACTATCTTTTGAGGAAGAAATTCGAAAGGCGCATCATTCAAAAATTTGTCGATATCAATCTTAGAAAATATTCTCGACTTTTTGGGTCTATATCCAACATTCTGTCTTTTTAAAAAGCTTCTAGTTTACAAAATTCAGATATATCAAAATTTTCTTCAATTTTCAGTGTTGATCTCAACATAGAGTAGGTTGCCCATAAAGTTGTTGGTTTTTTATTTTTCGATAAGTCACTGAAATAAGCGAGCACAACACTTTCTGAATTTTTCTGAACTTGTTTAGCAGTACACCAATCTTTGTAATGTTTGTATATATTTTCATACCGCCCTTTGCTTTTTTGCGGCAACAAATTTTCAGTAGCTTCTGTAGCAGCTTTTCTTATCTCGGGGGGAATACATTGTTCCATATTATCACAATCTGAATCTGAACTCATGGACATTTTATAGCTTTCCAATATTCAGCATAAATGTCAAATGATTGAAATAAATTTAAACATTTGTTTTCATAGTCTACTACCATACATTAACATAGTGTTTGAAGAAGGCGATGTACGAATAGAATGAGAAGGTAATTTGGATAATTAAATGCGATTGTGAATAAAATAGTATACATAGTTCAGTGGGATATGTTTCATTACAGCCTTGCGCTTCATCTGAGCCTCGAGACTTCGTCTCTCGGTCATCTAATAAGCCCTCGGCTGTAATGAAACATATCCCACCTCACATGTGATATACTATGAAATTTTGAGCAAGACTGAAAAGGTAAGTTAGATTGGCATAGTTTTTGAATACATTTTAGTAAATATGAAGTATATACAAATCAGTCATGTTAAAAATGTTGATAAATATGAACATTACTACTTTTTTAGATGAGCTACAAGAAACCTTGTTGAGTCGAAGATTGTTTTTCGTACAAGAAGAAACCGATTATTCGGTATAAGTACGGAAGTGTGAAATATTTTGAACAGAAGTAGATTGTTCCCAATTCAACTAGGATAATTATTCGAGATTGGGCTATTTTTGTGTGGTACAAATAAACAAACAGATACTTGAGTGGACAAGACAGTCGTCTTTATGCTGTTTTGGATCCTATACAATGACTTGCGGTTGGACGCTGCAAGAAGTCATTGAAATCGAAGTACCGCAAGTAATTGGTAAGTATATAAGTACTGTATTTTTTGCTATCATGAGTAAATAATTGACATTTCAAGGTTACTACCGCTTCACTTCCTTCGGATTCAGCTCACGGTCCTGTCATTTATTTGGAGTTCAAAAAGAGCAGAAAGTATCTGGGACACAGGATTCTCCATTCATCATAATTCTCAAAGCTGCAAGTAATTTTTGAGATGAATAAATCATTACGATCACCAATAATTCGAGAAGAGCAAGAAATATTTGAGACGAATCACCTGTCCAAATATTGTTACCTAAATTTCCCATCTCAACAATAACGAAAAGAAAAAAGTGTAATAATTCTCTTGGAATGGAAGACAAGATGAATATTTTCTGCCGATCTTTCGAATGAGTAGTTTTGTTCACACAACAATGTATTAAGTGAAAATTTTGATCCCGATGATGAATTTTATACTTTTGTCTAAATGATTGTCTGATTCTGACTCTATGTAATTATCTATAACTGTATTTGTTCATCGTTTTTATCATTCGCAAATACTCTCAGAATTTTAATTATTGTGTAAAGAAGGTGAATCAAAAGATTATCATGAACCATAAATTGTAATTCGTAGAGATATGGGAAATATTATCATTGTATTAATATATAAAATATGTAATTATATTATTTTTGTATAAAATATTGTATCATTTTATCAAGAGCTTCGAAATTAATTTGAAAACTCAGTCATAATGAGAAATCAAATTGGATCATCAAGAAATAAGACATGAAATTTCTAAGATCTTGAATTACAGGCTTCATAATTTGAATTTTCACGTGGCAATGAAAATTTAAATTATGAAACCTGAAATTCAATATCTTAGAAATTCTATGTCTTATTTCATAAATTCAAATTTGAATAAAATAAATGGAAAGACAGCCAGTGCCACCATGCGGCTTTGGAGAAAACTAATAATTTTTTGTGCTAGTTATTTAACATGGCAGTGAACACTCCCAGTACTCCCTGTTGCCATCATAAATAAAGCACGCTGAATTCAATTATAAAAACAGTTTATCAATAAAGAACCCTACATTACAATTTTGCAATTTTGAGCTATTGTAGTCTTGTCAATCATTCATTTGAAACTAAAAGAATATTAGTATTTTGGCAATACATTGGTATTCGCTCACTTCGATAATTCTAATTTTGCATATGTTGGAAGAAAGACTAATTTTGTCTCTTTAATCAATAATTTGGTCTCTTAGTCATATTTATGTCATTTTTAAGAAATTTGATTTTTATTTAGGGATTTCACGTATATTTTCGGATAGTACATTTCTTGAACATAAGATTGTCTGCACAAGCTCATTGCATTTAAGTCAGCTGATTCGAATTGTCTGAAACTGTGTCAGGGAGTGTCAGACTGTGCTGCCATCTACGAGCAGTTCAAAAAGTAGTTGCTGTTCCAAACAGGGAGTACTGGGAGTTTTCACTCTTATGAAGCAAATTGAACAGTTTTGCGCTATCTAGCGTCTTTGGAGAAAGTTAACATTTCTAGCTGTGTGTGCTACGTTTCAGTAGCTTCTGCGCAGTTAAATATTTTGCTGGAATCTGATTGGTAACCAGGTTGACAACTAATGTTTGTTGATCAGTGTTGATCTTGTTTCTGAAAAAATATGTCGAATGTGCAAAAACGGAAAATATTCTAAAATTCAGAGCAAAACTGAAAGGGTAAGTTAGATCGGCAATACATTTTAGTAAATATGAAGTACATACAAATAATTTATCTTGAAAATCTGCATAAATATGAACATTACTATTTTTTTAGATGAGCTACAAGAAACCTTGTTGCATCGAAGACGGTTTTTCATACAAGAAGAAACCGATTATTCGATATAAGTACGAAATTTGTGTGAAATATTTTGAAGAGAAATAGATTATTCTCAATTCAATCAGAAGAATATTTTGAGATGGGATTATTTCTGTGTGGGGCAAACGAATAAATATATACTTAAGTGGACTTCATGCTGTTTTTGATCCCATACAATGACTTGCGGTTGGACGCTGCAAGAGGGCATTGAAATCGACGTACCGTAAGTAATTAGTAAGTATATAGGTATTTTATTTTTTGCTATTAAAAGTGAATAATTGACATAATAATTTCAAGGTTACTACCGCTCTCCTTCCTTCGGCTCCAGCTCACAATCCTGTCATTCATTTGGAGCTCAAAAAGAGCAGAAAGTATCTAGGACTCAGAACTTTCCATTCATCACAATTCTTGTAACTGAAAGTGATTATAGAGTTGAATAAAACATTACGATCACCTATAATTCGAGAAGAGCAAGAAATATTTGAGACGAATTATCTGTCCGAATATTGTTACCTGAATTTCTCATCCCAATAATATTGCAAAATTCAAAAAGTGTATTAATTTTCTCGGTATGGAAGACAAGATGTATATTTTCTGCCGATCTTTACAATGTGTAGTTTTGTTCTCACAATAACGTATTTAGTGAAGATTTTGATCCCGATGATGTATTTAATACTTTTATGTGAAATGTTTCTTACTGATTCTAACTCTATGTAATTATCTATGACTGTATCTGTTCTTCGCTTTTATCATTTGAAAATACTCTTAGAATTTTTACTATTGTGTAAAAAAGGTGAATCAAGAGATTGTCATGTACCATAAATTGTAATTTATAGAGATATAGGAAATATTATTATTGTATTAATATATAAAATATGTAATTATGAAATTTTAGTATAAAATATTGTATCATTGTATCAAGAGCTTCGAAATTAATTTGAGAACTCGTAGTCATAATGAGAGATCAAATTGAATTATCAAGAAATAAGACATGAAATCTCTACGATCTTAAATTACAGGCTTCATAATTTGAATTTTCACGTGGCAATGAAAATTTAAATGATGAAACCTGAAATTCAATATCTTAGAAATTTCATGTCTTATTTCATAGATTCAAATTTAAATAAAATAAATAAGAAAAACAGCCAGTGCCACCATGCAGCTTTAGAGAAAATTAATAATTTTTTGTGTCAGTTATTTAACATGGCAGTGAACACTCCCAGTACTCCCTGGTTCCAAACTTACTTCATCAGAAACAGATCAGAAACATGAAGAGAAAATCATTCAACGATTTATTCAAAGAAAACGGTGGAATATTAAACGGAATGCAGTTCTTAATCAATTAATTCACTGAATAATTCAGTAGAAATATTGCTACATGGAATTTTGAAGATTCTATTCTTGAAGAACAGAAACTGGAATTGGTAATTGATTTTAAATATTCTCTGAAATATATGATACAATATTTTATTTATTCAGCAGATCAATTCACGGGGCATACTTTTTTGGAACGACCTGAGTGTAAAGTTTGTAATAATATGAGAAAAAGTAATACACAGGTGCTTCATTTATAAATTAATGTATTTCATTCATCTCATCTGACGTTTCAGATAAACTTCAAGTTCTAAATATCCCATGGTATTCTCATCATGATGTATAAGTGCATAATATTTTGACATCATTAAATACATTAGCATAACCACAATAATTCAATTTTCAGTGAAAAATGACAATTCGGAGATCGTTCCAAATAAATTTGCTAAGCTAATCCTAAACTGCCCGTGAAATCGTAGACAGAATTAATAATTTATAATCGGTTTTATTCCACAATTTATTTGAAGGAATTGATAATTGACATATGTCCAAATCAATTATTGTTCTATTGCAACTGCTACTGGATCCGATAACTATGCACTTGAACGACTCGTTAATTTATAGGGGATAAAAAATGCTAAAAAAAGATTAGAATTCGGGAAAACGTAACTAAGAAAAATTGTTGGGCTTGACGAGAACTATCAATGGTTGAAATTAATGTACTTATTTCTGTTACATCCTGTATAAAAAAAAGTCAAATCTACCTAACAATATATACCTTCTATTAGAATCATAAATACATGATAGATACTACCAATTGAAGTTTAAAAACGAGTATTCATCGTTGCAAGAAATTCAATCTGGAGTGCCACAGGGAAGTGTGCCTGGTCCTGTTCTATACACAATATACACGGTGTAACAGAAATGAGTACATTAATTTTAACCCGCAATAGATCTCTTCAAGCCTGACAATTTTTCTTGATAACTTTTATCTGTAAGTCTCCTGGATATCGAATGAAAATTCATCAAAGTTTGGTCAAAAATTTCATAGTGCGCCTATGGTTAGAACTGAATGTTTCTCATTTGTTGGAAGAATGACAGCTGTCGATTTAAATGATTATTTTGAAACTTCAAACCATCATAGTCTTATCAATCATTCATTTGAAACTGGAAGAATAACAGTATTTCAATAATACACTAATATTCGCTCACCTCGATTATTCTATTTTTGTATATGCTGTAAGAAAGATCAAATTCATCTCTGAAACCAACAATTTGGTATATTGGTCGTATTTATATGTTATTGTTGAGAAATTTTATTTCTATTTAGGAGTTTCACGTATATTTTCAAATAGTTGGTACATTTCTTGAGCATTAGATTGTCAGCACGAGTTCATTGCATTTGGATCAGCTGATTTGAATAGTCTGAATACAGCCTGTAACACCGTTAGAATATGGGTCAGATTGTGCTGCCATCTACGATCAACTTTAAAAGTAGTTGCAGCTCTCAGCTTATTTCATTACTGTTGGCTCTCAAACATAAAGAGAAAATCATTCAACGATTTATTTGAAGTGAACGGTGAAATATGAAATGGAATGCAATTTTAAAATAATTAATTCAATGAATAATTCAACTGAAAATATTCCCGCAAAAATTGTGAGAGCTTATTCTTGAAAAACAGAAAACCTAACCTACAAATGTATCACACTGAGTTTGGTAATTGATTTTAAATATTTTTTGAAAAATGAGATACAATATTCGTTTTGTTCAACAGATCAATTTACGAGGCATACTCCATTGAAACGACCTGACTGTGAAGTTTGTAATAATATGAGAAAAAACTAATTCACAGCTGCTTCATTTATAATTTAATGTATTTTATTCATTTCATCTGGTGTTTTACGTTTCAGGTAAACAATAAGTTCTCAATATCTCATAGTATTCTCATCATTATGTATAAGTGCACAATATTTTGACATTAAATACATGAGCATAACCACAATAATTCAATTTTTAGTGAAAAATGACATTCCTGAAATCGTTCCAAATAAATTCGCCGAACTAATCCTACACTGCCTGCGAAATCGCAGATAGGAGAGCTTGACATTTTCAAAAGTTTTAACTCTTGTGACAATAATAATTAGATGAATTGGAATTGATCTCACATATGTCGAAATCAATTGTTTCGTTGTAACCAGGGTTGTAACTGCTACTGGATCCGATAATTATGCACCTGAACGACTCGTTGAATCATAGGGGTTAAAAAATGCCGAAAAAAGATGAGAATTCGAGAAAAAGCTATTAAGAAAAATTGTAATGCTTGACGGGTTCTATCACTGGTTAAAATTAATGTACTTATTTCTGTTACACCCTGTATACAAAGGAGTTACCAATGACACAAGATACAGAAACAGTAACATTTGCAAATGATACTGCAATACTCTCTTTAGATGAGAGCCCAGCAATAGCATCAGCTAAACTCCAAGAAAATCTTTTGGAAATACAGAAATGGCTGAAGCAATGGTGAATTAAGGCCAATGAACTTTAATCGGCTCCTGTAACATTCACTACTCGGTAAGAAACGTGTCCACAAGTAACCCTTAACGACAACTCAATACCACAGTCCGACAACACTAAGTATCTTAGAATGCACTTGGAAAGACGCTCCAATTGGAGAAAACATTTAAAAACTAAACGACTACAATTGAATCTTAAATTGAAACAAGTATATTGGTTACTAGGACAAAATTCAAAGCTTTCTCTAGATAATAAGTTATTAATATACAAAATGATACTAAAACCTATATGGAAGTACGGAATCGAGCTGTGGGCGACTGCAAGTAATTCGAATATTGACATCATTCAAAGGCTCCAATCAAAAGTATTAAGAATTATTACAAATGCACCGTGGTTTATAACCAACCAAGCTATCCATAAAGACCTAAATATGAGAACCGTGAGAGAAGAAGCAATGATTGCTAGTGAAAAATACAAGAACAAATTGAAACATCACCCAAACCACACGGCAGTGAATTTACTGGATAACAGCAACGAAACCAGACGACTGAGAAGATACAAAATCCTGGACATCTCGGAGAGATTTTTATAATTCAATATAGTTCCAGTCTATAGACCTAAATAATACGGGAGTAGATGTGAAAAGCGGTTACTGGCTCAATCTCAAGGTCATCCGTGAGAAGAACGTCTTAAGAAATGATAAAAACGTCTTGAGTTTTCTTGGTCAACGTCTTAAGAACTGATAAAAACGTCTTGAGCTTTCTTGGACAGCGTCTTAAGAAATGATGAGAACACAACTTGAAGACGTTGGTCAACGTTCCCTTAGAGGTATGCAACACGTGTCACTACTCTTTACTAGCTATGTGAAGTTTTGAAGATGCATGTTTACTCTGCCATCTGTGAATGAGTAGTTTAAACTGTAAAAAAGATATCTTCCAATTGATAGAAACTATGAAGTGATAAACAGTGAATAAAAACTGGAATTATGTTTTTTTTTTTTGATAAGATGAATACAGGATGTGTATGTGTGATGATAGAAATTTTTGATAATTTTATATCGGTTTTATTTTTGCAAACTATTATCGTATCATTCTATGTTTGTGAGACATCAAGATGAGTTGTAAGTTGTAAGTGTGTTTAAAGTTGATATATTTCAGGACAAAAATATGTGTTTCTAGTTACAGCACAGGTGCAAGTAGTAATGATAATCCAGAAGTTTGTAATCATCAAACTTAACGTGAGTGTCAGTGTTTTTTTTATTCTTAAACAGCTTTTTTTTTTTAGTGTTTGTTTTTTAGATGACTGATTTTGATGAGATTTCATTTGAGAAGCCAGCGCCTCATGCCACCCTCATATATAGAGGATATATTAAGGAATTGGAGAACCTTCAGCTGTGGCGGGCTGGAGGAACAATTTACGTATATTTAAGTACATTTTGAAGTGATTAAGAACTTTTTTTAATTTCTTTTCTTTTTTTACAACATCCATTGACAGTTTTTTGCAACCTAAATAAAGCTTTTTTAAACACTTGATTACTATTTGTACCTGAATTAACACCGTATGTTATTCTTTTTGTTATATTTTAAATGTGAATTTTGATATTTATTTTGACAACTTATTTAGAAGCGTGAAGTTCTATTTATAGGTTGTCTCCTATTTTAATTTTTTATTGGTTATTTGTAAGAGTAGTGAATGAATATATATTTTTTTTCTAAGGAAAAGAAGAAACAGATTCAGGTGGAAACAGGTGATGTTATGATTTTATTATTTTATTCGAATAACAAAAAAAATATAAATATTCTTTTGACTTATTTGGAAATGTTAAGTGTTATATGGCTCTATAATTGTATGATTATAATATTTTTTATTCAATTTTCATATAGGTTTTTAGAAACAAATTACAACTGAAAGCTAATGTACAGATGGAGTATTAAATCATATATATTGTAAATATATAGTGAGTTATTGATTTTCATTACATTTTTTAATTCTGCTACACTAATTTTCTTGGTAACAGTGTCTTAAGAAATGATAAGAACGTAATCAGTTTTTTGTTTTATTTTTTTTTTATCAAATTTTTGTAAAGGTTGTTCTAAGAGGCTAATTAAAAGCTGAAAACAAGTGATGTGGAGATAAAGTATTGAATTATACATACAGTTATCATATAGTACTTTTGAATATATAAGTGCATTCAATTTAAATATTGGTATTGTCAGTCTGAATCAACAATTTCTATTACATCTTGATTAGGTTGACTCAAATTAGGTAGCAATATATTAACTTCTGAAAAAAAACAGTATTTTAAATACAAAATAATGAAATTTATACTCAATATAACGTATATAATATATATAATATTCTATTATTTTTAAATAGGAGGACTGTTCCTTCAACATTTGGTAATGCTCCTATGAACATTAATTGTGAACAAATATTTGGGTCTCCAATAATATATTCGTCGAAGTGATTTTGTACCTATAAAAAAATTGTATTATTAGTTAATAAAATTGAATAAAAGAAATACATACGTTTACGCTACCCAATAGAAATAAGACTTGGACAAGTAAAGCTATAAAAAAACATATGTTATTGAATTTATTACGTATTATGTTTTGACTTACATACTGGGAGGGTCCATGCTTTCTTTTGGATATTAATTTTTTATATCAACAAAAATTATATAAACTCAAATAATCAACTGTTATGTGAAAGACTGAAATTCAACTAATCTGCTCAAGTATGACACAAAATAAGGAAATAATGAGTGATAAGTCATTTTTTACAGATTATATATTAAGCTATTTTTTATACAGTTCAAGAGTTACAATAGTCACAAGTTGTAGATAAACACCAAGCTTATAGTTTTGTGAAACAAAAATAACAATCATTATTGTCAAAATCACATAAGAACTCATACATCTCATTAGCAAGTTTGACATTATGTTCTTGTTTTAGAGAAGCATAATAATAATGATTTGACACTAAAGCAGAAGTACTTAAAAAGTTATTTACTAGATGTGAAGACAATTCAGTATCATTGAAAAAATAAGTGAGCAATTACTGCACACTCGCACCGTATTCCAATGATGTGGATTGGTTGGGACATACCATAATCGATAAATATTACTAATATTAGTTATGTGGTTTTCATTGAAACAATGCGGCAATATTTGATCGTTACTCAAAAGTAGTATTTCATCTACATGTATGTTCTCATAGTTAATGGAGTGACTCATATTTGAATCGTCTTCAAACGATCATTCCATTCTTCTCCAGTTTCTAAATTTACAGAGAGGTTTACGGTTTCATGTATTTCACCAAGATTCTTGAACACATATTTAAAATTAAGAGCCATAATGTAATCTTAAACTTATTATTCTATAATTATAGTTGAGAGAAACAAATGCATATTTTTGTCGTTCTTTGTTATAAAAAAGAAAGTATTAATTAGTTTTCTTCTTTGTTCTTCTGTTAATTCTCTAAATTTGGCCAGAAAAAACTATTTAAAACCTTCGGTTGTCACCAAAAGCCTTGTTCCATAGCGAGTATTGATGATTTGGGTATTCAAAATTTTGAGCTCTTTTGTTTCTTCTAGACTGTTTAGGTGTATTGTCGGTTTGATATAATCTGCAGATCCAAGTTCATTAAGAAAATATATGTCAGCCATTTTTTGTTCTATATAGAGTATTTTTATGTTAATTGAAGAGAGGTTTGTCTAAGAAAAAAACTACTAAAAACTCACGCTTTAAAAATGTAAACATCTAGAAGTTTTTGTTCTGTAACTTGAAATTATTCACTCAACACTTAATGTTAACTAAGTCATACATAATTACATTTCATATATTTATATTGAATTTCACATGTATTCATGATAAAAGTACGATAATAATTTCCTGCTTATTTGGAGGATGTTTTTTTTTTATTAAAGAAGAAATGAGAGATGATAATTTCCTACCCAAAAAGATATTAATTTAACAAAGAAGTACTTTCTTTCACTTTAACGAATTTCATATGATTGAAAATATGTACCAGATACTTATTTCCTTTGTTAAAAAGATAAGACTGGAATGACAGAAAACTATTGGATAACGACTTCCCTCCTAATATCAGGAACAGACAATATTTGATTGACTATTCCATTCGTAGTATTTATAACAAGGTTAACAATGCTAAATCGCCATGGAAACGGTGCATATCAGTGAGTATTTGGACGTGTAGAAATACCATCGGGTATTACACTAGTGATCAAAGTGAGTATTTTACTCAAAGATGTATACCTCCAATTTGTGCTTTCTTCGTATTTAATGGAATATTTTTCTGAATATCTTCATCAATTTTATCTTCTGATCTATTACCAAACCTTTCTGAACTAGTTTTCATATCAAGACGCAATATATTTCTCCATTAATCGTCAAAGAAAATACAATAGATTTTAATTTTTCAGTTTGACAGCAGTTTGTTTACTAGTTCCTTTGAAAATTACATGTTTATTGTGCTTGTGAATACCACTCGTGCTGCACACTCGTGGTATTCAAACGCAAGCCCAATAAACATTCGTGATAGCATCACAAAAATAATCGATAATACTCCAACTACTTATGGTATAATATATGATAATTTGTTGCGTTTATCAAATTTTGCATGTGCTTATGATAAATGTTGGATGATAATTTCTGGCCTATTTGAGGATGCTTTTTGTTCAAAAATTGAATGGAAGATAGTAATTTCTTTTGAAAATAAAGTTAAATATAATAAATATAAATATTGGAAATATGTAAGAGATACTTATTCTCTTAAGTAAGAGTATATGGTTGGAATGATAGAAACTTTTGGATAACGACTTCCTTCGTAATGGCAAGAGCAGGAAATTTTTGTTTGATAATTTGTTGGGTTCTATATATAAATAAATGAATGTTTTGAGGTAGCCTACTTTTAATTTGGTGATCAGATAGTTGCAATGGATTTATGAATAACAATATTTCTGACAATAATTTGGTATACAAAGTAGTGACATTGTTTTTTATTGATAATTGCAGTTTTGACAAACTTAAAAATGATAGTATTAGAACGTGTTCAATCAAGCTTTGAAAATCGCGTCTTTTGTGGTAGAATTAATAATATATATTATATACCTTAGCAACAACCAATGAAATCAAGTGATTTTGCATGGTAACGTGGTATATCGCGATAATATTTTCTCCTAACTCGATATACCACAGTAGCTATATAAAAATAATAAAAAATATAACAATCAATTAATCTTATGGTTTGTGAAATAATCCTTGAGAATACACCTCAAGATTCGGTATATTATCGCATATACCTTGAATTTAACTCAAATACTTTTTGTCTTGGATAATTTTTCACTCGGCAAATTTGGAGATTTATAATCAACGATAATATTCCTCGAGCTAAAGCTCTCGGGTATTATCAGATTATGAATCCGCAAATTTGTCTCGTAAAAAAGTATATTCGTGAAATTCTTCGGTATATCGATAATACACCTCTCTATCGGTATATTACCGTTGATAATATATTAGATCCCAAAACTTTTCTAGAAGAGTGTTTATTACTGTTAATAGGGAAAGTAGGCGAGTTTATACAATTTTATCGTGCTTCAGTGAAACTTAACTGTGAATTAGCTTGTCAGTATACATTACAAAAAAATGGTGTGACAATTGAATCTGATATATTTCATCATTCTAAAATGAGATCAGTAACGTTATCTGATGATTTTACTAAGTGGTTTTTGGAAGTTGTTGAAAACCCTATTTTATCACAAATGGAAGAATTCCAAGAACGCGATAGTGGAAATGCGCTTAGTGAAATTTCATATTTAAGTGAGTTAGTTGATTTTTCAATTTAATTTTTATTTCACGCAATTTTTTCTTGTTAAAAATTAATATAAATGAATTTTATCCAATAAATAGTGGAGGATCATCATATATAGAACTTCCAAACGATATAAAAAATGAGAGAGCTGTTATAAATGTGAAAAATAATGACCAATATTGCTTTGTTTGATCCATATTATCAGCATTACACCCTACGGAGCAAAATTCAGATCGTGTTTCCCAGTATCCTCAAAATTTAGCTCATATTTTCAATTTAAATAATATAAATTTTCCTACACCGTTGTGTGATAATATTAAATTTGAAAAACAAAATAATTGATCAATAAACGTGTATGGATTAGAACAAATGGCAACAAATGAGAGAACTAATATTGTGGGTTCGCTGAATTATAAAAAAAAAAAAAAAACTGAATACACATATTAATTTACTCAATTGGAAAGAGAATGAGAAGTCACATTACGCATGGAGGAAGTCACTCTCGCGTTTATTATCATTTCAATTGAATAGAAGTAAAAAAAAAAAAACGCTTTATATGTGACAGATGCCTTCAATATTTTGGAACTGATATTTTACTAACTAAACATCAAGGCTGGTACCACGAGTTCTGTTTTTGGCGCTACTAAGAGCGTTGTGTCAAGATGTGTTCTAAGGCAATTAGAATTTTCCCAAATACTTTAGAAAATAATCTTCAGTCACAAATTACGGTAATCACATATGCCTACAAAATTTAATTGAATATTTTCTTTTAAAATAGCCTGAAATATTTATATTGCCTTAAAACGCTTCTTGAGATAACACTGCTAGTATAGCCAAAAACAAAGCTTGTGGTACCAGCCCAATTAGTTGATGCAGTTAAGATTGAGCTATCCACCGAAACATCTATGTGGGTTAATTTTGAAAATTTTCTGAGAAAAAAACGACATCCATTTGTCATTTACGCTGATTCTGAATTTTTAACAGCACCAATTGATACATGTCAACCAAATAGTAGCACATCGTATACTATGAAATATCAATATCATGTACTCTTATTTTTTTATCGAAGAATTTGGTTCAGAGGATGGACGTATTCATGTTATTCCAGATAACAGCGAAAAATATATGACGTTCTCCGTAACAGTAGGCAAATT
Organism: Dromius quadrimaculatus; assembly: GCA_963989225.1. Taxonomy (NCBI): domain Eukaryota; kingdom Metazoa; phylum Arthropoda; class Insecta; order Coleoptera; family Carabidae; genus Dromius; species Dromius quadrimaculatus. Next base: position 27,547,808 of record OZ022331.1, on the reverse strand, counting down.
TCAACTACGTTCTTCTGATTCATACAAGTAAGCTCTTAAAGGGTAAAAAAATTGATAAATTCAAATTAATTTTCTAGGTTTTTGGATACTTCACTCGAAAAACTGGTTGATAATTTGGATAAAGAAAAATTATATATAATAGATGAAAATTATCGTGATAAAGATGAACGAAATTTGATAATTAAAAGGAGAATATTCCTTTATGATTATTTCAATTGATGGGAAAAAATGGGAGAAAAAAATTTACCTGCTAAACAAGCTTTTTTTTCAGAATTAAAAAATGAGCATGTGAGTGACGCAGATTACGCCCATGCATGAAAAATTTGGACCACATTTAATATAGATACATTAGGAGACTATTCAGAACTGTATCGCCAAACAGTTGTTCTCTTGCTAGCTGAAGTTTTTCAAAACTTTCGAGATGTTTGTATTAACTCTTATAATCTCGATCTCGATAGAAATGACGATAGTAAGTCTACAGTTATTAACTGATGTTGATATGATTTTAATATATGAAAGAGCCATTCGAGGTGGTATATGTCAGTGTGTAACTCGTTATGTAGAAACTAATAATAAGTTTATGGAAGATTATAATTCATCTGAAAAAGATTCATATTTAATGTACTTTGATGCTTGTAATTTGTATGGGTGCGGGCAATGACTCAATATTTACCGTATGGCGACTTCAAATTCTCAAACGATGGAAAAATTTCAAGACTTGATATTATAAATATATCTAATGATAGCTTAGAGGGTTATGTATTGGAAGTTGACTTAGAATATCCAATAGCTTTACATGACACGCATAGAGACTTTCCATTGTGTTCCAAACATCAAATTCCAGAAAATTCGAAAACACCGAAATTAATGACAACCTCACATAATGAATCCAAATATGTATTATATTACAAAAACTTACAACAAGCATTGATTCTAGGAACTAAGTTATTTCAAATTCATAGAGTTATATTCTTTGAACAAGATCTATGGTTGAAAAAATTCATAGATTTGAACACAAATTTTAGGAAAAATGCAAAAAACGATTTTGAAAAAGATCAATATGAACTTATTGATAATGCAATATTTGGAAAGTCTATAGAAAATATTAGGAACCAAAGAGATATTGAACTTGTTACAAGCTGGAATGGACAAGCTGAAGTACGAAAATTGATTGCGAAACCAAATTGTAAGAAAGTTATACCGTTTACTGAAAATTTGGCTTCAATGGAGTTGAGCAGAATAAAAATATGTTTCAATAAACCAATATATGTGGGAATGGTTATTCTTGATGTTAGCAAATGGTTGATGTATGATTTTCATTACAATTTTATCAGCAATGAACTACCAAATTCAAAATTACTGTATCAGGATTCAGATTCTTTAATATTTAAATCTTTTGAAAATCCCTATATCAAAATCAAACAGAATATCGAACGTTTCGATACATCAAATTATTCAAATGATAATGAATTTGGTATTCCACTTGTTGATAATAAAGTTGTGGGACTGTTTAAAGATGAAAATGGGGAAAAAATTATGGTGGAATTTGCAGGTTACAAAGATAAAATGTATTCTGTTGTCTTTGGGAATGAAACTCATTGTGAAGCAAAAACGAGTGTCAAAAAGTGTTACCAAATGTTCAACTATAGATATTTATTAAAATACTCTTCCTGATTCTGAAAATCTACATAAAAGCAAAATAGAATTATATCAGAAAATCATAATATATTAGTGTTGAAACGAGCAAATCAACTCTAAATGGAGGAGATAATAAACGATGTGTGGGAGAAATAAAATTGACACATTATCTTGGGGGCATTATTTAATACAAAAAAATATATAACAACTGTTACAATTGGATTGGAATATAATTAATATAAACTATAATAGTATTATTAAATTAATTGATATTGTAGTTAGATTTGAAAAATTCATACAAAAATATTGTAATACATAATTTGATTTTTCTTCAGTAAATAGTTGGAAACTTCATGAAAAGTCACAAAACTTCATTCTTATTCATCCACGAATTATGTGAGCTATCAAACCCCAATCATTTCACAAAAACCTGTGGTCCTTTCCTCTTTGAGTCTCTTTCTACTAAATATATATTTGGTGTCTAGTTTTCTGAAGCTCATCCTCATAAAATCCACCTGCAACAGGTTGATCCAAATAATCTTTCAGCTTTTATGCTATTAGGTTTGTTAAGCTTATTCTTGAAGCTGTGAATATTTTAGTTGACCAGCTTGGAGTATAGCCTTTTCCGGATACATTTTTCAACTTAGATATTTTAACAAAATCACCTAACCTCAGCTTTGCACGACCAGCAATTTTTATGTTACTATATACAGTATCAAGTAAATATTTTTCATTTTTTACTATGAACATCAGCTGGACACATTTTTATTGTTCTGTGTTCTGTATTATTGTAGGATCTAAGTGAATTTGGTAGAATATCGATCCACTTGTAGAATTCACAAGAACTGAATTCCTTCCACATTTTATTTTTCAGTGTTCTATTGAACCTTTCAACTACACTTGCTTTCAAGTTGCTAGATGTAGAATAATGATTCATATTATATTTTTGCAATACTTCTTTAAAATATTTATTATGAAATTCCTACCCATTATCTGTTCGCAAATTCTTAGGTTTTCTCTTCTGTTTAAAAATATCTTGGGATACTTCAGCAATTTCTTCACCTGACTTGGATTTCACAGGTTTGGCCCAAGCATACTTAGAAAATACATCAATTATAGTCAAGAAGTATTTGTATCCCTTATTTTTGTATGCATATGGTATCATTTCGACAGGGTCAGCTTGCCATGAATCATCTAAGCCTTTTGTGATCACTTTGCGTCTATTATAATGTCTTCGAGCTTGTTTGTGTAGTTCCTCAATAATTTCTCTCTTCGCCATTTTTTTGCGTTTTAAATTTCATCTTCTTCTTGTACTTCATTTCTGTTTTTTGATTTATCAATTTATTCTCCAAAATCATTTACAGATTTGTCAATTTCTTCATTTATTGAATATTTTATCACCAATATTTCATTTCCAAATTCTTTTTCAATAGCTTGCACTATACTATTGACATATAACTTATTAGTAGCTTGATCCTCATGAAGCGGTGCTGGTAAACTACCTATATGTTTCAATTTGGCATTAAATTTATATTCATCATTTGTTTCTTGCAAAATAATGGAGTTCAAATTTAGAAATTTTCACCTTTGGAAGTATAACATTCTGTTATGGATATTACTTGAAGTATTAAATAACAATAATTTAATGGCAGATGATGACGTTAGCATAACATGCATATCAGTGATCTTATTCAATAACTGTTTCGTGCAGTCTTGTTCATCGTTCTAAGTGAATAGTTGTGTTTCATTGCAGTGTTTGTGCCGAATATTATAATGATATTCACGATGAGTTATCCATGGTTGACTATCCTAGATATTATGTTATTTGAGTATTGCTATTGTTGTTACTGAGTATGATGTTGAGTATTAAGCGATTGAGCTGATGTGCTGCTATCCCTTTAATCTTTGTTATGGAGCGTTCCTAGAGCTCACTACGGTGAAGGAACGATCAGCTAAGTTGCTCCCAACGATGCACTGGTATAATTCCAGGGCCAGCGGTGCCCTCCTGCCATCTTTAGTGATTTATCAGGAGGTGCCCAGTGATGGAGTGTTCCTAGAACTCACTACGGTGAGGGAACGATCAGCTAACTCCCAACGATGCATTGGTGTAATTCCAGGGCCAGCGGTGCCCTCTTGCCATCTTTAGTGTTTTATCAGGAGGAGCCCAACGATGGAGTGTTCCTAGAACTCACTACGGTGAGGAAACGATCAGCTAATTCCCAACGATGCACTGGTGTAATTCCAGGGCTAGCGGTGCCCTCCTGCCATCATTAGTGTTCTATCAGGAGGTGCCCAGCGATGGAGTGTTCCTAGAACTCACTACGGTGAGGGAACGATCAGCTAACTCCCAACGATGCACTGGTGTAATTCCAGGGCCAGCGGTGCCCTCCTGCCATCTTTAGTGTTTTTTCAGGAGGTGCCCAGCGATGGAGTGTTCCTAGAACTCACTACGGTGAGGGAACGATCAGCTAACTCCCAACGATGCACTGGTGTAGTTCCAGGGCCAGCGGTGCCCTCCTGCCATCTTTAGTGTTTCATCAGGAGGTACCCAGCGATGGAGTGTTCCCAGAACTCACTATGGTGAGGGAACGATCAGCTAACTACCAACGATGCACTGGTTTAATTTCAGGGCCAGCGGTGCCCTCCTGCCATTTTTAGTGTTTTATCAGGAGGTGCCCAGCGATGGAGTGTTTCTAGAACTCACTGCGGTGAGGGAACGATCAGCTAACTCCCAACGATGCACTGGTGTAATTTCAGGGCCAGCGGTGCCCTTTTGCCATCTTTAGTGTTTTATCAGGAGGTGCCCAGCGATGGAGTGTTCCTAGAACTCACTACGGTGAGGGAACGATCAGCTAACTCCTAACGATGCATTGGTGTAATTCCAGGGCCAGCGGTGCCCTCCTGCCATCTTTAGTGTTTTATCAGGAGGTGCCTAGCGATGGAGTGTTCCTGGAACTCACTACGATGAGGGAACGATCAGCTAACTCCCAACGATGCAGTGGTTGAATTCCAAGGCCAGCGGTGCCCTCCTGCCATCTTTAGTGTTTTATCAGGAGGTGCCCAGCGATGGAGTGTTTCTAGAACTCACTGCGGTGAGGGAACGATCAGCTAACTCCCAACGATGCACTGGTGTAATTCCGGGGCCAGCGGTGCCCTCCTGCCATCTTTAGTATTTTATCAGGAGGTGCCCAGCGATGGAGTGTTCCTAGAACTCACTACGGTGAGGGAACGATCAGCTAAGTCCCAACACTGCACTGGTGTAATTTCAGGGCCAACGCTGCACTGGTGTAATTTCAGGGCCAGCGATGCCCTCCTGCCATCTTTAGTGTTTAATCAGGAGGTGCCCAGCGTTTTGGTTGCATATCTCTGAGTGAGCAGGCGAAGACTGAGTTTCAACTTGGCTTCAACTCTTTCTCCTATGGCCTCGCAGATCACTTCACGAAAGTTTGCAAGTGGCGCAGATTCACATCCTCTGGATGTGAAACGAGGTTTTTCCGCAGATTCGCGCTTAGCGTGGAACGGAGCTCAGCTTCACATAGATGCCTGCGGGCAGCGTGGAGTGAGGTGTTTTCCCTCTTTTAAAGTTGTACCTTATACCAACTCCTGTTTTCTCAGGGTCGCTTGCGAGAATTATTATATTAGTGTTCTTTTTTCCAGTCATGGATCCTTACTGAGTATGATTTACTCATATCTCTGTTTTCTTTTACAGACTTCCTGAACTTCGGCCATCTTGACTTGGAGACTCTATGATCTACATATTATTTGATGAAATAGTTAACAGAATTATTATTATGCAACAATATGTATGTATTTCATTTCTTTTGTGAATAAAGCTTATTTGATTCAACTAAACTGGAATTCTTAGCAATTCTCACTACCAATACTTCTTTCTATATTTGTTCCGTTTTTATTTTCTTGTACTTTTGTATTTTCAACAAGCGTTTCAAGTGGATTTGTGATAGGTTTGAATGTTTCTCCCAATAAAATATTCACATCTAGTTTGCTATATTTTGATGCATTCAATTTTTTCCTCATTACTTCACTTATATTAAATATTTCTTGAAGATTCCTGTTATTATCAATCTATTCCATTTCAAATGGAACGGATCTCAAGAAAACTATCCAATTATTTACGATAATGTTCTTTGTTCTCAGTGTCCTTGTCTATAATTGCAAATACATATTTATCTTCCAAACATCTCATACAAAATTCCTTGAACTTATTGAATAACATATTCATATTCACATAATCGTCGTAAATATGACGTAAATTCGTTTCGTCTTGCTTGAATATTATAATAAAATTAGCATTGTCCCTGATTGAATGTTTGGGTATTTTTGCATAGGATTGTGAAAGATAAAAACAATCAATATCACTATGTCTACTCATGCTGAAAAAATTACGCATACAGTTTTGTTTATTACATATAATGTCGTCAAAAATAATGATGGAAAATATTTTGGCTTCTGTAGGTTTCATAACATCAACATTCTTACTGAACGAATAATATCCCATACCGTTAACTCTTGAAAAACATTCTTGTGGAAAATTGTACTTAGGTTTATGCGATGACTTAGAGTATAAATATATATTTTTGAATTTTAATCCATTCGGATGTATGAGTAAACTGAGTGAAATATTTGTTTTTCCACAATTACTTGGTCCAATGATAATTCATCTTATGCTAATAGGTAGTAAGTCGCTATATTCTTCTATATTTTTTCTACTTCCTTCATTCTCAAAATTGTTTATTTGAAAACGATGTTTTTGCTTCTTAAATTTCATGATAACTTCTGGTTTTTATATAAAAACACTCTCATATATATAAATATTTAGTTAAGTGAAATGCACCAATGCTGATGCATCGAAAAAAGTTTTACGAAAAAGGATTGTTGAATAAGGCTGTTAACTCCCTACCTATAGAGTTACATATTCCAGGTTATCAATTTTGTGGACCAGGAACTAAATTGGAGAAAAGATTGAATAGGGGAGACAGGGGTATTAATCCATTAGATGTTGCATATCGTGAGCACGACGTAGCTTATTCAGTTAGTAATAATTTGAATGATCGATACAATGCTGATTAAATTTCACAAGAAAAAGCTTGTGACAGAGTTAAATCTAACGACGCAAAATTTAGTGAAAAAGTAGCTGCTTGGACAGTAACTAACGCCATGAAGGCAAAACAAAAACTTGGGATGGGCATGAATAAGAAAAGAAAGCTCAGAAATCGAAGAAACGACGGGTACTAAAAATATTTCGAAAGCTTGCTGGCTTTTTACCACTGGCACTTCTTCCATTATTGGGAAAAGCATAACTTGCTGGCGCTGCTTCATATGGTGTCAAAAAAGCTCTAGGTAAAGACCTTTACTTAAAACCATATAAAACAGGTGGTGGTATGAAAAAGAACAAGAAAAAGAAAAAAAACTCCAAAAAATAGAATTACCAAAGAAGTCTTTAACAAATATTGATATAAGAAAATATGTGTGCAAGTATAATATGAAAAATTTCCGTGGAGTTTATATGCAAAACAATTTACCCAAGAGGCCATTAAAAAATGAATCTGTTGTAATAAATTTAGATTCTTATGATGGTTCCAGTACTCATTGGGTAGGGTTTTGTTAAGAAAAATTATATTGTAAATTGTTTTGACAGTTTTGGAAATTTACCTCCGCCAAGAGAGTTAGTGAATTATTTTGACCCAATATTAAATTGAATTATTATTACAATCGTTTTGGAAACTTCAATGCATATAATTGTGGTTATTTATATTCAGAATATCTTATAAAATATCAAGCTTGAATATTTATTATACCAGTTACAACAAGGAATCAATATCATTCACACTTACAGGAAAAGTGTCCATAATTTCTGCAGACTATTTTCCACCAATTGAATTAGATAATAATTGTAAATATGTGATGGGACTGATTGATTTTGACACATTTCATTCAATACCAAACATTGATTAAACTAATAATATATTCTGTTATAAAAATCAAACAGATGAAGATTTTACACTGTTTCAAATACCAGTGGGGTCGTATGAGATAGAGGATATTGAACAGGTATTGAGGAAAGAATTGAATAATCCTAATTATATTTCCGAAGAAAAACTTGATTCAAATAATATTGAGAGAGATGAGAGAAAAAAGAAACATAATTTCATTTTTCTAAAACCAAATAATAATAAGTTAAAATGTGAACTGAGAAGTACTGTTACAATTGATTTCTCAAGAGAAGATTCATTTGGCTCACTATTGCAATTTGAGAAACGAATTTCAGAACGAAACACATTCCATGAAAATGATTTACTTGTTAATATAATAAAAGTGAATGCAATTTTATAAGAATGTAATATAATATCAGGGGCTTATAAAAATGATCCACCTGCACATACTTCACACCAATTCTTTCCTGAAGTTGCGCCAGGACATAAAATTAATTCAGTTCCTCCAAGCCCTATATATTTAGAGGTGAACACAAAATTAATAAGCAACATTCATATTGTTGACCAAGAAGAAAGATTTGTAAATTTCCAAGGTGAAACAATAACAGTTAGACTCCACTTGAAAGAAGTTTAATAAGAAATGGTAATTGATTATAAGAGGAAAAATCCAATTGTGGTAAATTAATTCGTCGAGAGTCGTTAAGCAGTTGACAAGAAAAAATAAGAATTTCCTCAAATTACTTGGATATCATTTGGAGAAAAAATCAGAAGGAGAAAACAGAATAAGTGATATATTGAATGTAACGTCTGGAATATCTTTTGATGATGCAATAAGTCGAATTGAAATGCACAGTCATCAACCGCTGGTTGCATCAGCATTCAACAATTGTGATGAAATCCGAATTCAAATTCAACATCAAGACATATACACATTACCAAACCAAAGCTTCTTATATATTGAAGATACATTATTGACAGAAGATGATGATGCACCTCCTAATGATACAAAAATAACAAATAATGGTATTGCATTCCTATTCGACGAAATTAAATACTTGGTAAATAGTGTTGAGGTAGATGAGATAGAAAATGTTGGAGTTACATCTACTTTGAAGGCATGTGGCTCCCTAACTAATATTGAAAGTGAAAATCTGGAAAACGCTGGATGGAGGCAAGACATTAACATTTTAGATGCTGATGGAAATTTTAATGTTTGTCTTCCTTTGAAAATGCTACTTGGATTCTGTGAAGATAACACGAAAATTATGGTGGATGCTGGACAAGAACTAGCACTTATAAGAGCAAGAACTGATACGAATGCCTATACATCTGCAGCTAATTTGAAATTTCAATTGAATAAAATTCATTGGAGAGTTCCTCATATTGATGTTAACGATGAGTATAGGTTGAAATTATTGAGAATAGTTGATTCAAATCGTTTCATATCTTGTGCTTACGTTCTTGGGATTTATATGAATATCCTGTTCTTCAATTGTCAAGAAAACAAACATGGTCAATTAAATCCTCTACTCAAAGACGGGAGTAAGCTGAGTCATTTATTATTCAAACCACCATTTTCCTGGAATCAACTGGAATCAAAATATAGGAGACAAGCTGTTTGGTTATATACAAACTATCATTGTTTTCGTTGGAATGATGGACAGATACCATATACCAAACTTTCAGAAACAATTATACCTTAATTGAATAGTGCAAAAGTGATATATGTTAAGGATGATGTGAAAAAACTATTCCTTGAGTCATTCAATAATAAATACAATGTTATATCTTTAGAGGAATTTGAAGCTCTTAAGAATATTCTTCCACGAAATACTTGTTTCAATCACTGCAATAACTGTGCAATTAGTAATGCATGTACAATTAAAGACTATTTGGATGATGAATTGTATAATTCAATGGATATATAATAAATATAAAACTTCTTCAAGAAGAATATACTAAGTTTTTTATTTGTTTAACTTGCAAAACTGAGAAATAACTCATTTATTGTTACATTTAATCTGTTCAAGTGGCAATGATTCATTATTATATCAATGAACATTTTGTATATATATATATATATAGATATATATATATCTATATATATATATATATATATATATATATATATATATATATATATATATATATATATATATATATATATATATATATATATATATATATATATATATATAATTGCTGGAACTCCAAGAGAAATTGAATCTAATGTCTCATATTCTTCAGCATTAAATTTACATTCATTCATTCTTATATACAAATTATTCTGATAAAATATATGAATCTGTCCGTTGTTTGTGGAAACAGCTCCATTATTATTAATAATGTGACTAATATTGGGAATTTGAGTATTTACCAATTGAAAAGATGAAAATTTTATATTATATGCCACATCATCTATTATTATTACAACGTTTCCATTTGGTCTTTGATAATAGCATTCAACTTTTTGAAGAGTTTAGGTATAAAATTCAACCAACCTATCAATAAATATGGTGTTTCATTTCAATTCTTTTCACTAAGATTTTCAATCCAAAGCCATTCAGTATAAAATATATAGAGCTTCTTATTTAGTACTAGAAACTCATTAACATTCGTTGGTTTACATAAATTAGGATGAGATCTTGGAGTAATAGTGGCTTCGGTTATAGCATTATTATTCTCAGTGTGATATTTTGTTGTTGAAATAGTATTACGATTTCTTTTCGCATACAAAGACTGAATAGCATTTATGTCATCCACAGATGAACCATAGGGTTTACCATTACCATTTTTGAATACATTATTATCATATGCTGGAAACATAATACTATATGAGAAGTTTGAATGTTCAATTCCAAGGGAATGTCCGATTTCGTGTACAAGTACATCAAAAAGGCTTATGTCACCATTTGTTGATTCTACCAGCTTGTAAGACCCACTTTCTGATGAATCTAGATGAACTTCTGATTGCATATTTATATTGGGGTATTCTGCGTGCCCCAATATGTTGCCTGGTCCATCGAATATACTATTACGAAAATTGTGAGTGAAATAGCTATAATGATGGGGTGATGTTCCGAATGATATTGAAGTAGAAGCATCATGAGGATTTTCAACTTGTATGAAATCAAGATTTGCGTGATTAGACCAATCTTCAAATGCTGCTCCGATTAAATCCATCACAAGGTTCTGTTCTGGAATATTACCATGAAATTTCCAATCGCATTCAAAAATTCCCTTGGAATTGAACATTCAAACTTCTCATATAGTATTATGTTTCAAGGATATGATAATAATGTATTCAAAAATGGTAATGGTAAACCCTATGGTTTATCTGTGGATGACATAAGTGCTATTCAGTCTTTGTATGCGAGAAGAAATCGTAATACCATTTCAACAACAAAATATCACACTGAGGTTGATAATGTTATAACCGAGGCCACTATTATTCCAAAATCTCATCCTAATTTATGTAAACCAACAAATGTTGATGAGTTTTTACTACTAAATAAGAAGCGTAATATATTTTATACTGAATGGGTTTGGATTGAAAATCTTAGTGAAAAGAATTGAAATGAAACACCATATTTATTGACAGGTTGGTTGAATTTTATACCTTAATTCTTCAAAAAGTTGAATGCTATTTATCAAAGACCAAATGGAAACGTTGTAATAATAATAGATGATGTGGCATATAATATGAAATTTCCATCTCTCCAATTGGAAAGTACTCAAACTTCCAATATTAGTCACAATATTAATATTAATGGAGCTACTTCAACAAACAACGAACAGATTCATATATTTTATCAGAATAATTCGTATATAAGAATAAATGAATGTGAATTTAATGCTGAAGAATATGGGACATTAGATTCAATTTTTCTTGGTGTTCCAAATAATATCGAATCAGTTTTCAAGTATACAATTGGGCATATATATATTTTTATGAACAATTACTTCTATGAATTCGATGAATTTACAAAATCACTTGAAAAAGCCAAGAAATTTAACTTCTTCCTTTTCAATATCGATTGTCCAAATATTAGTTTATATGAACAACTGAAAATATTGCTATCAAAACTGATAAATAATGCTTAAGTCAAGTTCAATATACTTAGATTGATGTTACTCCTCACCTATCATTGAGATCTGTAAGTTTTGTGAAATAGGAATTGAAAATATAAATAATTAACAAAACTTCCTATAAAACTGTTCATTTACTCTTATTCTTCATCAAATAAATAGTCCCAATTACACTTACATTAACTATTATTGTTGATAGGTGAAATTACAAAAATAGTATATTTCAATTATTCAATTTATTTCTATTACTTCATTAATATTCTCCCTATGAAAATTCTGAATAGTATCATAAACTACATCTGGATAGGCTAATAATATTTGCTCTAATGCTAAATTATGAATATTATTCCAATAATTAACTATAATATTAATCTTAGGGGAAATTTCTCCTTCACATGTTAATGACTGTTTTACAATATTAGAAAAGTAGTTGGAAAAGCTTAGAGAATCCAAGTACTCAATAATAATAATTTTTTTATTTTCTATAATATCAAGTCAAATTTTATTATTGAAAAATGAATATGATTCTATTGTTGAATTACCATTCATATAATCCATAATGATATTATAAGTCATTAGGATCTCATACCACTCACATACTTTGAAATCTATGAACTCTTCAATCCTATTGTTATTCAATCTAACAATTATTTCAAAATTTTTTGCTGGATTGATACCAACACATATACAAACATTCGAATTCAAAAACTGTTTATCTTCTATAATTAATTCATTATTATTATTACCAATCACATGGAAGGGTGGTGGTAAATTATTCAACATTGATTCCAGTGTTACTTCTTTCGCAAGTTCAGCAGTTTCTTGGTCAACATTTATAACATTCCTATTTGATTCCGCTGTTATTTCGTTTTCAAATTCACCAGTTTCTTGATCAACATTTATAACATTTTTACTTGGATTGATTCTTCTTTTCGTCATTGATTTTCCATTTTGGGAAATTTTTTTACAGGAAGCTTTCTTATTAGCTGGATATTTTTTACCATTATTGTTTGTTTACACTTGCTATGAGTAATCCAACAATTAAAAAATATTACAGAATGAAATACAAAAAAAATCTGACCATTTTTTCTTTCTTATTATTTTTTTACACACATATAAATATTGATTTTTTCACTCCAAAAATGTGTATCAAGACTGAATAAAACAATTGAATTCCTGCCTTCTCATATATTTTTCTCATAATTCCATACCAATCCTGAGCAGTAAAACGTTCGCCCATAAAGATTTTTATAGAAAAAAAGTATCCAATAACTTTTGAAAGTCATGTTTTCATTACATATTATTTTTCTTCAAAGTAATTATTTTCTGTAGTCACTTGATTTATACTCCAACACCGGTGTTAGAATAATTGAATATTGTATAATTTTATATTGAAAACGAAAGCGATCTCTTGCATATTACTCTCATATTCCTTGACGACTTAATTGGTATGCATATTTCCACGCTATCATGTGATGTACTATTACTTTATCATTAAACGTTACAGATTTCATATCAATTGAAAAAATTATAATAAAAAGCTTGTAACAATTAAAAATAGAAAGCATCCAATCCTAACAGCTATTTATAATACAAAATGATACGACTTTATTACTATCTAAGTCCAAATTTCCGTTCTACTGATGAGTCTTGAGTTAGTCACAAAAGATAAGCACAGCATGTAACAACGGATGTGTCCTTATCAATTTTTCTTGCTATCAAACGTGAATATCCTGTATTCATATATATATATATATATATATATATATATATATATATATATATATATATATATATATATATATATATATATATATATATATATATATATATATATATATATATATATATATATATATATATATATATATATATATATATATATATATATATATATATATATATATATATATATATATATATATATATATATATATATATATATATATATATATATATATATATATATATATATATATATATATATATATATATATATATATATATATATATATATATATATATATATATATATATATATATATATATATATATATATATATATATATATATATATATATATATATATATATATATATATATATATATATATATATATATATATATATATATATATATATATATATATATATATATATATATATATATATATATATATATATATATATATATATATATATATATATAAGTTAAACTAACGATTATTCGTTGACTTCAAAAAGAAACTATTTATTTTATTACAAGTACAGATTCAGAATTTATGAACAACAATATTAGATGTTAACTACTTAAGATACAAAATATGACTAACTAATATGTTTTACAAAGTTCATAAGGTTGACACCTTACACGCTTACACGTGTTTGGACTTTGGTCTCGCAGAAATGTGGAAACCATGGTGTCATCAAGAATTGCTGGGAAGTTGTTACTATAACTCCTCCCTCCTTAGAACTGGGCATCGCCGGGAAGTTTCAGCTCTTGCATAGGGGTTGATTGATTTTGGTCCTGTTGTCCTCGCTGGATTAGTCTACGTTGAATAAACTTTTTCCTGAGATAAACTGTGAACATGATAACGCCAAGAACTATTAGAATGATGTACAATATTATAAATGAATAATTGGTGTCATCAATGTTAATTTTCTCTTCTATGTCTTCATATTTGTTGATAGGAAATTTTAAATCTTCTATGCTGTTGAGCTCGATGACTAATTTTGGGATTTGTGTCTTGTTCAAGTCTATTTTGAAGTTTTCAAATATTACAGGCTTGCCAAAAGTTTCTTTTTTCAATTTCAATAATTTATTCCTAAGATTCAGTTGACATTTGTTATTCTTGAGAAGAAATATTCCTTGTAGATTCTTTATTTCATCGCTTTTGTTACATGACAGATGAATTATTTCATTTGTTGGGAAGATAAGCAAAAACTGATTGATATCTTCAATTATTCCGATGTGGTTCTTCTTAATGGTGAGTTTTGTATATTGACAATTTTTATTGTTGCCGAAATATGATATTCTTCTCGCATGTTTCATTGTTGACTTCGTTCGCTTTGTTGACACATTGAAAGTTTATTCCTCTCGTACAAGCTTCACTTAAAGATATCAAGTTACCATCAGCTGATTTCAGAAAGTAGTTCTTATCAGGGATAATAGTAATGAATTCGTCACGATATTTGGTTGGGATAGGAACAAGATGATATAATTCAAATTGTTTATCATAATTTATCGGGATCTCTATGAAATAAATAATTCTTTCTGATTCTAATTTACAATTAACATTAATTAATTTTTCAATTTCAAACAAATTCTCTGGAATGGGTTCAAAAGGTAATTCATTATTATAATACTTGTAAATTTTCTCTAACTCTGATTGAAGATCATTAATTTTGATTATGCTAGGATGCAAGGTATGAAGCTTACAAAATGTTAGCGAATTTTCTATGTCTTGTAACGGATTTAATATCATTGTGTAAAGAATATCAAATTGATTATAAATATCTTGAATAAAAAGTCTATCTATGTTATCGGTTTCGCTGATGACAATATGCGATAATTGCTCAATTATTGATTTCAATTCTAACTCATTATGTCTTATTGTTTCGATAGATTTATTAAATTTTTCGATAATTTGATTATTCACAGAATACTAATTTTTCAACTGATTATTAAATTTCTTCTGGTTATTTTCCAAATGATTCAAAATTTTTGTATATCTTTTTTCATCTTCTGCGTCTAAATTACCAGTTATTGACTTAATTATTGAGCCTAAGCCATTAATTAAACCTCTTTTTTGTCGGTGATTCTTGAGGTAAACATTTATATAATTAAATTTTATATCTATTAAACTTTGAATATAATTTATAATTTTTTCATAATTTTCAAATTGTTTTTCCATAAGTGAATTGTTGGAAATTGTGTTTTGCAAGTTGTAGTGCTGCACGTTCAATCTTTCGTATTGTGTAATTATTGGTTGGAAATCATAATAGTGAAGGAAGGTATGTTTTGTTTTTTGTAATTTGGCTGGTCCTAAATTCAATGTCAATAGTCCAGGGTTGTTTGTAATGTCTTTTATTTCTTGTCCGGAGACGTGTGCGAAGTAGAAGCACCTGGAAAGTTAGAATCCTTGTCAATTCTCTTTCTTGGTCTTTTAACATTACTTAAATGAATTTTAGATTGCTTTTTATCATTCGGTTCTGTTTTAATTTTAGCTGTTTCCAACTTTCTGTTTACTGATTCTACCTTTTCTTTTCTATATTTGGGATTTTTCGTTTTGTTTACTTTCTGTTTATTGTGTACAAATATAGTTAGTATAATAAGTTTTGGAGTTTTCGGTGTAATTTCACGATTTTTATTTAATTTATTCATTGTATTTGTTTTTCGTAATTGCAAACGTTCATTAATATTTTTATATGCCAATTTAGTTTTTTCTTTATGGTTCTGAACATATTCTTGTGTAATTTGTTTCTCTAGTTCTACTTCTAATGGTGAATTTGTGTCTAAATGACCATTTATAATTTCAATTGGTTTTAATCCGGTAGAAGTGTGATTTGTATTGTTGTATGCCAACAATGCATACTGAACTTTACTTTCAATTGTTTCGGTTTTAAAATTATCTTGTAAGTTAAGTAATCTTATATGCTCTATGAGCGTAGAATGAAAACGCTCAACTAGTCCGTTGGAATTGGGATGTTGCGAGCTTGTAAAGTGTATGTCGATTTTGTGCAAACTAAGCGTTTCTCGTAAAATGTTATTTTTGAACTCTAATCCGTTATCGCAAATGATCAATTTTGGGATACCGTGATGAGAAAAGAATCGTAATAGCTTGTTTGTTATTTCTATCGCATTTGTGGAATTAACTAAATAGGCTTGTGCGTATTTTGAAAAAGCGTCAATTATTGTTAGAAATTTACAATTTTCAAGACTTAAAGTGTCTATATGAATAGTATCGAAAGGCTTGTTTGGAGTTGGTGTTATGTTGTACGTGGGTTTCAATGGATTTCGCTCATACTTTGATTTTAAGCATATTTCGCATTGATTAATGTATTCAGTGATTGTTCTTAATTGATTGGGCCAATAATACAAATTTTTTATTTGGTTATGTGTTTCGTGAATACCACGATGATTGGTCTTTCCTTCGTGATAGTTCCTAATCGTGTCTGTAATGTCAACTTCTTTTTCAATGTCTATTAATTTGTTATTGCATTTTGTGAAATTTATCTCCGAATTTTTAAAGTGTTTTTGTAATACACAACTAAATTATTCATATACTGGTTGTTCAAAAAATAGATAATATTTTACTCTAGGTACAATATAATCTTTTATAAAATTTAGAGCGTCGTTTTCAAAGTTGTCTTGTGAAAGTTGTACATTAATTCGCATTTTATCTACGTGTAGCTTGGTGATTTTTGATTGACAGGGCGAATGTATTACTCCTGTAATAATCAATTGTGGTGTCTGTGTTTGCGGCAAATGTGTGGGTGTATTTTTATATTGTCGCATCATATTGTGAGATGTTTGAATTGGTGTATATTTTTGTTTCTGATGCTGTTTTTGAAACGTTTTAGGTTGACATTCTAACTGAAATTCATTTGTGAGCATGCCAAGCGCAGAATTCAAGTCTGCTGGATTTTTTGTTCGTAGCAAAGTTCCTAAAGGTTCTTTCAAGCCACGTAAAAGTATTCTTATTGCATATGTTTGGAAGTAAGCTATTAAAATATTTTTTTCATTCGGATCTTTTGAATGATTCGTAATGTATGAGGTTTGTAAGTTCAATAATTCTTGTACTTTATGCAGGAATTCAAACGCAGATTCATTTGTTTGTTTCAATTCTGACATTTCTATATTTAATGTGAAACAATCGCGTTTGTCAGCATAAGTATTTAATAAAGCTTGTTTCAAGCTTCTCCAATCAGAAATTGTGCAACTAGCTATATTTACTGCAGCTTCGCCTCTAATTCTCGCTAAGATACTAGACATAAGCCATTCATTTTGGAAGTCTAATGGGTCTGCTACTACATAAAATTTGTTTACAAGTTTTGCGCAAATTTCAATGAAACGTGAAAGTAATTTTGTATCACCGTTAAACTCCGGGATCATTTCTAAGTATTCGCGTTTCAAAGTTGGGGTAGCCATTTCTTGTAAATTTAAGTTGCTTATTTCTTGGAAAAGGATTTCAAAAATTGAATTGTTGTGAGGATTGGGATCAAGGATTGAGTCACAGGAATGGGTTGATTCTGTATCTAAACTATTTTCTGAATCTGAAGTAATTGGTGTTGTGTTATCTCTAAGTGACATTCGTGTACTTACAGAATAACTTTCAACGTGTGGTCCATGTGTTCCTTGGTCGTATTCTTCGATCTGGAACTGAACGTTGTCGTGTAGCTCTGTGTACTTCAGGGCCTGATGACGTCTCGATGTTGCGATGTTCGCTCGCGGTTTCGGAAAGTCTCTTCGACGGTTCACGGACACTTGTTCGATATCTAGTAAATCGTAGAAACGAAACGAAAAATGATTTTTAGATCTCGTCTAGATATCCGACACGACTGCGCCAGTTAAGTTAATGATTATTCGTTGAGTTAAAAAAAAAAATATTTATTTTATTACAAGTACAGATTCAGAATTTATTAACAACAATATTAGATGTTAACTACTTAAGATACAAAATGTGACTAACTTATATGTTTTACAAAGTTCATAAGGTTGACACCTTACACGCTTACACGTGTTTGGACTTTGGTCTCGTAGAAGTGTGGAAACCATGGTGTCATCAAGAATTGCTGGGAAGTTGTTACTATAACTTATATAAATATATATATATATAAATATATATATATATATATATATATATATATATATATATATATATATATATATATATATATATATATATATATATATATACAATTATATCTCTGTTATAACAATTTTTATCTTTAACCCAAGTACACATCTACTTTAAAAACTTATAAACAAAATTCATATGTAAACGATACTTAGTGGTGTGTAATGTCACAAAAATTCTTTAACACACCACAAAATCTCCCAGACGTCCAACATTGTTCTTGCAACCTTCAGCTACTCATTTACAGATTGCAGCATCAGCGCGCTCTTTCTTATTTACAACCATTGTTCAAGACGTTGTCCAAAAATAAAACTCTAAACGTTCTTATCAAACTCAAAACGTTCTTATCAAACTCAAAACGTTCTTATCATTTCTCAAGACGTTGGTCAAGAAAACTCAAGACGTTCTTATCAGTTCTTAAGACGTTGGCCAAAAAGACTCAAGACGTTCTTATCATTTCTTGAGACGCTCTTATCTGATGACCTTAAGATTGAGCCCGTAGCCGCTTCTCACATCTACTTACGAAAAAATTATCGCTGGATAAGAATTCCTCACGATTAATATATGTAACAACATTAACCTATTGTTTCATGTAAGACAGATTGTAAATACGAACCTATTAAAAATAAAAAGCTTTTTAGTTCATGAAATTTTTTATCAAATGATTCTGTTTGCCTTGAAAGAAGCTCTTCAATATCCTATCTGCTAGGCCATAACATCGAAAACTGAATGTCAATACTTTGTGTGACTAACGAGATATTGAGATGAATAGTCTATACCTTAAGATGGGTACTGACACAATTCAGCTCAAAACTCAAGATATATAATTCAGTTACTGACATGTTGCTCATTCTGTGCAGCAATCTTCAGATCTCATTTATGCATAGTTTAGCAGTAATCACCTTTCGAGTTTTTATTTAATTTTTTATTCAAAACTTGATGTATGTATGAAGAAATTGAGCAATTGGTGGCAGCCTACGAAACAGCTGCTTTTATTCAGTACCAGTTTCAAGTCTGTGAGTACTGAAGCTGCTGAGAATTCATTATCACACCAGCCAGCTAGAGTGAACAAAATAGCGTTTAATTTTGCAAAATGCGCTTAAAAGTCGTAAACTTCAGATAAAACATAAATTATGAGCTTTTTGAACAAATGGTATTGTTAAAATCAGTGAAATAGGGTATTTTATTTGAAAGACCCATTTTGAAAATTTTGCATGTTGATTCAAATACTCCCATTGAAAACCATTTTGTATTTTTATTTGTTCTTGTTCTTGTTGTTATCTACAGGTTCCAGCCCAGCAACAGCAACAATTGTTGTATAGGCGTGCAGAATGTTTTCATCCTCGATAATGGGTGTAAATCTTTTTGTGCGCCTCTGGTTATGTCATGGTTTGTAGAATGTCAAGGTAAGCGTGTAAGATCGTATTATAATATGTAGAAATTCAATGGGACACCACTGAGTACTTTTCCTGATCATTTTTCTGATCACGAACTTGGATTATTCATGGCGTGCTTATTTGAGCTCTGTAGGTGTGAGACTATGAGCAACAATTTATAAAACATGGTCATCAAGTGTGCATATAGTTGGAGTAGCAAAGACAAGAATGCTGTCAAAGGATAGAACTTTTATGAGTTTGAGCTGATTGCAGATGATCAGATTTGAATTCTCAACATACACAATAAATCACCAAGCTCATTGATGGTTTGTGTGTACCTTACGAAATAATTGGCCTGTTTTTGTTGTTTGATAACTTTTAGGGATAACTTCCGGAATTCTTCTTGTAAGCAAATAATAGCGGACAAGTAATATTCTTATGCCCATACTTATGGTCAAAACTTAATCTCGTTCGTGAGTATTACTTGGCCAAGTCGAGGTGAAGTCACTATAGATGCTTACTTGAAGATCTATCCTATAGTCGATGCTTCGTAAATTCGTGGCAAAGCTTTAGATCTCTTGTTTTTGACATATATCTGATTGATATGTTTGACGTTCATGACAGTATTTACGAAATATTCCTAGTTTGTCCACTGAATTTGATCTATTCTTGGACAATTTGATTGGGAAGATAAGTTTCAGTAAGTATGTATACCTCTATGGCGTATATTCATGTTGGAAATACAAATGTCAAAAATGACTGACACGAATACTAAAGCACGACTCAAGGTAGTCTTCTAGTAGACTCAAGTAAAGCCGGAGTCAAGAAACGCGAAGTATTACCGTAGCCAAGTAACGACTATTGGTAATACTCGCATATAGTCTATAAAATTAAGCAGAGGAGGCACGTCATCAAAACATTACAAAATGAAAAGAACCTGCCGTAATGACAACGTAATGTTTATGTTTGGAAAAACAGAGAAAATAAATGCAATTTTTTGCATACTATAAGAAAAGTATATTTTAATTTAATTAACAATTATTCTATACTCAAATTTAATGTTTTCAACAAAATTTCATTCATCTACAATAATTGTTGTTTATTTCTTTATCATACGTTGGTACTATGAAGTTTGACTACGTTTACATTGTCATTCGTTTTCGACATTTCAGTGCGATCAAACGTGTTTACTTTGTTCTTTTTGATTCGAATATCATTACTGTTGCCTTGTTGCGTATTAAATCTGTATTTTTCAATACAAACAGTGATTGTTACTCGAGTTTTGCTTTCTTCTTTTTTTTATTTTATTCATTATCTGTGAACTGAACTGTCACTTCAACCATTGTGTTCAATTTACGTTTTGGGGTCTTACAAAACAGTAATAATGCCTAAAGCATTTTCCAAACAGTCGCAAATGCTAATTGCAAACGTAATTTCATATTTTGAAAAAGAGTAGGCGAATGGTGGGCCATTGCTTCCATTAAAAGCTGTTCGTGAGGTATGTTTATAGTTTTCAATCTTTGTTATTAAAATTATATCAAGTATCTATTTCTAGAAAGTTGCTGATTGCCTACAAATATCCAAAGGGATTGTCCATAAAATTTCTGGAAAAGTTTCGAGAAGTGAAGTGTTGGCATCACCAAAAAAGCCCAAGAGCAAATAAAGACCAGTTACTACAGTTGGTTCATTTGGGGAAACTGCAATAAGAAACGTCATTTATCAGATGTACACAAACAGTAAGTTTAATAATAATAATCACTTCTTATAATGATTGAAACTATTACAAACATGATTTATTTCCAGAATCACACGTGACTTGCATAACTTTACAACAGATTCTACGTTCTCGAAACATTTTCCACGGTTCGATTCCAAGTTTAGTGAAGGTTTTACACAACATTGGTTTTTCTTGGAAGCAAGATGACAATAGACGGGCCATATACGAGCTACCACATATTGTTTCAAAAAGAATACATTTTCTGTCCAATTTTATGAAAAGTTATAAAGAAACAATTCCAAATAAGTTTGTTTTCTTGGACGAGACTTGGATTTTCCAGAAAGGATCTGCTTCCCGAAGTTGGCAAGACGCGAACATAAGGAGCGTGAAGCGAAAAACAACGTCAGATGGAAAAAGGTTAGTTTTGAAAATATTGCCAATTAATATAAAATAATACAAAAAATACAAAATAATTGGTAAATTCACCTGATTGTTATTTCCATATTCTGCTCTTCAAATAATTTTTGACTCTTGAATTAATCGTTGATTCTTTTTAATCGGTTATTGATTTCAATTCAGCATCTCATTATTATAATCATGAGATTGATTGATTTTTGATATTTGTATATAGGTATATCATTCTTCATGCGGGTTCTGAGGATGGTTGGATTCCCAATGCAGCCCTAATTTTTGCTTCCAAAACAAAGTCAGATGACTACCATGGAGAGATGAATCATGAAAACTTCTTCAAATGGTTCAAGGAACAATTGATCCCTAATTTGAATGAACCATCAATAATAATTATCATGGACAATGCCGCCTACCATAGCAAAGTAGAAGAAAAAAACCCAAGGGAAAATTGGACCAAGGCCCAAATACAAACATGGCTTGCGGATCATAATGTAGATTCCAGTCAGTGTATATTCAAAAGACAACTTCTTGATCTTGCTGCAGAGTAAGTTGCAAATATGAAATTATAATAATATAACATTTACATTTTCTATTGCGCATTGCAGACATAAAATTTCTGAGAAGTACGTTATTGACGAATATGCACTGGAAAATGGACACCAGGTCCTACGTTTGCCGCCCTACCATTGCATTTTCAATTCCATCGAAAATATTTGGGGAATCTGTAAAAGTTACTACAACAAAAATATTGGTCGTGATGGTTATGGTGACAACCAAACTTTAGACATGTGGACAGAGGCGCTTAATGCAGTGACACCTACGGTATGGGAAAAAACGGTGAACCACACTGTGGAAGAAATTAAAAAATGGTACGACCGTGAAATACTTCTGGAACAAGATGATGTTCAACCGTTAGTAATCCATGTCAATGATTCAGATGACAGCGACGAAAAAATCAGAACAAGGTGGTACAGTCAATCATTCTTGATCACTCTGTATAATTATTATTATTATTATTATTATTTAATACTCTCGTCATCGGGAAAGATCCCATACAAGATACATTGACAACATGTTTTATAAAATTTCAAATTACACTCAAAATATACAAAGAAAACGACTTATGATAATTAACCTAGACAAAATTATTTCCTCTTCACAAAATCAAATATACATATGATACAAGTATTCCTACATACGATTGATTCAAGCAGCGTGGTTGAATTTTAAATTGCACCTAAAATATACGAAAACAACTTATGATAATTAACATAGACAAAATAACTTCACTCTCCACAAAATCAAGTTTACATATGCTAGAAAGACTTTTATATATACCTGGATAAATGTACTAGTTATTTTATTTACTTTACTGTATATGTCATTAAATTAATTGAAATGCCAAATCCACTATAGTACAGCTTTGAACTATTCATTCATGCAGAAGCTCCTCAACTTGAGTGCATTTAAAGTATAGTAAAATATAGAATTTATTTTTTCTGGAATTGGATTATCGAATAGTTTAAAAGAATCTGCTTCTGTCAATTCTTTAATGTTATGTTTGGAAAGATATGTTTCACGAAGATTTTGATAAATAGGACATTCCATGAAAAAATGGAATAAATCTTCTAATTTTTGTTTATTGCAAATTGAACATAATTCAGTACAATTTATGTTATACTTGATATCTTTGTAGGATATTTTAAAGACATACTTACTTGATAGTCTTATTTGACAGAATACTTGAATTTTAGTGATGGGCATTTTAAATTTTAAATAATTTTCTATTCCTGTACTGATTTTCAGTGTTTTATAATATAAGTTAAATGATGAACAAGCAAGGCTGTCTTGATCTGCTTTTAATAAGTTTTGTGTGTAGACAGTTATAATTTCATCGATTATTCTTTTACTAATTTCTTGACTTTTCCAAGCTTCTTCATAGCCTAAATCAATTAAAAATTTTTTTACCTGTGAGCTCCAGTTATACTCAATTTTGTTATATTCCCAATTATCCAACTCAACCAGTCTACAGTAAATCCTCCTTGGTAGCCTTTGGTCATCCATTTTTAATATCTTCGCCCACCAACATAGAACTCTTCTCCATATAGTGATTACCAAGTGGCATGTACCTGTTTCTAACCTGACATAACTACTGGGTGTATTTCTTAAGAGACGGAGTATACTTTTCAAATATTGCAGTTGACATTTTTCTAACAAATGCCCTTGTGTTGGTCCCCACATTTCTGCTCCATATAAGGCTGTTGCATTTATTATAGATTTTAGTAGTACTGATTTCTCCTCCCACCCTTCGGATTTTCCTCTGTATAGTATATTTTTTACATTTTGAATGGCAATAACAGTTTTTTTAGAATTTTCGTTCACGCCTTCAATAAATTTACCTGATGAGGAAAATGACATACCAAGATAATTAAAACTATGTACAACATCTATAGGTGAATTATTGTATAAAAAGGGCGCAGTGATGATTTTCGGTCTGCCTTTAAAAAACTGTAAGATTTTTGTTTTATTGACATTAACTTCTAATTTGTTCTGGATAGTATATTGATATAGAAGATCCAATTTGCGTCTAACATCTACTGGGGAGTTACAGAGAATAACCAAGTCATCGGCGTAACCCAATAGGAGCATTTCACTTTTACTATCAATATTTATTCCTCTCACTCCAGCGTTTTCTAGGTATGACCACAAGTCATTAATAAATAAAGCGAATAGTATGGGTGAGAGGATTTCTCCTTGGAGGACTCCCTGAGTGATTGGTACCGAGGGAGAAAGCTTATTATTTATTTTAATTTTCAAATTCGCGTTTTTATATAGTTCTTGCAGAATTCTTATTATTTTTGAGGTTATTCCTGAATTATATAGTTTTTGCCATAGGATATTGTGGTTGACAGAATCAAAGGCTCTGCGGAAATCTATAAAGATAGCGTACGCATTTTGTTTTTTCAATCTTAATTGAATATGTGCAGCCGATGCTAGACAGAATATATTATCTATTGTTCCCCTATTTGGCCTAAAGCCTGTTTGACATTCGTGCAGTATGTCATTTTCCTCGCACCAGTTTTGAATCCTATAGTAGATAATTTGAGTAAATATTTTTGAGATTGAGTTAATAAGAGCTATCCCTCTGTAGTTTAGCGGATCTGTACTGTCCTTTTTTTTATATATTAAAAAAGTATAAATATTTGACCAGCTTTCTGGAATTTTTTCTTGTGTCATTATGAGGTTATACAAATTTAGCAAATATTGTTCCCACTTGGGTGTTAAGTATTTATAGAATTCATTGTTTAGTCCATCTGTACCTGGGCTTTGTCAGTTTTTGCTTTAAATAAGCTTTGTTGTAATTCATTTCGAGTTATAGCTGAGTCAAAGACAGGATGCTGACAATCGTGGAATTGAGTTGAAGTGATGATGAAACTTTGAGAATGAACCTTTTCGAAAAATTTTACCCAATCGCTTAGGCTTATATCATTTGTACTACTATTTTTCTGTTTTAGAGATTTGATAGTGAGCCAAAATTCTTTATTATTTTTAATATTATTCAAATCATTTTTCAAACCGTTAAAGTACTCTTTTTTACATCTTTTTACGGCATCTACATAACATTTTTTTTTACTCAAATAATTTTCTAGATCACTTTCTAGCAATTTACTGTGGTACACTTTCAAACTTCTATTACATTGTTTTTTTAAGTGGATACATTCGTCTTTGTACCACGGTTTGTTTGGTCTTCGATTTTTTACTGAAGGACTAATTTTTTTGACTACTAGCATGTTTGCATTTGAAGCAGATTCTTTGATAGCTGCTTCAAAGTTTTTCGCTAAGTTATTAACATTATCGTCGTTATAATAAATATTACTAGAGACGTTTAAGTTAGCTTGATATTGGTAAAGATTAATGCTTTTGAATTTAAAAGTTATTTCATATCTAACGATTGCCAAATTGCGTTTTTGTGTTTCATTAAATTTGTGCCCGCCAATATTTATTGCACAAATGCTATGCGGTGAGTTTGATAATGTGGAAGTTACCGTAAAAGATGATATACATTCTAGTGCCGTGCTATTGCCCCAAGCTAAATCGATAACTCTCTTTCCATTCTTACTTATGTAAGTAAACTTACCGGGAATATCCCCTGTAGTTCTACCATTTAATGTATAAAATCCCAGGCTTTCCATATATTCTATTAATTTCATACCTCTGGTATTTGTTACTAGGTGTAGCGATTGTCTAGTTTCAAAAACGTTCGAACCAAAGAAAATTTCTTCTGTAGACTGGTTGAGTCCGCCAATATGAGCATTAAAATCCCCGACTACAAGAATTTTGTGTGTATGAGAATATGATTCTGGAATAAATGTAAGTAGGTCATTAAGTATATCCATACAAGAGATATCTAAGGCTGGTTTAATATAAGTGAGGATTATAATACATTTGAATTGATTTTTAATTATTTCAATTACTAACCACAAGAAGGAAGCTTCTATTAATTTAGAATGAAAGTTAGAACTATTTTTAATGCATATCATTAAGCCCCCGCTAGCACGGCCTGATTGTTTTTCTTTGATAGCTTTACAGTCAAACATACACTTGTAATTGCGCATAAATTTTGGCAGATATATATCACAAGTATGCCAAGTTTCGCAGAGACAAACCAGATCTCCCTCCAACAAACTGATCTCCGTATTTAAATCTAAGTTATTCAAATTATTTATTCCATTAACATTCCAGAAAGTTAGAGAAAAATCTGATGTAGTTCTACTGAAAACTAGCTTAAAATCGTTATTACTTCCCTTGTTACTATCCAAAGAGCAGGAGGGTGAGGCTGTACTTGCTGCTAACTCGTTATCACTGGGGTGAGAAGCTGAAAGTTTTTTTGGATATCGTTTTGTTTAGGGAATTTGAGGTTTTGAACTGGTTTTGATGGAGAATCTTCAGATGGTTCTCGGTCCCTCTTTGTATTTTGTTTTTCATTATTCACTGCAGGTTTATTTTCAAATATTTTTGCTGATTTGCCCTCTGCTTTTGCTTGTCGACGTTGAACCATAAGTTCTTGGTGCTTAACTCGTTGTTGAGTTGTCATATGCTCGTTTATGTAGACAAAAGATCCTTTTAACAGAATTCGTTTTGAGAAAATCGTATCTCTGATTTTTTTGGAAGTAAAAGATATCAGTATGGGCCGGTGATTCTCATATTTCTTGCCTAGTCTGAATGCTGAGTCTATAGCGCTTTCGTTGATGTTTATTTTCAGACTAGTTGCAAACAAGTCTATTAATTCTTTTATCAGATCCTGTTCTTCACTTTCTTTCTCTTTCATTCCAATTATAATCAGATTCTTCGATTTTGTCGCTTTCTCTAGATTTTCAATGATTACCTGTTGCGTTTCAATTTTTGCCTCTAATTCGCAAATTTTTTGGTTAGTTGGGATCAGAACTGGGCAAATTACTTACAAAAAGTAATTAATTACAAATACTAATTACTTTGACAAAAAGTATTTGAAATACTTCGAAAATAAATACTACAAAAAAAAAAAGGAATTGAATTACTAAATACTTTTGTAATTTCAATAAGTAATTTCAAATACTTTTTCAAATACTTATTGAATAGAAAAGCAAATATATCTTCAAATACATAAATATAATGCAAAAGAATCATAATTATAATAGAGTAAACAACTATCATTTGAATAATATATTTCTATTTTCTTTTAAAACTACCAATTTCTCGAACAAATCGTCCAATAATGCATGTCCACTAAAGTAAAATTGCGAGGCAGGGAGTAATGTGACGCATTTGTTGCCCTTCTCCAACATGAAGCTTTCACAAACACGTAAGCTTATCCATATCTACTTGCTGAAACTGATGAAAGTAACTCAAGTAATTCAAATACCCATAGTTTCAAATACTTTGAAGTAATTTAAAATACTTTATGTAATTTAAATTACTGTAAGTAATTAAATTACCGAAAAACAATTCCTTTTTCAAATACTCTCTAAAATTCGAGAAGTAATTGAGTACAATTACTTTTTTCTACAAAGTAATTCAATTACAAATACTTTTTGGGAGAAAGTAATTTAATTAGTAATTAATTACTAAAGTATTTAATTAATGCCCAGCTCTGGTTGGGATCACTGTCGCTGCAAACTTTTTAAATTCTGATTTTATATTCGCCACATCTTCAATCACGCTGTCCAAAACAGTTAATTTCGCTAGTATTTTGTCTATTTTTGTCGTTGTAACGGAATCCATGCCAGTAAATAAGGTTATCTCTGCACGTGGTGGGACTTAGAAATTTGATAATTTCTGCGTGTTACAAACACTTTCTTTTAGGCACTGAGTATTTTAGTTTCCGAACTTATCGAATGCAGGATTTCAATTTTAATTTTTAACCCTTTTTACTATTGATATGGCTTATATTTTTGGGATAAATTCTCTCGTACGTGTTGAGTTTACGGTTGCCAATCCACTCTGTATAATATTATTAACCAATAAATCAATTTACTAGATCAAATAAATTAGCTTCGCACGTTTTTGCAAATATGCAACCCACATTATATTTTTAAAGATTAAATTGGTATAGCATATAAACGTAGTAATTACGTGACGTCATTATCTAGTTATAAATTTTGATGACGTGCCTCCTCTGCCTAATTTTATAGACTATACTTAAGCAATTCTCAAGTCTAAGATCGAGCGAAGTATCGACTATAAGTACGGGCATTGAAGATATGATATGAAAACAGTTATAATTGATATAATTTTTTTTGTATACTAGCTGGCCCAGCTCACATCGTAACGTCACAGAATCGATAGATTCAGATTGAAAGGTACTTGAGACTACCTTTTATATCAGGACCTTATAACCCAGAAAAAATACGGACATGTCAAACTGTGGAAATATCTTCTTTTATAGGGAATCAATCGAAATATAAGATTTCCGTATTTGACCGAGACTTTGCAGTTCCACTGAATGTCTTTTGAATTCATATCACTCTATTTTTTGTTCATTTATCAAAGATTATACATTAAATATATGAATCTCACATGACAAGCTTATTCAAGTGATTATATAGAAGTGATTTTTATATCAGACATATCTTGCCTATTTGAATATGAATCTAACCTAAATGTAACAATGAAATGGATATGCATGTGCTGGGAATAATTCAAGTTTACCAGACTTGCTTCGTTCATATTGCGGTTTTCATGTTAAGCGACGTCGCTTTGTTTGCACGGCTGCTTGCCTTTAACTAAGTTTGCAACGCTCGTACGGCGTCTTCTCGTTTCACTCGCATGACGTTCTACAGTTGACCGAGCTCACTTCGTTTGCACGATAGCTTATAGTCAACCAACCTCGTTTCACTCGCATGGCAGCTTGCCATCAACTGAGCTCTTTTCTCTCGCACAGCAGCTTGGCATTGACCGAGCTCGTCTCGCTCACACGGCAGCTTTCAGTTATCCGAGCTCGTCTTGCTCGCACAGTGGTCTACTGTTGACCGAGCTCGTTTCCCTCGTACAGCAGCTTGCCGTTCACTGAGCTTTTCTCGTTCGCACAGCAGCTTGGCATCGACCCAGCTCGTTTCGCTCACACGGCAGCTTACAGTTATTTGATCTCGTTTTGCTCGCACAGCGGTCTACTGTTGACCGAGCTTGATTTGTTCGTACGGTCGTTTA
Source organism: Dromius quadrimaculatus (assembly GCA_963989225.1). NCBI lineage: Eukaryota > Metazoa > Arthropoda > Insecta > Coleoptera > Carabidae > Dromius > Dromius quadrimaculatus. Next base: position 27,518,081 of record OZ022331.1, on the reverse strand, counting down.
CTGTTAATCAAGCTTGCTTCGCTGGCGAAGAAAAGATGCCGATAGGACCTGAAACTTCCAAATTCATTCCCAGGTCCTATCGGCTGCTTCTGTTTGTTCCACCTTGAGCAAATCTTTTAAGCTGAATAAGATAAATAAGCTCTCATGATCTCAAAAAAAAATCGGTTCTATAAAAAATGTATGAGATAATGATATTTCTTCTTCCGATTTTTTAGAGCCCATCCTGCTATTGTGGACGAAGACAAATTCAAAAAATCAGAGATCAAGAATATCGGTCAAGCCGTTCTTGATTTATGAGTAGTGTGAGTAACACGACTTTTATATAATATTGATATTAATCTCATTTTTTATATGAACTTTGATAAAGTAATGATAGTTGCTAATTATTTGTGTATTGAGTCATTAATAGTGTAAGGGTTTTCCACTTACAATAAATTTATATTTGGTAGATTGGGTTCTTTGCTGAACTGTGAGGATATTATATTTTGTAGTTATCTGCTCTGTTGTCATACTTCTGAAAGGAGAGAATGACCTGCACGTTTAACAAATATTAAAATGTATTTAGAAAGAATGAAGAATATAAAGATGAAGTTACAAAACTCCGATTGATCACCGGCTTCCAAACTACATTGATGAATATCTTACAAACCTCTTACTTCCCAACGCACGCACTCACTAACTTATCACTAACTACATTATCACTAACTAACTAACCCACTACTTCTTTCACTGACCAACTAGCTACATCTTCTCTTCACTAACTATTGTAACTTGACTCATAATTTGACTAACTATCGTAACTCCCTATTGACTTTTATATATAAACTCCAAAATGCCAATATAACAATATTCGTTATTGACGTCAATCGTATTCACGAATAGTTAATATACCTCTATTGCTTGCTTGCAAGAAAGCACATTCCACAATTTCGTCAGAGTTCAGCAAACTGTGAATTTAATGACTCTTACAATAGTATACATCCTTTCATTACCAAAAAAAAAAAACTCATTCATATATAGATTTTTTGTACCACTAACCGTCTCGTACGTCCCCAGAATACTCTATCAAAGTTTCACCACAATCTGATCAGTGGTTACGGAACGCATAAGGTACAAACATACAATCATTGATTTTGATTGATATAGACTGATATCAATCTTATTTTCAATAAAAACTATGATGAAGTAATAATAATAGCTAATTATTTGTGTATTGAGTCATTGATGATATACATTTTTCCCACCAAAGTAGAAAGATTCATTAAACAAAAATAAACTCATTTATTCATAGATTTTTTGTGCCATGAACCGTCTCGTATGACCCCAGTACACTCTATCAAAGTTTCACTACAATCTGATCAATGGTTTCGAAGTGCATGAGGTACAAAGACATAAACATTGATTTTTATTTATATAGATCGATATTAACTTTGATGGAGCAATAATAATGGCCAATCATTTGTGTATTGAGTCATTAATAATATACATACTTACATCCTTTAGAGATAATAATCCTAAATTCAACAATACTCAATCTCTAATTGTGAAATCTCCCGAAGCTAAGGCATCGGTGGATTTGTTGACCCAGATTCTTTTGTCATCATTAGCTGACAATGCACATTTATTCTGATCTGGGTGTAGATTACATGATTTTTTTGACCTGAACCAGTTTTGTTCAACATAAAGTTGTTCTGTGGAAGTTAATTGTTCCTATAGTCTGAATGTGTAAGTTGATTCCTTGCAATACATTTAATTTTTCCAGCTCTCTACATCTTAGAATCGTGTGTCTAAATGGAATACATTTTCGACCTTAAACCAACAAATTCCAAAATAATTTCTCCACTCAGCTCATCCTTAAATTTTCCTAGTATAGATTTATTCTCTTGTGGAATGGCGTATGGATTATTGAGTGGGAAATTGGAAGTGTCAAATTCACAAATATTTTGCTTTATGTCATCATAAATACCATCGACTAAAAATTAATGGATAGAAGAATCTGTGTCCGTATACAAAAGTTCAATTCCAAAATAATTTCTCCACTCAGCTCATCCCTAAATTTTCCTAGTATAGATTTATTCTCTTGTGGAATGGCGTATGGATTATTGAGTGGGAAATTGGAAGTGTCAAATTCACAAATATTTTGCTTCATGTCATCATAAATACCATCGACTAAAAATTAATGGATAGAAGAATCTGTGTCCGTGTACAAAAGTTCAACTCTATCTTGATATTTCTCCTATATGAACGAGTAATGAAAGTTATACATATGATATTTTGAGAGTTCTAGGCTCTAGTATACAGGAACGTAAATAAATTGGCTTATTGTACAAGACTTCAAGTTAATTCATCTGAACCGCAGAAAATTCTCATTGAAAATTGATAAAATATAGAAGTTTGGTTTTGATATGTAATATTCTGCCCCTCGTCTCTTACCAATACTCTCTCAATGTGTAATTAGTCTCACATCAACTCGATTGTCCTGATTTCCTGATGTTTTTCCATACACCGCATTATTTTTCAGTTGAAAATAGTCTTTCTCAAAACTATAAGTTGCTTTATGTCTCAAATTATCATCAAGCTTGCAATGAGCTTTTTATGTTTCAAATTTGATGGACAAGCTGTCTCAGCGCAAAATGGAAAATCATTATGGTTTTCATGTGAATTATCACTGTATTCCAAATCAACTTCAAAAATATAACCTTTTCTTGAATTTTCACTGATTCCTTAGATATTCAAATAAAAAATTCCTTCAGCTGTCAACCATTCGAAATTATTTGTAGGTAAATAAATTGACATTGCGTATCTGTATAAATTGTTTGCGTCTAAATAGGCAATATTCTTTGGGTGTGATTTCCTATCATATGACGACATGTATTTATTGTTTGCCTTTGAAAAGCGGTTAGAACATACTGAAATATCACCACGTATACCTTTCTAAATGAATTTTATAATAAGTCTGGGTGTAATTCTAATTTCACTTTTGTGGTCTTCAATAGAGCATCCCAGCTCAGCGAGGGGATGGTGAAATATTTTGCTGCGTCTAAATTATGGATATTCATACATTAATTTCGAAAATTCTCGAAGACATCAGTTAAAGGTGGAACATCAGTCTTCAAATAAATATCAGAATAATCACCTGATGTCTTGCAATCAAATATGTTCAAAACTTTTTGTGCATGCTCGTAATCTGCGTCGCTGATAGAAGTATGATTTGACAAATTTTTGGAATATACTTTATCTGGTAATTTGGTAGGGAATAATTTCTCAAATGAATCAATATACGAATAAGGATATACTCCTTTTCTATCCAAAAGCTCAAATTTATCTGAATCTGGAAAATATATCATTGTATTCAACAACTGCTCCGGTTTCAAATTGCGTGCTAGACTGTCAAAAGACTTACTCATGAATCTGAAGAAATCAAGAAACCCCAGTTTCATATGAACACAACTACCATCAATTCTATCTACGGAAAGTTACTCCGTGAATGAAATGTATTCCTCTTCATTCTTCGGTGGAACTTTTTTTTTGCCGTGTAGTGTGATTAGTGTGTGACGTAACGAGTGCTGTGTAGTGGAAGAGGATTGTGCGGCTGCTTGAGGGAAAAAGAGGAGACATGTGCGGTCGACGACGGCTGCAGAACAAAAGTTCGGGGACTGTGGTACGGAGCGTCAGGCAGAGCAGCTGTGCTGATGTCTACCGGTCCATACGCCGTATCTACGTTGAGGCGAGCAAGCATTACTAAAGGCTGCAGACAAGCTGGTTCAGGCGTCAAAGTAACGACCTGAATCTTGGCGTTTTTCAACCATAGTTGTACGTACAACTTCATCAATTATCTGTGAATCCCCGAGGCCACGGCCGCGCAAGTGTGCGCAGCAGAAGCAGTACGTCTCAAAGGACAGATAAGTGTTAGGATTAAGTATATTAAGCAGCAGATCATTTATTTTGTTTCCGTTTTTTTTTTGTATTCTCTTTTCCATAAATAATAATTATCTTTGGATTGAATAAAGAACCTCACGAATCTACTATTAATACCCTGAGACCACTACAAATTGGCACCCAACTAGTGGCTCAAATCGATGATTATTGTTAGAGAAACGATTGAATAATTAGAGTACATATTCAAATTATTATTTATAATAAACAAAATGCCACGTAAAACTAATAAAAGCAAATTTAATTCAAATGAATCTATAGAGGATAAAGAAAGAATGGCCTATTTAGAAAATGTTGTGTGTAAGTTATCAGATGCTGTTTCTAATATAAACAGTAATTTAAATAAGTTGATGGCACAAAATACAGAAAATGTAAAAGCGTGTAAGGTTTTAGATGAAAAAAGTGATGAAAAAGTCAATAGTGCGTATGTTGAAAACAAAGCTTATGTGTCAATTTGGAAAGAGTTAGGGAGAAATAATTTATGTTTCTCGCTTAAGGGTAACTTGCATCCTGTCAATTTTATTAAGAAATTGTCAAATAATTTTGCAGAAGCGGGCGTATCAGTAGAGCGTCAAGTAGGTTTAGCAATTAGTTGTTTGAGAGGTTCTGCTTTGGACTGGGCTGTTCTAAAAGAGGATAATTTTCATAATTTTGAAAAATTTAAACAATCATTTCTAGCTCGTTATTGGGGTATTGATGAAGAACGCGAAGTGTATGGAAAAATTAAATACGGAATTTACGAAGGTAGTAATTCGGAAAGTAGAGCCGATTATTTTTTAAAAATAGCTCGCAAAGTTACATTCTTATCTGGAAAATTACCGGAAGAAAAGATTATAGAATTAGTAATTGGTCATTTTTCTCCCGAAATACGAAGGAGTATTTTGAGTACTGGAGCGAGGAGTATAGATGAAGTAGAAAGTTTTTTACGCAAAATTGATCGAACACATCTATCGGAAGCACAAAATTATCCTAATAACAGAAATAATTCCTTTAATGGGCCACCGCGTCGAAACCAACACCCAAATATGAATCGGTCAGGTAAGCGTGACGATAATGCGACTTCAAATAATTCAGGAGAGCCAGCTATACGCGCGATATTCAATCAAGATTTTGAAGATATCTTATCAGATAATGAGGACTGTAGTAAGAGGGATCAAAGATTTAGAACGCCGTTAATTGAAATTGATGTTTTTGAGGAGCAAGTAGTTGCATTAGTTGATTCTGGTAGTCAGGTAACATGTGTTTCAGAAGGTTTCTATAAGGAAATCTTGAAAAAAGAAGTAGCTTCATCCAAATTTCCTGTAACAGGGGTAACTTTAACAGGTGCGTTCAGTAAACAGAGCCTGAAAATTAGGGAACAAATTTTATTGGAAATAATTATTCAAAATAAAAAATTAGATGTGGTAGCACTCATTGTTCCACAATTACAGAGGCCACTAATCCTTGGGTATGATTGGCTGTGCGAGTACAATGCTACTATTCAGACAGAAAACGGTCAAATTGTGCTACAGGTTGAAGGTAAGGAAGTAACATTAGTTATGGAAGCTAAGAGTGGGGGCTTATGTACGATATCTGTGGAAGAAATACAAAATGAAATAGAGGGGCCACCCATGAGTAGAACTAGGGAAACATATGATGAAAAGGAAAGGCGTCGAGTAGCTTATGCTTCTGAAATTTCGAATGAAGAGAATAATGAGAAATTGAGAAATTTATTAGATAAATTTGCAAGCATATTTTTGGAAGAGCCGGGTCGGACAAATTTATACGAACATAAAATATTATCTAATAATTATGAACCTTTTTATATGAAATCTTTTCCAATACCGTATGTTTATCGGGAAGAAGTTCAGGGACAAATATTGGAAATGGTAGAGGGGGGGGGTCATTAAAGAGGAACCTACTTAGTACGTAACTCCACTAGTTACCGTTAAAAAGAAAGATGGATCTGTTCGCCTATGTTTAGACGCTAGATTTTTAAATAATAGAATGACCAAAGAACATTCAACGCCATCTAATCCAGATGAAGTTTTATATGAACTATCAAAAGGCTTCGTATTATCGACGATCGATTTGACTGCGTCATATTGGCAGATATCAATTAAATTCGAGCACCGTAAGTATACAAGTTTTTCGTACAATGGGCGTACGTATACATTTCAAGTACTACCTTTCGGGTTAAGTACAGCTGTCAGTTCATTTGTAAGAGGGTTAGATGAAATTTTGGGAGTTTCGATCAAATCCTTCACTATCTCATATATAGACGATCTCCTAATTTTCTCGAAATCTATAGAACAACGTTTAGAACATTTACAATTGATATTCGAAAAATTCCGTAAGGCGAATATTACAGTAAAACTAAGGAAATGTAAATTTTTCCGACGTGAAGTACAATTCTTAGGGCATTTAATATCTGTTGACGGGATTCGCGTAGACCCGAAAAAGGTTAAAAATGATATCTGATTTCAAGCGGCCGCGAAATGCCAAACAATTAAAATCATTTTTGGGTATGTCTAATTACATCCGGAAATTTTGCGAAAACTATTCAACTTTGGTGAATCCATTGTTGCCGTTATTAAAGGAAAATATCCAGTGGAAATGGGAGAATGAAAACGAGGAAGCTTTTGTAAAAGTAAAGCAAGCTTTCCTTAAGTGTACGTTTCTTGCGCATCCGGACTTATCACGGCCGTTTTACATTCAAACAGATAGTTCATATCGAGGACTAGGTGCTTGGTTATGTCAGAAAACAGAACAAGGGGAGTTTATGACCCTTGCCTTCGCCAGTCGGTCTTTGCGCGGGAGTGAGAAAAATTATTCGGTTACAGAACTGGAGGCATTAGCTATTGCATTACGACACTGGCGTACACAAGTCTTGGGCCAAGATTTAACAATCGTCACAGACCATAAAGCTTCGACTTCTCTCATGAAATGTAAATTATTGAATTCTAAATTAGCTCGCTGAGCGCTTTTAATCCAGGAATACGATTTCCAAATTCAATTCTGTAAGGGTACTCATAATATAATACCGGTTACTCTGTCTCGTGATTTGTGTCATACTTCAATAGAAGATGGTGGTTCATAGAATCCATGCCAGTTAGAGATTGCTATCGTTCAACTTTTAGAAGTTACGCGCGCGATAAAATTAGAAATGACTAATTTAATTAAAAATCAAAGAAATGACGAGTTTTTCTCTAAGATTATAAGCTCAATAGAAAAAAACGACGGGAATAAAAGTATAACTAAACGTTATGTTATCCACAACGGAGTCCTCTTCCGACTTGGATATAAAAATGATCCAATTAGCCGAATCTGTGTACCTGCGGTATCGGTACCTGTATTGGTAAAATACGAACACAAAGAAAAAGGTCACTTTGGACAGCAAAAATGTTTAAACGCTTTATCTGAATACTTTTACTGGCCTAAGATGAGAAAGGAGATAGCTCGAATCATCTCTAGTTGTAGTATATGTCAACGAACTAAACCAGCACCGCGCCTTCATGGACCAATGAATTCGACTATAGTAACAAATATTAACGAACTAGTATGTGTAGATCTGGTCGGACCTTTACCTATGTCACACGGGGAGGCTACTCAGTTATTGACTATTGTTGATATGTTTTCAAAGTACGTGAACTCATATCCTTTAAAACGTGCTACGACCAAGGCTATTTTAAAAACCATAACCGGTCCGTACAAACGGAAAATGGGTAAACCTGATCGTATATTGTCAGATAACGGGACACAATTCAGCAAAAAGTGGTGTGAAGAGTTGAACCGCATTAATATTGAAGTTAGTCACTTCTGTGTATTATCCTCAAGGCAACGCCGTTGAGCGTGTAAATAGAGAAATCGGGCGATCACTCAGACTATGGTGTCATCAGAAACATACAAAATAGACATACGTGTTGCGCGACGTGGAACAATGCCTGAATAACGTAATCCATGAGAGTACGGGTTGTTCTCCGAATTATTTGCATTTTGGTAACTCTTCCCGAGATCCTATTTTGGAAAAGATGACTTTTCCGCCATCTACTGATACCAGCTACGAGAGGAAACTAATTTTGGCTCGAGAAAGGCTAGTTTCCAAAGCAGAGCGTCAAAAGATCAAGCACGATCGAGCTGTAAAGGTTTGTACGCTGAAACCGGGGGGACCGCGTTTGGGTCCGAAATCACCAATTGTCTTCAGCTGAGAAAAGGGAGATCGCAAAGTTATTTCTCCTCTACGAAGGACCATTTGTGGTCGACATAATACAAGGATCTAACTCTTATGTTATTGTTGATTCAGCAGGCAATTTTCATAGTAATCAAAATATTTATAATCTAAAGCCTTACATAGCTTCTGATTTAAGTTGTTACGAAAAAAAATATATCTTATAAGTAATGTGTTATTGTGTTAAATATCATTGGACTCTATTTAACAGGGGGGTAAATGTTGTGTGATTAGTGTGTGACGTAACGAGTGCTGTGTAGTGGAAGAGGGTTGTGTGGTCGCTTGAGGGAAAAGGAGGAGACATGTGCGTTCGACGACGGCTGCAGAACAGAAGTTTGGGGACTGTGGTACGGAGCGTCAGGCAGAGCAGTTGTGCTGATGTCTACCGGCCCATACGCCGTATCTACGTTGAGGCGAAGCAAGCATTACTAGAGGCTGCAGACAAGCTGGTTCAGGCGTCAAAGTAACGACCTGAATCTTGGCGTTTTTCAACTATAGTTGTACGTACAACTTCATCAATTATCTGTGAATCCCCGAGGCCACGGCCGCGCAAGAGTACGCAGCAGAAGCAGTACGTCTTAAAGGACAGATAAGTGTTAGAATTAAGCTAGATTAAGCAGCAGATCATTTATTTTGTTTCCGTTTTTCTTTGTATTCTCTTTTCCATAAATAATAACTATCTTTGAATTGAATAAAGAACCTCACGAATCTACTATTAATACCATGAGACCACTACAGCCGCTATCGAATGTTGAGTTATGTATAAATAAATGACAATCATAATTAGTTGAATTATTCATGAATATTGGCACAAATTTTGATTTCTTGAAATTAAAGTTACATGAAAAATGGGCTGGACCCCTGAAAAGCCCTTGAGATAAACATGATCAAGAGCTTCATCATTATCCGCAGGATCACTTCTATATATGTGGCCTATGTTCATGTGGGATATAGTTTGTGACACGTTGTGGATTAGTTGCTGGTGTGGACAGCGTCAAAAGTTTAGCCCTCGTAAAGCATTTATTGTCATTATTTTCTACGTTCATACACGCCTTTCTCTTCTAGATATCATTTGGGAGTGACACAAACGATGGAGCGGCTATTGGAGAGAATTTTTTGATATTCAACTCCGAACGCTCCAATCGTACCAAAGACCATCCACTGTCCTTCTCCTATCCAAAAAATTAGGCGTAGTTTATTGTGGACTAAAATTATTGCTAGTCTCACTTGGAATTCAGAGATATTCGTTTCGATTTGTAATGACAAGCTGTCGAATGTTTCTGACAAATCTGAAGAGGATTTTATCACTTATTGTCTCTTGTTGAATGATTACATTTCAGACTCGTCCCGTAAAAGTAAATTGCATAAACAAAACAACTCTATATTTACCAAACAATTGATAACTCAAAACCATGAGTATGGTTGATGCTATTTGGATCTTTAAGTATCTCAATTGCTTCTCTGACCAATCTATTATGGATTGATGAACATCTTGCGACTATTCTTGTTCCTTCAAACTTGATGTCAAGCAAAAACTCGATGCCATGATCAGCTACAGAAGATTTATTTGGATGGTTTAGTCATATGCATCTCCTTTGTTCGGCAGTGCGAGTGTTCACAGTTCGGCTTGTCTGTCGAACGTAGACTCTCTCACAGGTACTAGGGATCTTATAGATGCTCGAGTATTGTAGGGGAATCACGTCCTTCACAGGTCTCATGAACTGCTTGATTTTCATTACCGGAGCGAGAGAAACTTTGGAATTATATCTTGACAAGATCCTTCCGATCTTCTCTGGAACATCACTCACATAAGGATAAAAAACATGATTTTTACTCACGCTAGTATCCTTAACAGTAGCATAGGTAGAGTTGGATCGGAGAGCCTTTTTAATGGAGTGATAACTGAAGCCATTTTTCTGGAGTCTGATAGCTAGTCACATAGTATAGCATAGTGGTTATTTTTGATGCATAGATTCAGGTTTCCCTAGGGATGATTTTCAGAGTTCAAAAATAATTTGACATTGGAAATGTGACAATGGTCAGGTTCGTTTGCATTTTTAGCGTGCTGATTCTGTCGATCAGTTCGAAATGTACATAACGAGGTTTCTCGAGCTGTGAATCTGTTTTAATGGTACATGTCTGCATTTGGGATAAATGGGCAGTAATGGGAACTCAAACAATGACTAAGATTGAAAGAGAACATGAATTAGTTCATTTCTTCCCAACATCTTCAGAAATGAAATTCTTACTTTATCACTTACATAGACGTACGGCATACGCCAATATAATTTTTTTATTTCAAGCACCAAATCGTTGCATCATAATATGCGTTCGTATCAACTTTCGATCGGATGAGAACTAGTTCCTGTTTTACATTCATAAGAACTTTTTTATAGTCTTCTGCAAACCCAAGAATCGTGTTTAGTGGTATTAATACACTGAATTGGCCTTTAATATCGATAATGGGTGTCTCTCGGCTCGTAGCGTGATTCATCAAACAAATTTGCTAAGCCATTGTTCACAAAAGTAGATGTTGATGGCTTTTCATCTGCTTTTACAAGAGATCCTTCAATTACCATGGCACTTTTACTAGGTAGGGTGAAAATATCTTGTTTCTGAATTGGAATACGAACTTCATCACTGTTGTTGAATGTAGTAGCAATATAAGGTTGATGTGAATGTACTCCAAACGGGCTATTGACTCGTCAAAGACAGTTTCATCATCAATGTGTGAAATGTGATTCATTTTCTGATAGCCTTATAACCTTGCGCTGAAGAAAACTGTATATTTTTTATGGAGGAACAACTTTTCAGGACCCATCTTCTTTCTTCCAATATAATAAAAATGAAACGCTGTTCGTTAGTCTCGCTAAAACTCGAAAACGGCTTGACCGATTTAGATATTTTCTTTATATTCTGTCTGCTTTAATACAGTCATGGTTTGAATTATATATGATCAACAAACATTGAGTAGTGCACGAGCCGTATATGTTTGTTCGTTTACCGTTCATTCAATTAGGTTGAAACATTCTACAGTTGTTGGAGGCAATATCGTGATGGCTTCTTCATGGTATCATCAATGTACAATAAGTGGTGCACGAGTCGTATTTGTTTGTTCGTGCATCGTCCATCCGATTGAGTTGGAATTTTATATAGTTGTCGCTGGCACTCGCATGAAGGTTCTGACATATTATTATGGACGGTATTTGTCCGTTCGAGCATCGTTCAACCGATTAAATTGAAACTTTTATATTTGCTGCTGACGCTTGCGTGAGGACCAATTTTAAGAATTCTTTTACAAGTAGAATCTTATACATATTATCACTAAGTAGCATGCGCTATAATTCAATCTCAAAGAAAGGGTTACCTACAAAATCTTCAATAATGTAATCCAAGATATAAAAAAATGACCAATAAAATTCCTTACACTGCCTGCGCTGCAATATAATCCTCTATTTCCCGTGATTTATTCAATTGAATACTGATGATGCTATCAATACATATAGAGCAAGAGCCCACGACGGCCAGACCTTCGTTAATTTATAAAAGCTAGAAGTTTGCCTATGCATGTCCCCTACACAGATAAGAACGACTAGCGACTTTAGAGTTTGGGTCGTGGTTAATTTGGCAGGTAACAGGTAGTAAAGGTGTATAAAATAGCACCCTAAATTCGTTGGAGTATAAAGCTCAATTTTCTTATATTTTTTTCGGGATAACTTTAGAAATCTCGTTATCCATTGCCGGACACTTATGACAGTTGCTACCCCCTGCCAAACACCCCTAAACTGTAATAAATTATAATTATACTTTCGTTATAGTATAAGAGCTGAATTTTATATATGTTACTTGGGGAGCTATAAAAAGATGTTACCCTAATAGCCGGACAGCTTTAATGGTTTTTACATCTTGCCAGACGCATTGAAAGTCCGCTGTAGGTGCCAGCGCGAGTGCCTAGTCGATTGCGATTTCCAAAAATATCCAATAAAAAATTAGTTTATCACGTTTACAGCCATCTTTTATAAAGTAAAAAAATCTATTTCAATTATAAAAAATAGAAGAAAATATTATTACATGAAAAAAGTAAGTATTTAATCGTTCATATAAATTTTATCATTATCGTCAATATTTTCATTTTCTTCATCACGACTGCTTCAGTCGATGGCCTGATCGTCGTCAATATCGCCTTTTTCGTCAGTGTGAGTGAGATAGGGCCATAGATCATAAATAATATCTAGATGGAACAAGCTGCGATATATGCTCACTCAAATTATTTCTATATGATCCAGAAGCAATAGTAGAAGAGCTGGCAACGTATTTCAGCAGTCATGAAAATGAGTAGGCAAATCTTTTATGGCACACTGAACAGGAAATTAAAGGTCTGACATTCCAACGCTGGGAGAGATAGTGACATCTATGCATCAAAGAGGGTGAAAAAAAGTTTTAGTTCATATATTTCAGCAGCTTCAGATTTTCCATACATTGAATTCGAAAGGATTCTATACACATGAAAATTATCACAAGACCAAATTTTCGGGACCTTATGGTTGCCATACCACCATGAAGTTGCGTAAGAAAAGTTGTACATTGATTATTCCAGTAGAGCTAAGCTTTCTCATATATTGAATTTGAGGAGACTCCATACATACATGGGTATAGTTTCGAGTGGTGTATACACGCGCTTTTTGTTTCAGCCTCAAAAACCTCGTTTTACGGGACTTCTCGCTTGAATAAAAAACAATTTAGTGTGACAGTACAGTGCAAAGAAGGGCTAGTTTTAGTGTATCTAAAGTGGATATCGTTTGAACTAAATAAACAGTGCTAAATAAAATCTAAAATATTGAAACTCTTGCTCAAAAAAGTGTCAGACTTAGTGCGGTTTGAGCATGCAAGTGGGTGCGCCGAGCGTTTCAAGTTATACAGTGCCGTATTATAAAATTTGAGACACAGTTTAATATAAAATTTATTATCAGTGCGGTAGTTATTCACAAGTAAATAACATGGGTGATGTCGAAGAGAGAACAAGAAAAGGGAGAAGATCATAGCGCAATATTTAATAGAAGTAAAAAGATAATAAGATCGCCCAAACAAAGGCGAAGGGAAGAAAAATCTTTAAGCAGAACAGTCACTGTAGAGAAGAATCGAGAGAATAAGAATATGGAAGAAGTGAAAATAATGATACAAACCATGATGAACAAGATGGAAGAAAATACCAAAGAAATAAAGCAAGAAATAAAGGATTTGAGAAATGAAATGGAAAAGAAGGAGGAAACATGGAAAAATGAGAGACAAACCCCATTGAATAGAATAGAAATCCTTGAAAGAAAAATAGAAAAAGATGAGAAACAGAAAAGGAGGAATATTATAATAATTAAAAACATACAGGACCCAGAAAAGGAAATACGGAGGTTATTGGAGGAGAAGTTACAAGTGAAAGTAGGAATAAAGAGAATGGAAAAGCTGAAAAACAACGCTAATATTATACTAGCTGAAATTTAAAATTGGGAAGGAAAACAGAGGGTGTTGGCTGCTAAGAGTAAACTGAGGAATACGAACATATATATAGAAAATGATTTGACTTATGACGAGAGAAGAATTCAAAGAGAAATAAGAAGCATTGCTAGAGTAGAAAGAGAGAAAGGAAAGCGAGTCAAAATTGGTTATCAAAGAATTATAATAGACTCTAAAGTATATCAATGGGACAAGCAAGAAAACGAGGTAGTAGTTAAAGAAAAAACTCGACAAGAAAATTCAAAAAACTAAGAAATTGGAAACTGGAAACTCAACACACAAAGACGAAACGGCTAAAGAAAAGGATAATGCAAATAGGAACATGGAATATACAGAGTCTAACAGGAAAAGAAGAAGAACTGATTAAGGAACTCGACAAGACAAATTTGGACTTATTAGCTAGCACAGAAACAATAACGAAAGGAAAGGGCACAAAAAAGATGAAAAATGGACATATAATGATATACAGCGGAGTGAAAACGAATAAGAGAGCAAGAGCGGGGGCTGGACTCTCAATTAATAGTAGAATAACACAATCAATAAAAGAATGGCAAGGCGTGAATGAAAGGATAATGATCGTTAAAATAGAAAGTAATAACATGAAAGCAAACGTGATAATAATTCATGGCCAGTCGGAGGACGAAAATGAAGTAACTAAAGACGAATTTTGGGACCTGCTACAACTAGAGTATGACAAATTGAAAGAGCCAATAGTTATAACAGGAGACTTTAATGCAAAAAACGGGGAGCTAGTCAAGAATAATAATGGGAATAGGCTGATAGACTTTTGCATCATAAATCAACTTATAAATTTCAAATACATTATTTACACATAAGGATTGCCACAAATTTACAAGAGAGGTGAAAAGTAGAGGAGAAAAATCGCTAATTGACTACTTTTTGGTAAATAGAATACTAAGAAAATATATAAATGATGCAAGAGTCAAAAGAGGCAGTGAAATAGGAAGCGATCACTATTCGACTATATTAAAGTTAAGAGTAGAAAAGGAAGAAGGGACAGAACAAGCACTGAAAGATGACAGTAAAAAGTGCAATAAAATTAAGCTCAGAGTACATAAATTGAAAGATACAAACATAAGAGATAACTATCAAAGTGCTATAAAGGATTTGATGAAGTTAACACCAAGACCAGATATGAAAGACGTGGAATGAATTCAAACACATTATAATCGAGGCGACCAAACAGGCATGTGGCGAAAGTAGAGCAACAAATAGTATAAAACAGACACACTGGTAGAGTAAGGGAATAAAAGACGCAGTAAAGTAGAAGAAAATAAAATTGATTAAATCTTTGAATACTAAGAGCAACGAGGACTATAAAGACTATAAGGAACAGAGAAAATTGGTAAACGATCTAGTTAAAAAATCAAAGATGGTAACATATCAAGAATTCGGAGATATTATGGAAAGAAATTTTTAAGATAATCAGAAACTGTTCTACAAAACCTTGAAAAGCCACAATAAAATAGATAAAATAGATTTAAAACAAATGAAGGACAAACAAGGAAAAATACTGCATGAAAATAAAGAGATAATGGCACGGTGGATATATCATTTTCGAACACTGCTGGAACAGAAAAACAACACTAACAACGAGGACAGAGAAGATCAAATACAAACAGTGGAAAGAGAAACAATAGGAGATATAGAAAATATTACAGCAGAAGAGCTGACGGCAGTACTTCAAAAACTTAAAAACGACAAAGCACCAGGACATGACCAAATAAAAGCGGAGCAACTGAAGATATGGGCGAAGAAGGAGAAGAAATTCTACTGGTGCTATTAAATAAGATGTGGGAACTAGGAAAAGTACCTTCTGATTGGAAAAAAGCTGTTATATTTCCAATACACAAAAAGGGCGACACAAGAACATGTAGTAACTATAGAGGAATTTCTCTCCTATGTACAACTGCAGAAATATATGAAGCAATTATTGAGAGCAAACTTAGAATGAAGTTAGAAACAAAGCTAGAAAAGGAAAAAAGTGGATTCCAAAAAAGGCATTCAACGCAGGACCACATATTTACAATAAGAAAATTGATAGAAAGCACCATGGGACATGGCGGTAAGCTTTTCATTTTGTTTTTAGAGCTTGAAAGAGCATTTGATAGGGTAAAAAGGAATACATTATGGGAAATCTTGAAAAAGAGACAAATAACTGGGAGACTACTAGAGGCAATAAAAAGTATATATAGAAATACAAATAACCATGTTAGAACGGTCAACGACATTTCTGAAGAATTTGTAACAACACAAGGGCTAAGACAAGGAGGAGCCTTGAGCTCATTTTTGTTCATCATATTTTTAGACGAAAAATTAAAACCGATAGAAGAAAAGACAAAACAAGTTGAAATTGGTAACTATAAACTAATTAGGATAATGATAGCAGAGTGTGCATTTGCGGATGATCTTGCCATATTCGCAAAGAGCGAGGAACACATACACCACAATGTGCACATATGGAATCAGAAATTACAAAAATACCACATGTCAATACACACCGAAAAATCCAAAATCATGGTGGTATCTAGGGAAGATATATGCACAAATGTAACAATAAATGGCGAAGGAATACAACAGGTGGAAACTTACACGTACCTGGGCTCGGTCATACACAATAAGGGAAGCCTAGATTATGAAATTAATAATAGAGTACAAGCTGGGAGTAAAAAATTCTTCATGATGAACAGAACAATTCTTAATAACAAATATGCAACGGATACAACAAAAATGACACTGTACAAAACAATATATAGACCAACACTTATATATGGGAGTGAAACGTGGATTTTGAACCAAAGGAATAGAAGTAAAATACAAGCGACAGAAATGAAGTACATAAGAAAAGTAAAAGGAATAACCAAATTAGACAAAATAAGAAATGATCAAATTAGAAACGAGCTACAAACGGAAAGCATACAAAAGACAATAGATAAAAAACAGCTTGCCTGATACGGGCACTTGATAAGAATGGCAGATAATAAGCAGGCGAAAATCATATGGAATGCTAGAACAGCAGCTGAGAAGAGAAGAGGCAGGCCAGTGAAGACATACGAAAACAACGTAGAAGAAATATTGAGAAGAAACAAAACCAATAGTCACACTGCAAGAGAAATGGCGAAACAGAGGAAAATATGGAAATATTTTATTGGCAACATTGAATGAAAAATTATGATAAAATTATTCTCGACACCCGAAAGGGTATGAAGAGATGTAAATAGACTATAATAATAATAATAAATTCGAACGGATTCTAAACACATGAAAATTATCACAAGACCAAATTTTCGGGACCTTATGGTTGCCATACCACCATGAACTTAATGTATGACATGAACTACAAAGTCACACAACTATTCTCCCAATTAAGTGTAGCAAGTACCGGCATGACATCTTTATATCTAAATGACAACATAATAAAATCAACACGTTAGCCAAATGTTCGATATGCAACAAGTTAGAAGATGACCATCTTTACCATTTTTCGGAACGTGCCCAATATTACCTCCACTCTGTAAGCACTACTCAAGAGGAAGTCACAGCCTTGCTGCGAGAACACGAAACATGGTTCAGCTCATACGTTTTCCTGCTTGACTTGTTGAATATATATCGAAAAAAAAAGGTGGTCTCAGATCAAGAAAGACTAAATCTAGATTTTGAAAAAATTATTCAATATATGACTTTTGAAGCTTTGAGACTAACGTATTCTTGTCTTTTTTCACGGACGATTTTCTTATTTATCAGGACAAAAATTCAAAAAGTGACACAATAAAGTCATTGTTTAAAGCCTCAACCACAAGATAGGACAGAATGTTTTTCTGTAAGTTACAAATATGAAGAAAATCTATGTAATGATCGAAGACGCTGTGAACACAAATTCTGTCCAAAATTTGGGTATGGACGGTGCTGCCTCTATGAAATGTTCTGCACATTACACGTAAATCCCGCCCACTGAAATGTTCTATGATTATATTCACTTTACAAGCCAAAATTGTATGAAGAGTAACTATTTCATACATTTATTTTAGAATTCTATAAATTGAGATTCATATGACAACCAAAAAATATTCAATTTCTATATCGCAACAATTGAATTAAAGTTCATTTATGAATGCCAATCGTCACAAACATAAATTCATGTATTTCAATAATCAGGAATAATTATTATTCCGATCATATGAACTTGAGATCAATGTTATACCAAGTTTATAGAATTTTCTCATAAATATACTTTGGAATAAATCTAATAATTCGCTTTATTTTTGGAAATAACTCCAAACATACATTGAAGTCTTGTTTTTGAGCTTAGTTAATCCTATTTAAAAGACTCTCAATGTTGCCAAATCAATTTAGGATACTTTGGCACACCTGCATACTCAAAGAATAATATTGGCTTATACTTTTGGATCTTCCAATTATGGAAATATTACATTTCAATTGGTATGTCCTCTTAATTCAAGGGCGCTAACAATTACTTCTCATTTTAAAATTCTGTTGTTCTCAAAATATCCAAATTTAGTTGTTTTGTTACTTGGTTAACGGCAACATCTGTTTTTAATAGTGAATATTGTGCGAGAAAACTTCATGATTTTTTTTGACTAGATCAACGTAAAGGTGGAAAGTCTCGTTTGAGATTGTCCGCTAGAAGAAAGAAAAGGTCAAATTTGGATGATTACAATATATAATAAATAATTTATTTACATTTTTTTCATATCAGTTTGAAGCAACAATTTCAATATACATATTTATTCCACCTTTTTTATCTATAGAAGTTTTTTCCATATTCAGTCATGTGAATATATAATATTTATACATAACATTGCATGTTATTATGGAGATCAACGCCATTCTTTCATAAAGTTTTATAACTATAGTTTTGATACATAGGTTTACGTATTCAAGGGCATAAGTATAGACTATAAAAGATCCTAAAAACACTAAAAAAAAATTAATTAATGATGAATTACCTACGCATGCATAAGACTGCCGAGTTCATGGATTTTGTCACAAAAAACGGAATCAATTTAATTCTTTTTCCTTCGATATGGAAGTGTTACATGAATATAAGAAATCAAAACAAATTCAACTTGAAATAAGAAACTACATAAGCTAGATTCAAAGTGTATCAAACATTTTTAGTTGATTGCTATTCACACCACTACAGTTATTTGATTGCTGGATGTGGCACATATAGATCATGACTGTTTGATTCAGTAGATTGATATTTTGAACTGTCAGTGCGGTTACCAGTCGTGAAGTACAGGTACAGGTGCCCACGGATATTAGTGGAAGGCACATTTCAACGGTTACTTCCGAGTTATGATATAAATAATGTTTCTCTAACACTGTTTTGGAATTTGCATATTCCATAACCAAAAATTATGTTGGAACGAGCAAAATTCCAACACTTCTTTCAGAATAATTCCGTATGACGTTTGAAATCATTCAACTATCATGTTCGACGAATCAGGATCTTTAGCTTGATTAAAATATTTACTTCCTAACAATTCAGGTATTCATTCCTGGCTTTGCGTTTGACGTTTCATGATTTAAGATAACAGAATTTTCCATGAAATGTTTATTTCCATAATTAATGGAGTGCGCGAAATATGCCGATTCGTGAACCAGATGATATGGCAGTAGGAAAAAAATGTAGGAAGAAATTATTCCAAAATAGTGCATAAAAAATGTGATGTCTTATATTTACAACAAACTGAAATGGGAAATTGTAATTGCACCTTTTTGTTTACAATAATGTGTTTATAAATTGTTGATTTATTCTTCTTTTGTTACTTTTCGAACTATTTTCCTAATTATGTGAGTATTATATATTTTTCTATAAATATAATAAAATTCTGCGACATCATTTTATTTATCAATTGATTCCAGCAAAAATTAATTTTAGATGAGATCGTCTAATATGTAATTTTGTTAAAACTAAAATCCATGATCATTGTGTTTATATTTGAAAAAGAAGTCTCCAATTGATAAACTTGTTCCATGGATTTTGAGATCCACAAATTGAAAATGTTTCTTGCAATAAATTCAGGAATTTGTAAATCCCGTTCTGATTTATTATGAATTTAAATTTTCTAAATGTGTCCAATTAGGTATTATTTATATATAATGAAATATTCAATAATGTATACTTCAAATAAGGAATGAAAATGAGGTAGGTGAACTTCATTATACTTCTAGTATAAATTTATTTAATACTATGATCACTGATGATTCAATCATTATACCTGTCAATTTTGCTGTGATAATCAATACTTATTTGTGATTGGTTGGACTTTGGATTCAGATTTGGAAATGTATGTTGCAATTCTGAGCAAACCTATGAAGATTCATGAGTTTGTAAATTATAGACAACATTGCATTTGATCTATCACTCTTATAAACAAATTTGTATTATTCTATGAAAATCGATGCGTATTTATCTATTTCTAATTAATTTATAGATATACGAAGCTCATTCCATATGAAAATTTGTAACTTAATCCATTAGAAATCACTACATAGGTTCATATATATATATATATATATATATATATATATATATATATATATATATATATATATATATATATATATATATATATATATATATATATATATATATATATATTTATTATATATATTATATATTTATATTTATATATATTTATATATATATATATATATATATATATATATATATATATATATATATATATATATATATATATATATATATATATATATATATATATATATTTCATATCTCTAAATACAATACAAAGTTATAAATTGAATGCATCATAAACCAGCCTTTTGTCTGTATTTGTATTCGTACATTTGTCTGGCTGTGGAACTGTGTTCAACTCATTCGTTTGGTCTTACAATAAACACACGCAATAATCGATGTGCAGGTAGCCTACGCCACATTTCAAAACATCGCCTACAGCTTATTCCCCTTGCACCCGACCGGCCCCTAAAAGAAACAGTCGATGACTGAGAGACTTCGGGCGGCTGCACAATATCCCCAGAACTAGAACGGTAACGCAAAGCTATTGAGAGCGACAGCGGAAACATAAACGCCGATCAGATGCACAATTGCAGCACGCGAAACACCGAGAACAACGTTTTGACAGATAACCTGACTTCTTATATAGTTATTTTAGTATTCTTAAACATGGTTGACGAAAAATAACAATTAATAGTTTTTTATTATTATATACAATTAGAAAATCAAGACAGGAGGTACGATGATGCATATTCTATTAAACTCTTTATTGAATCAAAATTTGCTCTCTAGGTGGAGGATTAGGCCAATTAATCTTGAAAGAAGTGCAATAGAAGCATTCGTTAACATATTTAGGCATATGAAGGAAGCGCATTTAGGAAAAAAAAAACCCGGGAAATAAAACCCCGGAAAAAAAGCATCACAAAAAAAAAATCCCCGGAAAAAAACCCCAGGAAAAAAAACCTCGGAAAAAAAAGCCCTCTGTGATAAAATCCGAGGAAAATTCATACGACGAATATTATGAATTAGGTATATAAGGGTGTTTTCATCATGTTTGATAACCAAGAATTATGAGCAACAATTTTATATAATGTGTATAAGTTTTATTTATCTATTAGTGTCAATTATAATATAGTGGAGTGAGACATTCATATATTCTTCAATTTTTGTGCATGTTTAAGAGATGATCTCAAGAATTAAAAGTTAAAATCGTATCCAGTATAATTGTATTCGATAGATGAGTCGTCGGAATTTGGATAAAATCAGGATCAGTAAGCTAAATTACATCTCTTGTGCAAACGTTTCGATTTATTTCAAATCTTCATCAGTGCCTAATAATACAACAAAAATACATTACAATGCAATGCATGATATAGATAACATGTAGTTACATACCAAAGATGATAAAATTTATTGAATTTTGAAATGATAAGTTACTTCCATTACAGTTTTTCATAGAAAGCATGTTGATGTTCACAGTACAAGTATGCAACTGATCATGTCAAAAAGTCAACATCCGTGTCAGCTGTGATGCAGCATTTCTTCTTCTTTTTTCAGTATTGTGTACATTGGCGCTACTTATAAATTTAACTTGTAGGCAATTCTGCATTGTGAAAAAAAAAAAACAATTTCTGTTGTATTGTTGCCATGTTGTTCTCCCTTTTCCTTCAGTAGGACATTGGTTTTGAATGTGTTTCTTGTCCATAATATCGTGCTTGAGTCCTTTGAACAACCGTAATGTTAAAATATTCCGAAAAATTAATAAATTAAAAGTTAAAATCGTATCCAGTATAATTGTATTCGATAGATGAGTCGTCGGAATTTGGATAAAATCAGGATCAGTAAACTAAATTACATCTCTTGTGCAAACGTTTCGATTTATTTTAAATCTTCATCAGTGCCTAATAATACAACAAAAATACATTACAATGCAATGCATGATATAGATAACATGTAGTTACATACCAAAGATGATAAAATTTATTGAATTTTGAAATGATAAGTTATCCAAATTCCGACGACTCATCTATCGAATACAATTATACTGGATACGATTTTAACTTTTAATTTAATAATTTTCCGGAATATTTTAACATTACGGTTGTTCAAAGGACTCAAGCACGATATTATGGACAAGAAACACATTCAAAACCAATGTCCTACTGAAGGAAGAGGGAGAACAACATGGCAACAATACAACAGAAATTGTTTTTTTTTTTTTCACAATGCAGAATTGCCTACAATTTAAATTTATAAGTAGCGCCAGTAGTAAGTGTGAGCGCTTCCCCGGCAGACTTAATTTAATTAATTAGATGCGAGGGTAATTAGATTTGAAAGGGTTGATTTATGGGCGGTTGGATGTTCGCTTAACAAGGGTG
Organism: Dromius quadrimaculatus; assembly: GCA_963989225.1. Taxonomy (NCBI): domain Eukaryota; kingdom Metazoa; phylum Arthropoda; class Insecta; order Coleoptera; family Carabidae; genus Dromius; species Dromius quadrimaculatus. The sequence goes on along the minus strand of OZ022331.1, from coordinate 27,495,526 downwards.
GTTGTAATTAATGGGGTGGGCAGGTGTTCGTTAGATAGGAATTCTTTGATTAAAGGGTTCTACAATTACTGAAATAATACACATGACTTGCTAGCACCCCTAAGAAATAAAAATGATACGCCTCTGGAAGATGAGATACAAGCTTGGGTCTAGCCGCTCTAACGGGACTTAAGGATGAATGGTTGCTATTTAAAATCTTACAAGCAGGTACCTCGTTCATATATTTTAAAACTTCGGGAATTGTTAACAATAGAAGCCAATTCGAGAGTTTCTAAGGGCATGTCTTGGTATATTTATGTTAAGCGAAGATCAACTGATGTCGTAATTATACAGTTCAATAAATTATTGAAAGGGCAAGGCATTTAGATTGGATGCAGCGATTTGTTTTGAGAAATCAGGGCTATTTCAGATTACCGTTAGAACACGACGACTATTTATTGAATTTATGTTCACGTTTACCGTGAGAAGGAGATGATGGTGAGCTATCTTGATTAGCAATCAACCCTTGGTCAAGGGCTGCTCTACCTGAGCTTGGGGATGAATGGTTTCTATTTAAAATCTTACAAGCAGGTGCTTCGTTCATATATTTTAAAACTTCGGGAATTGTTATTATACAGTTTAATAAATTATCAAAAGGGCAAGGCATTTAGATTGGATGCAGCGGTTTCTTCTGAGAAATCAGGGCTATTTCAGATTATCGTTAGAACACGACGACTATTTATTGAATTTATGTTTACGTTTACCGTGAGAAGATGATGGTGAGCTATCTTGATTAGCAATCAGCCCTTGCCCCGTGTTTAGATTGAAAATTTGATTCTTTGGGGCGGTTTATGGAATTCCATTATTAGGTAGTTTAAGGTTTCTGTGGGAACGGAATTTCAACTTTGAAATCGTTTTTTCATTCGAAGACACATGTTCCAACTTTTGAATTGAAACAAAGGCTCCAATACGATCTTTGTGAAAAATTTCGGACCTCAAATAGGGTGGGAATATTTTTTATCGGGTGGAGAGGGATAGTTTGCATCCCTTCCAGAGCCCTGTGACGTCACCGAATGCTACTTTAAAAATTGAATCGACCCATAGAAATCTTCAGTTATTATTTTCACCTGTTGAACACTAAGGTAAGTTTGCGAGTTTTACAAGTGTGAACATGTGTTGTGTTGTGTTGTGGATACAAAATTTCTAAATGTTTGCGTGTTGCTGTTTTAGTAAAATGGCCGATAGATTTGAATGGGTTTTCGAGGAGGCTCGCGAGCTTCCGCAGCAGCAGCAGCCGCAAAACATGGAGCCGTACCAAGTACAGGCGTCCGAAAACTGGGACGACTTTAATTATGAGTCGTCGGTACGGCTCCAGAGGCTGCTGGCGGAGAAGAAACTGGAATGGGAGCACGTTAAAAAAGATGAACAAGGTAACATTAATCAATAATACATGTTTGTGGTTTTTATATTATTTTGTGTGACTTTAGACGCAGCCCAAAAACAAGAGGGGTCTGTGAAGAGGCGTCGAACGTAGTTTTAGTTTAAATTCAATTATTTTTGTAGTTAAGTTAATTTTAATTTTCATTTTATATTTGTTTAGCATATATTAGTTGTTTAGTTAATATTAGTTTTAAATGTAATTAGAATTCGAATAAAAAATATAAACAACTTGTTCACTTTAATTTAAAGGATGTCCTATCTCCATGATATTACGTTAGAGAGTCATTTATCCATCTCGAAACAGTTTGTAATAAGTAAATGAATATATATATATATATATATATATATATATATATATATATATATATATATATATATATATATATATATATATATATATATATATAAATGAATTTAGTTGAGAGCTCCGGGTAAAAACAGATCATCGCAGGCTGGAGCCCTTTCAGCAAGCGATCATGTGATGCGTGACGTCATTCTATGGGGCCGAATATAAAAGCGTTCGGTAGGGGTGGGTGAAGTACCAGTCTGTTTCGTATAGCCTGTTGCTCAAGACTCCAGAATGAATTTTGAAGATAGCTTCCCACGAGAGAAACGGTAAGTCTTTGGTTTGAATGCTAATATAATTAATTTATTATTGTTTAATAAATTTTTATAGGCCATCAATGCCTCTCTTGTCATCACCGGAGAATTCGACTTCGTCGCAAACGTCATCAACAACTACAAGATCGCTCCAGGACGAAGCTGTGCAGCGGGCTACATCGCCTGCTATATCAATTTATGACAGCGATTCCGAAAGCAGTCTGCTGCCATGTTATCAAAAACCTGCAGAAGAAGAAAGTTTCGATGAGTGTGGCCAACGCTGGTCCGAAGATATGGAAGTGCCCTCGGCGAACCACCAAGAAGCAGAGAGGATATTCAATGAGGACGAACTCCATGTGAACAATCATCTGGACATCTTATTGGGATCGGTAGAGAGCATACGGTTCAAACTTCCCAATAACCGGGACTATCGAGACAATTGGGATCGTTTGCTGGTGTGTAAAATTGTTCCCCTGGATATGACATGTAACCGTTATATAGCTATTGGACTAAATGCTAATAATTATTTGAAAGTGACCGTCCGCCTGTTTGGAAGTGCGCGCCAGAAACTATACTTAGATATACCGGACTTCACAGAGTTCTACGAGCTTATAAAAATACTTGTGCTAAAGAAGAAGTGTAGTGAATCAGAAATCAACTATAAATATAAAATCAATGGAATAGATCTGAATTTATTACCAAAAGAGCAGTTACAGTGTAGTTCGGGAAGCGTGTTTCTGGCACTGAATAATTTGAATATTGAAACTCTTATCTGCTTAGGTAAGAGCATATTCGTGGATTTGAGACATTACAATAAATTATATGATGATATTCACGAACAGTATAAAAACAATCTGAAATATACTGTAGTCAATAAGTTGAGATATAATTTACCAATGAATTTAAGTTTATTCAAATATTTCATTACCGGAAACATTTATTTAAGAGACGTTTTTGTAGACATGTATATTTATCACAATAATAGAATGAGAAAAGACTTAGATTATGTTCATACTCTTATGAGAGAAAAATATATGTAAAATGAAATGTTGTGCATTTCTTGATTTTGAACATTATGTGTATACTTTTATAACAGAAAAATATTTGTAAAATAAAATGTGAACTTGCTTTCATCCAAAAGCTTCCTTTATTCAAAATAAAATCAAACACAAAATAAATAATGTGAAATACGGTGTTGTTGTTGTATTCTTATTCATATGAGAACCTTCCTGAGCAAATATAAAACTCTGAAAATAAACGTGAAATATTATTTTTAACCTTTTCAAAATTTTTATAAGCAGTACAACATATGTGTATACGCGTATAATAAGCGCGGTGACCTAATTTTCGAAGGAGCACCCGATGGAAACTTACCACGACTGAACCTTTTACATTATCAGAATCATTATTCGGTCATAAAGAGTTTAATAGCTGCCTTTACATGCAAGTATTTTTGCAAACCTTGTCATACAGGGTACAACAGGCTAATAGCACACACTTGTCAAAATATCTGCATTTTTTGTAAAGAATCTCCAGCGTGTGTTTGTACACTGCAATTGAAAAAATGCCCGGACTGTAACAGAAATTTTCGAGGACAGATTTGTTATGATAATCACAAAAGAAAGAATGTTTGTGGTCTGCTGAAAACCTGTAAACAGTGTTTAAAAACTTATAACTGTCAAAAAAATAAGAATCATATTTGTGGTGAAATTTTTTGCAAAATCTGTGATTGTTATAGGAAACCTAACCATAAATGCTTCATGAAACCGGATAAGAATAAATTGAAAGACAATACTTTATTTATTTATTACGATCTAGAGACACGACAAGAAAATTTTCTTGACAAACATAGATTACATGAAGTTGACTTATGCGTAATTCAACAATCGTGCAATGCATGCTGTAATATAGATGATCTAAGATCTTTCTGCTCCTCGTGCGGTGTTCGACAGCAGGTATTCAAAAAAAACCCAATTGAAAATTTTCTCTTGTATGCTTTAGCTCCGCGAATATCATTTTCTTCTGTAACATGTATTGCACATAATGCTAAGTCATTTGACGCTCAGTTCGTATTGAAATATCTTGTAGAGAAAATGAACCTAAAACCAAATATAATTTTGAACGGTGACAAAATTTTATTAATCGAGATCAATAGCAAAATAAGATTCATAGATTCCTTGAATTACATGGGTATGCCTTTAGCGTCTTTACCTGAAGCCATGGGTCTGGCAGGTACTGTAAAAAAAGGGTATTTTCCGCATCTGTTCAATACTTCAGAGAATGCTGAATATTTTGGACCTCTGCCATCCATTGAATATTATGGCGCGGACAGTATGAAAACTTTAGAAAGACAAAAATTTCTGGCTTGGTATAAGCAGCAAATTGAAAAGGGTGTAATGTTTGATTTACAAAGAGAGATTAGAGAATACTGTATATCGGATGTAGATATTTTACGTCGGTCTTGTACCAAATTTCGACAAACTTTTATAAATGATTGTCGTGTTTGCCCATTTTCAGAAGCCGTTACTATTGCATCAGCATGCAACAAAGCGTTCCGGCGTTTATTTTTGGAAGAAAACACAATCGGGCTCATACCTATTAAAGGATATAGACTGAAAGAAAACCAGTCCAAGATAGCGTTACAATGGCTGCTATTACAAGAGGATCAACGAAGCATTCGTATTGAACATGCAGCGCGTGGCGGTGAAATCGTTCTCGCGAACAATTTGAAAGTTGACGGATTTTACGCGCCCGATAAGTTAGTATTCGAATTTTGGAGTTGCTTCTGGCACGGGTGCCCATCATGCTATAAAACCTTTAGGAATAAACAAATTTACACTTCGACAAAAGAAACTATGGAATTTAGATACCAGCGTACTCTTGATAAATCAGAGAAAATAAAAAAATTAGGCTACAATTTGATAAGTATATGGGAATGCAGATTCAGAAATTATCTGCAGCAGCATAAAGAATTGGAAACAGTGTTGCAGAATCATCAGCTTCTAAATAACACACCTTTGAAACCCCGAGACGCTCTTTATGGCGGAAGAACCGGAAATACTGTTCTATATAAAAAAGCAAATGATCCTGAGAAAATGAAATATGTCGACGTATGCTCTCTCTACCCTTACATCTGTAAATATGGAAAATACCCAATTGGACATCCTGAAATTTTTGTCGGCGCAGAATGCGCTACAATTTGTCCAAATAATAATATAGATCGTGTGGAAGGTTTGATAAAGTGTACTGTACTCCCGCCTGGCGACCTTTATCACCCGTTATTACCACGAAAAGCTCATGGTAAACTCATGTTCGTCCTATGTAGAAAATGTTGCGATACGTTAGAAACACAAGACTGTACACACTCTGATAGTGAGAGGCAATTTGTTGGCACATGGGTGTCGGTTGAAGTGCAGGCGGCTGTACGTCATGGTTATAAAATACTGGAAGTTCATGAAGTATGGCAATACAAGACTACGGAATACAACAAAGCGTCAAAAACGGGTGGTATATTTGCGGAATATATAGACACTTTCTTGAAGATAAAACAGGAGTCATCTGGCTATCCAGAAGAATGTACCTCTGATGAGTCAAAAGATGCGTATATCAGGATGTTTCTAGAGAAAGAAGGGATCCAGTTGGATGCAGATTCAATTACAAAGAATTCGGGTAGGCGCGCTGTCGCAAAAATTTGTCTGAACTCTTTATGGGGTGAGTTAGTTATGCAACATATTTTTTATCGTGCTTGGAACTAACAAATGATTTTATGCTTACAGGTAAATTTGCCCAGGCTGAAAATAGACCGCGCACTACAACAGTTGCAGCCCCTGGTGAGCTTTATGAACTACTGGCTAATCCGGCCATTATTGCAAATAAAATAATCCCCGCTGGACAACAGTTGATGTACGTTAATTGGCAGTATCGTGACGAGTCAGTGGAGCCTCTCCCCACAGTGAATGTCGTTATTGCCGCTTATACAACAGCGCTCGCCCGACTTGAACTTTACCGCCACCTGGACGCCTTGGGCGATAGAGTTTTATATTATGACACTGATTCAATCATATACTTGCATCTACCTGGACAATACGAGCCACAAACAGGTGATTTCATGGGTGATCTCACGAATGAATTAGCTTCTTTGGGTTCGGGAACCTACATTACCGAATTCGTATGCGGGGGTCCAAAAAATTATGCTTTTAAAACGTATTCACCAGTGCAGGATACTTATCAAGAGATTTGTAAGGTCAAAGGTTTCACGTTGACCTATAGAAATTCGAAAAAAATAAATCTTAGCTGTATGAAGGAATTAATCTTAGGTAACCGTGATACGGATGTTGTGTTGAGTAGTTATAATATAAGAAGTACTCTAGACCATAGTGTTGTAACGAAAAAAGAGAATAAATTATTTAGAATTAATGCTATGAAGCGTAGATTAGTTGATTATTCGAAATCATATCCGTACGGTCTGAAAAGATCAAGGTTAGAATAAGCTACGATGATATTTGATAATAAAGATATTCAATTCTTAATTATGATTTTATTATTGTTTACTAGTGCCTCTAGTCTCACCTCCTACATATTAAACATATTTCGTGAAATAGTAATCAAACATAAATTTTATCAGTACATCATTTTCATAGGGATCAGACTTACTGAATAATCCAATAAAGTCATCATGATTATAATTATTTATTCTAAATATTAGATACAACAAACAATAGTTTCCACAAACGTCTGTAGCGTAATCTTGCAAAATAGTACTGTTGTATGTCCATGTTCGGGTATTTCGATTCAAAAAGTTCTCATGACTTTTAACGAGTGGCCGTCTTCCGTATGAGTCGAAATAAGTTCCGTGGCCTTTGCGATCAATAAATATCCCAATCCAGTGAGCCCCGGGTTTGGTGTCGGGATCGGTATTTGCAATTATCGTGCATGGATAGTTTACTCGTTGCGGCAGTCTATTTGAAGCATAAACTCCATAGTAGGCCAAATTTCGAAAATACTCGTGAAATACGGTTTCTATTTGAGCGGCGTTCATTATGGTTATTTTGAGCTAGCCACTGTTTGAGAAGATTCACATTCCTCACGGCACACACTTTCCCTTCGTGCGATTGTGGTATCATGCAGCTGGGGACGTTGTAATCTTTAGATAACACTTAAAGAAGGACACCCCAACTCTGATAGGTCAATTAGATCGTCTCGACCCAAGACTCTCTCGATGAAGCTCTTTTTATCACCTCCTTTAATATAAATTCTATCAGCGGTCTCAAAAATGTTCTTCAATATGCCGAATATTTGATCATATTCTGTATAACCATCCACGCATGCGAAGCCATGAAGATCATTTCTCAACCAATGAGTCTGCTTTTGGAATTTCTCACTCAATTCTCTCAGATGGACTGGTGCTTTGAATACATAATGCTGCGAATATAACCTATCTAAAGAAATAACAGCAAGTTCCTTGATGATATATTCCGCTGCATTTCCATAAAAACCCTGGACATCAATTATATAACTTGTCATAGCAAATGCTCGCAAAGTACTGATGAATTTAGAAGTTACTTCTTTCTTATAATATATTTATGTCGTGTCTTCAGGGTCAGGTATTTATTCAAGATTTAAATTAAAAATAATCAATTCACAAGATAGTTTATTTATTTCATCAATACATAAAGCTAGATATATACCTAACTACCATAGTCTACAATTACATTTCTATTCTTATCTATTTCAATGATATTATCAAATTCAGCGTAAATAACACAATTTAATGTTTGCACGAGAGCTGTTTCAAATCCTACTTCAATTCTTAATGAACCGTGGCGTGTTAAATTCCAGGAGAGCATTGAATTTGCCGCTAAATCGGGTGTCAAGTCGAACGCTGATAGACAGTAGCCTCCTGAATAATCGTCCCTGCTTATTTCGTTACCTGTGTTACCGAAATTTATACCTGTCCCTAAGAACAGCGTATTGAACATCTGTGTATAGGTCTTCTTGTCAGTGAAGGATGGCTGCAGGGGTTTTGTGGGTATTTGTTGTCCATTCACAAATAAAGACAAATAATTTATTTTGAAATGCTCAAAATTGAAGGGATTCTTTGTATAATCTCCATTAAAGGCTTGATTTGATACAAATCCTATGATACAGCGTTTTGGAAGCTGACCCAAAAATATATTATCCAATGATTTTCCTTGTACCCCTGAAGGAATGGTGATCGCTTTTACTTCTGAGCGTGTTATTGGATATTTAGCAGTACTTATTTCCAAGGCCTTACTATGGGCAAGCAGAATGCTAGGATTCAATTTTACCCGACGCACATATAGGGTGGCCTCAGTTATTTGAACTTTATAAGTGTTTGCGGTTGAGAGAAGATTGAAACTATCACGAGAACGTACCATACGAAGACGAATTTCCACCCCATTTAGAAGGAATTTCTCTTGATTGAATAAATCCACATGTAAATGCCCTATCATATCAATATTTTGACTCCGGGCAGTATATTTCTGGCGTTTGTTGTATCCTGAATTCCCTCCCACATCTGTATTGTTCATTTTTCCAGCGTCATCAGAATACCACAACGACGAGGTGAGATGCGATTTTTTCGCATCACTTCCGTAATTCAGTAATGTTTCCAGATAAGCTCGATAAGCATAAGTATTATTGGGTGGCGATACTAGTTTTTGATTCAAGCATACATCCACTTGACTGAATAGTGAGTGCAGCCAGTTATTAATGGGGGCTACATTATCCGTATCGGTTAGCTGTGTGCCGTCAGATTTTATAATTTTTGCATTTATATATAACATAGTTTGAGATAAGTCTATGTACTCTTCACCATTTCCTGGAACCACAAATTCAATGGGACCATCTTCAGTGATTGATGATAGAGGCTTGTAATTGATCCATTGTCCGTTCTCAATACTGGTTTGGGTTGGAGGTAAAGCGAATAAGTCTAATTCTGTTTTAACGCATTCACACGACTGAGAGTGAAGGAACGCCATTTCAACCAAAAATATCTGACTGTTTCAAGCGTCTAGTCCTCTGCCTCTTGTTCACTCTACCAGGTGACGCTTTCAAATGAGTAGTTTTAGATACCAAACGTTTCTTTTTATAACCGCCACCATTTATCAATTGATCCACTTTTGATCCGGCTTTTCGCTTCAGATTTTCTCCAGCCTCCACTACACGCCGTTGAAATGATTCCCTTACAGGTTGATTTTCACTCAAATCACCGAGAAATTGCATTCCTGTGTTAAGTGCTTGTTTACCAACTGCTCCAACACCTCGTCTAATCAACGGCATAATATTTCGAAACAGGCCGCTGAAAAAACTCCCGATCCCGTGGCCCCTCTGAAATTGACTCCCCCTATATACAACACCGATACCACTGCCTGCTTGCAGGTTATAATATTGCTGGTAGGGACAAGCCTTCATCATGCGAGCCGTTTAAAGTGAAGTTTAACACATAAAACGCCGAATAAGAATGGAGCCGTAAATCCACTGCTGTCCCTTATATCAATTTCTATATTTGTAAACTCTCTTCTCAAAACTGGGATAAAATGTGGTTGGTGGAATGAAATCATCTGACTGGATCCAAAAACATATTTCTCGGTGTTTATCGGGACTATTCTTAATAATTGTGTAAAGACATCTCCAATCACTTGTGGTTCGATAATATCACAATAGATATATAGTTGAGTAGGTATGCCCAGCAGCAGATTCGGAAGGTTAATCGCTACTCTGTCACTGTATAAATCATTAAAGGGGTTGAATCCTAGCTGGAGCGCCAATTTCGGAGACAGTTTCAAAGATGAGACGCTGGTATCTTTAATTTTCACTTCTACGCGCTTTTTTTCCTTATTGAACGTAAAAGCTGTATATTTATTGATTATAGAGTCATTATTCATTTCATGTAAAATTTGATCAACATTTTCATAATTTTTAGTTGGAATCTTTCCCCGTTGATGTTGTATGGTAGTATGTCTGTTTTTTTTTGTGGTTTGCACTCTATTTGTTACGATATTCACTTCATTCTCTTGATCGTTAACATTGTAGAAAGTACATGGAAAAATTATTTCAGTTAGCGCAACTTGCCACGTACCCTCCAATTTAACATTTTGAGGGAGTTGAGTAGAAAAATTAGACGTCTTATTATTAACAAAGTACTCCATGGAGCTATTACTTGGTAATGTAATAAAAAATTCTCTTTCATTTATCATTATTCTATTGATTTTACTTCGTTTGCTTTGATCCAGGAGTTAAATTTGTCGTTATAACCTACCCAGCGGACCAGCAACTCCCGTCTGCTTCCTCTTCCTCTTTCAGCTAGAATTTTATCAATTTTATATGTCTTTTCGGGGGTAGCATTCACTTTTTGCAGTTCGTGCTCGTAGAATGTTCCTTCAATCATCTCGCCATTCAAATCTTTCAATCTATAAACAACAATCTTTCGTTTTGCAATAGCATGAATTCTAAACATTTCCTCGCTCCAGCTAGCTTCATATCCCTTAGCAAATATATGTTTGTACTTTGAAATCCGTACCAAATCGTTTATTGCATATTTTGGCTGTCTGTATCTTGAGTTTGCCGCAGTTTCGTACTGATTCCTCCATACCTGCAGCACATTTTTGTCATTCACATCACGAGGCGCTAATTTTATCACACGATGTCTTGCTTTGTTATAGCTAGCAACGAGATCTTGAAGTACATCAATATATCTGTATGTGTTTTTATAAGTGAAATATTTATACATTTTATTTTTCAGAGTTCTATTGAGTCTTTCAACGAGGCTGGCTTTTATGTCAGGATTTTGTGTCACATAATGTTTGACCTCATTTTGTTTCAAGAATGCGGTAACAGGTCGGTTAAGAAATTCCCCGCCTTTGTCCGTTTGTAAATGAATTGGGGTGCTATCCTTGAATACAATTCTAAGCGCTGCGATGACCGACAAAGGTTTTTTGTCTCGGAGAGGCACCGCCCAAGCGTACCTGCTAAACACGTCGATAACTGTCAAAATATATTTGTAGCTATCATTATAACGACAAAGGGATCTCATATCATTCAGATCGGCTTGGAAAAGGTCATTTATATTAGAAACTCTGTACTTGTTTCTAGGGAAACGTTTTCTTGCTGGCTTATGTAGTGTGTATGTATCTTGCGAGCTCAGCCAGTTACGTACTTCCTTCTTATTATACAGACCTTGCACAGCTTTGCTTACTTTATCAACACCCGAAAAACCCGCTGGGTGTGAAGCATCAAAGTAGATCTTAGTTAATTTTTCTTCCATCTCTTTCTCTCCCTCTCTCTCTGTCTTTATAATGTAAATCGTTTCCAATGAATTTTTTTGACTTTTGGAAGCCCCTCTTCCTCGTTATCCGAATCGTTCTCCGTACTGAAATCTAGTTGTCTCTTATTTTTAGGAGTTTTTCTGATGAACGGCTGTGAGATTTCGCTCAATTGTCTTTCTTTTTTTTGGAGAGTCTGCGTAAGGTTGAGAAAGGAAAAATTTCCGCCGTCGCGGATTATTTATCAATTCTAAAGGTATATTGACTGTTTTTAACGCTTTGATAAAATGCTCCCACCCCGTTGGATTACTGTATTTTCTATGTCTGACAGCATCGGCAATAAGATCTGATATATTCGAATTTGGTATTTGCTTATCATTTATAGATACTAAGCCTTTAGCATCCCATGTGATTGTTTTATCACTCTTCAGCAAATCCACTAGTATACGAGCTTTATCTTGATGTGTTTTAGGCAGAACTCTCACGATATTGTCAACCTCGTCTACCATCGTGGGGCTGCTCTCGGACGGTTCTCTATTTTCTTGTGATTCTATAGGGAATTGAATAGGCTCTCTGTTCCTTTTTTGAAAATAAAGATATCTTTGTAGGGTTTCCTGATACAAGGCCCATTTCTCAGATTCAGTTAATTTTGAACTTATGATTTTTTTCATATCTTCATCGAGCTGTGTAGTTACATTATCTTCATGAGAATTGCTTTGTCGCAGTCGACTCAGATTTTCTGGTGATATTAACACCATCTTTTTAGTATGCTCCATTCTTAGCTTCTAAATAGAGAGCCTAGTACTCCACTTAATAAAGGGGCCAGCAGTAAAGGTAAGGAAGCACCACCAGATTGAACTAAAACGCGCTTCTTTTTCTGCCAAGTGTCGCCGCGCTTAATAAGATTTCTTAATACCTTTCTATGTCGCCCAAGAGCTGTACGCTGCTTGCTACTGAGAGGCACGTTACCGTGTAAAATATTATATACGCACTCGCAGATACATTTGACTGATTCGGGATCTGCATTCTTCAAAATAGCTAACCTATATTTTGGTTTCAGTTTATGTAAGGCTCTTAATAATTCTGCATTGTTGCCGATAGTTGAACTCATTTTTACGATATGACTTCGGGAATGCTTTTACTACAGTATTTATACTTTTTCTTAGGTAAATAAACAAAAGTCAACCCGTCGCGACATGTGCGAAAGCGCAGCCAATCAGGTGTATTCTGTTTTAAATCAAAAATTATGTAGCCATGGGGTTCGAATGTAGCGTCTTCATATGCTTCTTGAATAAATTTTGTATTTTCCGGGCAGATTTGCCTCGAGAGATGCGAGATCTGAGCTCTGTCGCGAGGATTTTTGAAATAGATTATGTAATTTGCATCCAAGGATATGTCTCTCTGTCCGCGCCCTTGATGGAACAAATTTTGAGTTAGGAAAAATACGGATAAATTCTTATGGTGAGACCATTTAGTAAAAATATCTACAACGCGCTCATCAGCCTCTCTCATAAGATCGTCGATAATTATCAACTGAGGATCTTTTCCATCTAAATTTTCCACATCAGGTAGTCCTTCAACAAAACTAACTCCCTGAATTTTGTTATAAAGATCTTGCCAGGTGCCATAATGCCAAGAAATCTTCCGGAATGGCGTATCGCACATGTTATTAATATTTGAAATGAAATTATTGACGTAATATGACTTTCCACAACCTGAAGGGCCTGCAATTAATGCAGAAAACGGATGTTTGAATTTTGTACACATCTTTACTTCTCAACACCACGCCGTGAACTAAATACAACGCTTTACAAAGCAACTGACGTCGGGGGAAAGATTTTCGAATAAACTAGAATAGGTATATTTCCAGTAATTTATTTATAGATTAGTATGATAGATACAATATGTACAGGAATAACTATTTGTTTTTAACAAACTCTAATAAGGGTGTTTGGTTTCCAGCGCCGATGTCTTGTAGTCCTGTGCATTTGATACTCCATTGCTGAACAGTCTGTTGTAAGTTCTGAATCTGGTCCTCTGTTAACGGATCGAATCGACTTGGCAGGTACAGAATGAATTTTTCACACTCCACAATAATTTTTCTACCAAACTTTGTTTTCACACTTTTAATGTCACGTAATTCATACATTTTATTCAGCTCCAACTCCTGGGCTCTAATTTTCGGCTTGATGTTCTTCAACTGACCGATGGCGCAAAGCATGTCGAAATCCATTTTTCTAAACATAAAATAATAATATTGAGATTCAAAATTATCTAAGACGAATATTTTCTTACCTCAGAATACGATGATGGCACAGACGTTGTTACGTGTTTTGCTGCAGCTACTTTGGATGTGAAAAAACACGCTTCGTTCGGAACATATTTATATCCCCCACCAACAGATACAAAATACTTGCACCTGCTTCACCCCTTTCGAATATCCACCAACGATTCATTTTGTTTGAGATCTCGATTAATTATATAATCGCGCCAGACGCTCTATCTCCAAAAAAATCAAATCTATTCAGTGACGCGCATTCCAATAGACCCGCTTACATATAAAAACCCTTTCATCTGCTAGCCTTACACATGCCGCAATCATCAAAGTATACCTATAATCAAAACACCCCTTTTTTCGTTTGAACACCTGCCTACCATTAATCACATCCCCTTTGCACAAATGCCGCCCCCATCAATCAACCCTTTCAAATCTAATTACCCTCGCATCTAATTAATTAAGTCTGCCGGGGAAGCGCTCACACTTACTACTAGCGCCAATGTACACAATACTGAAAAAAGAAGAAGAAATGCTGCATCACAGCTGACACGGATGTTGACTTTTTCACATGATCAGTTGCATACTTGTACTGTGAACATCAACATGCTTTCTATGAAAAACTGTAATGGAAGTAACTTATCATTTCAAAATTCAATAAATTTTATCATCTTTGGTATGTAACTACATGTTATCTATATCATGCATTGCATTGTAATGTATTTTTGTTGTATTATTAGGCACTGATGAAGATTTAAAATAAATCGAAACGTTTGCACAAGAGATGTAATTTAGTTTACTGATCCTGATTTTATCCAAATTCCGACGACTCATCTATCGAATACAATTATACTGGATACGATTTTAACTTTTAATTTAATAATTTTTCGGAATATTTTAACATTACGGTTGTTCAAAGGACTCAAGCACGATATTATGGACAAGAAACACATTCAAAACCAATGTCCTACTGAAGGAAGAGGGAGAACAACATGGCAACAATACAACAGAAATAGTTTTTTTTTTTTTCACAATGCAGAATTGCCTACAAGTTAAATTTATAAGTAGCGCCAATGTACACAATACTGAAAAAAGAAGAAGAAATGCTGCATCACAGCTGACACGGATGTTGACTTTTTGACATGATCAGTTGCATACTTGTACTGTGAACATCAACATGCTTTCTATGAAAAACTGTAATGGAAGTAACTTATCATTTCAAAATTCAATAAATTTTATCATCTTTGGTATGTAACTACATGTTATCTATATCATGCATTGCATCGTAATGTATTTTTGTTGTATTATTAGGCACTGATGAAGATTTAAAATAAATCGAAACGTTTGCACAAGAGATGTAATTTAGCTTACTGATCCTGATTTTATCCAAATTCCGACGACTCATCTATCGGATCTCAAGAATATTTATTTATTTATTTTTTTTAAATCTCCAGAGAATACCGTGTAATGACGAGAAACTGATTTTAGGCGATTGTTTATTCTGTAAATAATTCCTGGACTGTCGCAGATGGGGAAAGAGGTTTCAAGTAAAAAAGTTGAATATCATTATTACCGAGACAGTGGCATACATGAATATTTTTACTGTAAGGCATATTTTTCAAATACGGCACAAAGTTATAATTTTTCTAATAGAACTAGTACATAAAAATAACAGAGAAAAGTTACATATTTTTATTATATATTATTATTTTAATAATATGAAATTAATTTTTTTTGTGTTGGTACAACATGAGGAATTTCACAATATCTGTATTTTAAGTTGAATTATATTTAATGCCTCAACTTATGCTAATATCAAGCCTTTATATTTTGAAATAAGATGAAACATTCGAAAATAGTAAATGTATGTAAATGTTTTACTCCAGTATATTATTATTGGCGCTAATAGATGAATAAAACAGAAGACACTGTATTCATGTCTGTATTACATTATATATTACGCGTTATTTAGAATTGTTGTTCAAAACTCTAGGTTTTATTATCAAACATAATGAAAACACTCTTATATACCTAATTTAAAATATTCATTACTTAAATCTCCTTTGGTTTTTATCACAGGGGGATTTTTTTCCGGGGGTTTTCTCCAGGGCTTTTTTTCCCGGGTTTTATTTTCCGGGGATTTTTTTCCTGTTACCGAAACAATCTGGCCATGAAATGTTTTTTTAAATATACCAGAATTAACGTTCAATTTTTTAATGAACTTCTCAGCTTATTAAGGTCAAAATTATTGAAAAGAAGTAGAAGAGAATATCTATGTCCAGAATAACGCTTGGCTATGACTTTGAAATATCTGGCACATGGTGGTTCTTTTCAAAATTTGAGGTGGTTGTTTAGAGTTGATAATTCAACAGTTTCCAAAGTAATTTAGGAGACTTGCTAAGTTATTTGGGAAACAATTCAGCCCGTTCACATGGAATTACCTAGTGGGACAAGAAGAATCAGTGCAGTCAGAGCACAAGAACAAGAGCTAATAAACCAAACTCTCAACAATAATATTTTCAAGAATAATGGACAGTGACGTCACGCTTGTTTCTCATTGGTTGTTTAATACCCCAAGAACGGAAAATTTGAATCTTGACCATCTTAACCGTTTTCATTCCCGGTCGACCTTGATCTTTCCGTTCCAGGAGTCTTCTTAAGAGGCTGCAGTCACAATCCCGGTGAGGAAAGCTTGTCAGCGCGGTGAGAGACGAAGTACTTAGTAGGCTGGCCTAGAATAGTACCCCTACTACTTATTTAGTGAAGATAAAGAATAAAAAAACGAACTTTAATACAAAAAAAAATCAAAAATTATAAATTAGCACATAATATTTTGCTTTATTGTACTTGGCAATGAAAATTATGACAGTTTATGTACTAATGAGCATGTGCCGTATAAAAACCAACCAAGACCAAAAGGATGTTGCGAACCTACTTCGAACTAGTTGATACTGGTCTAAATTTGAGCTATGAATATATAACTCTAGATCCGTACTAAGTCAGGACTACTTAGATCGGTTCTAGTCGCCGACTATCATGCTTACTATGAATTAGGCTGTTATTGTTTCAATATGATCTTATAGGCATGTCTGGTTTGGCGCGGATCATCAATTTCTGGCAGTAGGCCTTTTAAATAAAACTCAATAAGCTTTGGCTCCATATTTTTTCTCCAAAAGTCTTTATTTCTAGAAATCTGTAGAAGAAATAGAATTGATAAAAATTTAAATCTTTTACGAACTAATATTATACTTTTTGCACTAACATGCCGGAGGGGGTCCATTATATAAAATAACAAGATTCTTTCTCTGTTATATTCAATTATCCTTGTATTTGGTAAAAATGATTCGAATTTTGTTTCAATTTTAGAATGCCATCTTCTAAAGTGGCCCACGTTATTTTTTTTGGTTGCAATGACATCTTCCGGAGTTAAATTTCTGACAGCAAAAGGACACTTGATTTCAATGATGCAATTTGTGCTTACTAAGTCATTCGGTGCTGCTGCCAAGAAAATATGTTTTTTGTAAATAAATATAATAAATCCAAAATATAAGTAGTTATAGAAGATAGATCTTTTTGTTATATGAATGAACACAACTATTTTCTATGACTACTTTTATTTTAGATTCATTATATTCAGATTTTTTTGTTTGTTGGCAAATAAACACAGTTTGTTGCCGAAAGTTTACAAAATTTTGAATTTGAAAGTTATTAAGTTGTCAGTGTATTCTATTAAAGTATCATGCAGTTTAGTATTTGATAGTCACAACTATATTTCATAAATGGTTATTTATATTCAGTAAGAGAAAGATTTATTTCAATAAATATACAGTCTGGTCCATCAGTCCATACTTATTTTCCACTCGATTATTTCAGATACTAGTGGGATTTTTCAAAATATTTTCCAAACAAAGTTTATTTACCATTTAATTACCCACATTTTTGCCGTATGAGATTTTCTACAAGGTGCTCCATTTTTACGCAATGATATGCAATTTTAAATGAGGCACCCTATATATTGTTGCATATTTTTAAAGATATTTCATTTCTATGTGGATTTCAATAAGGCCTTAAGGGATCTATTTCGGAATAACGAATATTTATTCGATATCGAAATACATTAAGAACGTTTCGAGAACAATTCTCTCATCATCAGCAATTTCAATACATATTGGTTGAATTAAATCACTCAAATCCATTGAATTGTTACAGAAAATAATACATGGAAAACCAAAAGATTTCTGGTTTATGGATTTCACAAAAAATCTTTGGTATCTCATGTACTATTTTCTGTAACAATTCAATGAGCTTAAGTGATTAAATTCAACCAATATGTATTGGAATTGCTGATGATGAGAAAATTGTTCTCGAAACGTTCTTAATGTACTTCGACAATGGATTCCTTAAAACCTTATTGAATTCCACATTTAAATTCTTGGATCCTTTTTAACAATTTAAATATTTCATTTCTCTTCAAGAAAGTCATGATTTGTTATACTTAGTATAGTTAAAATTAGTAGTACAGGAATTATTAATGTGAAATAAATATAAAATTGCTCCATTTTCGCGCAATTATATCACTATGCAATTCTATTTTTATTTTACGTGAATAATTCCTGTACTAATCATTTTAATATTATAACAAACTTGATTTTTTTCAAAAAGAAATCAAATATCTTCAAGAATAAGCAACAAATATAGAGGATGTTCCATTGAAAATTATAAAATTATATGTTCCAAGCCCGAGATATGCATTTCTGTATAAATTTTTCTGGTGAATCATAACTATGGTAACAATTGTGCAGACAATTTTTGCCATAGTTTATCATTCACCAGATAAATTTATCAGGAGGTGGATATGTCAGGCCTTAATGAAATTATTCATAATGAGAATATGAAATTATTATATAGAAATATCCCAAGATTCACGCAAGAACTAATTTTGTTGGAAAACGTTTTAAAACAAAAACTATGAGTTCCTTATTGAATCATAGAGGATAAAGTAAAGTAAAGAGCTACCTAATTCTGATAGGAAGTTGGTTTTTAATTGAAAATTATGAGTTTTTGTAGAACCGTAAAGTATACAGTACAAGGATTATGTATGGAATATTATGTAGAGCAAATGACTTCCACGGATTTATAGCTTAGTATTCGTTGACTCCACTATATTGTTTCGGACAGTTTCGTACAGTTAACGTTAAGCAATGTTGTCAAGGTATATTTCCAATGTTGAATACAAATAGTTTATTAATATAAAGGAATAATCGATATTATGAAAGGTTGTAGCTGAGCTGAGTTAACTATAGGAGGCAGGAAAGGAGCTACAAACGTTGTGGTTTTAGAATATGTCAAAGTGACAGTCGAGTCGTTCAAAATCGTTATGAGAAGATAGTATGTACTATTTACTTCACATATCGACAGAAGAAAACACAAATTTCTTGTGAGGTGCACTTGAAATATTGTTCTGAGTGTACAAAATGTGATTCGTGGATGAAATCATATCGACGTGAAGATTTCAAACTCTGGATCACGTAACAAAGGATACATATATTTGTTCTCTTTATTTTTATGGTGGCACTGGGCCCACATAGGCTAAACCAACTGAATATCAATAGAAGAATTGAAATTTAAGATATTCTCCATCATACGAAGATTGTACATTTTTCACTTTGCGGCTACACAATCGCTTGACATTTGCTATAAATACTACCACAGAACTGTCATATATTTCAATTTGTAATAATTGATGACAAAATTGATAATAAGATAACTTCGAGGATATACATGATAAAAGTATGACGAATATAGAAAATAATACTAACCTCTTCCTCTTCACTAATTTTTCTTTGTTACCACTCTATTACCGCCCGCGGCACCTTAGCCACCGTTTCAATTGAAAGCAAGAATGTTTCTCTAATTTACCATACAACAATGCTGTCTCACCAATCATCTATTCATTCAATATGATACTGAAAAACGTCTTTGGCCCTATTATTGCTGCTTATTAAGACGAAACTGTACAAAACAATTTAGTGAGGTCAACGCATGCTATGTTTCAAAAATATTCCATGTACAATGCTATTGGCACATACGGACTTTTGATTATCGTGTCGCGATAGTGAGCACTATCGAATGTTTTTGCTTGATCAGCTGTTTCTTCAAAGAACAATGGCTCGATGCTGCTTCCAGCCCCTAATTTGTACCAAACAGTGACACGTTGTGGATGCATTTGTTTCTCAACAATCACTCGTGTATTTGTCGAATCCCAAATGCGACAATTCTCACAATTAACGAAGCCATCAAGATTGAAGGGAGCGTCATCACTGAAAATGCTTTAGTCTGAAAAATCAACATCCACTTGTAGTTCGATAATCTTTTCAACGAATTATCTCCGCTGTGTTCAGCTAGGAGGCTTCAGTTCTTGAGTCAATCGAACTTTGTAATTTTTTGTAAGAATACACTATAGAGAGCTTCTCGAAATATCCAACTCTTGAGCACGGTGTAGAATTAATGTTTTTGGACTCTTAGCAATATTCTCACGAGTTGCTTTAATGTATTGTGTTGAATTTTGAAATTAATTCGTAGTTGTTTACTTCATGTTTTGTATTTATTTTCATTATATAGAGATTATTGCAGACTTGAATCCAGTATTATTTATTCGATTCGTGCAGATTTGGATCAAGCATAATTATTTGTAGAATGACAGATCTCAATAATAATTGATGGACATAAATAAAATATTTTGTCGCTTTATACAAATTGAGAAATATGATACTGATAACTTAAAACTCTCATCTGTACACTATACAGCTGTAGTAGTATTTAGAAATCTAATTAGAGAAAAATTAGATTCAGAAATTGGTTTTAATGTATTTATCCAATGAACTTACTGTAACATTGTGCATCAGATTTGTCAAATTTCCTGGAATCCGAACCATTCTTCTTGCCAGTATGACAAGATCAGTAAAATCTCAATTCAAACCAATTTTTTCGGTTATTGCAAGATTGATATTAAATATTAGCCAAATACAGCACCAAAATATCATATATCAGTTATAACATCCTGTTCCCAAGATTATCGCTGATGATAGCAGAACCTCAGTAGATTTCCACTTTTGAGTAATTTACTGTATCATGTTTAATATACACGTGTAACCCTTTCCAATGACATCAATAAGTTTACTTTATATCATATTGTATAATTCTAAGTCAGTTATAATCTGATTACACTGTTAAATAAACATATTATCTGAATACAGCAACTTGTACGTGTTTTCGAGAAGTAAATAAATAATTTTTTTATCTCAACTTAATTGAGTTAATGTGATTGGCGCAGTCGGTAGGATACTCAGACGAATCTAAAAATCATTTTCGTATTCGTTTCAACGATTTACTGAGTATCTCCTTCGAACACGTCTCCACGAAACGAACAAGACAGAAGACTTCTCCAAGGCGATTCGAGCGAATATCGAAACCCAGAAGAAGATCAACACACCCTGCTGCATACAGAGTGCCACCGTCGACGTTCACAACTGTTCCACGAGGAAATCGCAGAGATTTCATAGAAAAATTGGCTTGGTTTTTAATGCTGTAAGTACTTCATGTCATTTAGAGAAAGAAGTCCTTTGAACTCAGATACAGAACAGTCAGATACGGAATCAGATAATTTCTGTAACTCATTAACCAACAATTTAGAAAATTCTCTTATCCTTGATTATTCAGCTGACCAAATAAATAGTCTAACACTAACAAACATGACCCCTCCAGAAATACAACATGCCATTCCCACACTCAGAAAAAAATATTTGGACATGGTACCTGAATTCTTTGGTGATAATCAACTTTTACCGCGATACATAGCAATTTGCGAAAAGCTAGTAAATAAATTTTATAACAATTCAGATCCTGGTGATCTTCAAAACGAATATCTTATGTCCAGTATATTATCAAAAATTAAGGGTGAAGCTGCAAGAAATATTGCCAGCTGCACAGTGCATGATTGGTCAAGTATCAAAACAGCTCTTATAAACACATACTCAGATAAAAGAGATTGTTATACTCTAAATTTAGAAATGTCCGAATTGAGACAAACGAACGAATCGGCGTTCGAGTTTTTCAATAAAGTACAAGAAACACTGAATCTTCAAATTTCATACTTTAGTACACAAGTAAATACAGAAGCTACTCCATATTTTATTCAGTTTTTCAAAAATTTTGCAGTTCGTGTCTTGCTGCGCGATTTGAAAGAGCCACTTGGTACTTTGATGCGCACGAAAAATCCTGCTGATATGAATACGGCCCTGAATATGTTGACTAATGACTTTCAACTTGATTCTCATAGCAAACATTTAATTTCCCAAATAGTAGACTCGCACGTATTCAGAATCAAAGAAATATTCCACAGACTAATTACCGACCAATGAATTTCAATAACCAACAAAATAATCGTCCAACCAATAATTACTCCCCTAATATCAATCAACAAGTAGCTAGACACAATGTTTTTAAGCCCAATCCAAATCAAAAACTCCCTAAACCTACACCAATGAGCGTGAGCACAAAACAATCATTCACACCAAGAACTGGATTCTCCGGTTATAACAATGCTTATCGTCCTCAACAATCATACCATCCACAACACTCTGCAATTGAAGAAGTACACTACATTGAAACAGACGACATGTGTAACGAACAAAACTATGACGAAAAAAATATTTCTTTCAAAGAATCAAACTGTGAAAATTTCGAACAAAATTGTATTGAAAATTATGACGAGAACTCTTTTTTAGAAATCGATGCCTCGGAAATGAAATTGAATTATTGAATTTAACTAACAATAATAGTGAGCTTCCATTCATAACTTTCCCCGAGTATAATCTCAAAGCTTTAATCGACACAGGAAGTACAAGGTCTTTCATAAAGCCAGACGTTGCCAAAAAATATTTCAAAAACAAAATAAGAAAAGATTTGTTTAAAATAACAACAGCTCACGGCACATCAGTAGAGAATTATAGTATCCATTTACCGTGCTCTAAATTATTCAAGAATCATAAGATAACTTTGAAATACCATTTATTTGACTTTCATAGTAAATTTGATATACTATTGGGATTAGATAATTTGGAAATTTGAAGAATTATCATTGACCTTACAAATGATAGAATAATAACGCCAAATCAAGAAATTGAAATCCAATATCATAAGTCCAGTTCAAAAATGTTCAAGATTTACCAAAATCCGAGAGTCTAATCAAACTAAATGTTAAAAATGTGAAAAATGGCGATGCTTTCATTCCAGAAACAAAATTAAATAATATTTTAATTCCTGAAGGTATAACAAATGTTCAAAATTACGTGATTTACTATCCTGTTATTATTAACACTGATTAAGAAATAATTTCTGATTGTAATACTGAAATTCACGCAGAGAGTTTAGAAAATCTTGAAATATTATTATTATTATCTATTTAAATCTCTGCAAATCTTCCGGGTGTCGAGATTATTAGTTCTTTAATTTAATTTTTGAATTATTTCTTTCCATTTCTTCCTGTCCAAAGCCTTTTTCTTCGCTTCGTTATTGCTGATGCTATTTCTTTTCAATATTTCTTGTATCGAACTTTCCCAATTCTTTCTTGGTCTGCCTCTTCCTTTCTTCTTTGGGTATCTTGCACTCCACACTTGTTTAACTTGTCTCTTTTTTGGCATTTTTATTATGTGGCCATACTATGCTAGCTGTCTTTTATCTATTGTATTTTGTATACTTTCGGTCTGTAGATTCCGTCTTATTTCTTCGTTTCTTACTTTGTCAATTCTTCGAACTTCTTCTATCCTTCTCAAAAACCTTATCTCAGTCGCCTGTATTTTACTTTGACCTCTTTGATCAAGGACCCAAGTTTCACTTCCGTAAATTAGTGTTGGTCGGTATATTGTTTTATATACAGCCATTTTTGTGGTTTTTGAAATATGCTTGTTATTTAGAATTTCTTTGTTCATAGCATAGTAATTCTTATTCACTGCCTGGATTCTCTTATTAATTTCGGGCTCCGTACTTCCCTTACTATTTATTGCAGCTCCTAGATATGTGAACGTTTCTATTTGTTCTATCGTCTTTCCATCAAGTGATATATTAGTTGCTATATTTTCTTTGACTATTCTTTGTTTTTTCTATATTGATCTTCATTCCATGTTTATTCAGTTCTTCATCCCACACATTCAAGTTATGCTGCATATCTTCTTCACTTTTAGCGAAAATTGCCAGATCATCTGCGAATGCACATTCTGTCAAAGTAATTCTTTCAAGTTTGTAATGTCCTATTTCAATTGCCTTTGTTTTGTTCTCTGTTCTCTTCATGATATTGTCTAGATATATGATAAATAATATCGGACTCAGGGCTCCCCCTTGTCGTAGTCCTTGGGTGGTTGTGAATTCTTCTGATACTTCGTTTCCTGTCCGTATGTAATTTGTTGTTCTTCTGTAAATGCTTTCAATTGCTTGGAATAGTTGTTTATCTATTTTCCTCTCTTTTAAGATTCTTCACATCTTCTCCCTCTGTATTCTGTCAAAAGCTTTCTCAATATTTATGAATGTTACAAATACTTTGCCATTCTGCCTCATCGTTATTTCTGTCACTTTTCTGATCGTAAATAAATGGTCTTGCACTGAGTGTCCGCTCCGTTTTCTCAAGTATTGCTTCTGTCAATTTTTTTAATTTATTGTGTAGTATGGCTTCATGTACTTTCGCCGTTGTACATAGTAATGATATGCCCCTATAGTTGTGGCAGTTGCTACCGTCCCCTTTTTTGAATATAGGAAATATTACAGCTTTTTACCAGTCGTTGAGTATTTTACCAGCTTTCCATATATTGTTGAGTATAAACAGTAATACTTGTTCTCCCTCTTCACCCATATATTTCATCTGTTCGGCTTTTATCATATCATGTCCTGGAGCTTTTCCATTTTTTAATTTATGTAGTGCTAATTTCAGCTCCTCCATTGTTATATTTCCTTTTGCACTTTCTAATGTATTGATTTCTGCATATTCTTTTTCCTCTTTCATCAATTCCTCATCTTTCCTTATTTTGTTATCCTGTAATAGTTCCTGGAAATGTTCTCTTCACCTGTTCATTATTTCGCTTTTCTCTCTTATAATCTTTCCTTGTTTATCTTCCATTTGTTTAAGTTGTACTTGATTTTCCTTTTTGGCATTTTTTAGTACCTTGTAATATAACTTTTCATTTTCCTTGAAGCTCTCTTCTATCGATTCGCCAAAATCTTCCCAGCTTTTCATCTTGGCTTTTTTGATTACCTTTTTCACTTTTTTACTCTGCTGCTTATAATGTTCGTAATCTACTGATTTCTTGATGCTTAAGAATTTTTTCCACTCCTGTTTTTTCTTTTTCACTTCTTCTCTTACCTCCTCATTCCACCAGTGTGTTTGCTTCCTCTGATTTCTATTTCTTGTCTTTGCACATGCTTTTTCTGTTGCTTCTATTATTATGTATTTAAATTTCTTCCACATTTCTTCCACATTGTTACAATCCGGCTTAGGCGTAACTCTAATCATTTCCTTTATGCTTTCCTGATACTTTTCTCTTATTTTTGTGTCTTTCAATCGATCTATTCTATATTTTATTATTTCGGTGTCACTTTTGGTCTTTTTTATCATTTCTTGTCTTTTATTTTCCGTTATTTTTAGTGTTGCTATCGTAAGGAAGTGGTCACTCCCTATTTCAAATCCTCTCTTGACTCTTACATCGTTCACTTTTCTCATTTGCGTCTTTTGTACCAGGAAGTAATCTAACACTGATTTTTCGTTTCGACTTTTCACTTCGCGAGTATATTTGTGAATATCTTTGTGCTGAAAGAAAGTATTCAGTATTTTTAGATTATTGATAATGCAGAAATCCGTGAGTCTGTTTCCGTTGTAATTCTTCACATATTCTCCGTGCTTCCCCATTATTTCCTCGATTCCTTCGTTATTATTTCCTACTCTCGCATTGAAATCTCCAGTTATAAGCACAGGTTCTTCTAATTTATCATATTCGTATTGCCGAGTTTCCCAGAATTCGTCCTTTCCTGCCTTATTTTCATCTTCGCATGGCCCATAAACTATTATAATATTTCCTGTCAATTTGTTGTTATCTTCTATTTTGACTATCAATATTCTTTCGTTCATACTTTTAAACTCTCTTATTGTCTGTTCCCATGTCTCGTGTATTATGCAACCTACTCCTGCTCTTGCTCTTTCGTTGTTTTCCACCCCACTATGAATTAATATATGGTTATAAGCTAATTTCACAATTCCTTTTCCCTTTTTCTTTGTTTCAGTTATCGCTAATATTTTTAAGTTAGCCTTTTCAAATTCTTCAATTAATTCATTTTCCTTTCCATTTATACTTTTTATATTTCATTTTGAAATAAATAATGTTAATTTCAATTCCCATTACAATAATGGAAAAATACCTTTCGATTTTTCAAGAATTCGCATCGAACACATGAATTCGGAAGATAAAAGCCCTATTCTGAAACTATTGAAAGAATACTCAGACATCCTTCACGATGACAACAAACCGTTATCATTCACAAATGGAATTAAACACCACATACGTACGAAAGACGAGACATCCATTTACACTAAGACTCACAGATATCCAGAAGTTCACCGTATGGAAGTACAATCACAAATTAATAAAATGATAGAGCAAAAACTAATCCAACTATCTCATTCTGCCTGGTCCAGTCCAGTTTGGGTAGTTCCAAAGAAAATTGACGCTTCCGGTAAAAAGAAATGGCGGATAGTTATTGATTATCGTGAACTTAACGAAAAGACCATAGACGATAAATACCCCATACCGAACATTACCACCTTACTTGACAAACTAGGTAAATGCCAATATTTCACGACATTAGATCTTGCATCTGGTTTTCATCAGATTGAATTAAACAAAGACGACATTCCCAAGACTGCGTTTAATACTGAAAATGGACACTACGAGTTCTTGCGTATGCCGTTTGGATTGAAAAACGCACCCGCAACCATCCAACGCGTGATGGACAACGTATTAAGAGATCTAGTAAACAATATCTACCTTGTATATTTAGACGATGTCATAATCTATGTTTTTTTGGTTCAGTAGAGTCTAAGATGTGAAAATTCATTAGAGTCTCAAACCATCAAAGAATCACAATTTTCGGTGAATAAATCGCTCATGTAGAGAAGAAATGTATAGATAGATTCCCCAATACTTTAAGAAAGTTGTTAACTCATAGCAATATTGCTATATCATATAACAAATAATCATTGCAAATACTGATTAATACGTGAAAATGACAGAATTCATTTATTTCTATTGATGGCAATCTTGGAAAAAGATGCTAGAATAATAATAATAATAATAGTATTCATTTAGCTGAAATGCTATTACATTGAACAATAAATATTAAAATATAATAATCATTTTACAACGGAATATAAGCGATAGTTTTGTACCAAATATACAGTCAATCCACATTATTCCTTACATATTCACTACATTCTCTTTTGAAAATTTTTACGCTGCTCAGATACTAAATTTCATCACTTAAGTTATTGAATATCTGAAAACCTTTATATACTAAACAATTCTGAGTACAAGCTTTTAACATTTTAGGTAATTTAATATCGCCTTTATTACGTAAGTCGTAATTATGCCAATCTCCTACAAAAACGATATCTTCGCTCAAATAACTTGGGAGTATTCTATTTTTAATTTTAAATATAAAAATGAGACTTGAAAAATATATTCTCTGTTTATACTCAACCATTGAAGAGTGGTTAACATAAGTTTTGTGCTAGTAATTTATTGACTTTTAATATGCACCTCATTGCCTGGTTTTGGAGCTTCTGCATTCTCTGTAATTGAGAGTTATTACAAAGAAAAAGTATTGTAGCGCAAAAATCTATATGTGGTGCTATTATTGATTTATAAATCCTTATCGCCTGAGTTTAGTTCATTTTGTTTCTAATTCTTTGTACGAGATATATTCTTTTAGCCATTTTTTTGCAAATATAGTCTATGTGCTCATTAAAGCTTAATCTATGATCAATAAAAACTCCTAAATATTTTATCATTGACACCTGTTCAATTTCACCTGTTTTTGTCACTAATCTTTGAATGTCTTGTGACGCGCTCTACTTCTCGTGGCGTCTCTTAAGAGTTGCTTAACGGTCGGTTTGCTCGGGCGCCAATAACAGAGCAACTCTATGGCGATGGTGCCGGATAGCTAGTGGGAAGGGTAAGGGTTTTTTTGCTGCGAATAAAGAGAAACGTATATGGGAAACAAACAGTTTTATTGACACACAAATATATGGGGAAAAGGTACATAAAATGGCGGAAACAAATTGAAACGAGTATACTTGCACAGTACGACGGACACGGCTTGGAACTAACACACGAAGTCGCAAGTATGATGCGTCGGATGTTGGTCGTCGTCGTCAGCAGTTGTCGTAGCCCTTCGCGGCAGCGGCTACGACGTGGTGAACGGACTGTAGCCCTACGGCAGAGACTACAGCTGCAGAAGGTGGATGCCGTAACCCTATGGCAGAGACTACGGCTAGGTGCATGAGGCTGTAACCCTACGGCAGAGACTACAGTCGTGGTGGATGGTGACTCTGGCGCAGGAGCCACGACGGACGTCATCTCGATGGTTCTGAAACAGGAACCACTCGACAGCGGGGGTTAAGTAACCCTGTCGACAGGACGTTACTTACGGTAAATATCGATGACTCTGCAGCAGGAGTCACGACGGATGCGGAACGGTTTAGTTGGCCTGTTTGCAGAAGCACTACTAAATAACTGGACTCAAGTCTCTCGGAAGAGTGTTTTGCTGATCGATTTCAGCCTGTATTTATACCCAGATTTTAAGTAAACGATACTGAGCCGGTTTAATTATGAAAAACGGATGTTACTTAGATTTTAGTAACATCCCAAAAAATATGAATAAATAAAATAATGACTTTCCGTGTGTTACTTCTTTGTCAAATACATACTACAACCTTTTGTAATTCTTATTTTATTTAAACTTAAAATAAAACTTTATTGCTAGTTCCCTATCTGACCGCCAGATGGCTCTGGGGGTCGCACAATCAGAATTAATTGTTAATTAGTAATCAGTCAAACAAAAGTAAACAAAAGCACATGTATACAATCAGGGAGTACCGGGAGAGATCACTCAAATGAGAGGATTTGGCGCATAGCTACTACCACCTAGCGGGAAGGGGCGCACCTATTTTTCAATTTTATTTGAATCTTGAATCTTAGTTACCGTTGAAAAAAATTTGAACAAATGTTGATTTAGATGAAAAAATGTTTGTCAATGCAAATATTATTTTTTAGTTGAGATTTTCTACTGATTTTAATAGTTAAATGCTACAAGAAGTTATTAAAAAGTGAATACAACAAGTAAATTGTAAGTCTGCTTAATATTTTCTTGTTCATTTATTATGAATCATAATTATTCTAGTTCCAATCTGCGGCCTGCAGTTTTCTATAAGTGCTATAGCATTATTACATACAAGATTTAGATCTATCACAATGACAGATATTGAACTAAATCATTTTTTGGACCTCACAAATACCTGGACTTTCGAACAGTGAACATATAAGAAGCATTTGGGATGGATGAGAATTTTCCAGCTGCAATATTTGAACGGTGCTAGACCTGAAAATTATTTGTAACGGAAGATGCTCCTATTATTATCTATATCTTGATGTTACTTTTGAATTCAGGCAGCCGAAGAAATATAGATAAATTCATACTCGCAATAAGTTCATGCTTCACGAAAATGCTAAGACTTGCCAGTCAATATAAAGGAAGTAGAATCAAGAAGAAAAGTAATATTTGTGGGAAGAAAATCTTAAATTCAGTAAAATTGACTCAGTTTAATTTATGTTCAGATAAAGTGAAAATAATGCAGAACGTCACTTTAGCTCAAAGTAAATTGAAAAAATTCAGTAGTTATGTTATAAAATACTTTGAAATAATGATATTTTTCTTTTAATCATTTTCTCAATGAATTACACGTCTCAAAATAATTTGAACTAGTCTACAGCCTTGGATTAGTGATTTCCCTGTCCTATTTTTTTCAGTTTTGTTATTAAAACTCATTCTAGGTCATATCTATTGCTCATTTATCACCATAAGTCATTTTAGATTGTATTTGAAAAACCTAAATTAGAAGAGAATTCACTAATATAAAATTGTGGGTTAGTATGAGCTCTATTGAGAATATGGCTATAAAATTTCATACTTTAATAGAATAATTTCGAATTGTTTTGACCGTTTGTATTCAATGTTTCTCTAGTCTTGTTCACAATGAACTTGGAATACTGTGAAAAGTAATTTCAACAGAAAGTATGACCCACAATTGGAAAAACACTTCTTGAGGATAGACACTTTGAAGTAATTGACCTATTATGACGTTTTAGCTCAAATCACTAATTTATTCAATAACATCAAAGTTGAATCAAAATTAATGCATGAAATGACTTCATTAAATTTTGAGTTTGTAAGCTACTCAATGTATTGCAATACTGTGGAAAGTAATTTTATTCTAAGGTATGATCCACAGTTAGAGAAGGCATTATACAAAAAAGATTATTCAAAGTCATTGATTCATAACGTTTATAATACAAATTTTATACTTCACAACTGCGGATTTATTGACTACAATTGGATCATACTTTATGGATAAAGTAACTTCATATTTTATATCAGAACCTGATATTTGAACATATATTTTGTCGTTGAGATTGATTTACATGTACAGACATTTATAATACATGTATTTTTGTTGAAAAAGTTTCGTGATTTCTTTCTATTGATAGATCTAACCTCAAAATACTAATTTAGACTGGAAACCATGGTAACATAGCTATCAGAGACCTCATGTGGCAAGGGGCGCAACTATTTTCATGCGCAAAATTTTTAACATTGAGTGCTCTCTCCCGGTACTCCCTGTATACAATTTACAATTTATCATCTAACTATGAATTATTCTTAAATAAAAGGTAAGTTTTATTAACTGCTTACTGTGCACTACAACTTAGATCTAATTTATTTATTTCAGACGGTGATGTACAAATATTCAAATAGTAACCTATTTTCAAATACGGGAATAGGAGTTCTAAATAACCTGTAACTAGGTTTCACATCAATACGGAGAACTTCTATACAAACGGTGAGTTGTCAATCACTACCAAAATATTGTATTTAACGGTTTTATATATTTCAGGGAAATAAATTAGATCAACTGCAAAGTTGCTTTGCATCGGAAAATTGGACAGTTCGAAACGGTTTCGGTGAATCGGAATTAATATAGCTGAAGGCTATCAGCTGGAATAGTAAAATTGTGACTAAGTTGAGTTATTTTAAATCATTTTATCAGATGGTTACTAACGGCAGTTTTTCAGATTCTAAAATGGGAGCACTTCGTCACAGTCTTCATTTTTGATACTAATGATCATATACTTTGTTTCCTTAATATTAATTTTCAACTTATTGTAACTTACCCAGTCTAATAAGCTATTGATATCAGATTTTATTTTGTATATTCCCTCATCAATTGAATCTGTAGCTATATATAGTAGCGTATAATCCGTAAACAATTTTATTTTACAAAACTTGACTGCATAAATTATATCATTTATATATAATAAAAATAATAGTGCTCCCAATACGGTTCCTTGTGGTACCCCAATATCAATGTTAACAACATCAGAGTCTTCTCCATTTACGCTTGTTTTCTGTTTTCTATTATGTAAATAGCTTTCAACCAATCAAGCGCATTGCCTTCAATACCATAATATCCTAATTTTTCAACTAATAATTCTCTGTCTACAGTCTCGAACGCTCTCTTGAAATGTAAAAACACGGCCATTATCTTTTTATTTTTATTTAACTCAGTTTTCCAATCATTCGAAACAGAATTCAAAGCTGTATTACAAGAATTTTTTTCTCTGTAGCCCGATTGTTCTTCAGCAAGAATGTTGTTGCTGTTAATAAACTCCATCAACTGCTTCTTAACACACGATTCTAAAACTTTTTCTACAACACTCACATTATTTATAGGTCCGAATTCTTCACATTTTATTGATCCTGAGACTTTAGGAACTGGTACGACCGTAGCACATTTCAGCTCATCCGGCACATTGCCTTTTTTCATTGATATGTTTACAATATGCAGCAAAATACTACCTGTAACTGTCCACGTATTTGCGAGCATTTCGCGGTTTATCAGATCAGTATCTTTTTCAATATTCATAGATTTTAGTATTGTTCCTAATTCACTCAAGTTGGTATCTTTTCATAACATAACTGACAGTGAGGATAAAGGGTAGACATTAATGCTAAGCTGAATGCTCGGATTGTATGGAGCAATAGAAAAAGGAGATTCTCCCTAAATATCAAGATGAAGGAATATCTAGAGTTCTTGAAACGAGACAAGAAATGCGTCGTCAAGAAATGGGCAAGACAAGAAATACTTATTTTCTTGTCTTGAAAATCAAGACAAGACAAGAAATAATCATCAAGACAAGAAATCTTGTCTTGAAACACTAATTTTGAATCCTGCAAAGTAGGCGTAGCCGTTTCCTAATCTCATTGATAACTTCATGGTAATTTATTGTTAATTGCGTCACTTAACTCTTTTTATCGTATTTGAGATGTGCGAAATGCATAATAGGATAGTAAATACATTTCTTTCTTCAAGAATTGCTGATTTAATAACAAATTCAAGAACAATCTAAAAAAAGAGACTGAGTCAAAGGATAAGGGATACAGAACGTCTTTATTTATTATAAAAGAACTTGGAACATAATGTTTATAGCCAGTTGCACCACTCTAACTTAAATTTCAAGTTTCTCTTAAACAAAAAATATTGAATCGGTATAATGACAACAATGTTCATATCACATTGGACATTTGATTCTTGATACTATATTGTTTAATTAAACGCTATTTAAAATTTAAGGGACAGCGGTGCAACTGGCCATTAAAGTCTTAACAATTTTTTGAGAATTTTATTAGTGGTTCCTAGATATATTCAAACTCTTATCATTCAGAAATAGTTTTTTATCATATTATAAATGAAAATTTTTTCTCAATCATGCAATATGAATTCTGTTTGAATGATTTAGTACAAAAGTACCAATGGGATGGATAAATTTCTGGAGGATTTTATTCTGAAAGTGAAAGAAGATATACATTTTGAGGCAACAAATAAGCTACATGTGTGAACGGTCAAAACATAAAAATATTTTGCTTCTTCAAAAACTTATTCTTCTTAAGACTCAAATTCTCAAGTGAGTCTTGTGTGAGTCCACGTCTAAACAGGGCTCCAGATATTTAATTGTTCTAAGTGAGGCCTGTAATTCGAAATCTTAGAAATTCCATGTCTTATTTCTTGATAATTCAATTCAATTTATCATTATCCTTTGAATATGAATTCTTAAATTGATTTCGAAGCTCATGATATAAATGATGCAATATTTTATACAAAAATAATATAATCTCATATTTTATAAATTCATCTATCTATCTATCTATTTATTTGATCTATTAATACAATAATATTATTGCCTGTATCTCTATAAATGACAATTTGTGGTACATGACAATTATAATAATTAATACAGAATAATTAAAATTCTGAGAGTATTTGCGAATAATGAAAACGATGGATAAATACAGTTATAGATAATTGAAATACCGAGAATTAGAAAGAGTGTCAAGTGAAGTAGTACACATCCGGCTCAGTCGATCCCAATGGAAATTGAATATGAGCATCTGCATGATACAATCGTCCTAAATACTGAATTCCAACATTCTACGTTCAATCGTTTTGGATTTATGCGAAAAATTCAAAAATGTTCTGAGTAAAGTGTATTTATAATGGGAGGTGCACAACTAGATGTTATAGAAGCGCTCGATGCAAAACTTCAATATTCTACGATTGATTGTTCTAAATTCATGCGGAAAATCCGAAAAGTCTGTTATATAAAGTGCTCTTCTGGCTCATCCAATTGGTATGAAAATGAAAATTATCATTTTGATGCTAAAATGAGTTCAAATATCTAGTTTTAACTGATCATTCTGAATTTATGCGAAAAATTATAAAAAAGGTTTTTGATTGAGTGCGCTCTCGGTGCAGAAGATCGCAGCCATAATGCGAGCATGCGAGGTGCACAACTAGATCCTAAACCAGTCTCAAATACAAGATTTCAACATTATATGTTCGATGAGTTTTGAGATTTGCGAATTACTAACATACACACGTGCGCACATCAAGCCGGAAATAGTCAAAATGGATTCAGGGATGCTCAAAACGGATATTTCCATTAAAATCTCGATATGTGAATTTGGTCGGTTTCACAATACTTACTTTCACTTTGTAGTAATGTTCATATTCATTCAAGTTTTCAGAATGAATTATTTGTAAATCTTTCATATTTCCTAAAATGCATCCAAAAATACTGCCAATCTAATGAACCAGCCTTGCTCGAAATTCAAAAATATTTGTTTTACAGACGTCAAAATCATGACATTTGTACATCAATATTGGTATGCGGAAAGTCATATTGGAATTGTTCATTATGCCAATGTGCTCGAAGTATATCGTGCACTAATTTCATCTTGACAACGTGCACAAAATATTTCGTGCACGTTGGCGGATAAAGAACTCCACTAATTCTTGTATTTAAATATTTTTTCAGTAATCTTTTGACATCTGTAGGCAAAATGCTGTGTGCATCTCGTGCGCGAAATTCCTTTGGTGCTTTCGAATGATTTGTGTCTCAGCTACCGCCTCAACAAGAAACTTTCATTCTCAAGCGCCAAAGTATAATTTCGCGTACTGGATACATAAATAACTAATTATTATCAAAGTAAATAGACTTGACTAATTCTTATTTTACTATCATGTGTCGCCATCTACTAAAATCACCAGATTGTCTTTAGGCTGGCAATATGTGTCAAGTTAGTTGCTAGCAATGATGCCTTATATATTAAGGGGGCGTTCATGTGTTGCGTGTTGCATAATCAAAATAATACAAAGTTATTCGACAATTTCTAATAAATGATAGATTATATGAGAAAAAAATATATAAAAACGGGAAGTTTATTCTTTTCCCGAGGGCAACAGCTATTTTTTATACACCAAATATTCTGAACTGAAGAAATATAATTCAGTTCTTCTATTAAAACATACCAAAATTGAATAACATTGGTCCATTGCCCTCCACAATGAAGAATAATTCATAAATAATTGAGAAAATTTTTAGTTAAATCAATAATTTCTCCAAAATTGTTGAAATAAATTTCGGGTCATTTTAGAAGATTTTACCATAGACTTTAGCCAAAATAGTTCAGTCTTTTTCTGACAGGTGGCTGAACCATCGATCTGGTTTGAAATTCTCAGAAATTCTAATGCGAAAATTGACTCCAGCGATTTTGAAGGAGTAAAAGATCTTCCACTCTTTTGTGCATATAATTTTTATGATAAAATTTCAGTATTGCGCAGCATTTATAAGCAATAGAATTGAAATTATCTACTACGATAATGGTTAAAAGAATTAGTATTAAAATATGAATTTGTTATTAATAATTGATTGTTTATAACAAATCTTTTATAAATATATTATTGTTATCAACATAACAATTTGTTATAAGCAATTAATTTTCAATGAACTATTCATTAGGAGCAATGATAACATTATAAATTAACAAGTGTAGTGTAATTGCACATTATCGTACTTTTCCGATGAATCGTAATCGCCGATTATCTTGCACGATTAGCACGAATCAATGAGCATGAAAAAATATCGATAAATTATAACATAAAGACAGCTTTTTTGTGCAAACAACGACAGAAAAATCAGAAATAATAAGTTGAATCTTGTTTGAAACTTATGTGCTACTGCCGCGCTAAATAATCTATAAATCACTATTTACATTTTTGGTACTTTAATTTTGTAATATTCTTAGCATATTCTTGCAAAAAAATACGCTATTATGTTCACTTTGGTTGTCTGGCTAGCTGGCGTGACGCTGAAATTTCAGCAACTACAGCACTTATAGACTTGAAACTAGTACTGAATGGAAGCTGATGTTTTGTAGGTTTCTTATCCATGCATCCAGCTTTGGGTGAGAAATTAAATAAATATTCAGAACGTAATCACTGCTGAAATATGCATAGATGAAATTTGAAAATTACTGCACAGAATAAGCAACATGTCAGTAATTAGCTTTTATACTTCAAATTTTGATCTGATATGTGTTCCTACATATGTAGTCTTGGAAGTAATTGCAGCAAATTTTCTGGTAAGTATTTTTTTTTATATTACTTTGATAAAATTATATTATTTTCTCAAGGTACAGCATATGTCCTTCCGTCAGTCAACAACTGAACAATAAGGATTAAAAGGTCAATTTGAGTTTGTACGTAAGTAACGTAAAAAAAAATAATCACGAAATGAAAATTTCAATTTTGTATATTTTATTTGAGACTTTACCGTTCTTCTTTTCTATTAAATTATAATGGCTGGTACCACAAGCTCTGTTTTTGGCTATACTAGCAGTGTTATTTTAAGAAGCGTTTCAAGGCAATATAAATATTTCAAGCTATTTTAAAGGAAAATATTCCAATAAATTTTGTAGACATATGTGTTTTCCGTAATTTGTATCTGAAGATTATTTTCCAAAGTATTTGGGAAAATTCTAATTGCGTTAAAACACATCTTGACACAACGCTCTTAGTAGCGCCAAAAACAGAGCTCGTGGTACCAGCCATAGTTATTATCGCTCATAATAAATGGTTCATTAACAATTAATTGTTCATAACAAATTGTAATATTTCATCTTGAATAATTGCACGAAGAGATAGGAAGTTTTAAAATATGTATATTCATTGTTATGTATAAAATTCGTGAAAATAAGATTAAATCTTATAAATCATAATTTGTAAAACCTCCTTGATGGAAACTATAGGAGCTGAGCGAAATCTTAATGGATAATTACTGAATTAGATAAATATACCACAAAATTGGCTATAAAATTAATTATTATTGCATATTGGCTTAATTCTGAGAAAACTGATAAAAAAAAAAGTTATGAATTATAATTTATATACACTTTCAACCAAAGAATTGGGAGCTCATTGTATTTAATTTCTTATTACATTTCCTATCCTGATATTTTTGATAATACCCTGACAAAATAAATGTCATGAGTTAAGAAAATTAGTTGGACCCATGTTTTCAGTTAGTTTCTATAAATAGATTTTTCATCGGGTCTCAGCTACAAACTAATATTTAGCCATCTACTGGGAGTAACATGAAAATTCACTGGTAGTTGTAACTTTAGCCACTATCATTTCAGGTCGCTGTTTTGGAAACGCACCCTTAAGACTCCGCACGTTCTATGTTAGCGTACAGTTTGTTTTGAATCAGACATTAGCGGGTAGGGAGGAAAGGGAGTTATCCAAGTTTGAAGTGCGTGATGCCTAGTTTACAATATGTATTTGACGTGTATTGTTATTGTTTGTGTTTTAATTTTTTTAAATAATTAAAATCTCATGATCTACTTGATAAATTCATCAATTTATATTAATATCATACAGTAATTTATTTATGAAATTAAAGGCTTTAAACTTATTGTAATTTTTTTTGTAAATTGTATCTTAAATGTGAAATCCACGTTTTCACAATTTTCAACATTCATAAATCACTTGCCTTGTTAGTTAATTCATATATTCCTAATAAAGAATAAGGTTTTAAATTTGATGAAGGCTGGAAAATAATAATTCCACAATATGTCACTTGAAAATTATATGCAGGGAGTAAGTTACATGCAACCAGCACTATCAACTTGGATTTTTTCCCCGTTCCCAGCACCCTTAAGGTCTACTTCAAAACAAATGCTAACAAGCTGGGTCTAATGTTGTTTGTACGACTTAATGACGTCAAAACATTTCATTTTTATTACACCAATGGCCGGTTGCACTGCTCTAGCTTAAATTTTAAGTTTCACTTAAACAAAAAATATCGAATCGAAATAATGACAGCAATGTTCATGTCATATTTGACTTTTGAGTCTTGATACGATATTGTTCAATTAAGTAACACTTAAAATTTAAGGGACAATTGGCCATGAAAGGAATCCAAACAAAATATTTTAGATTTGAGGGATGAGTCACTTGTAGGCTGATTCTAGCCAAGGTAGGCAAGCACTTTCAGATTATTCGTATTTTGTGTTTGACGAAGTTATATAGGTATCATTTTTTCAATGTGACAAATCAATGTAATTTAATTCTGTAGTGATATTCTGTAATTGTTTTATAGCATTATATTATTTATCTGCAGAATGCCATGTGATTGAATTTATTGGAAACTCGGAGATAGCAGTAGATTCTAGTGATTGGATTCCTCGGTCCAGTAATGAAGTACTAGCAAGGTGCCATATCATCAAAATAATGTTCTGTTGAAACTTTGGAAGATAGTAAAGGATTCACTAAGAGCGACGGATGAATTGGACGTGTGTAAAGTAAAATTATGAAATCATTGGGTTTGAGATAAATTGAAAGAAATAGTTCGCCTCCGCAATTAAATATATATTATTTTTATTGTAAATATTTTTTCAAATATAAAACTTCTTTCAATGTACAATTATACATTTTTCGTTTTCTTATTGTTGTAAATATTTATTTTTGACTAATAATAATAGTAATTTACTTTACTAGTGAGCTAAGAAAGGAATTATCCACGAAAAAATTGTTTGACCTACGATGCCGAAGGCGAGTGGGTCAATATGTTGGAGTGGATAATTCCTCTTAGCCCCCGTGTGATGTATAATATTTGATCCAATTTCATTTCATTGAATGAATTTGAAACATAATTATTGATATTTCGTATGACATTATATGATAAAAATTAGATACATATGAAACAGCTACTAGGTTACATGTGCCTATTGTTTATTTGATTCTTGAGTAACGTTTCTTGTAGGTTAACACGTCTAAGTGATACTAGAAAATTTAGTTGTTCCAGAAGATATTGAAGAACAAGCTAAATTAGCAAAATTAGATTCAATACCAGCTAAATCACAGCAGGAGAATGAAAAAGGGTTTAATCATTTGACAGTTGGGGAAAAACTAAAAATATTAATGACCAGTTGCACTATCGTCACTCAACTTTAAGGGAGAAATAATAACCATGGTAACAATTGTGGATACAATAGTTGCCAATGATATTAAACTCCACTCAAAGTTACGTGAGGGTGACGCAACTGGCCATAAGGGTTTGAACGAAGATGTGATGTTGGCATTTTTCTATGAATTTAGTGAAATTCATAAAACATCTACATTATGGACCAGCTGTTCGATGCTGAAATCTATCTTGAGTATCTATGAAAACGTTAATATATCAAAGTTAGTTAAGCCTATATATATTATATCAAATTTAATGTTGTATTTACCTTCAGTATTTCCAAATATAGTAATTCTAGTTAAAATTTTATTGTTTAGCCCATGGTTTGACTAATATAGAAGTTGGACATATATTTTGATACTTTTTCTAGCTTATTTTGCTGGTTGTAATATCTTGACATAACCTATTATTATTTTTGTATTTCATGACAGATCAAATTGCTTCTAGCTTAACGCAGTTGAGTAAATGACATTTAGACAGCCAGTTTGCCTGTTATGCTCAGCTAAAACCTCCGTTTAAGGCGTTTATAATCAAAAGGTCATTACTTCAGTCATTTTCAATTATTCCAAGATTTTAAGCATTATTGATTGTTCAATTTATGCGTGACTTTTGACTTTCATCATTGACTCGTTGTTGTAGCAACGAATGAGTAATAGTATATTACAATACAAGTGAAGAGACTATAAGGGAATTCTGGCGATGGATTCGAGTTTCTGTTCGTGGGAAACATGGAATATTCAGATTTCTGGCGACGAACTCATGACGTCATGAGTTAATAATCCCACGGATTCATGGATACTGCAAGCGAGCTGCTTCCATGTAGTCTATCCTTTTCCAAATGTCGTTCTTTCTCACTCTTCTGTCAAGTACTTATTTTCAATGATTTCAAGAAGTTAATTGAAAGAGATTTGACTCATTTTTAAGTGTCTATAAAATTTCTTTTCTGAATAAGTACTAATTACTTCTCCGTAATATTTCCAATTCGGAAATGTCTTTCTTTGCAAACTTTGGTTAGAATGAAAAAAGTGTCAAAAAATTCGAAATTAATTATTTCTGATATTTTGTATTATACTGTCAAACATGAAAAGTTGCAACTAGAGCTACTAATGTTGAATTCATGGTAATGACTAGTAAATAACCTAAAAAATTCAAACTTCAACTCTGATATCATGGAATATGATGGAATATTTCGTTCTGGCGAAGTGTTGTAGCTGTGACGTATGTATGGAAACATGACGTCATTAGTTGGAAAAAAATTTAAGGAATCATGGATTTGCATCC
Source organism: Dromius quadrimaculatus (assembly GCA_963989225.1). NCBI lineage: Eukaryota > Metazoa > Arthropoda > Insecta > Coleoptera > Carabidae > Dromius > Dromius quadrimaculatus. The sequence continues at coordinate 27,455,432 of OZ022331.1, read as the reverse complement.
ATCGCCAGAATTCACCTTATGAGTTTTGCTCACGCGGGTGGCAGTTTTGTGCACGAGGCGCTAGCCGAGTGTGTAAAGGCCCACAAGTGAGCGAATTCGTTTCTTCACGAGTGCTGTATAGCGTTTTGTTCAATCCTATTATTGAAATATTCATTAAAACATTTAAATCTATTACACTTCTTAAACAAAGATCATGTATAAAGTTTAAAGTACCATAGGCGGCGGATGGGTTGTTATGGATCATGTAATTATAAACATCCGCAATTGTGCGTGGAAAATAATTAACAAAGAAGAGAAAATAAGTAATAGAAATAGCACTAAAGTTGATATTACAAAAGTTACTACGATAACTACAGAGTCTCATCAGTTTCCAGTTGCTGGTATATCTTATTTAAGTAACGCAATTTTTAATAATTATGAAGTTCATTTTCATATCAATAAATACATGTAATAAAATGTATTGTGGTTTATTCTTTATTTCGTTATGAAAGAATGAGTGGACGAAAGTAATTACACTCACTACTTTCGCCCACCGGTTGTCATAGGAATCACTGTAGTTGACAAAACAAACACTTTCAAGATTGGTATCCAAGTAAAAAATAACATGTTTCAATAATAGGATTGAACAAAATATAACTTTGATAGTTTGAAAACACCATAGTAAAATAGCGTTCATTCTTGAAATTGGATTAATATATTCTAAGTTTTGTTGAATTCTATTTTATTTGTAAGTTTATATGTATAAATAATAAAACTTACATTGTATTCATTTCATTAATTTTTTTTCCATTTACCAGTCAAATTCAATTTCGACGTTAAAATTAAGTAGTAAAGTTGAATTTTATTAACAGTTATTATCTTAAACGTCTTGATTCAACGTCATATAATATTGTTTAAAAACGTCGCGTTTGACGTCATTAGAAAATTTTAATTCTTCGTCAGCATAATGGTCTAGTTGACGTCACAAAATTAGTAACAGGAAAAAAGCCCCCGGGAAATAAAACTCCGAAAAAAATCTCCGAAAAAAAAAACTCCGGAAAAAACCCCTAGGAAAAAAAACTCCCGAAAAAAGCCCCCTGTAATAAAAACGAAGAAAGTTTATATAACGAATATTATAAATTAGGTATATAAAGATGTTTCCATTATGTTTGATGATGAAACCTAGAGTTATAAACAACAATTCTAAATAAAGCCTAATGTATAATGTGATACAGACATAAATACAGTGTTTCCTGTTTTATTCATCTATTAGCATTAATAATGATATAGTGGAGTGAAACATTTACATACATCTATTATTTCCAATTGTTTTATATTATTTAAAAATATAAAGGCTAGGTAAGTTGAGGTATTACATATAATTCAACATAAAATACAGAAATTGTGAAATTTCTGATGTACCAACACAAAGAGAATAAATTTCATATCATTGAAATGAAAATAAACATATGTTATTTTTATGCATTAGTTCCATTTGAAAAATTATAACTTTGTGTCATATTTGGAAAATATGCCTTACAATATAAATATTCACGTATGCCACTGACTGAGTATTAATAATATTCAACTTTTTCACTAGAAACCTTTTTCCTCATTTGCGATAGTTCAGGAATTATTTACAGAATATACAATCGACCAAAATCAGTTTCTCGTCATTATCTAGCGACCTCTGGGAACTTTTAAAAATCAAAAATATTCTTAAACATGCACAAAAATTATATGTATGTGAATGTTTCACTCTACTATATTATTATTGATGCTAATAGATAAATAAAACTTTTACACGTTATATAGAATTGTAGTTTATAACTCTTGGTTTTATTATCAAACATAATGAGTTCACCCTTATATACCTAATTTATAATATTCGTTATATAAACTTTCTTAGGTTTTTATCACAGGGGGCTTTTTTTCCGGGGTTTCTTTCCTGGGGGCTTTTTTTCGGGGGCTTTTTTCCGGATATTTTTTCCCAGGGTTTTATTTCCCGGTGTTTTTTTTCCCTAGATTCCACAGAATGACGTCAGTAAGCTACTCGCTGAGACGTCTTGAGGACCGTCCATCGACCAGATCTGTGACGTCGATACAACGTTATATCCTGGTCGCTTATGTTATAGTACAGGACAAATTATTTTAACATGGCTGTAGAAGATCTTCACAGTAAGGGCAGGAAATATATTTTTTTTCCTGAGTTTAATATTAGCTCGAATTTAAAATAAAGTTACAGTTTAAGTATTCATTCGAATTTTAAAATTAAAATAAAACAGTACACAGGATTAATGTTATTATGAACGTGCATTTTGAGATTCTAAGGTCCGGTTTCACCAAAGTCAGTTAAATTTATCTGGAGGTTATTTTGAGTTTATAACCATAGTTATAATTGTTTCAACAATAGTTTTCGTATAAAATATCCTTTGGATAAATTTAACTGACGTTGGTGAAACTCGCCGTAAGTATTATGCTCTAGGAGAAATACAGAAATATACTTGGAAGAAAAATATTCTTAATATCACCCTTTCTCACAGGTAAACAGACCTAATGCTGTGCCGAGGTTAACCATGCTATTAGCAAGTAAATTCATGCTAAAATAATTTGACTTGTACTATACTTGGGTTTGTGTATCTTCAATTTTCATCGCAAAGCGATTTTAAATTCACTGAAGAAATTTTCACGCTACCAGGTAGATTTTATTTATAGATATCCTCAAAAGGTGCAAAGTTTTTTTTTTGAGGAAACAAACCTATTTTTGCTGAGCATGGCACCATCTACAGACACATTTTCGAGGATTTCGAAATAGATTTTGCGGAATAGAAGCGGGAATTTTAAGACCGCTAAGATTTTATTTGATTTTTGATACAAGATTTTGTATTATAGATACTAAATTATCATATATCGTATTCAGCTTACAAAACTGCCTCGAGGTCAAGCCTATGCAATTCCAAATCTTAGCTGTGTTTCGAAAGTGAAGGCAAAAATGTAATATTGTTAGAGAGAGAAGGTAACTGAGAGATAGGTTGAGGCGGGCTCATGTTTGTATGGAGGTAAATGATAAATGTCGCTCTATTTAGTATTTTCATGTGGAGATATAGTGTAAAATAGAAAGAAAATGTCTTGTGCCAAATTGTAATAGTGGGTACAGAACATGTAAAGAGAAATATTATCTTTTTTTTGTACTTAAAAATTATATGATCAGAGAGGAGGATATTATAAGAGAATGGTCGTCTAGAGATGTAAAAGTGAGTAGAAATTATTTCAGAACTATGATAGCAGATCTACTAGCAGTCCTATGTTAGGAATAGAAAGGTTATATCTATGTTTCAAATTATTAAATGTATCTAACCTAAACTTTTGGCAAAAAATGGGGAAAATGAGGCTAACGAATTCAATGATGAGAATCTACAAAATGATGCAAACGAGTTCTTCTTCAATAATCAAGACCAAGATCAAAGAATGAATGTTGCTGCTGAACAAAAACGTGTTATACTGGCTGCATCACTGCAATTAAAAAAAAAGAAGTCACATACTACAATAATAATATACTAATTTTTTAATAAATTTTTTTTTTCAATTTCATAGCTTCCTCTAACAATAAAACTTTTCCTTAATTAATATCATTACTTCTTTCAACTTCTTCGTGGATATTTTTTAATGTTATTAATTTTTCTTCCTCTATTTTCAGTAATTTTTGTCTGAAAGATAGTTCTACTTGTTTCCTTCTCTTTGTTAATTTTGGCTCTGGTTCTGGGGCATGTAGATTTGTAGGATAAGGAGTGGACATGGGAATAGACTAAGAAATAACGGTATCAAATATCAGTAACTTATAGATCATCAATTGAATTTCAAAACGTACCTCGCATGGCATGAGAGAAGATAAAGTGGATGTATTCAGGGCAGGAGGATCGGGAACCATGGAAGATACCGTTGGTGGTAAATTTATTGTTTTGTCCTCTTTGAACATATTTTCGAAAATATCAAAATATTCCCATCTAATAGTGCCCCGACCCGTAGATTTCTTATTGTCTTTGATATGTTTATACCGAGCACGTAAATTCCGAATTTTTCGATCCAAAGCCTCGTTGCAGATTTTAATATTGATCGCCTGGAATGCCAAGCGTATTTTGTCCCAGATTTCTTTTTTCTTTATTTTTGGATCTCTAAATTTCTCAAAATTTTGCTCATATTGATCCAATACGCTTGGCTAATCTTGACAGCTCGGAACACGCGTGCCATCTAGCGGCGAGTAGAATAAACTCTTAGGTAAGAGCAGGGGTAAGAGATATGATAACGAAAATGAAATGTTAGTTTTGATTTGAAAACATCGAGTGTATATATAGAACAAAAATGTTGATATTAATCTGTGGATTTGAAGAAGTTAAATTTGATTGCTCACGCCAAAGGAGTTTGCCCAAAAGGAATTATTTGTGTTCAAAATCGATCGCCTGAAGATTCCAAATTGTACGTATGTTCTTTGATAAACTTTTCGTCTTGTTATCCTATTATTGAATACAACCATGGAAAAATTAATTCAAAAGAAATAAATTGGTTTATAGTTTTCATGTTGGTAATTTCGAAGACATAATTTGCGATGCATGTGGAAAAATCATTGGAGTTGTATTACGCGAAACTCCAGGCGTTTACATTGGAAAGAACAAACCAGAAAACGTACAATCCAGTTGCGAATATACATACTTTTTTCAATAGTATTGTGAATAATAGCAGAAACTCATTTTTTGTTGTGTTGAATTGTATAACTCGATTTATGGAATTTCTTATTGTTTTTTGGATAATTTATCGTATGGATTAATGAAGATCGAATAATTAAAATTGCCAATTGTAACTGTGAGATAGAAAAAGGATATTGCAAGCACGCTGCAGCAATTTGTATCTATGTGGACATAGAAAATACGTGCTCTAAAGCGGATACACCGATAATATGGAATCGTCCCCCTCAAAAGCAACTTGCTAATGCGGTATGCAAAGGCTGCAAAGTTAATAATCGTTTTCCAATTGCAAAACGAGACACTGTCTCTAAAACAAGAAAGAAATTATAATGACAAGTATAACTTGAATGTTGTTACAAAAAGTACCTATATTAAATCAAAATTTATATGAAAAACATGAAAGAATATACATTATACCAATAATTATATATATTTATGTCATCAACAATTGAATATTTCAATACTTAATCAACTCGATGAACCGAAGTAGCCCATATTTTTTGTGATCTTTTTTTCCATTTGGACAAGAGTAAAAAATCAAGTCACGATTTTCATTTTGGGTGTTTTGACAACCAGGTACGCAACAATTACGACTTATCCTTTATTTTTTCCACTTATGGTTTATCAACACACTTGAAACAATTAAATTATTTAATAAAATACATCTACTTTCGCCAGCTTGCAGCGTGACAGCGAATACGTCAAACTTCGTTTATAACCTACGAGTTTCTAAAATCTGCCGCATCGAGGCGCTACTTACTACATTAGCCAAGCGTATAGGAACAATATACTTTTGTGATCCCACAAATTGAGACTCTTCTAAAATTTGTGATAAAATCATAAATAAATAATATATGAGAGAAATTAATCATTGTTGTTTTAATATCGTCAATTTGAGACAAATGTAAATTACAAAATGATTAATGAGAAAATATATCTATTTGCGCAGTATCAGAATTAACTGTCATATTTTCTGTATCTATTGGGACAGGGACTGTTGGAAGGACTGTGAACATTAACATTGAAATTATAAATTAAATATTAAAAATGTGGAAGATTAATACTTCTCACTTACCTTCTGAAACAGGCGCCGGAATGACATTACGAAAATAATTTTCCGCGTACTGATCATCTAACAAAAATAAATTACAAAGATTATACTAATTAATTTCAATATATTTGGCATTCTTACCAGATTGTAACTTTTCATGTACTTCTATTGTATCAGTTACAACGATTTCAAAATTCTTGTATAAATAATTCATACTTGTCGTCGCCATTGTTCTATCAAACTGACAGTTGACTGAGCTCCGCTACGTACCGCAGCGTAAATAAATTCTGCTACCTTGCTAGCGTAGCGATGTATCATAGCGCCCTGCATAGCGCTATCACATGTCAAGCGTTCAGTCCGCGCAGCGGGAGGTAGCGCTTGCATCGCTCGCATCGCTACCATCGAAGTGAACGCGGCCTACTTGTTCTTGCAAAGCAGAAAACAGCGACAATTGCAAGCATAGATCTGCAGTTTTTTTTTATTGTGTACCATGTGTTGAAAAGTTGAAGTGGCGCGAGAATGCCTTTTAATTTTGTTAAATAAACATTAGATTAGTACTTATCAGTTGGACTGTTTGTTGTTTCAAAGAATCTCTAAATGATTTGAAGATAGTTTGTATTTATAAAGTATATCTGGATAAATGAAAACAATCTGACAAAAATATTCACCAGTTGCAATATGCAAAATGAAATGTCCAGCATGAAAGAAAAGATTTTGAAGAGCTCTAGAACTGAATTCTATCTTCTTTCTCAATTTAGAAGTAAAAAGTACAACAAAAAGAGATAGCAACCCTCACATAATTATCAACTGTCAGACAGCGAATTTCAATTTCAATCAATAAACACAATGGCCCGTAGTCAAAACGCGGTTTTAAACCCAGGTCTGAGTTTATCTTATATATAACCATGACGACGTTTAAAAATTGATTAGGTTATAACCATATATGTAATACTCCTATATTGCTAGTTGGATACGCGGAACCGGCGAGAACATTACGGTTCAGACAATTATAGGTCTATTTCTTTTTACTCTACCACGAACCTTGTGAGCATGCCTGAGAATTAAGCAACTTCGTGCAATTGGTGCAAGCCACGTGCAAGCGTCATCCATCTTTGGAGACAACCTTTCAAATATCGATCGAAGCCGCGACGCTTGCGAACAACTAGTTTTGCTGTCGCACTTTCTTCGTGATACCTCCACTTATGGGGACTAGCAATATAGGAGTATTACATATATGGTTATAACACTGTTTTGACATGTTGTCATGGTTACGCATAAGCCAGACTTAGAACCGAGTTTAAAACCGCGTCTTGACTACGAGCCCATATTTTTTCATGAATTTCTGCTAAAATCATTCAGAATTATTATCTCATATATGTTTTTTATGAATACTAATTAAATAACCGAATATAGAATATGACTTATTGATTTGATCATAAGCTAATGTATAATATATATGCAGCCCGCCAAATCTATCCTAACATCACTAGTTTGAAATTCTGTCACCAGATAGAGTATCGCTTATGTCTATTTGCCAATAGGAACCTAGTGGTAGTTATAAAAGTAGAAAGAGATGGCGCCACAGGGATGCAAAGAAATTTTCCAGTGGCACTAGAACGGTGGGAAAGTGTTTTTCTGTCTAAAAAAAAAACCCCAAACCTTAACCTGAACCGAGCTTTTTAGGTCAAGTAGTATTGAAAAACAGTTAATTGCTGTTTTTCTTGTTAAAAAAAAAAACAACTAAAACATAACCCGAACCAAGCTTTATAGGCCAACTAGTATTGAAAAAAATCCATTGTTGCCAGCAAGGCACACACTTGTACGTATTTAGGTGGAATGCTCTTTGTTTGAAGGCCACTGACTATAGCAACCACTGATCTCTATATATAACTGGTTAGACGATTCTTATGCCAAAAATTAAAAAAGTATCTCTCATTGAAGCATACGTTAGCGACTGAAGTGGTAGGGTGTCAAACCAATGATCTCTATATAACTGGATAGAGCATTCTATTAGAAGTATTAAAGTACGCTCAGTAAATTCCACAGTGAAAATATAAAATATTCACTCATAAACAAGAATTAATTTATTGTATGCACCAATCAAATGATGATATTCAAAAATACTGTTTTTTTTTATTCACGCCATATGGATCCTCCGTCCACTTATTTAGAGATCAGTGGAGTTCAGTTCTAGGCACTCATTTGGCGCCAGCTTATGTTTCAAATTCTTTCATTTCTCAACTACAGAATGCTCTATCCAGTTATATAATGGAGATCAGTTATAGCAACACATGTACAAGGTACGCGCAAGTGCTCGTCACTAGGTTCATTATGTAAAAATGAGCCGATTAATTAGTTATCAATTTTTAGACTATCTATATTTTTCGTCGCAGCATTACTTTAATATTTGACATTTGTGATATTTTATTGCAATATTTGTATCTATTAAACTTGTTACATTCTATCTAATTCCTGACTCTTTTGCAGTTAATTAAAATTATTGATAATAGTTTTCTGCACATTATCAATTTCAATATATATTTCCTGATTACATATATTTTTTTGTTCATTATTTGAACCTCTTTTAATTTCATATTATTCAATCATTGTCTTCAAAATTAGAATCGAAAAATCAATTCCGCTTGTCTAGAATATTAACCGATCATCTTTACATAATATGCAACCAGCATAACATATAATCTAGCATCGCATTAGAACTATCATATGAACGTAGTGGATGTAACGTCCTTACTTCCTCCATAACGTCATGCTTTTCTCTCAGCATAAGTCGCTAGTTTCTGGTGATTAAATCGTTCATGTAGAGATAAATATATAGCTAGATTCTCCAATACTCCAAAAAAGTTGTTGAATCTTTGCAACATTGCTATATCATGCAACAAATAATAATTGCAAATACTAATTGAAATATGAAAATGACAGACTTTTAATTTATTTCTATTGGTGGGAATCTTGGAAAACGTTGCTAGAATCCATTCATAACATAATTGACAGGGATGATAAATGATAGACACTAACGCTAAACTGAATGTTCGGATTGGATGAAGCAATAGAGACAGGGGACTTCCCCTATATGTTAAGTGACTATTTTTTGTCTTGAAAATCAAGACAAGACAAGAAATTATCATCAAGACAAGTCTTGATGAGTCACTGTTCAAGCTGCTGCCGTTAATACATTTTGGAGGAATCCGTACACCCACATGAAAATTCAGTATCTTTTCATTTTGGTATAATAATGAAGATTCGACAAAGTTCTCAAATTATCAGAGTTTCAATCAATGATTTCACGTTTACTTTGATAATCATCTCCGAATTATACATTATATACTTTGAGAAAATTTTTTGAACGATGCACAGACTTTGAATACTGTCTTCAAATTATGAATATCATAAATTGAGGAAGGTTTTCAAAGAATATTGAAAATGAATACTTCCTTAAACTATCTTTTCATGAATATATATATATATATATATATATATATATATATATATATATATATATATATATATATATATATATATATATATATATATATATATATAACTTATAGTTTTATACTTTGTCGTTATGTTCTTAAAATGTTACTTTATTGTCACAAGGACTACAATTATTATGTTTACTGGATAACTAACAGAGTCAGACTAACTTACTAACTACAAAACTACGTAAGGTGAAATATGCTGTGAGAAAATACATGAAAGTTCATATTACACAAACAGCAGCAAAATGTGCTTGGTTTCTGCTAACGTTAGGAGGTGATGTAACCCCTCCCTCATCAGATTGAAGCTCCCCCAGGAAGTCAAGTTTCTTCAAGTTCAATCGGCTGTCTTTGGGGTTGTTGCCTGGCTCGTTGTGTAGAGCAGTTTATTTTAAATTGTCTTTATATAAGGTGAATTATCGCAATTAATAATCCACAATACGACGCTACTGTCCAAATTTTAAAATCATAATTTTTTATTTCTTTATTCTCTATTATCACAAAAGAATCTATCGGAATGTCTTCAATTTCAATATTCTTCAATTTAATTGTTATATTTGAAACCTTATTTCCTTGGATTTTGAAATCCAACTTGGGTAATAATAAAGGATTTCCAAGTGTCTTCTCCAAAAATGTTAATTTTTTTCTTTTTGAATATAATGAAACATTTATCTCCTTTTATCAAATAAACATGTGTTAATATTTTCACACTAGTACTGTCTGGACACTGAATAATTATTTTCTCTTCATCTGGAAATATTCCTAAATATTGATTTGTTTCTGGAATAATTTCAACATGGCTTTTAATAACACTGAGTTTTGTATAATGACAACGACTAGTATTTCTTTCATTCAAAATTTCTTCTTCACAAGACGGATTGGAATGAGAATGATATTCATTGGGACACTGATAAACTTTATTTTTAGTACATTTGCCGTTTAGAGGTATAATTTCATTTTCGCTTGATTTTAGAAAATAATTAACTTCTGGAATAATTGTGACAAATTCTGAGTCATGTCTAGTTGGTAACGAGTGTAAATAATACAATTCGAAGTCTTTCTCAAAATTTATTTGAATTGAAATGAAATAAACAATTTGATCTGGTGAAATTTTGCAATTAATTTTCAACAACGATTCAAGATCTAAAATATTTTCCGATTTGGGTTCGAAGGGTAATTGACCATCATAATAACCTGAAATTCTGTATAACTCTCTAATTAATTATTGTGGGTGTATAATAGAGGGGTGAATGGTCCTCATCTTGCAAAATGTTATGGAATTTTCGATATCTTGTAAAATACTCAATATTATGTTAAAAAGCGTTGTGAGTTGATTAAATAAATCCTTTGCATATAAAATCTCGTTTAAACCAAAATTCTGAATTATTAATTTATTCAAATGTTCAATTTTTGATTTTATAACAAATTCATTATGTTTAATGTTTCCTACTGTATCATTAAAATTCTTAATCATCTGTATATTAACGGAATATGCCAGTTTTAATTGATTCTCGAAATAATGCTGGTTTTTCTCTGAATGTTCTAAGATCTTATTATATTTTTTGCCATCTTCAGCGTCCAAATTTCCTGTGATCTGTTTAAATATACTTCCCAAGCCATTTATCAAACCACGTTTAGATCTACTTTTCGAATAAAAATCATTCTATTTAGTTTTTCTACAATGTTATTTTGAACATATTCAAGAATTTTTTCATTATTGTCAAACTCCGATGAATATTTAGTTCTTCTAAATAGACTCGATTTTAAAAGATCGTATTGCTCATTCAAAGTTTGGAATTCGGTGATTAAAGAATCCAAGTCATAATAGTGGACGAATGTATGTGTCGCTATTTCCAACTTAGCAGGGCCCAAATTGATTGGTAGGATACCTCTATTTTCCGTGATATTTATAATTTCGGCTCCATAGCAGAGTCCGAGGAACCTGGAAGATTTTGAAACTTGTAAGTTGTTAGTTTTGGTCTTTTGATATTTGATAAGTGTATATTGTCATGAGTATTACCGTGTCTTACATTAATTTTTGCAGTTTTTAATGTACGGTTGACACTATTAATTTTCTCTTTATTATATTTATTTTTTGTTTTGCGTTGTTTCTGTCTATTTTTGACGTATACTTCGTCTGGTATTTCAGGTAAATCCTGTCTAATTTCATTGCACTTTCCAATTGTTTTTTTTTTGTTGTTGGAGTTTCTCGTTAACTTTTTGATAAATAAATTTCATTTTATTCTTATGATTCAAAATATAATTATTTATGAGCTGGTTTTCCAAAACAATATTGAAAGGAGACTTTGTATCTAAATGGCTTGATATGATTTCAAAAGGTTTCAACTTAGTTGAAGAATGGATGGTGTTATTATATGCCAACAATGCGTAATTCACTTTTGACTCTATATTTTCCTTTTTATATTCATTCTGATTATTAAAAAGCCTAATATGTTCTATCAACGTCGAATGGAATCTTTCGACAATGCCAATAGATTCCGGGTGCTGAGAGCTAACAAAGTGAATCTCTACTTTGTGCAATTCCAAAAGTTCTTTTACCAATGAATTTTTAAGCTCCAATCCATTATCAGAAATAATTGTATATGGAGTGCCATGATGAGTGAGAAATTTAATTAAACTATTCACAATTTTTATTCCTTGAGATGAATTCAATCTATATGCTTGCGCATATTTTGAAAACGAATCTACGATAGTGAAAAATTTCGAATTTTCGAGTGTAATACTATCTACGTGTAAAATTTCGAATGGTTTAGTTGCCGTAGGAGTAATATTAAATTTTAATTTTAATGGGTCCCTGTCATATTTAGTGAGTTGACATATTTCACAATGATTGATATAAGTTTGGATTGATTTCTTTTGTTTTGGCCAATAATACAGTTGTTTGATACGGGCAAGTGTATCGTCAATTCCTCGGTGATTAGTTTTACCCTCATGATAATTTTGAATAACTTGGATAATTTCATCTTCCTCAAAAATGTCCATTAATTTTTGATTACATTTTACCAGCTTAATTTGTGAATTTTTAAAATAATTTTGGAGGATACTACTAAATTTTTCATAAATATCATTTTCAAAATATAAATGGTATTTAACTTTCGGCACAATATATTCTTTTATGAATTTTATTATTTCTTGTTCAAATCCTGATCTCGAAAACTGTACTAAAAATCTTTGTTCGTTCTCGTGGATTTTTTAAATTACTGGTTCGGTGGGGCTATGTTCAACTTCAGATATAATAAGAAGAAATGTAGGACACTGTAAAGTGACCTTCATATTTTGTAAAACTTATCAGGTTTTGATTTTATAAAATTTATCAGATATAATAATCTGATTTTTGCCGTAATTAACAAGGCATTCAACAATTGGTATTCCAACAATGGGGTTTTCGGCATTTGAGTGAATTGTTGCGTCACTATCCGGGTCGTCAGGTGGAATGCATGATTTATCTACTTCTACAACTAAAGATACATTGTCACTTTGGACATTTTTCTCTAACTGTTGGTTTAAGTTTCTCATGTACTCGAAAAATGCGTCACCTTCATTTTCGCTTTCGTTGACATTCATTTCAATGTCTGATATTTAATCATCATCGTTATTTTCATTTTGATAGTAAACGGTTATCATTATATCAGTTTTCCTAAAAATATATTCTATCATTGATTTTACATTAAACCAAAGTAAATGATCACAACCACATCCTAATTTGGGGATGCTCAAATTTTTTATGTCATTCTTCAAACAAAATATTTTTAAATTTAAAAAACTATAAAATATATCTTGATTTGTAGGTTTACCGAAATAATAATTTTTTGTCACTAAATAAATAATAAATCTTGATCTATCTTTCAAATAAACCAACTCGTACAATTCTGGATTTTGAGCTTTCAATTTATTTACATCCTGGAATTTTTCTCGAAATTGCTTGGCTATGCCATTTGACATTGTTAGGTCTATCTCAAAATTAAATTCTTCAAGCTTCAAACGCCATCTGATTAACTTTTGGCTACAATTTCTTAATGAAAATAACCACTGCAAGGGTTTGTGGTCAGTGCATATTTTAAATTTTCGTCCAGTTGAGTTTAAAGTTCTGCTTGTGTATGCAATGGCTAGGTCATTGCCTATAGTGCCTTGAGATAAGACGGCTCCTATTGCTACGTTGCTTGCATCACAGGTCAAGTTGAATTCTTTACTAAAGTCTGGGTATTGTAAAATTGGTTCGTTAATCAGTAGGTTTTTGCAAGTCTCAAAACATTTCACGTAGTCTAGGTCAGTTATATTTATTGTCGCATCCTTTTTCAGGCATTTTGTAAGAGGCTTAGTTATCTTCGCAAAATCTTTAATAAATTTCCTATAATATCCCAAAAGTCCTAAAAATCCTTTGATTTGCTTGGTTGATTTTGGAATAGGGTAATTTTGTATCGCGATAATTTTATCGGGATTTGGTTTTACGCCATCAGGAGTTACGACATGTCCGAGATATGAAACCTCCTTTTTTAAAAACTCGGATTTATCCAATTGAATTTTGAAATTGGATTGTCTCAAACGATCAAAAACTAATTTTAAATTATTAACATGCTCTTGAAGACTTGTACTGAATATAATTATATCGTCAAGATAAACTAAGCAGTTATTGTTAGTTAACTCTCTCAAAATGTTATCCATTACGCGCTGGAATATCGCGGGGGCGTTTTTCAGCCCGAATGGCATACGGAGGAACTCATAGTGTCCGTCTTCGGTGTTAAAAGCAGTTTTTTGAATGTCTGTCTCAGTCATTTCTATCTGGTGAAAACCAGAAGCTAAGTCCAGAGTGGTAAAGTACTGACAGCGTCCTAATTTGTCAAGTAAATCTGTTATATTGGGTAACGGGTATTTGTCATCGATCGTCTTGTCATTCAGTTTACGGTAGTCGATTACTATGCGCCATTTTCTCTGTCCTGATGCGTCTAATTTCTTTTTGACGATCCAAATAGGAGATGACCAGGGTGAACACGAAGGTCTAATAATATTGTCGCTGAGCATTCTTTGAATTTGAGTACGTACTTCTTCCTTATGAGTTTCCGGATATCTATATGACTTTGTATAGATGAGAATTTCGTCTGTGGTTTTGATTGAATGCTTTATTTGGTTGGTGAATGACAATTTGTTATTTTCTAAAAGGAAAATATCTGAATGTTCGCCAATCAATTTAGTTATAGTTAGTATTCCTTCGGCATTCATGTGATCGGTACGTATTTTTGAAATGTCAAATCTGATTTTTTCTGAATGAATTGAATTAAAATTTGGGCTGGAAAGTATTCCGTAATTTTCCATGTTTTCAACAGAAATGGGCTTGGATTGTTTGAAACTAACTTCGGTATTGTTATAATTTATAACGGTGCAAGAAGCTTGATAGTCTTGGGCCATAGCAATGCATTCAGGTATAACTAAGTTATGATTTTTCACTTCGGGAATTAAAACAGTGCCTTTTTTCTGACTTACTTGAATTTTAATTTGTTTCTCATTGTTTGGTTCCAGAGTAACTTTCTTTTCAGAAAATAGAATATTATTTGTGTTCATTTTATTAATAAAATTATGATGATGAATCTTTATTTTACTGTTTGGGGTTATGATTAAATTCTGATCTAAATCGATCACTATTTTCAATAATTTTAAATTATCTAGCCATAACATAATATCGAATTGGTCATGAATTAAAGATTTTTGAAACTGGTATATTCGTGCTGTAATTTTCAATCGAAGTACCATGAGCGGTTGAAATTTGGAATGGATCATTAATAATAAATTTTTCATAGTACTTTTTTGCAATATCAGGTTTTACAAATGATTTAGTGCTACCGGTGTCGATAAGAACTTTTAAATCATATTCAGGGAAAATTATATACGTCAGTTCACTTTGATTATTGGTCAAATTCATCAATTCGAGTTTTGATAATTTTCTTCCTCTGTTTCCGAGGCTACTACATCTAAAAAATTATTTTCGTCTACAATGTCGGTATTCTCGCTGGAATAATTTTCAGCTGGATGTTCATAGCTCTGAATCGAATCAACGTGCAAATTTGTCTCATCATTTTCGATATTATAAAGTTCAGCGGGCTTAGAAAAACTATGAGACGGTCCTGCTCTTGGCTGGATCATATTTCTTGTTGATATGCTCATAGGTGTGGGCTTGTATGTGTTAGAAGTAGCAAATTTTGTATTTTGATTTTGCGTGAAAGGTTTGAAATTATTTGTTGGAATTATTTTATTTCCTGGATACTGAGGATTGGCATTAGGTTGCGTTTTTGGTTGCACGAATCGCGAGCTATATGCAAAATTTGGCTGTGCAGGTCGCGAATTATACGCAAAATTTGGTTGTGCAGGTCGTGAATCATATGCAAAATTTGATTGTTGGGCTCTTACAGGATTGAATTGTGTCTGAGGCTTTGCTATTTGTCTAGAAAAATTATTCTGAGGCAATTTTATATTCTTTGTATTATCAAACTGAAAATCATTAGTAAGCATGTTTAATGCTTCATTTAAACTCGAAGGATTTTTGGCACGCATCAATTGACCGATGGGCTCCTTCAGTCCACGTAATAGTATTCTTAAAGCCTAATCTCTAAAGTAATCAGTTAAAACTGGTGCTGATATCAAATTTTCATGAGTTGAAATATAGGAAACTGATAAATTCAGAATGTGTTGTATTTTAATATAAAAGTCAAAAACGTTTTTATCATGGCTTTGTTTAAGCTCTGCCAATTCTACATTTAATGTGTAGATATCTCGTTTGTCGGCATATGTGTTAAGTAATACCTGTTTTAAGTCATCACATGATTTTTTTTTACAAGATGCGATATTTACTGCTGCTTCACCCTTTATTTTATTGTAAAGACTTAACATTAAAAATTCATTTTGGAAATCTTCGAAATCAGCTGCATTATAGAATTTATTAACTAACTTTTCACTAAAACTCAAAAATCTAGGTAATAATTCTCTTTCACCGTGAAAGTCCGGTACCATATCTAAGAATTCTTTCTCTAGAATAGGTACAGCGGCGGGTATTCCGGTTTCTGGCATTTTGATTTGATTGTTTTTACTTGGGAGTAAAATTGGATTTTTGAGAATATAATTTATTCTATTGGAATTTCTATGTATTATACGATCGTCTAGATCGGAGTCAGAATCTGATATTTCAGAACTATCGGAATTTATTATTGAAGGTGAACCTCTAAAAGACATGTACTCACGACAGAATCCAGTACATTGGTCGTGAAGATTGTAGCGTCGTCTTCTACAGCTGCTGGGCTCGATGTTCTCTCGAACGCCTCGTTGTAGATGGGAGGTGAAGAACTTGACTCGTTTGGCTCTGGACTGCTTGGCTGATGTTCGTTCAGCGGACAGGTACACAGCAGACACAATACGAACACCGTTTTCTTGTAACGACAAGATTTTTATTGATTGCCAAATTAATCGTTAATACGAAACAAAATTATATTCGTTAATCTTGTTTTGGCAGAAAAGGGTCAAGTTTTCTTCTGTCTGCTAGATTTGTACGTATTGCACAACAATCTTGAGCATCTGGTTGATTATTACTAGGATTGTCAATTATGTAGAGTGTTAACGGATAAAGGTTCTGTGTTTCAATATACGAACTCTTAATAAAGTTAAATCTCATCAGAAATATATACCATTGCTAGAAAACTTGACCCTTTAATTATTTTGAGTAGTTTATATATATATATATATATATATATATATATATATATATATATATATATATATATATATATATACATATATATATATATATATATATATATATATATATATATATATATATATATATATATATATATATATATATATATATATATATATATATATATATATAGGTAACAGAAGTTTCGTGGGCGTTTGCAGTCAATGGAAATTGGCCAAATAAAAGATCACTCTTTTAAAATATTCGTCAAGCTTTCGCCTAATTTTTAGGCTTCCTCAGGACACTAAAAAGTATTTTATTCATCAGATTAATTCACATAAAAAATAATAAGCATGAAAGCTCATTGTGAATAATACAATAACGACTTACATTTTTGTACGAGTTAAATAAATAAAATTCCATCAATTTGACAGTCGAATGAATTTTCTTTTCAGGTAGTTTACATTTAGTGTTCTAAACACACTGTATTTATAGATTAACATTGGAGTAAATATTCGAAAAACCATATCAGGCTTTGTACACTGTGAATTTTTGGAGAAAATTTTCTTCTAGTTAGTATTGTAGATTAATAGTACAAAGTTACACTTTTTTAATTAGAATGTACATTATAAATTTTTTGAAGATTTTACTTTTTAATCTTAACGCAGTAAAATCATGACTAAAGTATTTTTATCACAGAAGCAAAATGGAGTTTAAACAGAATTAAATTTTAAAAAGATCTTTCATGCGGCCAATTTTAGAACTAGTTTGACGTTTGATGTTCATCAAACAAAAGCGCGCGAAAACAAAATGTACAGAAATGAACAGTAAACTAAACCATGTCGTATATGAAGGTCAGCTATTATTTTGTGATTGCCAAATATTGACACCCGAATGCCTGTTGGATAACTTTAGAAAGTAAACATATATATTACTCAAATTATCAATATCTGTTTTTTTATTGATAGAATTCTCATTGTTCTTAATAAATATCATTTCAAGAAATGATCGCTTGAATAAATTTCTTTCTACATCCAGTATTGTTACATTAGAATAGTCAATTTGATGTTCAGTTTGATTATGATGTATTGCCAAAGCTGTTGACATAGGTTTCAATTTATTATCGCTCTTGTGTGATGTTATTCTAGATTTGAGGTTACGTGAAGTTTGGCCCAGGGAGTACCGGGAGAGATCACTCAATGTTAGAAATTATGCGCATGAACATAGTTGCGGCCGCTGCCACCGAGGTCTCTGATAGCTATGTAACCATGGTTTCAGATCTAAATTAATTTTTTTCTAGTTAGATGCTATAAATAGAAAATTCAAAGAAATTTTTCATAAATACATGTATTATAAATGTTTGTACATGTGAATCAATGTTATCAACAGAATATGTGTGCAAATATCAGGTTTTTAGATAAAATATAAAGTTACTTTATGCATAAAGTATGATCCAACTGTAATAAATAAATCCGCAGTTGTTAAAGTCATTCAAAATTTGTATTAAAAACGCTATAAATCAATGAATTTGAATAATCCATTTTTGTAAAATGTCTTCTCCAATTATGAATCATACCTTAAAATAAAATTACTTTTCACAATATTGTAGTACATTCAATATCTTACAAACTCTAAATTGAATAAAGTAATTTCATATGCAGGGTGTATACTAGAAAATTTGATGGAAATTCCCTGACATTCCCAGGTTTTCCAGGTCATTTTCAATAAAATTCCAGACGGTAAAATTCAAAAGGTTTGATAGATATCAAAATATATGCAATGAACTTAATATCCTCACGAACAAATTTATATTAATCAACAAAAGTAAATGCGCTTTAATATTTTTTATGGATTTATAGATCTGTAAAACTCATGGATTTGCACAGAATTACAACATAAATCATTCACTGTATTAACTGTGTCACTGTGGTTCATACGACAGAAGGCACTAGTATTTTACTGAGTGAAAATTTCATGTATTTTTATTAATAATATATAAATATCCTATAATTTATTTTTTCCAGGCAAATAACAGAAATTCCCTGACGATTCCATGACATTTCCTAATTATCTGAATTCCCTGATATTTCCAGGTTTTCCAGGTTTTCCAGGTTTTCCAGGTTTGGTATACACCCTGCATATGCCTAAAGTTTGATCCAACTCTGTAGTTATCATGTAAATTGGTAATTTGAGCTAAAATGCCATAAGTCAATTACTTTAGAGTGTCTGTTCTCAAGAAATGTTCTAATTTTTCTGTAATTCTTTCAATTGTAGGTCATACTTCATGTTGAAATTACTTTCCACTTCATTGTGGAAAAAATTAGGAAGACATTGGATACAAATGCTCAAAAGAATTTAAAGTTATTCTGTTAAAGCATAAAATTCAGTAGCTATATTCTCAAAAGAGTTCATACCCACAATTTTGGATTAGTGAGTTTTCTTCAAATTCAGGTATCCTAAATTTAATCTTGAATCACTTATTGTGATAAATAGGCAGTAGATAGAAACTAGAATGAGTTATAACAAAATTGAAATGAAAAATTGGACGAAAATCACTAATTCAAGACTGTAGACTAGTTCAAATTGTTTTGAGAAGTGATTAATTTGGGAAATAAATAAAATTAGAAAGCTTGATAGATTCGAAGTATTTTATAAGATAATTATTGAATTTTTCGAATATAGTTTGAGCTAAAGTGACGTTATCCATTGTCTTTACTTTATTTGAACTTAAATGCATTTTACTGTCTCAGCTAAGTCACTTTTACAGTATTTACGATTTTTTCCTCACAAATACTCCATTCTTTCTTCGTTCTACCTCCTATATAACGACTAGAAAATCTTTTAGCACTTTTAAGAAGCATGAACATAATGTGAGTATGAACCCATTGAACTTTCTTCGACTGCCTGAATTCTAAAGTAACGTCAAGACTTTTTCTTGGTTTCATATGATATAGAGAAATTGGCGCATCTTCCATTACGAATATTCATTTTCAGTTCTAGCACCACGTTACTATTGCAGCTGGCAAATCCTCATCCATCCCAAATGCTTCTTATTCATTTATTAGGAAAAAAATTTTTTAGGTATTGAAGTCCATTTAATTTTATTTATGCTACTGTTCAATTTTTGGATGTTTCGGATGTGCACCCATCCATGTTCAGCGTTCTACAAAGATGTTAATGATCATGAAACAATATTAAATGGGATGATGATGAAAAATGATAAAACATGTGCAACAATATTTACCTATTGAAATATTACAATCCTATAGCTTCGTTTACAGCATAGTTGTGAAGATAAACTTCCAATACTTATTGATAACAATATAAAAATAGCAATATAAAAATAGCAAATAGCTCAAAGATCACAAAAAATGTGTGAATGTAACTTCGAGGCTACCACCAACCAAGGTGGCTGGTGATAGAATGACGAAAAATGGTGAACAAAAAACAAAAATCACTATAGATCACGCATACCAACTAAAAAATTTTGCGCGTATTTCAAATTTTGTCTAGCGTCAGTTTGGTAATTAATGCATTTACTGCGATTGAGGTTGATATGTAGGCTTTCATGTAATAATCTTGGAACTTTGTTGTTAATAACTGATAAAATTTGGGGTTCTTTGAAATTAAATTTGTGACCTGTTTCCTGATGGTGCCTAGTAAGCGCACTATGATCAGGGTTCAAAATTCTACAGTTGTAGTTGTGCTGATATAATCTTTTTTGAAGGATCTGTGAAGTTTCCCCAATGTAGCATTTATTACAAGCATTACAATCAACTTTGTATATCAAATTCTTCCGATCTAGAGTTTCAGTCTTATCCTTTAGTTTACTAAAAAGAGGTTTAGTGGATGTTAAATTATTAGATGCAATTAAAATATTACTGTTATGCAAAATTTTCTGAACACCGCACACAACTTCGTGATCGAATGGCATTGCTGTGTAAATTTTGGGTTCCACTGGTTGTATGTTTACATCAGTTGACCTGTGCTGCAACGTGTGAACTCTCCGTTTGATATTTACGTTTAAAAATTCTGCAGGGTACCCATTGTCACGTAGTGTGTCAAAGATGTATTTGTAATTCTGCTGATGAAATCTAGGGTCAGATAAATGGAAACACCTGTCAACTAAGGCTTGTATGACACTGATCTTATATATTTTGTTTGTGTATGAATAGAAATTTAAATATCTTCCAGATGCGGTAGATTTATGGAACCAATTTGTGATGATCTGTCCATTTTGTATTTGCAAGGTGACATCTAAATAATTAATTTTGTTTTCTACTGGATGTTCTATAGTGAAATTTAGTCTAGGGTGGAAATTGTTGAAAGTCTCAAAAATTGAATCAACTTTATCAACAGGAGAAATTACAATACAATCATCGACATACCGTTTATAGTATATAATGTTGAAATTAGCGTTAGGTACGACTTGAAATTCTAATTTTTGCAGCACTAGATCAGCTAATGAATTGCTAATACTCGATCCCATGGGGGAGCCATCAATTTGTTGATATAAAAAATTGTTAAAAGTGAAAATAGAACTCTCAAAACAAAGTTTAATACCATCTTGAAATTGTGTCAAAGTTAAATCAGTATATTCAGAGAAAAAGTCCCATTTCTCAGCAATACATTCGACCACCAAGTCCTGCGGGATGCTAGGAAACAAGGCACAAACATCTAAGAAAAATATAGTATAGTTATCTGGAATTTGGATATTTTTAATGTCACGTACTAGATCGAAGGAGTTTTTTATATTATATTCTGACGTAGAGGTAACTTTACTAATAATTTTGTTGGAAAATTTCGCCAATTTGTAGGTAGGAGTGTCTATCGTGGATGTGATTTGTCTCAAAGGTACATCCATCTTATGAATTTTCGGTGTCATGTACATTCTGGCCACAGAAGGATTCTGCACTATAAGTTGTGGGTTATCAATACTTTTGATGAAGTTTTTACATTTATTATCTAAACCACGTATAGGATTTTTTGTTAACTTTTTATATGTTGTACTATCATTTAATATAACTCCAGCTTTTACCATATAATCATTTTTATTCATAATAACAGTTTTAGCACCCTTGTCAGCTTTAGTTATAACTACTTGGTCTCTATGTTTTTTCACGAAAGATCTAGCTTTTTCAATCCATTGTAGAAGCTCTAACTCAGCAAAAGAAAGTTTTTTATTTTTGAATTTATTTACTTGTGATTCTAGAAATTTAGATATTTTTATTTTAGCTTCATCTTTATCAACAATATTACTGCGATCAACGGCCAAAGAAAGGTTCACGTAAGTGTCAAAAATTAAAGGTTTAAGAAATTTAATATCTTTGGTTTTAAAACTGAAATTTGGCCCTAATGCTAGAATAGTTAGTATTTCTTCATCAATGTTCAAATTGCTAAGATTAACAATCCACTTGGAATAATTTTTTCTCAAAAATTGGCAAATACTGTTTTCGAGTGCTTTGGTTTTTAAGTTATCAAGTTTTTTATCACTGTTCAATTTCATTTGGAGTTTCTTTGAATGGTAGTGTGTGTTAACGTTAATTAAAACATAATAGAATGCCTCAGTAGGCAAAATGTACATGATATCGTTTACAACCTTATATTTATCTTGTTTAAGTTTACGTAGCAAACAATGTGCTTGTTCAATTTCTAAGTTTAAATATCTAATACAGTAATTACTCTTAAAGTTATCTAGTTCATTCAACATTCTACGTGAAGCGTTCTGGTAATCTAATTTAAAAGAATTCAAAATAAAGCCTGGAATTAAGTTATTGTGTTTACAATTGTACAAAAAATATAACCTGTTTTCTGTGTTAGCTATTTTCTCCGCAGTTTTGTTGTAATTTTTTATGGCATAGCTGACGTCACTGCCAAATGAAGCGGTTATGTTCTGGAAAAAACCTTCGGAGGCCATTGTTGATACAGGTAAAACTTGTGCACACGGATTCTACCACCAGTCACCTTGGTGGGAATTAATGTTTAAATGCAGATTGAAGGACCCAAATATGGATTAGGAAAAAAATTTCTTAGGTATTGAAGTCCATTTAATTTTATTTATGCTACTGTTCAATTTTTGGACGTTTCGGATGTGCACCTATCCATCTTCAGCGTTCTACAAAGATGTTAATGATCATGAAACAATATTAAATGGGATGATGATGAAAAATGATAAAACATGTGCAACAATATTTACCTATTGAAATATTACAATCCTATAGCTTCGTTTACAGCATAGTTGTGAAGATAAACTTCCAATACTTATTGATAACAATATAAAAATAGCAATATAAAAATAGCAAATAGCTCAAAGATCACAAAAAATGTGTGAATGTAACTTCGAGGCTACCACCAACCAAGGTGGCTGGTGATAGAATGACGAAAAATGGTGAACAAAAAACAAAAATCACTATAGATCATGCATACCAACTGAAAAATTTTGCGCGTATTTCAAATTTTGTCTAGCGTCAGTTTGGTAATTAATGCATTTACTGCGATTGAGGTTGATATGTAGGCTTTCATGTAATAATCTTGGAACTTTGTTGTTAATAACTGATAAAATTTGTGGTTCTTTGAAATTAAAGTTGTGACCTGTTTCCTGATGGTGCCTAGTAAGCGCACTATGATCAGGGTTCAAAATTCTACAGTTGTAGTTGTGCTGATATAATCTTTTTTGAAGGATCTGTGAAGTTTCCCCAATGTAGCATTTATTACAAGCATTACAATCAACTTTGTATATCAAATTCTTCCGATCTAGAGTTTCAGTCTTATCCTTTAGTTTACTAAAAAGAGGTTTAGTGGATGTTAAATTATTAGATGCAATTAAAATATTACTGTTATGCAAAATTTTCTGAACACTGCACACAACTTCGTGATCGAATGGCATTGCTGTGTAAATTTTGGGTTCCACTGGTTGTATGTTTACATCAGTTGACCTTAAATGATCGCTTAAATAAATTTCTTTCTACATCCAGTATTGTTACATTAGAATAGTCAATTTGATGTTTAGTTTGATTATGATGTATTGCCAAAGCTGTTGACATAGGTTTCAATTTATTATCGCTCTTGTGTGATGTTATTCTAGATTTGAGGTTACGTGAAGTTTGGGCTATGTAAACAGCTGAGCATTCCTGACAAGGAATGTTGTAAATGACGTTTGACTTGTAGTGTATTGGTGTTTTATCTTTAAGCTTTGTGAAAATTTGTCTTATGGTCACACAATTTTTTGTAGCAATTTTGATGTTTCCATCTCTCAAGACTTTGAGTATTTTGGGTGTCAACGTTGGGATGAAAGGTATGGAAGTAATATAACTCCAAACAAGATATTTATTAAATCACACACACAAAAATACAATAGGTAATAATGGAAATGATAATACAATTCAACAGCAAGTCTGTCTCTTTAGCTTTTGTTTATCTGTCAAACTTGCGTCGCTCGCGCGACACCTACATCGGACTAGCCTTTTGGCGAGTACACAACATTCCTTCCCCTCACAAGTTGAGACGATTCACGGGCCTAGTAATAATAATAATAATAATAATAATAATAATAATAATAATAATAATAATCTTTATTACCCAACAGAAGTCCTATTACAGGGTAAATATAGTAGAAAATATTGAAAACAAGAAAAAAACATATTGCAAATGCAAATAAATATGTGGATTAAATGCAAAAAAGTTACATTAATAATAAAAATAAACATAAATACGTTTTATTGGGTTTAAGTTCTGTAATTTATTAGAAACACAACGTTTCAACAGCAAAGTGCTATGATTTGTACTTTTATTTTTATTTTTGTTGTCTTGACAATTTTGTTTATTTATATTTATATTTCTTTTCACTTGAAAAAGGCAGCACTTTGCTGTTGAAACGTTGTGTTTCTAATAAATTACAGAACTCAAACCCAATAAAACATATTTATTTAAAAATGAGTTCTGAAAAGTTTTTTCCTTCATTAAAAATAAACATGTTATATGATATATTTGAAAAGCAGTCAACAAAAAATATCGGTGATGTGAATTTCAGCAAACTGGCACATGATGTGGACTGGAGAACGTCTCAGGATCTCAGTATTGTGCGAATTCAAGTAAAAAGTACTCATGCGTCTCGATGTGAACTGCGGAACGTGGATGGGAATGCGAGATAGTAGAAACGGCGAATCTATTTTGTTGTTCATTAGCATCCACAGAAACCGGGCACAGGATAATTCCCTTCTGTAACTTAGATCTTGCATATTATGTCGTGCACAAAGCACATTTTGATCTAATCCTCGTTCTGGGTACACAAGATCGATTTTATAGGACAGGTACTTTAAAAATCTCCTATGAATACGGTCAAGAGCCGAAACCTGGAAGTTGTATGTAGGATACCAGACTAATACGGCGTATTCCAATTTACTAGTAACATATGCAAAATATAAGGTCTTTAGAACTGAGATGTCGTGGAATGGTTTTGTAATTCTTATTAAGAACCCAAGTGTTCGACTAGCAGTCTTACAAACATTCCTAACATGTTCAGTACATTTCATGTCAGAAGAAAAAGTGACACCTAAGTCATTTACTGAGGCTTTGCGATTGAGTGTTTCGGTACCAATGGAGTGAAAATAATTGATAATATTAATTCTTTTAGTAAATGTGACGACATGACATTTATTAATATTTAGTAGAAGTTTATTTTTGGTACACCAGTCAGCCACAGTACACAGGTCTGTTTGAAGATTTTCTGCATCTTTTAAAGTTGAAATAGAGTTGAAGATTTTGAGATCATCTGCGTATGCTAAGACAGGACATACAATGCTTTTGATAAGTTCATCAATGAATATAATAAATAACAAGGGACCAAGATTCGATCCTTGTGGAACTCCAGATGTCGCAATAAAATTAAAAGATGAGTAACCGTTGTAGCAAACATAGCAAATTCTGTTAGAAAGATAAGAACGTAAATATCAACCAGTCCAAGAGCAGCACCGAGAGTACTAATTTTGTCAAGTAGAAGTCCATGATCAATGGAATCAAAAGCACGAGTGAAGTCCGTGTAGATTGTATCAACTTGACCACGGTTATCAAGTGACTCTGAAATAAATTGAGTGAAACAAGCAAGATTTGTAATTGTTGAGCGATTCCTTACAAAACCATGTTGTTCTGGAGATATGCGAGAACGAATATTTGGATAGATCGCATTATAAATTAACATTTCCAAAACCTTACTAAAGTTATTAAGTATGGAAATGGGGCGATAATTGTGAATATTGGACTTATCACCTTTCTTAAATACCGGAGTTATACGAGTTCTTTTCCAACGATCAGGGAAGGTAGAACTTTCGATAGCCAAATTCATTATGAAGGACAAAGGACGAGCAAAAATGAATTTGCAATCTCTTAACAGAAAAGCAGGTACCTGATCCTCACCGGCTGTAATTTTATTTTGGAATGTAGACAGTAGTGAGAGAATGTCTTCTTCAACCACTTTACTGAGTAAAAAAGACGAATCGTTCCCTAAAGTATTGGAGATATTCTGTTTAGAACTTCTAGAAAATAAGTTCGAAGAGTGCGTTGCAAAAGCATCAACAATTTGACAAGGGGTTACATATTCTGAATTATCATCATCATGTAGCTTACCAGGAATTCGTGTAGTGCCCTTTTTCATATTTACATATTTCCATAATTCAGCAGGATTAATACTAATGTTAGTTTCGACTGATTGTAAGTAGGAATTATAAGCTTCTTTGGTTTCTAGTTTTACCAGCGCACGCAGCCTTTTGAATTCGATAAAATAACGATAGTCCTTAGTTAGTTTCCATTTCTTCCTGTAATAATTTTTTGTCCTTATATTAGACTTTATGTTAGATGTGAACCAGATTGGAAATTTCGCTTTCACATTAGAAAATTTGGGAACAGATCTGTCAAATGTTTCATATAGCCTATCATAAAGCATATTTACTGCTACGTTAACATTATTAGAATGGTATAAATCTGACAAATCCAAGTTGTTCAGATCAGAGTAAAGCTGCTCAAAATTAGCTTTACGAGAATTATAAAGTGAGCTATTGCCAGATGGAAAATTAGGCAGCTTAGAAAGTGAATACTAAATTAAAATCAATTTGAATTGCTGGGTGAAAACGATCTTCAGGTACAAGTGGTAAGTTCATTCTTTCAAGCACAGTCAAATTGGAAAAAACAAGGTCCAATACATTATGATTGTTGTTGCACACACTATTATACTGAGTTAGATCCAATAATTCACATAAATTATGAAGTGAAGCAGATTTTGTACAATTTACTGAGTCACTGCTGAAGAACGGAATATTAAAATCACCCAAAAATATTACGTTATCATTAATCAGAATTAACTGAATAGTATCCAAGAATACGGCCCGAACGGCGGGGTTCTTGTGTTTGTTTTTCGTAATCGTTTTCCGGCTGTTTCTCTGTTATTTCTGACAGATTGTCATCTTCCACTGCCGAGCCCAATGCTTCTGTATGGGCTTGTCGTGGAGACCGCGCCTGGTGTTCTTCTTCAAGTAGATCCTCAATTCTCGAATTTACCAGCTCGGTTACTGGTGTTGCGTTTCTGGCCCAAGTGTTTAATTGACTCGGTGGTTGAACCATCGACTCCGGTAACGATTCGACAGTGGCGGTAGCCACCGGTTTCCGGATGATCTGATCTAAGTGACGTTTCGTTTGGTCGCCATCAGCTGTTCTGATTGTAAAGTTTCGCGGGCCATTGATTTCTTCAATCTTTCCAGACTCCCATTTAGGGCCTCTGCCAAAGTTTCGATATATTATGTCATCGGACACTGAGAGTTTTCTGTTCTGCGGCACGGGCTTTTCTTCTCCTTTCCCTTCGCAGTTTTGGCTCGTTTCAGGGTGGAATTTGTCCAAAAGCATGCGCAGTCGTCTTCCCATCAGTAGCTCCGCCGGTGATTTTCCCGTTGTAGCACACGGTGTAGATCTTAGTGCCAATAAGATGTTTGCCAATTCTACTTGCCACTTTTGAGCAGGTATTTTCTTTAGCTGGTGTTTCAGTGTCTGAACCATTCTTTCCGCTAGTCCATTTGATGCGGGATGGTACGGTGCTGTTTGGATGAACTTTATTCCGAGCCTGTGAAGATAGTCTTTTACCTCAGCTGCCACAAAACTGGTACCGTTGTCGGATATGACTACGTCTGGGATACCATGAGTTGCAAACGCTTCTCTGAAACATTTTATCACGGTGTCGGCTGACATTGAACCTCCAGTCTCTTTGACCTCCGGCCACTTGGAATGAGCGTCAACTATGACTAAGTACGTATGTCCCGTGGTGGGCCCCGCAAAATCGACGTGAATGCGTGACCAGGGTTTCCCAGGCGGTGCCCAGCTTACCGGATCTGCTTTTCGTGGTCCTTTTCTCGTCTGCACACACGCTGCGCAGTTACCGATCATTTCTTCGATGTCTTTATCCAACGCCGGCCACCAGACATAGCTGCGAGCGATAGCCTTCGTTCTATTTATACCTTGGTGTACTTTATGAAGAAGCCCTAGTACCGTAGCTCGCAAAACTTTCGGAATAATCACGCGATTACCCCATAGCACACAGCCTTTCAGCACCGATAGAGTTCCGTTACGATGCTTCCACGGTATGTAATCTGGATCATTTGGAAGTTCTTCAATAGTTCCGTGGAGGATTGCTCTTCGAACTTTCGCCAGTACCTGATCTTTTAACGTCGCTTGTTCGATGTTTTCAGCTGTCAAAGGTGACCCTGTCGGTGCTTCTTCGAGCAAAAGCACGTCTGCCGGTTCCTGAAAAATTTCTTCCTCGTCTGGCAATGGAAATCTGCTGCACGCATCTGCGTTCGCATGTTTTTTCCCAGGCCTGTAGTTCAAAACGAAGTTGTAGCTGCCCAAAATCAAATTCCATCTGAGCATCCGAGGCGATAATGTTTCTGGCATAGCTTTTCCTTGTTGTAGTAATCCCAACAGCGGCTTGTGGTCTGTCAGGATGGTTACAGGACGTCCCCAAATAAATCTGTGGAATTTTTTAAGTCCAAACATTATAGCCAGAGCCTCCTTGTCGATTTGGGCGTAGTTTTTTTCGCTCGTCTGCAAAGTCCTTGAGCCAAACGCAATCGGTGCTTCTGATCCATCTGGTAGCTTGTGAGATAGCACTGCTCCCACGCCATAAGGTGATGCGTCGCACGCCAACAACAGAGGCAATGTTTGATCGTAATGTGTCAGCACTCTGTCCGTCGTTAGCAACTCCTTACACTGCCAGAAAGCTTGTTCTTGTTTTGATCCCCACTCCCAAACTGCCTTTTTCGACAGTAGTTCGTAGAGATGTCCTGCGACCGAGGCTTTATTTGGCATAAATCGTTCATAAAAATTCATCAGGCCCAAAAACGACTCTAGTTCTGTCTTATTTTTCGGCGGTGCCGCTTCTTTTATTGCTCGAACCTTCTCGTCCGTAGGGTGTACTCCCTCGGCGTCAATCCTAAACCCTAGGAATTCGACAGAGTGTCTTGCAAATGCGCATTTATTTCTATTAATGCGTAGACCCACCTCTTCGAAGCGCTTCAACACTTATTGTACTCTTTGCCAGTGTTCTTCCATCGACCTTCCCGTGATTAGGATGTCGTCTAAGTAAACGATGATTCCTTCCATCCTCCGAGGATGGTTTCCATAAGTCTTTGGAAACAAGCAGGGGCTGACGAAATTCCGAACGGAAGTCTTTTGACTTGAAACAAGCCTTTGGTGGTGTTCAGTGTTAGGATCTTTGACGACTCCTCGTCCACCCGTACCTGAGTATACGCCCGGTCTAAATCAAGTTTGGTGAAGATTTTTCCTCCAGCCAATACCGCCAGACCCTCCGTTATCGTCGGCAGAGGATAGACATCGGTTTTGATAACGGTATTTACCGTGCTCTTGTAGTCGCCACAGATACGGATGTCTCCGTTCCGCTTCAGCACCGGAACTATGGGTGTTGCCCAGTCAGATTGATTTACCTGTTCCAATACGCCTTCCTTTACCATTCGTGTTAATTCTGCCTCAAGTTTCGCTTGCAAAGTCAGTGGAACCACACGGTGTCTTCTGAAAATTGGTCTTGATCCCTCGTCTAACACGATCTTGATGGGTGTTCCTCTGTAATTTCCCAGTTCCTGACGGAAAACTTCTTTATATCGCTCCAACGCCGATGGTATAGCCTCTTCTTGGACGAAATGCGTTCCGCTTACCGAGATTCCCAGCGTTCCAAACCAATCTCGCCCGAGGAGACTTGGTCCGTTGTTCGCCATGACAATCAGCCGCAGCTGTGATCTGCTACCTCGGAACTGTACTTCGACATCGCATTCCCCCAAAATTTCGAGTTGTTGTTTCGACCACGTTCGGAGGATTATTTTAGAACTGTCCAGCTTCTTACCTGTAGGCCAAATCCTGTTGAACGTTTCTCGACCTATGATAGTGTGTCCGGCTCCTGAATCAATTTCCATTTCTACCGGAAATCCCTCAATCAAGATCGAAACTGTTCGTTTATTGACAGTTTCACGTCCAGATATATTGAATAGATAGCTGACCGAACCGTGTTCCTCATCCTCTTCTGTATGATGGCATTTTGATGTTTCTTTCTTCTTGGATGTTTCGCTCTGATTTGACGAGTCTTTTCTTCCATCTCTTTTTTTCTTGAAACAAGCTCCTTCGACGTGGCCAATTTTTTTGCAGTATTTGCACTCTGCTTGAATGTGTGTGCAAGTTTCAGGAAGGTGACTCCCGTTGCATCTGAAACAAGCTCGTCTTTTACTTTCATGTTGCTTATTTATTGTGCTTTCCACTTGTTGTTCAGTGTTATAATTTGCTTTCAATTCCGAAATGTTCTTATTTGCTGACTCGTCTGCCAACGCTGCATCTTTGACTTTCTTGAACGTAAGGTCAGCGTCTGCCAACAGTCTTCGTTGAAGCCGCTCATCTCCCATTCCGCAGATCAATCTATCCAATAACATTTCTTCTAAATCCGTGAACTCACAGTGTTCGCTCAACCTTCTGAGCTCCGCTAAGTAATCCGCCAACGTCTCGTTGGGCAGCTGATCACGGCGATTAAATTTGAATCTTTGAACAAACTTGCTGGGTCGTGGATTAAAATGTTCGGACAGCAGTTTGACGGCCTCGTCGAACGTCAATTCGCTCGGTTTTCTAGGGGTAGCCAGTGACCGCAGTGTGGCGTATGTTACCTTGCCGCATGCCGAATAAAAAACTGCTTTTTTCTTGCTCTCTGTAGTAATTTCGTTTGCCTCAAAATAGAAACCTAATTGTTCACGATATACTTCCCACGAATCTGCCGAACCTGGTACAAACTCGGAAACCGAACCTACGGTTCCTACGACTGTCTTCGTCGTCATTTTTGAGGTTATGTTATTTCTGGGCGGTATTTCCTTTTCTATGGCTTTCTTTTCCGTTTTCATCAACGTTTATCCTCGTCGCCAATATAATATAACTTCAAACAAGATATTTATTAAATCACACACACAAAAATACAATAGGTAATAATGGGAATGATGATACAATTCAACAGCAAGTCTGTCTCTTTAGCTTTTGTTTATCTGTCAAACTTGCGTCGCGCGACACCTACATCGGACTAGCCTTTTGGCGAGTACACAACAGGAAGCAAATTTCATACTTGGAGGATCTGACAGTAGATCTTGTCTTTGTGGATTCAATGGAGTAGTATCCACCCTTGGCACATTAAATAGCAAGCTGTTGATAAGTTTCACTGGATATGAATTCTTTATTAAAATATCTTTCAATCTAAGTAAGTTTTTTTGTTGGTAATTTGGGTGTGAAATACTGAGTACTCTGTTTTTTAGACCCAGCACTACATTTATTTTCATTTGTTTTGGTTGTTGGGACAAGTAATGCATATACCGTTGAGAAGCAATGGACTTTTGGTACCAATCCAGTGTGATGTTTCCTGAATCATCCCTTATCATTAAGGTGTCCAAGAAAGGGAGGCTCTTTTGGTCCTCTAACTCGATGGTAAACTGGAGGTACGTATTGAAAGCATTACAAGTTGTTGAAATATTATTTGTTTCACTTGCAGGTACAGCTGTTACTATGTCGTCAACGAATTTCTTTATAAATGGTGGTTTGAAATTCAGTTTTGGTATGCACTCATCAAGGAGTATGTCCATAACATACTGAGCTATTATCGGACTGATAATTGCCCCCATTGGACAACCAATCAGCTGTTTATAGTAATTATCTTCATAAATGCAGTAACTTGTGTCAAAAACAAATCTCAGTAATTGCAAAAAATTATTTAGAGCTAATGGAGTGAATTCTTGTATCAGGTTCCATTTTTTAGTGATGCTATCAACAGCTATGTCTATGGTTATGTTACTAAATAGTGACACAACATTCAGGCTTATCAAAATATAATTATTTGGTATTTTAAAATTGTTAATAAACGATGCAAACGCAAACGAATCTTTGGTATAGTAAATGTTATTTTTATCGTAAGCAATAGTTAACACATCAGTAAGATACTTTGCTATTTTACTATTTGGAGCATCAATGGATGCTATAATGGTTCGTAGAGCAAGGTTTTGTTTATGGATCTTTGTTGACCATAATATTTAGGTGGAATAGTATCATATATCATTAAAGATTTGGCTAACTCTGCTGGTAACGAATGAGAATTTTTTAAATTTGAGATAAGTTTGTTCGCTTTTTGTTGGTAAGTGGATGTTGGGTCACTCCTTAGTAGTCTGTAATTATTTTGATCTGTCAACATCTCCAAGGATAACTCATGATATTGTTGCTTATCCATTAAACACGTGACACCACCATAAGGGTTGATTGTGTGACTATAAGATTCGGATTACTTTTGAGAAATCTTTTAGTGGTGAAAAAAAGATGATGTATGTAGTCAAATTCATCGTTTTTGTTTAAAAAATTGGTAATAATATTTGTAACTTGAGCTCTACACATGTTTTTTCTATTTTCATCAAAATTGTTTATAATGTATTCAATGTCACTCAGTAACATTGACTGCAAACGCCCACGAAACTTCTGTTACCTTAACTAATTGCAGTCGCGATGATTCCTTATCTTACTGTACAGGAATGGGTTTTTTCCAATTACTAAGATGCCAATACGGCTTACAATCAGTTCGAACCTTCAAAACATGGGCCACAACCAACATCAAAATGACATCAGCGACAAATTGAAGAATTTTCCTACTAAAATGTAGACAGCATGGGGTTTTTCCAAAACACATCACGAATGACATCCACAACAATCCAGCAAGATGACGCAAGCAATATCTCCAAACTGGACAACATTTACTACAGGTTAAGGAAACAGACGCTCAATATTGAAATTGACAGTACGGTAAAACATGTCAGTTATATTAAATCTAAATTAAAAACTTTGGAATCTGAGATGCTAAACTTGGTGCCAAAATGTATTGTTGATAACTTTATCCGAAAACAAAAACTTGCTAGTGGAAAACTTTTCAACAAAATCAAAATTCAAAATCAAAATAAATTGCAAACTCTGATCAATGATGAACGCAGTAAATTTCGCACGCAAACATCCTGGTTCAAAAATATTTCTTCTGTCACTATACCTACAGATGTTCAAACATTACTTAGTCTTGGTCCTAAATTTTGTATTAAACCGTTAAGTGACCAGATTTGCGTACGAAAGTTACTGAGTGACATTGAATACATTATGAACAATTTTGATGAAAATAAAAAAAACATGTGTAGAGCTCAAGTTACAAATATTATTACCAATTTTTTAAACAAAAACGATGAATTTGACTACATACATCATCTTTTTTTCATCACTAAAAGATTTCTCAAAAGTAATCCGAATCTTATAGTCACACAATCAGATAAGGGTGGTGTCACGTGTTTAATGGATAAGCAACAATATCATGAGTTATCCTTGGAGATGTTGACAGATCAAAATAATTACAGACTACTAAGGAGTGACCCAACATCCACTTACCAACAAAAAGCGAACAAACTTATCTCAAATTCAAAAAATTCTCATTCGTTACCAGCAGAGTTAGCCAAATCTTTAATGATATATGATACTATTCCACCTAAATATTATGGTCAACCAAAGATCCATGAACGAAATCTTGCTCTTCGACCCATTATAGCATCCATTGATGCTCCAAATAGTAAAATAGCAAAGTATCTTACTGATGTGTTAACTATTGCTTACGATAAAAATAACATTTACTATACCAAAGATTCGTTTGCGTTTGCATCGTTTATTAACAATTTTAAAATACCAAATAATTATATTTTGATAAGCCTGGATGTTATGTCACTATTTAGTAGCATAACCATAGACATAGCTGTTGATAGCATCACTAAAAAATGGAACCTGATACAAAAATTCACTCCATTAGCTCTAAATAATTTTTTGCAATTACTGAGATTTGTTTTTGACACAAGTTACTGCATTTATGAAAATAATTACTATAAACAGCTGATTGGTTGTCCAATGGGGGCAATTATCAGTCCATTAATAGCTCAGTATGTTATGGACCTACTCCTTGATGAGTGCATACCAAAACTGAATTTCAAACCACCATTTATAAAGAAATTCGTTGACGACATAGTAACAGCTGTACCTGCAAGTGAAACAAATAATATTTTAACAACTTGTAATGCTTTCAATACGTACCTCCAGTTTACCATCGAGTTAGAGGACCAAAAGAGCCTCCCTTTCTTGGACACCTTAATGATAAGGGATGATTCAGGAAACATCACACTGGATTGGTACCAAAAGTCCATTGCTTCTCAACGGTATATGCATTACTTGTCCCAACAACCAAAACAAATGAAAATAAATGTAGTGCTGGGTCTAAAAAACAGAGTACTCAGTATTTCACACCCAAATTACCAACAAAAAAACTTACTTAGATTGAAAGATATTTTAATAAAGAATTCATATCCAGTGAAACTTATCAACAGCTTGCTATTTAATGTGCCAAGGGTGGATACTACTCCATTGAATCCACAAAGACAAGATCTACTATCAGATCCTCCAAGTATAAAATTTGCTTCCATATCTTTTATCCCAACGTTGGCACTCAAAATACTCAAAGTCTTGAAAGATGAAAACATCAAAATTGCTACAAAAAACTGTGTGACCATAAGACAAATTTTCACAAAGCTTAAAGATAAAACACCAATTCACTACCAGTCAAACGTCATTATTCATTCCTTGTCAGGAATGCTCAGCTGTTTACATAGGCCAAACTTCACGTAACCTCAAATCTAGAATAACATCACACAAGAGCGATAATAAATTGAAACCTATGTCAACAGCTTTGGCAATACATCATAATCAAACTAAACATCAAATTGACTATTCTTATGTAACAATACTGGATGTAGAAAGAAATTTATTTAAGCGATCATTTCTTGAAATGATATTTGTTAAGAACAATGAGAATTCTATCAATAAAAAAACAGATATTGATAATTTGAGTAATATATATGTTTACTTTCTAAAGTTATCCAACAGGCATTCGGGTGTCAATATTTGGCAATCACAAAATAATAGCTGACCTTCATATACGATATGGTTTAGTTTACTGTTCATTTCTGTACATTTTGTTTTCGCGCGCTTTTGTTTGATGAACATCAAACGTCAAACTAGTTCTAAAATTGGCCGCATGAAAGATCTTTTTAAAACTTAATTCTGTTTAAACTTGTTCCAAAAATTACTCCATTTTGCTTCTGTGATAAAAATACTCTAGTCATGATTTTACTGCGTTAAGATTAAAAAGTAAAATCTTCAAAAAATTTATAATGTACATTCTAATTAAAAAAGTGTAACTTTGTACTATTAATCTACAATACTAACTAGAAGAAAATTTTCTCCAAAAATTCACAGTGTACAAAGCCTGATATGGTTTTTCGAATATTTACTCCAATGTTAATCTATAAATACAGTGTGTTTAGAACACTAAATGTAAACTACCTGAAAAGAAAATTCATTCGACTGTCAAACTGATGGAATTTTATTTATTTAACTCGTACAAAAATGTAAGTCGTTATTGTATTATTCACAATGAGCTTTCATGCTTATTATTTTTTATGTAAATCAATCTGATGAATAAAATACTTTTTAGTGTCCTGAGGAGGCCTAAAAATTAGGCGAAAGCTTGACGAATATTTTAAAAGAGTGATCTTTTATTTGGCCAATTTCCATTGACTGCAAACGCCCACGAAACTTCTGTTACCTTAACTAATTGCAGTCGCGATTAATCCTTATCTTACTATAATATATATATATATATATATATATAAGTAAATTGAATTTTGAAAAATTCTTGTACAGCGCCGGGATTCGAACCCGAGATCTCAAGCTTTCCGGGCTTGCGTGATAACTGCTACACCTTGCTGAGACAACTGAGTAAGTCTCCCAGCATTGTACAAGATTCTTTGCAATTTTGTCAAGTTTGCTGTACGCTCCAAAGACGACACATTTTTGTATCTTTGACAATGGAGGACAACGGCTGACATCGTGAGTAATTAACTGTAATGTAAATATTCTGAATGTAAATTTAGTTGGCGAATCCGTAATGAGCCAGACGGTTGAATGAAAGTGAATTGAATTTTGAAAAAGTCTTGTACAGCGCCGGGATTTGAACCCGAGCTCTCAAGCTTTCCGGGTTTGCGTGATAACTGCTACACCACGCTGAGACAACTGAGTAAGTCTCCCAGCACTGTACAAGATTCTTGGCAATTTTGTCTAGTTTGCTGTACGCTCCAAAGACGACACATTTTTGTATCTTTGACGATGGAGGACAACGGCTGACATCGTGAGTAATTAACTGTCATGTAAATATTCCAAATGTAAATTTAGTTGGCGAATCTGTAATAAGCCAGACGGTTGAATGAAAGTAAATTAAATTTTGAAAAAGTCATTCCAAAGACGACACATTTTTGTATCTTAGACGATGGAGGACAACGGCTGACATCGTGAGTAATTAACTGTCATGTAAATATTCTAAATGTGAATTTAGTTGGCGAATCCGTAATAAGCCAGACGGTTGAATGAAAGTAAATTAAATTTTGAAAAAGTCTTGTACAGCGCCGGGAATCGAACACGCGATCTCAAGCTTTCCGGGTTTGCGTGATAACCGCTACACCACGCTGAGACAACTGAGTAAGTCTCCCAGCACTGTACAAGATTCTTTGCAATTTTGTCAAGTTTGCTGTACGCTCCAAAGATGACACATTTTTGTATCTTTGACAATGGAGGACAACGGATGACATCGTGAGTAATTAACTGTCATGTAAATATTCTGAATGTAAATTTAGTTGGCGAATCCGTGATAAGCCAGATGGTTGAATGATAATAAATTAAATTTTGAAAAAGTCTTGTACAGCGCGGGGTTTGAACCAGAGATCTCAAGCATTCCGGGCTTGCGTGATAACTGCTACACCACGCTGAGACAACTAAGTAAGTCTTCCAGCACTGTACAAGATTCTTTGTTATTTTGTCAAGTTGGCTGTACGCTCCAAAGACGACACATTTTTGTATCTTTGACAATGGAGGACAACGGCTGAACCGTCTGGCTTATTACGGATTCGCCTACTAAATTTACATTCAGAATATTTACATGACAGTTAATTACTCACGATGTCAGCCGTTGTCCTCCATAAATACTGATTTCCAGGATTCTACAGCTAACAATTCTGAATTTATGCACAAAATTCCAGGATCGTCAAGTATAGTGCACTTTCTACTCAGTCAATCTCAATGAGAATAGAATATGAGCATCTATACAGTACTTTCATTTTGAATACTGTATTCTAATATTCTACGTTGAATCGTTTTGGACTTATGCGGAAAATTAAGAAATATTTCGAGAAAACTGCACTTCCGACTTAGCTGATCACAATCATGATGCAAGGTGTACAGCTAGATGCTATAAAAGTGCTAAATACGAAGTCTCAATATTCTGCGACTGATTATTTTAAATTCATGAGAAAAATTTAAAGAGTCTGTAATATGAAATGCACTTCCAGCTTAGTCGATTGGGACGAAAATAGGAGATGATCATTTGGATGCTACAGCAACTTCAAATACTGAATTCCAGTATCCTACGGCAAATTATTCTAGATGTATGCGGAAAATTCAAAAACAAGTATCAGTTAAAGTGCACTTCCAGTTCTTATAGACGATTGCAACCATAATGCGAGGTGCACATCAAGATTCTAGATCCTATACCAGTCTTTTATACAAAATTTTAGGATTAAACGTTTAACGAATTCTGAGATTTGCGAGTTACGCACATACACACATACATACGTACATACGTACCGATATCAAGCCAAAAATAGTCAAAATGGATTCAGGGATGCTCAAAACGGATATATCCATCAAAATCTCGATATATGAGTTTTATTGGTTTCAAAATATTTCCTTGTACTTTTAGACCGTCAAATAGTCGTAGTTTTCAGTGCCTCATTCTGTTATTCATGTCTTCAAGAGGTTTGATAAGTATGTATATTTGGAGTTCAATAATGCTGAAATTAAAGCTGGACCGTGTGACCAGCATAATGAAAATTAATTTCAAATTTGTATGAAAAAGGATGTTCTGATCCAATTTTGTCGCTTTTGTCATGCTTGCGAAATGAAATTGAGGAATAGTATATTGTACAACAAGTATAGAAAATTACCTATTTCACACGAGGTGTGTAATTTTCAGCACGAGACGGAGTCGAGTACGTGATTCTATACGTGTTGTACACTATACTTTTTCTACGATCACAATTTTTAATGAAATATGTAGGTAAATCATTCGTATAACTGAGATTTTTAATCTATTTTCACAAATATAAAATAATTTAGGCATTTAAATTGTTTGCTCTGCTTATTTATTGTGATACTAATTTTAGTTATGATTTGGAACATTATTGATATATTTTCTATCAGTTGATTGACATTTCATTGTTGTGTAATCTAATTGTTGCAAACTACGGAAAGATTGTATCTGATTGGCTCACTCTCACCAGGCGACCTTTTGATTGGTTCATTAGTTAGAGTTTTCTGTGATCTGGGGTAGCCTGTTTTCTAAATTTTCATCATCAACCATTTTCCAACTGTAGTAATGATATTCGTGGATATCTAATTTTGGTTATGAAACAATAATTACATACATAATTTCTCGATTTCAACAGAATGTGATGGAACGTTTTGTCTGCTTCAATTTGACAGTTGTGATTCGTAGTGTTGCCAACCTTCGGAATATATATTACAAGAATAAGAAAATAATTCCAACAGAGCTTAGTGCAATTTTGTTATTTAAATGTGGCTTATAAAAGAGCAAACAGAGATTTATATCAAGTCCGTGATATTTATCAATAATCTTGCTAAATATATCATATATATCACCTAAAGAATATTCAAAGTGAATTATTAATATGTAAGTTGGTCAAACTGGTGTGAGAAATGATTTCTCACGACTTTTCGCACAGTTGTGTGAAATTGTAAGTTTTCTAGTTGTGTTTTGTATGAGAAATATGTTGTTTTCTATAGTGATCGTAGAAAAAAAATATTTTGACAGGTAAAATATCAAACCAAATCAAGAAATTGACAACAGATTATCATTGCCTACCTTATCATTTCAATCAAACTGATTGTTTTATACGGCAAACTCTGAAGGTTTGTTATACTCATGAACTGCATTTTCGGCTTGACCGATTGATACAAAAAAAGTAGATAACTATTTTGATGCTACAACAAGTTCAAAAACTGAATTTCAATATGCTATGGCTGATGATTCTAGATTCATGCAAAAAATTTGAAAAAAGTTTCAAGTCAAGTGCACTTCTGGCTCAGCCGATTTATACAAAAATAGCAAATAACTATTCTGATATAAGATCAAGTCCAAATACTGGATTTCAACATCCTACGGTTGATCATTCTGGATTTATTGGAAAAATTCGAAAAAAGTTTCTAGTAAAGTGCACTTCCGCTACAAACGATTGCAACCATAATGTGAAATGCACAACTAGACCCTATACCAGTTTTACATACAAAATTTCAACATTATACCAGTTTTGAGATTTGCGAGTTACGCACGAACATATTATGTACCGACATCCAGCCAATAGTCAAAATGAATTCAAGGATACTCAAAACGGATATTTCCGTCAGAATCTCGATAGGAGAGTTCTGTCGGTTTCACAATACTTCCTTTACTAGTACAAGTAAGTAAAAAACCTACCCGATTGACCGAGGCTGAATAAAGAGAAAGGCAAGAAATAGATAGACAAACCTGGCGGAAAATGACTCAAGCTATTAACAAAGAAAGAAGGAAGTAGAATGGTGTGATGAGTGAAAGTAGAAGAGAATGGAGCAGGACGAATAGAGCGAGAACGAAATGAATTCAAATATACTCTAGGCCAACCATACTCAACCTGCGGCTAATAATAAACCAATACTAGATAACGTGTCTTTATTCACACCTAGATAAACTTATGTTGCGGCCCGCGGCACCATAGCCAAAAAGTCATTGAGGCTTCTATTGAAAAAAGGTTGAGTATGGCTGCTCTAGGCACTGTTGATCGTTACTGCGCAGGCACCTGCGACGGTCGCAGCAACAAACGCGCAATGAATTTGCAATCCAAACAAAAACATGTTTATCAATCAAAACTAGCCCCAAAATCTAAGGAAAACTATTTAAAATTAAACGTGGGTAAAAAAAATTAGAGATCAAACCAAGTTATACAAATTCTATATTTTCAGGATTTAAGAGACTACTAAATAACACAAAAGTAATATATTGGACTGGAGAAATGAGAATTGAATTGAAATCGAATATTGAACGTGACAAATCCCTCTCCTATTCCAGTGAGATCAAATCTCCACTAATTTAATCTCAATTACTCACTCAAACATTCGCTATATATGAAAATGAAGATGAAAAAGAAATGAAAATAAAAGGAACTCACATTTTTAGGTCAACGTCACCGAGACGTCATCAAATTAAATAGCAGTCCGTGTTTCAAATCCCTAACATGCCAGGTACCTGCATTTTTGCCTTTCAGATCCTCAAGCTCAAAAATAGTTGCAGAAATAACTCTATTTATTTTGAAGGGCCCAAGGAACTTGGCTGCAAGGCTCTCTGACGCGATGGCAAGCTTAAAATCACGTCACTAGACCTTCTCACCTGCGTGATAGGCCACTAGTCAGCGGCGCAAATTATAGCGCTCTCTGGCCTGGCTCTGGGCATGATTTAAGCGTTTATGAACCTTAAAGTAGACCTTCGTGAATTTCGCCGGCTTCTCTTGTGGCACGTCATCGCGATCAAAGTGGACGTCACCCTTGGCATCCACACCATATATATAGTCCAATTCCCTTTTACCGTTAAGTGTAGGGATTTTAGATTATTCTTTATTCGTGCACAAACTTTGCTCACTGTTTCCTGTTTTTTGCAGTCTGCTTGGTTTCGCGTAGTGTGATTCCTTTCTTCTCCAGGAGTTTCTCAATGATGTTATCCCAGTTCTCCCTCGGTCTTCCCCGGTTTCTCTTCGGTATATTCCTTGATGTCCAAGTCCTCTTTACAGGTTTATTTTCTTCCATCCTGACCAGGTGTCCCCATCATCTCAGTTGTCTTTGCTCAATAAATTCTACTATAGGTTTCATTGGAAGTTCTAATCTTATATCTTGATTTCTCATTCTGTCCATTCTCGCTACTCCTCTGACCCTTCTCAAATATTCCATTTCGAATGGTTGGATTTAGCCTTTGGTTCTTCTCGGTATAACCCATGACTCATAACCATATGTTAGAACTGATCTAAATATTGTATTGTAAATTGTTAATTTTGTCTTCCTGCTAACTTCTTACTTACTTATGAAGCTGTTATTTATGCTGTGGAATAATTTCACTGTTCTATCTACTCTTTTGTGATTTTCTTAGACCTGTTTTCCAGTTTTTGTTATTGTTACTCCTGAATATTCGAGTCTCTCCACTTGTTCTATGTTTTCATTATTTAGCTTAATAGATTTTTCTTCATCACCTATCATCACTACTTTTGTTTTCTTCACATTTATTGACATTCCGTGCCTATTCAGTTCATTATTCCATATATTCAAATTTCTTTGCAGTTGTGTTTTGTTTCTTGCGAATATTACAACATC
Source organism: Dromius quadrimaculatus (assembly GCA_963989225.1). Lineage (NCBI taxonomy): Eukaryota > Metazoa > Arthropoda > Insecta > Coleoptera > Carabidae > Dromius > Dromius quadrimaculatus. The sequence goes on along the minus strand of OZ022331.1, from coordinate 27,413,315 downwards.
GTCCGCAAACGCGCATTCTCCAATTTCGATACGTTGCATATTTCTGTGGCCTACTAATATAGTCCAGGCTATATAGACCAACATGGGAAAAATAGAAGAACTAACCTGTGTAATACCAATTTTTTCAGGAATGTCATGGGGAAGGTCCCTTGATCAAACTGTTATAGCAAGAAGTAAAATCACCATGCCGCCGGGGGGAAGGGGAGTCTTTGAAGGTCTGTTTTTCAACTATTTTGCTCATAACCTGAAAACGGTACGTCCTAACAGGAAATTTTCAGAATGAAAATTGAAGCTCAATGAATTTCCCATAGTTTTGCTTAACAACATTTTTTAGGAAAAATGCATAGTTTCGGAGATATCCGCTCTCAAATATAGGCAATCTGTGAAAAAACGCAATTTGTCCCAAGTTTTTCGTCAAACTTTTCCTTCTAGCCCTTCTTCTATTAGTTTCACAGGAAAAGCGCCTAGAAGAAAGTTATCGAGTATCAATTTCTTTCAAGAATGAATATACTATGCATGTTTATGTAGCATAGGTCTGGGGTTGGAGGGTTTTCAAGATTTTGGCAACAAATCGTGATTTAACCAGGAAAACTCTGAGTCCTATTTCTCCTTCATTGATGGCTATAAATGTCAATAAATAAGTACAATATATATAAATATGAGTAATTCATGTAATTTATCACACATAGTAAATGTCGTGGTGACAGGGTTCGCATGTGCTTGTAGTGGATCCTATGTTATGTAGAAGAGTTTGTCCCAAAAATAGTTTTTCGTAGTTATACATATATATATATATATATATATATATATATATATATATATATATATATATATATATATATATATATATATATATATATATATATATATATATATATATACTGAATGTAAATCTAGTTGGCGAATCCGTAATAAGCCAGACGGTTGAATGAAAGTAAATTAACTTTTGAAAAAGTCTTGTACAGCGCCGGGATTCGAACCCGAGATCTCATGAACTCCGGTCATGTGTGATAACCGCTACACCACGCTTGACAAAAATGCAAATAATCTTGTACAGTGTTGGGAGACTTACTCAGTTGTCTCATATATATATATATATATATATATATATATATATATATATATATATATATATATATATATATATATATATATATATATATATATATATATATATATATATATATATATATATATATATATATATATATACCTACTTAATCCTATGCCCTTCTACCTTGCGGTGTTGGGCGTATTGCGCTTGGATTTGTTTTTATTATTTATCTGACGGTGCTCTCTTCCAAATTTCTTTCCAACCGCTTCTATTTAACATCTGTTTTTTAGCGTCTGTCCAGGTTAGACCTCTCCTTTCCGCTGCTTCCCTTGTTTCTTCTTCCCACTTCTTAGTTGGCCTGCCCTTCCTTCTTTTGTGACACAATTTTGCTTCGTACACTTGCTTCGCTATTCGATTTTCTTCCATTCTTCTGATATGTCCTGCCCATCTTAATTGTCCTTCTTGAATAATGTGTTGTACTGGTCTGACTTTTAAGTTTTCTCTGTGTACTGTGTTCTTTATATTGTCCAATTTTGTTTTTCCTTCAATTTTCCGTATGAATCTCATTTCTATATTTCTCACTTTGCTTTGATGTTTTTCTAGCGTAGTCCAGGATTCGCTGCTGTATGTCAATACTGGTATTGCCACTTTTTTGTACACTTCTGTCTTGACATTTTTTGGAATCTCTTTTTTATTCAGGAATTTTGTTTTTAGTGCGTTAAATAGTCTTCCCGTGTTACCGACTCTTCTATTTATTTCTTCGTCGATACTACCTATTTCATTTATGACCACCCCTAGATATATATATGTTTTTACTTGTTCTATTCTTTCTTTTTCTATTTCTATATTGTGTAACTTTCCATTTCCGTTAATTATCATAGTTTTCGTTTTCTGATTGTTTATTTTCATATTCCACTTCTTTAATTCTTCGTTGAGGTAGTTTAAATTGTCTTGCAGGTGTTTTTCGTTTTCCGCTACCAAAATCATATCATCCGCATAGCACAGGTTTGTGATGTTGACAGGTTTCAAATTCCAATATCCTATTTTATATGGCTTTAGCTTTTCGTTGATATTCTCGAAGATTTTATCTAAGTAAATGATGAACAGTAGTGGGCTCAAAATGCATCCCTGTCTTAATCCAGTTTTAGTGGAAAATACCCCAGATGTGTTGTTTCTTATTCTTACATAATTTTTATTCGATTTATAAAGGCTTTTCACTGCTTCTACTGTTCCTTTGTCTATACCCCTTTCCTCCAAACTGTCCCACATTTTTATTCTGTCTACCCGGTCGAAGGCTTTCTCCAAGTCTATAAAACATGCATGTATTTCTCTGCCTGTTAATCTTGCTTTCTCTGTCAGTTGACGTATGGTGAAAATGTGGTCTTGTACACTTCTATTTTGTCGAAATCCGCATTGTGTTTCGCTGATGTTGTCTTCTACGATGCTTCTTATTCTTGTTTCAAGAATTCTAGCATATAGCTTACCTGGTACGCTTAGTAACGTTATACCTCTGAAGTTTTTACACTCTTTGTTATCTCCTTTTTTATATATTGGGGATATTATACCTGTTTGCCAGTCATCTGGAGCCTCTTTATTTTTAAATGCCTTATTAAATAATTTCAATAGATAATCATGACCTGAGTCTCCCATATGTTTGAGCATTCCTGGCGTTATATCGTCTGGTCCAGGTGCTTTTCCTACTTTCATCTTTTGTATTGTTTATTGTATTCCTCAGGAGTAATAATATCATTTTGGGCTATATATCTTGCGTTACTGTCTTCACTGTGTTCCGTGATGTCCTCTTCTGCTTTTTGGTCTTCTTCCAGGAGTTCTTTAAAGTATTCTCTCCACCTTGCCATAATTTCGTCATCCTTGCTTAGTGTGTTTCCCTCTTTGTCCCTTACACTGTTCAATATGGTGACTTTATCTTTCTTCATGTTACTTATTGCTCCGTAAAATAACTTTTGGTTCTCTCTGAAGCTGTCTTTTAGTTTATTCCCGAAATTTTTCCATTCCTCCTCTTTTGCTTTCCTGACTTCATTCCTAGCTTCTACTCTTTTTTCTCTGTATTTTATATAGGTTTCATTGTCTCTTGCCTGTAGATATCTTTTCCATGCTATTTTCTTTTCTTGTATTTTGATTTTCAGTTCTGGTGTCCACCATGGGCTTTTCTTTGTTTGTTTGTTTGAGAGTTTCGTTGTTCCGCATGCTTCTCTAGCTGCTTCTAGGATAGCAGTCTTGAATATTATCCACATTTGTGTTTCATCTTCCTCCTGATTATCGCCTAGTTTTTTCGCCAGTTTAGTTTGGAACTCTACTCTACATTTATCTTCTGATAGTCTGTGCGATTTCATTTTATCTTTTGTTATTGTTCTTCTTTTTGTATACGGCTTCTTTATTTCTTCTCTTAGATTCATTATTACTAGGTAGTGGTCACTGTATATTTCTGCACCTCTAAATACCCTCACGTCTTGGATTTTCTTCTGATTTTTCTTGTCCAGTAAAAAATAATCGATTATTGACTTTTTGTTCTTTGTAGGTTGCTCTCTTGTGTACTTGTGTATTTCTCTATGTTTGAAGAAGGTGTTTGCTATTACTAAGTCATTTTCTAAGCAAAATTCGATAATCTTCTGTCCATTCGAATTTTTGACATCTTCGCCCTCTCTACCCAATTGCCTTTCTATACCCTTATTATCTCTGCCTACCCTTCCGTTCAAGTCTCCCATGATAATAACATCTTTGTTTGTACTGTCAATTATGTTTTGCAGCTCTATAAAAAAGTTTTCTTTATTTTCTACTTTATCGTCCTCATTTGGTCCGTATGCTATTATAATACAGTATTCTCGATTATTTCCAGTTTTCCAGTCGATTTTCATTAACCTTTCGTTGATATATTTTTCCTTATCCATTTCAGTTATTCTCTGGCTTTTCACTATTAAACCTACTCCTGCTGCAGCTCTTTCTTGTTTGTCAACCCCTGACCAATACATCCAGTAATTCTCAGTAAGCTGTTTCAACCCTTTGCCTTTCATTTTTGTCTCTGTTATCCCAATGATGTCCACTTTGTATTTTTCCATTTCTTCAATTATTTCAAATTCTTTTCCATTTATACTTCTTATATTCCAGGTTCCTATCCTCACACTCAAATTATTCTCGTTAGCCTTGTCCTTGTCCATTGCGTTCGCCCGTCTTATGTCAGTAAGGTTATTATTACTTAGTTTTTTGGTAGGGGTGCCGCTGCTTCAACTACACCCTCTTCCTCATCGTCCCACCTGTGCACCTTATTATCTATAATCAGTTTTCTGTACCCTATCTTCACTTTTCTACCCCTCTCTTTTTCTGTCTTTGCTATTTGGGTTATTTTATATTGTATGTCCTTTTCGTTTTCGGTCAAATCGTTTTCTATGTATACTTCAATACCTTTTTCCTTGAGACCTTTTTTCTTCTGCATTATTTCTTTTTTATCGCACCAGTTTTCCAGTTCTACTAATGTGATTTTTCTATTCGTATTTTTACCTAGGTTGCTAACTTTCTTCACGACAGGGTTTATGTTGAAATTATTGTTGAGAAACTTCTGTACCGATTTATTATTTTCAATACCCTCACTTAGTTTTCCTTTTATAACAATGTTATTTTTGCGTTTTATTTTTTCGTTTTTCTCAATCACATATTCTAATTTTTGGAGTTTGTTAGTGATTTGTTCTTTTCCTTTTTGCCAGTTCTCCTCTTTCTTTCTCAGTTCTTCCCTTAGTTCCCTTATCTCGTTCGTATTTTCTCTCATTTCCTTTAACATTTCCCTCATAGTTTTCTGCAGTTCTTGTATTACCTCCATGTTTATCTCTTCCTGGTTTTTCTGAGGTGGGCTCCTAATAACTTTTTTACACTTTTTAAATGCAGCGAACTCTTCTTCTGTGGGGCTATTTATGTTTGTATTCCTATCTCGTTTTACGCTCATGGGTTTCTAGTTTTGTTTTCCCTATGCTTGGCAACACTGATTTTTGTGCTGTATCGCATCGGCGTTTGCCGCTTTAGGCTTGCGTGCTACCTCACAGCGCTAACCTTGATCTTAACTTCTACTTGTCACCGAACTTTAAAACTTCTAATAAACCTATTTTTCTCACAGCAGGGCCGTTCACTACACTTTCACAATTAGTACACGCGGTTATTCCTTCGAATCTATAACGTATGTACCGATCAGAGCGATATAACTCGTAAAACGCGAGAAAAATATCGGCATTGACAGAATACACAACTTCACTTGCGCACCATTCACTACTACTGTGATTCAAATAATGACACTAATTTCGTTCCAAATTCGGATACCAAACGTTATAATTGGAGGAAAGCTAATTTTCCCTATAATATAAATTCACTAATTTCTGATTTTAATTGGGATCAGATTAGTTGTATATCTGATGTTAACAATGCTTGTGACCTATTTTATACTACATTGTACACTTTTTCTGATTTATCAGTACCTATCAAAACTATGAAAAATCTCAATTATCCTTGGTGGTCACGAGAGAAATCATAATAAACATGAAGAAAAAAAAATTACTTCTATAAGCAGCTTGAAAAAAAGATAGTAGCAAATCTTATTATTTAAAAAAATTTGAGTCTATGAGAAAACAAATCAAAATCGATATTAGAAAGTCATACAGCCAATTTATAGAGCAATCTTAAGACTCTCTGATAAAAGATCCCTCCAAATTTTGGTCATTCATAAACAGTAAGAAATCAAAATCAGCAATTCCATGCTGTATGAATTATGGTGATAACACTTTAAACAATAATTATGACATAGTGAATGCTTTTGCATCGTTTTTCAGTGAAGTATACAACACGTCAACACATCCTCGAATACATTGCCTAATATTTATGTCCCATTTGTGAACACATTCTGTCTCAACAATACCACAGTTGGTGATGTAATTGTAGCATCACGTTCACTCAGAGGAAGTTATTCTCTTGGTCCAGATTTAGTTCTTAATTTTATTGCTAAGGACTGTGTCTTTCCTATAGCTTCTGCTTTAGTTCATATAAATAATTTGAGGTAAGAAACTCCAGTTTATCCAAATATGTGGAAAATTGGCAGAATAGTCCCAATATTTAAAGCTGGTAATACTAATGATGTGAATAACTACCGACCAATAACAATTTCATCTGTATTCAGTAAAGTTTACAAAACAATACTCTACAAATTCATTTATTCAAAATTTTCTACCTTTTATCTATTTCCACATCAGCATGGATTTGTCAAAAAAAGATCTACTTCTACTAATTTGTGTAACTTAACTCAGTTTGTCTCACAAGAACTTGATAATCGTGGCCAAATTGATGTTCTATATACTGACTTGATTGATTTGATCGAATCGATCATAGTATTATAGTGCACAAACTAAATGCTTACGGGCTTTCTGATAATTTGATATCCCTTATTACTATTTATTTATCAGATAGATCACTATACATTCACTATCCAGGTTATGATTCTATTATATTTACTCAAAAATCCGGTGTACCTCAAGGTTCAAATTTAGGTCCATTACTTTCTCTCATTTTCATAAATGATGTGGCTTGTGTGTTACAGAATCAAGTGTTACTTTTTGCGGATGATTTAAAAATCTTTTGCACTATCAATTCTATTAGCAACTGTATTTCTTTACAGATTGACTTGAATGAATTGCATGACTGGTGCCTTGACAATAAACTATCATTAAATATACAGAAATGTAATTTCATGACATTCACGAGAAAAAATTATCCCGTTGATTTTATCTATAAAATTGGTAGACCTGACTTAGTACGCGTCGACAGTATTGTTGATCTTGGGCTAACATTTGATCCAAAATTTCGTTTTCATCTACAAATTAATAAAATAACATCGTCAGCCAATAGAACACTGGGTTTCATTATCACGAATACCCGTAGTTTTACTAATATTCAAGCGTTACTCGCTTTATATTATTCTTTAATCAGATTCAAACTTGAATATTGGTGCTATTATTTGGAGTCCTATATATTCATGTCACGATCATCAAATAGAATCTGTGCAAAGAAAATTCTTGAAATTTCTTCATTATAAATTGAACAAATCTTATCCAGAAAAGAATCATCCTTATTTATTTATTTATTTATCTATTTATTCAAATAAACTGTCGTACAGGCCTACCCAGAATATGGACAGGAGAACAAATATACATGATGAATACAAACATAAAGATATTGAATAAAAATATTAATGAGGTAATTCAACATTTACGACTGGAAACACAATGCCAATGAGGCTTGCAATTTCCTGAAATTATTATTGAAGACATCGCATTGATCCTGATATATTACTCAGCACCTTCAATGTAATTTTATTAGAACATAGAAGAACTATTCTGATTCTTTGCTACTTATATAAAATCATCAATAATAATATAGATGATACTGAATTTTCAAGTTTTATTTGTTTTAATTCAGGACCATTACGTTCATGAGATGAAGACAGTTTTTATCTGTCGATACCGAGAACAGATATCTTACTCTCAGCTCCTCTACAAAAAATGTGTCATTCTTATAATTCTCATCAAAATATTTCTGACATATTTTATGATTCATTATTTATTTTCAAGAAAAAATTGGGTGACTTTCTGAAATCCAATTGATTAGTTTATTCAATTACCATGTGTCTTTCCTAGTTGATAAATTTGTATTTTTCAATTGTATATTGTATTACTTAATTTCCTGTCATTGGGCATTCTGCCTGTTGGAATCTATTCAATAAATAAGTAAATAAATAAATCAATGAATGAATAAATTCATTTTATGGTAAAAATATGATCTTGTACACTTCTTCCTCCCCTGAATCCGCTTTGAGCTTTTTCTAGGGATGGTTCAATTATTACTACCAGTCTTTTTTCCAGAACTCTTTCATATAATTTTAGTGCTATACTTAATAGTGAAATTCGTCTATAACTGTTACATTCACGGATATCTCCTTTTTCATATATCAGTAAGATAACTGCTATTTCCCAGTCTTTTGGTATTATATCTTTTTTCCATACTTGATTAAATATTTTTAATAGCACCATATCACCTTCATCACCCATGTACTTTAGCATTTCTGTAGTTATTCTGTCAGGACCAGGCGATTTTCCACATTTTTGCATTTGAATGGCTTCTTTTACTTCTTCAATACTTATTCCTTCCATAGATGTTGTGGTCAATTCACTTCTTGTTTGCAATTCTATGTTTCTCCCTTCGACTGTTGTATCTAATAATTCTGCGAAGTACTCTTTCCATCGTTCCATTACTTGGTCTTCTTCTGTTATCAGGGAACCCGTCTGTTCTTTTACTGGAAAATTGTCTGTTGTTTTTCCCTTTCTTAAAGTTTTCATTGCTGTGTAGAATATTTTTTGTTTTGCTTTGCTATTCTCTCCCATTTGATTTCCGAAAGTGATCCAACTTCTCTCCTTCTCTATTCTTATTAGATTTCTAACTTTTTTGCGCTGCTCTTTGTGAATGTTGTAGTTTTCTTGAGTTCTGTTGCTAAGGTACCTCATCCAGGTTCTCTTTTTGCATTTCATCTCTTCTTTAATTTCTTTTTTCCACCATGATGTTTGTTTCTTATTACTCTGAAAGTTCTGGAAACTTCTCTTGCCGCGTTTGTTAGAATTGTTTTGAGCGTTAACCAATTTTTTTCAATATCAGTTTCACCATCCATTGTGAGTTCGTTTATTTGTTTTGGTAACTCTTTTTCGTACATTGTTGCTGTTTCCTGCGATTCTAGTTTGTATGTTCTTATTGTTACATACGACGTCTCTTTCTTCCATAAATTTTCCTTTACATCTCCTTGCTCGTTGTATTCTTTCTTCATTCTTGGTACTACCAAAAAATGATCACTATATATTTCTGGCCCTCTTCTAGCTCTGACATCTTCTATCAATTTTCTGTCTCCTCTTTCCGCTAGTGTGTAGTCTATCAGCGATCCGCCCTCTGATCCGTACCACGTGTATGTGTGAATTAATTTGTTTTGAAAAAATGAATTTGCTACTATTAAATGATTTAATGAACAGTAGTCAATTAACCTAGTGCCATTATTATTAATTCTGTCTTTACCATATTTGCCTATGATTCCTGTTGTATCCTCATCGTGCCGTCTCCCAACTCTGGAACTGAAATCGCCTAGTATGTAAGGTTCTTCTTTACTATTTTCAGTTTCAATATCTAGCTGTTTCCAGAAGTCGTCCTTGATCGCAGCTGGCTCGTTTTCATCTGGCCCGTATACTACTATTACTGTCATGTAATTTCCATTTTTGTGTTTTAGCTCTTTGATTAAACGTTCGGAGCATGCCTACAATTTTGGTTTTCTTTTACTATATTTTTGTTTATTAGGCAAGCCCCTCCTGCTGCTGCTCTTTTATCAATTGATACTCCACTATACATTAGTACATTCCCATCTCCCATTATTATCTCTCCTGTTCCTTCTTTATCGGTTTCGGTTGTTGCTAAAATATCAATATTTGTTTCACCGAATTTGTTTTGTAGTTCTAACTCTTTTTCATTGATACTTCTTATATTCCATATTGCTAGTTTCCAAGTTTGATTGTTATTATCTATGTATGTTTCCTCAGTCGATTTATCATATTCACGCCTTGTCGTCTTATACATTTCAATTTCTCTTGCACTACTGTTCATGGACCTCTCTAGTTTTTTGAACCAATGTTTCTGGTTTCTTTGGCTTTATCCAATTATCCCTCCTTATGGTTCCACACCCATTTGGCGTCATCTATTATTAACTGTTGGTATTCGACTTTTTCTCTCCTATTTCTCCCCTCTTGCCTTGTCTGCTATTTCTACCAACTGACGTTGTATTCTCCTCTCTCTTTCAGTTAAATCTGAGTTTATATATACCCTGCTGTAATTTCCATTTCGTAGTCTTGATTTATTTTTCAATATTTCAATTTTTCCCTCAAAGTTCTCTACCTTCGCTACATGAGTACTATCTCTGATTTATATTGATTTTCTCACTCTTGCCCTGACTTGCATTTGCTGAAGTATAAAACTCTCTATTTTTTTTTTGAAATTTGTCCTGAGTCCGTATTCGTTATACTCAGACCCCTTATAATTAGATTATTCTTCCTGCTTCTCCTGTCAATTTTTTTAGCTTCTTCCTCCAGCTGTTCCATTTCCACTACTTTTGTACCTACTTGGTGGAGCTCTTTCTCTATTTCCTCGCATTTTATTTTGTAGGTATTCAATTATTCTCTTAGAGTTTATTTTCTTTCATAATTTCTTGAATCTCCTGCAACATCTGTTCCATCATTTCTTTCATGTCTTCCATTTCTCTTCTATTCCTTTCAAGCGGAGATGTTGCACCGATCTTATTTCTTCTGGAGAATTCTCGTCTGATCTTTTGCGCTTATTATACTCTTCGCTATCCGTTTCACTCGTACATATTACTGGTGGCGTGTATACGGGCGCCAAGTGACAAGCACGAATCGACTCCTCGGATACTACATGTCACCTAACCTCGTATTTTAAGCCTTATCTTATTTATTTATTTTTTGCTTACCTAAGTTTTTTAAAGTAATTTTGTATACGTTCTTTGTTACAGCCACTCTTTCACCACACTATATTATCACTCTTGACATTATATGCTCGCGTTTGCCTCGTATATGGGGTTGAAAACACGCATCCACACCATTCACAGCATAATCTATTCTCGTCCAAATTTGATGAAGTACGGCGTGAATCCTGTGACCTCATGAACCAAAGTGCGCACCACACAGCTGACTTATGGTAAGTTCGCATTCCAGAGCTCCTGATTGTCTCACATATGTTGACAGCATTGTTCTCACCACTTGATTTACCATTTCTTCTTTCTGAGGATGACAAAGGGCGTTGAACAGGATGTTCACACATACCTCTGAGCTCGCCGATTCGGAAGTGTATGCCCTTATCGCAGATGAGGAATTGTGGGACGCCGTACATCAAAAATAGTTTATTCCAGACGTGGCGCACTACAGCCTGAGCGATGGCAGTACGGATGGGAAACGTGTCAACAAATTTGCTCAAATAATCATACACCACCAAAATATACTGGTTCTGCTTGGTAGTGGGTAAAAGCGGTCCTATAATATAAACACTAGGTCGCTCTCCCATCAGACCAGAGGGACGCTTTTGCTCTACCTCCGACTCCAAATACATCACAGCCCTCCTGACATACGTAGCGACTTCATTTTTTATTTTCGGCCGGTAATGTTGTTGTTTAAGCCTGTTATACGTCTTGTTCACTCCAAGGTGACCAGAAGTTAAAGCATCATGAACAAGATGTGAGATTGCTGCTCGCTGATCTCGAGGAACCACACGCTTCCACTACTCCACTGCGTCATCCAACTCTGCAGAGTCCCTCACGTATTTGGAGAGGTCTTCGTTGTTGATACGCCAAGAAGAATACGTTCTCAAAAGCTGAAGCACAACTATTCTTCATCCGTTGATAACAGGGGTCGGTACTATCAGGTTAGAGTGGTACCAAGTGAGACAGACAGTCTGACACTACGTGCTCCTTACCCTTTCGGTGCACGATTTCGAGTTCGTACTATTGAAGCTTGACTGCCCAGCGACTCAAGCGATCTGAACGATTCTTCAAATTGTTCAAACACAATAGGGAGTGTGACGTTTGTGACAACACTGCTACAAGTCCAAATCAACTGGCATCATTCTGAACAATAAAGGGTTTGGAAAAATCTGGGCAAGTGAGGATAGAAGCGGTTACTAGGCACTTCTGAATGGTAAAGTGTGATTTCCAGTTCAATTTTATCAGTTATTATCAGTCTATTGGCAGTGTTTGTTCGCTTGGGGTCTGTAAGACCTCACCATACCAATAAAGTGATTCTTTTGTAATCAAAGTTATCTCGTTCTGGACTTTGTAACGACGAGTTCATCATGGAAGCGAATGTGAATGAATGTACTGCGGCTTTGAGAATGATTATGAAGGCTCTGGCAAGGCAACTTGTTATTTCCCATACAAAAATAAGAATTGAAAATAAATATCTTCCTAGGATTCTTTCTCTAAGCAGAATATTTTTTTCCATTCTGAAAAAAGATTTTACTGAAGCACAAGAGAGTGAAGCAAATCGATTATCAGAAAAACGAACCAGGTATGCTGAGTATACTGTGTGTAAGTAAGACCAGAAAACTGAGGTAGCATCGTGCTGTTTGCCATCTTCAAGAATGTGGCAGCTGCGCTTGAATTGTCTGCGAAGATTGTCCTGAAGAACTCTCACTTACGATTACAGGGATGTCGCTGTACTCAATATTCTATTCGAATTCGAATGTATGTTTCATGTTAAAAATGTTCAGAAACGTATCATGTTTTGATTGTAATAATTATCTGAACTCAAAGAATGTTAGGCCTTTCAGCTCTTTCTCTATCGGTATTTGTATGTTTTCAATAAAATTCTTCTGTATGTCAAAAAGGTTTCATTTCAAATACACCATACTTCACTATACCAGAATATTATCATAGTACCCACAAGAAATCGATGAGTTTTTAGCATGTCATATATTTCAAGGCATTAAGCCTGAGGTCTGACTGACTGCACGTTACCAACGACATTACAATAATTGTACCATACCAGTTACGGGTCAAGAACGAGATCAGCTTCAGCTGATCCATCAAAAAACAGATAACGTAACAGTTCCCAGACTTGCGCACTTCTTACAATCAGCAACCATAAAAATAGGCGCGTCAGTCACATCAACTTTTGAATTCATATTACTCAGAGTTCTCCAGTCGCCCATACCTATATTTCAACGTGTTTCTCCTGCATCAGGCAAGCCTTAAAATTTCATGTCAAATATAGAAACTTGTGGGTATGGGCGCTGATCATCAACACCTAGATGAGAAATAACGAAATTGATGATGGCAAGGTTACGTTCGTCCTCGAGGTGTTTGGTCGTACAAGTCGGTGCAGGAGACGTTCCACGGCCTGTTAACGTCTCCGCCCGCCGTTTCCCGAGGACTGTGGACAACTTTTCCTTAGAACTCAAGCTCGGCCACAATCGAAACAATACATGGTCTTCGGTTCAGTACAGATCCGTGCCGTGTGACCAAGATTCCTGCAGTCCCAACAGGTGACCTGTTTCTTCGATGTCGTTGGAGGTGGCTCCTCGACCAGGAAATATGCTTATATTGCTATGGTATTTTTTGAACTTGTTATGGATATATTTATGTTATTTTTTTACTTTTAACAAGATAATTATTTTTGCATGAACTAGTTTTTATTAGTAAAAAAAGTGTTCGAATTCTCAATATATTTTATTGTTTATTCTACAATTTTCACTGCTCTGGATAGTAATAAGAGAGTTTTTGCAAGCCTCCGCTATTGATACGATAACGCTAACGTAGAAAACAAATTAAAAAAAAAAAATGCTTGCTCAATAGTTTCAGCTTGAATCACAGTGTACTCAAAACAAACTTCAAGGGCTAGCAAACATCAACAACATAACATTAAATTTATTTGTCAATTCCAGTTACAGTGCCCAAAGAAAATCGTTTTTGACAAAAGCGTCGACATTTTATTAGCGATGGCTTGCAAAAACTCCCTATTATTTCAAGTTTATATAACAAAAAATATTTGTTATAATTTGGTGACCCTAAACATGATGGCACTGCGTGAGATGGATTTTGAAACAGTTAGCGATTTGGAGAATCCTACAGTGGCTTCTGCTACAGTACAATACAAGCTTCCAGAATTTTGGCCAGATGATCCGAAATTGTGGTTCTCCCAAGTAGAAACAGCATTTGATAGCTAACGGATAACTTTTGAAGTCAGTAAATACAACAAATTCATCACCTCATTACGTTCAGATCGAGCATTGCGCCTTCCTCGTGAAGCACTTGTTCAACAATGGAATCACCCAGGGCCTAGACAATTGGATCTAAGTTGTATTTGTCAGACTTATTTCATTTCTTATAAATGTGGACTGGTTGGTAGCATTGTTGGGTTTGAATTAGCACCTTCTTCGCGAAGCGCTTGTTCAACAGGCTGTTCTATTCATTTGCTAAATTATATTTGGAAAGTTCTAAATTCTTTCGAAAACGCCATCTCTCTTAAAACTAATTTCTATTTATTAAATAATTGTTTATGATAAATTAATCTGTTGTGATTATTGTTTGATTCATGATTTATTACCCTGCGTTTGTTTTAATTAGATTGATAAGTCAATCTGTTGTAAATATTGTTTCGTTTGTTAAATTTATATTGCTTTGATCAAATTAAATTCGTAACACTCACTCTGTGGTTTCATTTTGGGGAAAATATTTTTACCTTTCAGAGCCGGACTTCCTTTGATGGAAGTTCCAGTGTTTTGCTTCTTTTAAAATAAAAAGATCCTGGCGCCCGAGCATATAAAACCTCATGTGAGTAATTGAGGTGATAAAGTCTGAGTAATGTATAAATTGTAATTACAACTGTCATGGTGGTTGTTGTGTTTTTATGACTCAAGTTAAAATCTTGAATTGTTTGCTCTTTTGTTTATAATACATTACAAATTGGCTTATTTTTGATTGACGTTACAAACTGGCTTTAGATTCATACAAATTGCCCTCTTATTACGTCGCAAATTGGCACCCTAGAGCAGGGACTATTGAAAAGTGAATAATATTCAAATTGAGACACAGAAATGGGTAGGAAAACAAAGCAAGGTACTGCGGTACAAAATAATGATCATTTTAGTTTTATTGATGAACTAACAAAGAAACAACTAGAATTTGAATTGAAGAAATTTGGTTTAAGAACGGATGGCAGAGTTACGGAATTTAAAAATAGATTGAGAGAGTATTTTGAGAATGGGCCTAAAATTGATATCTCAGAGGAAGAGAGTGTCGTGGAAGAATTAAGTGAAGATTTCGGGAAAAATCTATATGTGCGCAAGGAGGAGAATCTGAATCCTCCATTAGGCGAAATTATACATCGATTAAACCATGTTTTCAACGGGAAAACTGACGCGATGGCATTTCTTGAGCGATTGGATGAATTACAACAATCATATGGCTTCATCAATTCTCAACTTTTAACTGCTTTACCGGAATTGTTACGGGACAATGCTCTTTTGTGGTATCGCAATAACAAACAGGAATTTAAAACGTGGGAAGGTTTCCTACGGAAATTCGGGGCTTTCTTTTTGCCTAAAGATTATCTTTTTGATTTGGAAGAGAAGATTAATAATCGGAAACAGAAGATAGATGAAAATGCCAAAGAATTTATCATTGAGTTGCAGACCATGATGCGAAGGCATGGAGGATCTACCTCTGAAAAGATTCTTTTCCGCATGTACACAAATTTGCGAACAGAGTATAAGCAATACATCCGCAGGAGTTCGTTAAAGAGTATAGACGATTTGATACAAGAAACAGATGAGTTTGAGAAGTTAAAGGTGAAAGAAAAGAAAGCGATCTCGCCAACAAATTCCACTCAAGAGTCGCGGGGAAATTGGTCAGAGCAAAAAGGAAGACTTCAAGGCCAGAAATTTGATCCTTCTCGGACGCAACAGAGGATTGCAGGAGGTAACAAACCCAAATCAAATCCGATTTGTTTTAAGTGTGGAGAAGATGGACATTATGCAAATAACTGTCCCAAATTGTCAGAAAACTAGAAGATGGAGTAATTGAGCCCTCAAACAGTCCATGGAGTTCACCAGTCGTGGTAATACCCAAAGGAAATGGCGAATATAGATTTTGCATCGACTTCCGAGAGATGAATAAAGTAACCATCAAGGATGCGTATCCATTACCTCAAATACATTTCATTCTGGATAGTCTGAAGAACTCAAAATATTTCTCGGCAATTGATCTCAAACAGGCATAATGGCAGATTCCTTTAACTGAAGACAGCAAACCGTTGACTGCTTTTACAGTTCCGAATCGTGGATTATTTCAATTCCGGGTGATGCCTTTTGGTCTACAGTCTGCACCAGCGACTTTCCAGCGTTTACTCGATCAAATAATAGGTCCAGATATGGCCACTAAAGCTTTCTGCTACCTGGATGACATCATCGTTTTGGGGAACACTTTGGAAGAGCACCTCCAGAATTTACAAGAAGTTCTCATGAGGCTGAAGAAAGCCAATTTAAAGATAAACCCAAAAAAATGTAGATTTGCGGAAAAATCGATCAGATATTTGGGACACGTCGTCACTAACGAAGGCATCCAAACAGATCCCGATAAAATCCGGGCAATTCAAGAGATCAAACCGCCTAAGAATAGGAGGGAAGTGAGAAGATTCTCAGGTACCGCTTCTTGGTACCGCAGATTTATTGAAAATTTCTCAAAAATTGCACATTCATTAAATTTATTATTGAAGAAACACCAACGGTGGGCGTGTAAGAAAGCGCAAGAAGAAGCTTTCAACAAATTGAAACAGGCGCTTATATCAGCTCCTGTTTTAGCTTGTCCGGATTTCAATAAATCTTTCAGTCTTCAGACAGACGCATCGGAAACCGGCCTAGGGGTCGCTTTAACTCAAAATGATGATGGCGGAGAGCATGTCATCGCATATGCCAGCCGATCATTGCATCCAGCAGAGAAAAATTATTCTGTGTCGGAAAAAGAATGTTTAGCTATTGTTTGGGGAATCAGGAAGATGAAACCCTACTTACAGGGTTATAAATTTCAAATTATAACCGACCATCAATCATTGAAATGGTTAAACTCTTTAGAAGAACCGACAGATCGTCTGGCGAGATATGCCTTTGAACTTCAACAATTTGATCACGAAATCCAATACAGAAAAGGGTTATTAAATAAAGTTGCAGATACTTTGTTCCGACAACCCACCTCCGACGCCAAAGAAGAAGATTTGTGTGTTACCGAAGAAGCTCCTAAGTCCTGGTACCAACATAAATTGCAGGACGTGCAAGGTAACCCGAAACTCTTCCCCGATTTCATGATAAAAGACGGGAAACCTTATCGGCATCACTGGGATCCGGCCGATCTAAATGAAGCCGACCTCAGTAGCCCATGGAAGCTTTGTATCGCTGCCAAAGACCGGAGAACCATATTGGAGGAATACCACAATCGACTAGACGCCGGACATCTGGGAATTGCCAAGACCGCGGCTAGGATAGCCCGATTTTATTATTGGCCGGGGATGTTTAGAGAAATTGCCAAGTACGTACGTGGATGTGAAGGGTGTCAAATTTACAAGCCTTCTCAGCAACAAGCAACAGCAGGGCCTAGACAATTGGATCTAAATTGTATTTGTCAGACTTATTTCATTTCTTATAAATGTGGACTGGTTGGTAGCATTGTTGGGTTTGAATTAGCACCTTCTCCGCGAAGCGCTTGTTAAACAATGAAATCACCCAGGGCCTAGAATAGGCTGTTCTATTCATTGTCTGAATTATATTCAAAAAGTTTTAAATTCTTTCAAAAACGCCATTTCTCTTAAAACTAATTTCTCTTTAAATATGTTTTATTGGGTTAAAGTTCTGTAATTTATTAGAAACACAACGTTTCAACAGCAAAGTGCTGCCTTTTTCAAGTGAAAAGAAATATTTCTTTTCACTTGAAAAAGGCAGCACTTTGCTGTTGAAACGTTGTGTTTCTAATAAATTACAGAACTTAAACCCAATAAAACATATTTATTTAAAAATGAGTCCTGAAAAGTTTTCTCCTTCATCAATTTCTCTTTGTTAAATAATTGTTTATGATAAATTAATCCGTTGTGATTATTGTTTGATTCATGATTTATCACCTTGCATGTGTTTTATTTAGATTGATGAGTCAATCTGTTGTTAATATTGTTTTGTTTGTTAAATTTATATTGCTTTGATCAAATTAAATTCCTAACACTCATTCTGTGGTTTCATTTTGGGGAAAATATTTTTACCTTTCTGAGCCGGACTTCCCTTGATAAAAGTTCCAGTGTTTTGCTTCTTTCAAAATAACAAGATCCTGGCGCTCGAGCATATAAAACCTCATGTGAGTAATTGAGGTGGTAAATTTTGAGTAATGTATAAATTGTAATTACAACTGTCATGGTGGTTGTTGTGTTTTTATGAGTCAAGTTGAAATCTTGAATTGTTTGCTCTTTGGTTTATAATACATTACAAATTTGCTTATTTCCAATTGACCTTACAAACTGGCTTTAGATTCATACAAATTGCCCTCTTATTACGTCGCAATCCATTCGTGAACTTCTTGACAAGAAACCAAGCCAAATCGAGTTTTGGATCCTCAGATATTGGAAGAGCTCTTTTCACAAAAACTACCGTCAAATGTACAGATCGCCTTAATTTCCTCCACTAACAGTCTTGAAGATGAAGCAGTTCAAGCAGACAAGATTATGGATGTTTTAAGGTCATCGCTACAAACAAGTTTGAGTAGCCGGTTTTCTGTCAACACAAAATTAGATGAGCTTCGTACTGAGGTTCGGAAACTACATAGGGAGCTATTGCAGTACGAATCAATTTTGCGACACAATAGAAATCCTACGACGGATTCTGCCTATTGTTGGTATTATAACAGTTTCGGCCCTGAAGCAAAGATATGTGTAGCTCCTTGTATGTGTAGTTTCTCTTCAAGAAATCTACCAGAAGCCTTAGATAAAAATGTCAATTACAAAACTATATCAGATGTATTGAAAATTTATACTCCCTTATTAATTTCTATTAATAAGTTTGCTTCTCCTATTCGATTGTTCTTCATTACTGACAGAGCTTCTGGTCATCGTTTCTTGGTGGATTCAGGTGGGGAGGTAGGTATTATTGTTCCAAACATGTTGCAAAGATTGAATAAACAAAAACTCAAATTAAAAGCTGTGAACTACACTACAATTGCTATGTACTTATGGAAAAATTGAATTTCACCTAGATTTTGCACTATAAATTTCATTTACCTGGATATTTTTCATTGCTGATGTAGAACATTCAATTTTAGGGGCAGATTTTCTTCGTTATTATAGTTTGTTGGTAGATGTCAGAAATGAACGACTTTTGACACATAATGGGGTGTATTCTGTATTGAGAATGTTAATTTAGAACAGCATGTAAAAATTAAACTTCCTGTTAAAATATATTTCTTTTTCTTTCCATTCATGTTTAAATTTAATCAGATATGTTAAAATTTTCCGTTGAGAGTTGATATTTTAACGATATTGAAAGTGAAGCCTTGATTCATAGTAAGAGTAAGTAATTCATAGGGAAGTTAGCAAATATGGAATTGTGTTTTGTCTCTCAAACTATTTCGGCTGAATAAAGAAGCTGCAAGTTATTTAATAGATAGTCTAAGTCCATATTTAAATGTCCCAAAAAGATCTACAGCCATCACGTGAAGGTACTTTGTGCTATACAATTTTCTGGAAACGGTGAGCATTGGTGCTAGCTCTAATTCTGCAATTAGTCACTTCGCTGTGAGCAGAATTATTAGTCTTATCACACAAATAATAAACAGACATTTATGGCGAAGATGAATTAAATTTCCTGAAGGATAATAGTCCAAGAGCTGGCTACATAAAAATGCAAGGTATAATGAGCATTTTATTCTATTTATTTTATCTTATTTCATTTTGCAACTTGCAAGTTTGGCTTTTCAACAGAAATAAAATTTCCAATAACAGAAAAGCATAAGAATACAAATAGGTGCATATACAATTTGACAAAACATGATAGAAAAATTTGAAAAAAAAATATGTAAAGAATGTATAATGATAACAAGAATGATAATAACATTAATAAGCTGTCATCTAACAGGATTGTTGATTCTTGAGACTTTAAGGTGAAACATCATCCGGGAAAACTATTTCAGCGCGAAATTTGAATTGATGAATCTTGTAGCAATATGTTTGATAGAAACTTTCTTATAATAATTTAACAAAGTTTTTAATGGCGTTTATATTGAAAATTGGATGATTTGTCAAAGTTCAATTATGTCTGCAATGATCCGTATACAATCAGTGCTAACGTTTAAAATTAGCATGCGAATCCTATATCTCAGAGACTTTTATAACTATTTATCTGGAAAAAAAATATATATATACTAGTCGCTATACTCGCAGTTATATAAAAATTTTCATGGAAATTGAACTTGATAATTTCGAGAAAGAAAAATAATTAGTGCTAAAAATAATAATTTCTCAGAGATTATCAAGTTTTTGGGGACAATATTCTTCAGAGTGTTGTGCAAAAATTATTGATTTTTATCAATTAATATTCCGTTTATAACCCTTTATATGCATTCCTAAGAGTATAATATTTATATCAAAAGTTGGAGGAAAATCAAAGTCTTGTATTCAAAAAGTATATATATTTGAATGAATATTTTTTTTTGACATCGGTCACTAGATTTTAGGCTCAAAATTCTCGATATTTTGGGTACTTGTCTGACGTCTATTTACCATTTTTTTATTTCCTGCAAGTTTAATTTTGAAAAAAGTAATTATATTTCATAGCTAGATATTTCTTGGATATAACATATTTTTTTGAGAGTCGTGAGATTCCAAGCTTTCGAGAAATTATTTTTTTTCTGTTCAAATCATAGATTTTCTTATAAAGAAACGTCAAATGAACAAAAAGAATTATATTCATCAAATCTGGAGATTAAGAGCAATATTTTACAATATTTCTCGGAGTTTCAGCGGCTGTAAATTCCAAAATAATAATTTAGGAAAATATTTTTCAATTTCTCGTCTAATTCTTTTAGTAGTGTGAGTATGACTTTTTATCAGTTGATTTGTTTTGTGATGCTGTCTAGTATCCAAATTTTGTATCAATTACATGACAAATGTCGAAGCTTGTTGACCTAACTAGAATAATTTCATCATGTATTTATTTATTGGAGGATAAATAGCCTATGGCTGATTTTAGTAACAAAAACCATTTTAAATATCTGCTTCTGGCTGTGTTTGATAGAATGTTATCTATGTATATGATATTTTGGAACTGTATTCGGCTTCACATATTTAAATATCAATCTTTCAAGAACCGAGAAAATTGATTCAAATTTTAGTTTTACCGATCTTGTCATACTAGTGAGAAGAATGGTTCGAATTCCAGGATATTTTACAAATCTGACTTACAATGTTACAGTAAGTTCATTAGATAGATACATTGAAAATCAATCTTCAAATCTAATTTTGTGAAACTTATCTCTTCTAGATTTCTGAATACTACTATAACTGGAAGTGTACAGATGAGAATTTGAATTTATCAATATCATATTTCTCAAGTTGTATAAAGCGACAATATATTTTATTTATGTCCATCAATTATTATTGGGATCTGTCATTCTACAAATAATAATACTTGATCCACATCTGCATTGCTCTAAGGCCCGAGATATTCACCTTCAAATAACTACAAGTATCAATTTCTTAGTGAATACATCAAGGGTACATACTTTAAAGAAAACATAGACTAACAGCTTCAAATTTTGGTCTAGTCTGTAAGCGAAAACTGCCTGCCGGACCCCTAGTAGAAAACATACTATATTTTTGAAGTCTATCTACTAGTGCTACGGAATGGGGTAAGAGTCATGAGCAAGTAGCAATACACAACTATGAAAATGTAATAGGTTTGTTCAACTGTTTGGAAGAAAATTTAGATTTCTTGGCTGCAACTCCTGACGGTTTGGTTGTAACAGAAAAGCTAATTGAAGAAGAATGTTCATTTGCAGCAAGACATTCATCACCTAAAGAAACTAGTTTAAAAATTAAAAGTTTTTGTTCAGCTGCATCTCAAAAAAATCACAATTACTATTATGAGATACAAAAACTAAAAGAAGAGAAAATGATTTTGTTATATGGACAACGGGAGGAATAAATGTGGAAACAATTAAATACGATGATTATTTAGGAGCAATGATTCCAAAATTGAGAGAATTTTATGATAAAGAACTTGCTCTAGAAATAGTGGACTCACGAAAAGCAAGAAGTAAGCCTCTCAGAAATATACCTTCAAGGCGAGCCAAGTAAGTTGAGAGTAAGAACATATGTTCAACCGAACCTTAATGATCCTACAAAGTTGACAATATATAGAATGAAAAATGTATGGATGGTAGAATCATAATATTGCTCATAATAACAATGTTTTATCATTATTTACGATTGTTCTAAAATATCATTTGTCAGTCGTTCATCAATTATCATGAATAGATTTGTGCAGCTCGAAGACTCAAAATTGTATTTATTTAGGTAATATGTGAATATATTGGTTGCTTTTATTTCTTTAATTCATTTCCAGAAAGCTTGCTTTATATCCTGCATTGACTGTGAATGAATTGTGTTCGCATGCACGCCTTTGGGCCGTTCTCAACTGAAATGAACTGTAGTGAAAATTGTCGCATTTGGAATCCAGAAAATCCATGAGTGATTGTTGAGAAACAAATGCATCCAAACGTGTTACTGTTTGGTGCAAATTTTGGGTTAAAGGCATCATCGAATCATCCTTTTTCGAAGAACTAGCTGATCAGACAAAAACATTTATTCGTGCTCGCTATCGCGACATGATAATCCAGAGTCTGTATGTGCCAGCAAAGTCGTGAAGAGCATTTGCTCTATATAATATTCCATACATAATCCTTGTACTGTTCACTTCACGGTTCAATCGAAAATTCATAATTTTCAATTTAAAATCAGTTTACTATCAAAATTAGAAAACTTGTTACTTTATTTTATCCTTTACGATTCAATAGAAAACTCTTAATTTTTTTATCTAAAACATGTTACTATCAACATTTCATATTCTCATTATGAATAACTTCATTGAACCTTATGTCTTTGAAAAATCATTTTGTATGCGAGCATTAACTCCAGTAAATTTCTCTATAGAATATTTTTCTTCTGAAATGTCAAATTTGAGTTCTTGTGTATCCCGCCGTAATCACTGACCTCCCATAAGCCTGACTTACTCCAAAACAAGATTAGACTAGGCAGAGATAGCTAGTATTTCCGGTTGATGTTTCACCGTGACAGATATGTCAAATATTGGCTCACAAAATATTACTAAAATATTCTAACTTTAACAGGCGTGTTAAGATATGAACTTTCAACGATATGTTGAAATGAACATATTTTTTATAGAATAAACCCCAATACGCCAGCCCGATCCAATTTTGCGCTACCCGAACGCCGCCCTGGAGGCACAATTGCTAAACTATCGGTGGAAGCGTTTAAAAACAAAGCTCGCGCAAGTAGTGACAAATGATAATGATTAATTACAAAATTTGAATCCAATCCAAATTTTCAGATAACCACCATTTAGTTATGTCGGTAATAATTCAATTTGATTTTCAGAACGCAGATTTAAGCTCTCTTCGTGGAAAAATGTGAATAAAGGAAGAAATTTATACGTCGAAATTAGTTCAGGAGAAGTGTCATGAAGCATCCAGAATTATTATCATGTATGTATTATCTATATGAAAAAAGAGTTATATAGAAGCAATTTTATAATTTTTTCAAGACAAATTGTTCAAACAGATGGTTTTTTGGAGCATACCTTCTGTTTTGCGTAACATTTATTGTGTACCTAATTTTTTATAATTTCTGTGTAATCATGATTCCTTTTTTTAAATTTTTTGAATATTTATTATTCAATCACTCATTTGAATTGAAGCCATATTACTATTTGTCTATTTCGGTTGTATATCAGACATTTTATAGGTCAAAAATTACATACCCAACACTTTAATTAAATAAGATTAATAAACTCACACAAACTCATTTATTCATCTATTTGTAATGAAGAATCTGCACCATTTTGTACTACTTTTTGTGATTTATTTATGTATTTACGGAGCTCGTCGCACACGTGTAGTCGTCTAACTTTTCAATCACGGTTTGGAAATGAATAGAATGTTTAATGAGAATTACGTTCTTCAGTATTGAGGCAATCGGGCACACAACATGCTTGACAATGTCCCTTGTTTAATTTTTTACTCATTTTATCTGTACAAAAGTTATAATAAAAGCTGTTATGGAGCTATTGCCCGTATAACCTGTCAAAATATACCACTGACAGTCAACGCTTCTCGCCGAATGGTGTCGCCTCAAGCGTTGTTGTGCTGGCCTATTGAAAACAAAAGGCTATGTGCAAGGAGGCGGAGTTTGGGCAAATATCGATGCAAGCGCTCATGGTGAGCACCATTGTAAGTTTTAAACACCAATTCTCAGAGAACGTCATTGAGCATTGTAGTCTAAAAGAGGAAATAATTGCATATGAAACATGGAAAAATACTTGTTGTGTTTCAGACTGTTGTGTTAAGGATGATTTAAGTAAAATTCAGTCTTATAGATTTCCTGTACGGATTTATAACATCAAAAAACGAGTGAAGTGGTTCAAAGCGGTAAATAGTGTATTATCTTTCTTTCATTACTGATCTCTATAACAAAGATGTTTGTGATCCAATTGTGAAATTAGAGAAGTTCATCATCGATTTCGGACTCATGAATTCACCTCTGTTTCTGATTTGTAAAGTGTTTCAATGATGAAAGTTGGTCGGATGCACTTCGAAATAATTTAGTTGTTAATATTGTCAGCAAAATATTCTTCAATATGTTTAATACGGCAAAAAGCTAATTTCACGCTTTTCTTCAATGCCTTCTCGGTCCGCAAGATTATCGACGCCATAGTTTGAGATTACCCTGTCAATTTGAACGAATTAAGAAGTTTCCTTTATTAGGTTTGTCATAATTAAAGAAAAAAAATACACAAAATAAATAATTTCAACGTACCTTATATGCTATGCAAGCTATAATATCCGCACAAATATATGATATTAGTACATTCAAATAATAATAGATATGAAACAATGATAAAAAGGAAGTTCAATCGCTCTCCATTGCCAGCTAGAGGCGCTAGTAGAGTTCATGCACACAGCCTATTGTCTACTGTTATGAGTTGAAAAAAATTGCCAGCTGTCAAAAATGACACCTGTCAAAACTGTGTTTCAACTTATTGTCAGATTTTTCAGCATTACCTAATCCTTTTAATGCCAGACGTCAAATCAAACATAATGTTAAACATTGCATTATTACCATTGATTTGGATGTTTCCGCTAGACCACGCAGATTACCATCAGATCGCCTGGCGAGCAAGAAAAGAATTTGATAATCTTTTTCAGTAAGGTTTGTTAAGACCTTCAAAAAGCATGTGGTCATCTCCTTTACACATGGTACAGAAAAAAAAAACCATGTGATTGGCGTCCTAGTGGTGATAACCGGGCTTTAAATTTCATTACACTACCAGATCGTTATCTTTCACCTCATTCGCAAGACTTTGTATCAATTCTTGAAGGTGCAACAATTTTTCCTAAAATTGATTAAGTGAAAGCTTAGCATCAAACTCCAATGGAAGAATTTTCTATTGGAAGAACGGCAATAACAACTCTATACGGTTTACATATATGAATATGTTATTATTTAGTTTAGATTTTTGTTTTGCTTATTAGGATGATTTGTCCATTGCTAGTAACACTGTGTTTCAACTTATTGTCCGATTTTCCAGCATTACCTAATCCTTTTAATGCCAGACGTCAAATCAAACATAATGTTAAACATTGCATTATTACCATTGATTTGGATGTTTCCGCTAGACCACGCAGATTACCATCAGATCGCCTGGCGTTAGCAAGAAAAGAATTTGATAATCTTTTTCAGTAAGGTTTGATAAGATCTTCAAAAAGCATGTGGTCATCTCCTTTACACATGGTACAGAAAAAAGAACCATGTAATTGGCGTCCTAGTGGTGATAACCGGGCTTTAAATTTCATTACACTACCAGATCGTTATCTTTCACCTCATTCGCAAG
The DNA here is from genome assembly GCA_963989225.1 of Dromius quadrimaculatus. Classification (NCBI taxonomy): domain Eukaryota; kingdom Metazoa; phylum Arthropoda; class Insecta; order Coleoptera; family Carabidae; genus Dromius; species Dromius quadrimaculatus. The sequence goes on along the minus strand of OZ022331.1, from coordinate 27,387,466 downwards.
ACTTTGTATCAATTCTTGAAGATGCAACAATCTTTCCTAAAATTGATTAAGTCAAAGCTTAGCATCAAACTCCAATGGAAGAATTTTCTATTGGAAGAACGGTAATAACAACTCTATACGGTTTACATATATGAATATGTTATTATTTGGTTTAGATTTTTGTTTTGCTTATTAGGATGATTTGTCCATTGCTAGTAACACAATAAAGAACATTTAGAGGAATCTGGTATTCTCATTAACCCAGACAAATGATTATTTGGACATACAGAGTTGCAATTTTTCGGACATATCAGCAAACTCGGTTTCACATCTTTCACGGATAAGATTACAGTAATTCAAAATTTTCTATTACCACAAACTCAAAAACAATTACGAGAATTTTTGGGCCTTATTAATTTTCATCACAGATCCATTCCCCATTGTGCAATCATATCTCAGCCTTTGAATGATTTATTTGACAAGAAAAACTATAAGAGTACAAACAAAGTAGTTCTAGATGATATAGCTATCAAATTTTTCAAGAATCTTGAAGAAGCATCAGCAAACTATACAACTTTGACATTTCCTAAACATACAGCACCAACTAAACTCATGGTTGATGCATCAGATTTAGGTATGGAATCTGTCCTGCAACAATTTTATAATAACTCTTGGCATCCCTCAGCTTTTTTCTCTAAAAGTTTCTCTTATACTGAAAAGAAATACAGCACTTTTAGCAGGGAACTATTAGCAATTTATTTGGAAAAGAAGAAATTTCAGTATTTTTTAGGACGCGAATTCAATGTTTTAACTGATCATAATGCATTATAATTTTCAGTTCGAAAAAATGATGATACCTATTCTCCTTGAGAAATCAGGCATTTAGATTATATAATCCAATTCACAAATGACATTCGTCACACATCAGGAACAGACAATCCTGTAGCTGATGCATTATCGAGAATTAGTATTATTCCTTTATCAGAATTAACATACATTGACAATAAGCAAATTGCTTCAACTCAAATGGATGATGAGGAATTGAAATTATTAGAAGAATCTCATTCTCATTCACTCTTGTTCAGAGAAATAACTATTCCCAATAACAATTACAAAATCATTTGTAACATCTCTACTCGAACATCCACACCCTACATACCTCTTGATTTCAGATCGCAAATTTTCAATCATTTTCATAATATATTTCATTTGTTCCGAAACATTTAAAAATAGATATAAGAAATTGGACGAAAGCATGTAGCAAGTGTCAATGTTGCAAAGTATATAAACATAATTATAAACCCACTAGAAAATCTCCATTATCATTCAAATGTTTTGAAATGGTACATCTTGATATAGTAGACCCCTTACCAGTATCGAATTCTCATTCATATTTACTAACCATTATTGATTGCTTTGCGCGTTGGGCAGAGGTCATTTCTCTTAAAGATACTGAAGTAGAGACAATCGTACACTCTTCTTCAAGTGGTTGGGCTTGTAAATTTGAGGTACCAATCCAAAAACAACTGATAGAGGCGCCCAGTTCAAATCACATCAATTTAGCAATTTATTATCACAGCTCAACGCTAAAAGCATTGGAAGTACCTCATATCATCCAGAAGCGAACGGTTTGGTTGAAAAATTTCACAGACAACTTAAATCAGCGTTAAGAACGTGTAGCAAACCAAATAACTGGTTTGAAAATTTGCTTCTAGTGCTCCTTGGAATCCGCACTTCCTTCAAACAATCTCTTTGATGTAGTTCGGCCGAACTAGTCTATGGTACAAATCTATGATTGCCAGGTGAACTTTTATTTTATTTAAATAATCATAGTTCGAATACTCTGACCCAACACATATCTCTCAAGACCTCAAAAGTCAAATGGAAATCTTGAAACCAGTTCCTTCTGAAGGATCAAATAGAAAATGCTACTTACATCCGGATCCATTCAAAACTTCCCATGTTTACATTCTTTTCTATGGAATTGAAAAACCCTCACAACCCTCTTACAATGGTCTTTATCAAGTTGTTAATAGAAATCCGAAATTTTTCACCTCAAATATAAACGGCAAAATTAACACTGTTGCCATTAAAAGCTTACTTGTAATTTTAGTTTTGCCAGGACAATAACGCTAGGCCCTCTAATCTATTCTATTGTTAGGAAAAAACTTATTGTTCTCTTCTAGGGGAGGAGTAATGTAGCAGCTACGTATTTGGCATCTGGAATACTGCTACAAGGCCTCTCGACCAGGAAATATATCTATATTGCTATAGTATTTTTTGAACTTGTTCTGGATATTATTATGTTTTATGTTATTTTTTTACATTTGACATGATAATTATTTTTTCATGAATAAGTTCTAAATAATAAAAGAAGTATTCGAATTTTCGATCTATTTTATTGCTCATTCCACAATTTTTATTGCTCTTGATAGTTATTATTCCAAGTTTATATAATAGACAATATTTGTAATAGAAGCTTCGGCAGCATGTACTTGAGTCAACTTTGGCCGTCCTTGATAAGCCAAATTTAACTTTATTAAGGCTCTTCTATTAACTGAAGGTAGTTTAAATATCTCAGTCATCAATCTATTTATTGTCAGCCTTCCACAAACCTCCAGAAGACGCTGTACCATCGGAATATTTTCTGATCCTAGGCCCTGAATTAATAGACCGTCAGATAATCGTAGATTTGAGTGCCCCATTTTGTTTTCTCGGCCTTCAAGAGTTTTGATAAGTATGTATATTTGGAGTATAATAATGCCAAAATTAAAGCTGGACCGTGTGGCCAACATTATAATAATTAATTTTAAATTTTCATGAAAAATCCTGTTTTGATCCAATTTTCTCGTTTCTGCCATGCTTACGAAATGAAATTCAAGGAAAGAAGAGTCAGCGAAAAACGATAGGCAGAAGTGATCCACTTGGCCAAGGGTTTGGAATGAGGGCTCGATTATGCAAAAAAATATAAAAATTTTTCACGTTTCTCTCGTTTCTGCCGTTTGGCCATATGAAAGTTGATATCATAAGTATCTCGTAAAAACGAATGGCATAAGTTTTTCGAATGGCCAAATCAAGATATGCACGAAAACATCTTGCGAAAGTCTGAATGTTTTCGTGCATATCTTGACTTGGCCATTCGAAAAACTTATGCCATTCGTTTTTACGAGATACTTATGATATCAACTTTCATATGGCCAAACGGTAGAAACGAGAAAAACGTGAAAATTTTATATATTTTTTTGCATAATCGAGCCCTCATTCCAAACCCTTGGCCAAGTGGATCACTTCTGCCTATCGTTTTTCGCTGACTCTTTTTTCCTTAAATTTCATTTCGTAAGCATGGCAGAAACGAGAAAATTGAAGGCAGAGAAAACAAAATGGGGCACTCAAATCTTCGACTATCTGACGGTCTATAAATAGAGCAGGATATTCCGCCGCAATATTTGCGGCTGCTGCACGTCTGGTGGTGGTGTGAGAAGGCGAGTAGACAAATTTGCCATACATGCCATGTGAGCTCTAATCAAGTCCTCGGCTCCCTGTGTTCAACGGCGAATCTCATCCCACAATTCTGACTTGTAGTCGAATGGCTCAGACTCCTCACGAACGAGTTCCACATAATTCTACCATTCTATTATCCGGCTATACACTGAGCGATACCAAATAAGCGCTCGCCCATTGAAGAATTCATTTATGAAATCGCACAGTTCCACCTTGGACACATTCCGGGATATCCGCAAGTTGTTTATTCTCTCCAGGAACGCATTCACGCTTGGATCGCCTTTTCCTGAAGAGGATAGATCCCACCGGGACACCGAAATTTGTTTTTGAGAGGTTAATGGATGCATGGCTTGCTGTGTCTCCTCTCTCATGTCAGCAAATCTCAACCTATTATCCATCGCATCGGTCTTACGCATAAATACCTTCTCTTTCTCTGGCATCAAGTTCTGCAATTGTTCTATTGGGGTTCTCAGGTCTGCATCTTCACAAATCAATCCTGCCAGTCTTATGTTTAATTGTTCTAATCTGGTATCAATTGTTGAGAATTCCGAGCACTTATAGACCGTCAGATAGTCGTAGATTTGAGTGCACCATTTTGTTTTTCTGCCTCCAAGAGTTTTGATAAATATGTATATCTGGAGTATAATAACGCCAAAATTAAAGCCGGATCACGTGGCCAACATAATGAAAATAAGTTTTGAACTTCTTTAAAGAATATGTTCTGATCCAATTTTGTTGCTTCTGCCATGCTCACGAAATGAAATTTTATGAAAAAAGAGTCAGCAGAGAACGACGGCAGAAATATTTCACTTGACCAAAGGTTTGGAATGAGGGCTCGATTGTGCAAAAAAATTGTATCAATTGTTCATGTTCTTCTCGTTTCTCCCGCTTGGCCGTATGAAAGTTGATATCATGATTATTTCGTGGAAATGAATGGCATAGGTTTTTTGAATGACCAAGTCAAGATATCAACGAAAATATCTTGCAAAAATTTGAATGTCTTTGTGCATATCTTGACGTGGTCAGTTCAAAAACTTATGCCATTTGTTTCTACGAGATACTCATGATATCAATTTTCATACGGCCAAACGGCAGAAACGAGAAGAACGTGAACAATTGATATAATTTTTTTGCACAATCGAGCCCTCATCGATCCTCTGGAATTATTAAAAGATCATTTTTCATCTGATATTGTCAAGCTTTTTAAACATTGTTTGACTTCTTGTTTCTTCATCTTTGATGATAATTATTAGAAGCAAATTGATGGTGTCGCCATGGGTTCCCCTATTTCTCCTTCCATCTCTAATTTTTACATAAAGAATTTTGAACGAAAAGCTTTAAACACTGTTATTAAAGAACCTACTGTCTGGCTACGTTACGTTGATGATGTCTTTGCTGTTTGGCCTCATGGTAGAGATGAATTGAATATTTTTATGAATCATCTAAACATGCAACATAGGAACATTAGATTCAGTATCGAGGTTGTAGAAAATAACTGTGTTCCTCTTCTGGACAACCTGGAGAAACAGGATAATGGTAAACTCATCCATTCTGTATATAGGAAGCCGACCCATACAAATCAATTTTTACATGAGTCATCAAATCACCATCTTGCTCAAAAATTTTATACTATTAAATCTTCATATCATAGAGCCTCTTCATTATGTCATCCAAATAAACTATCTCAGGAAATCAAATGTTTGTATGATGTTTTTCTAAAGAATGGTTATAGTAGAACACAGATTAAGAAAGCACTAAGACAGAAGAATTCTACGCCACCTGTTCAAGATCGAAATAATGAGAAAATATTTGTCACGTTTCCTTACGTAGCTAATATAACGAATGAAATTGAAAGGCTTTTACATAAATATGACATTAAAACTTCATAAACTTCCAGTTTGAAAATTCGAAATTTTATTGGTAATTTTAAAGACAGATTTCCTCTACAGTATCCAGGTATATACAAGATTCCTTGTCAATGTGGCAAAGTATATATTGGACCGCTCAAGAGGACTGTAGAAACAAGATTGAAAGAGCATTCACGTTATATAAGATTGAACTATCCAAAGAAATCTGCTGTGGCTGAGCATGCTGTTCAAGAATTACATGGCATTGACTTCAAGAATACGAAGCTTTTGGCTAAATAGAACAATTGGTTCAAGAGGCCTACAAGAGAGGCAATTGAAATAAAAAAATCATTGAATAATTTGAATTTGAATACCAAATATGAACTTAATCGATCATGGCCACCAATCATTTGTTCATAATTTCAATTTATTTCTATCTACGAATCTACTTGCAAGAATTACCCCATCAAAGAAGTGTTCAGTGAAAAAAGTGTGCAATAAGAATGATTTCTCTTAAGCCCTTATCAGCTCAGTAATCTCTGGGTATATTGCAAAAAACCTTTATTTTTGGCCACTATTTCGAAGATTCATAGCTTGCGTTTTTATTCAATATTTAGATTTGAATTCAGTAGCTTTCAACAAACGCTCTGAACTTCAGCAGGATCGATTGTAAAATTCTCAAAAAATCTTGAAACACCTAAAAAAGGGCTCTTGCGAAAGTTGCCATGAAAAAGCTATTAACTAACGTAGACCAATTTTACATGAAGCTCTTCCTTTGTCAAGAATTACTCTACAACTCATTCAAATGACATTATGTTTAAACGAATGTAAGCATAAGAAAAATCGATCATAAAAAAAAACGCGCTTCTGCGATAGCGATATTTCAAATATCAACTACTATGGAAAAAAGCTTCATCGTTATTGTGTTATGGTACATTGACCATTTCAACAACATTCCTAACGACCATAACGTACGGAAACGGTCCATGTGACTTGAGCGTGGCCCTCCGAGTGTAGCGATCTTCTACCACTGGCTACCGGTCAGAGTGCAGAAGTGCGGTTTTTGAAGCAAAGCTTCTATCGTGACGTTTTCCATCAAACAGCCCTGATTGCTACTGCTGCTTGCCGGTTGTCCTCTTTCTCTTGCTCCAACCAAAACGGCCTCTTCTATTGCTGTTGGCTGTCGTTCTCATTCCTCTTTACCCCTTACCTTAGTGGCCACTACTGCAAGTGAAAGACGCATGGCAATAAAACTCTTTTTTCGTATTTCATCATAACGTATTCCAAACTTCAATCTAGTTCATATATTTACATCATTTTTTGTTAGAGGACAACATTTATTGCCTTATTCACGCTTATTTGACTATCAATTATACATTGCTTTCAACAAATAATTACGGAAATTACTCCTTGTATTGTGAGTGCGGATGGCCGAGCGTGTTTGTTCACCTATACATGCTGTGACGTCACTCGACTAAGAGGTCGCAGGTTCGAATCCACTCACCGACAATGTGTGATTTGTCGTAAAAATAAAAAATGCAGCTACTTGCATCATCACACTCGGGTGCTACAGGCTGCCAACCTATACACCTTAAAAATATGTAGCAATATCACGAAATTCTGATCGGCAGTACGGCGGTGTTATACCGCGGCTCGGTGATACCGATTAGAAAGGCCCAGGCTCTTACAAGGGCTGTTGCGCCAGTGATGATAATGATTCCTTGTATTGGTGGAATGCAGTTTTGGCAATCGATTTTTTTCATATTCACACTTGCTCAAAAAGATCGCCATTCATTGTGGAGCAAGTCTTGACAAAGGAAAGACATACTGAGACATTGGTCTGCATTGACTAACAACTTTTTCATGGCCGTATTTCGAAAGGGCCTTTTTTTAGTTTTTTTCAAAATTTGCCAGCACAGCTGATCTTTCTGAAATTTATTACGTATGTTGTGAAATTTATTCTATACTCCAAGCATCTTTTTTGTTAAGCGCAAAAAACCGTTTTTGGCAGTTTTTGACAATATTTTTGACAGCCTGCCTGACAACTTAGCCGCGTACGAATGAGATATGTTAATTGCCCAGTTATAAACTAACGAATAGAAAGAATAATAATTTTAAGCTGTCTTTCTTTTCCAATTTCAGCCTGTGTATGCGCTAATTCTATCCGACTAAGATAATGTAAGGATTTCTCACTTACAATAATTTTATATTTTAGTAGATTGGGTTCTTTACTGAACTGTGAGGATATTATATATTGAACTTATCTGCTCTGATGTAATTCTTTTGGAAGGGGAGAATGACTTGCACAGGAACTTGAAACAATATGCTCGTTCAACAAATAATAAAATATATTGAAGAATAATGAAGAGAATAAAGATTAAGTTGCCAAACTCCGATTGATCACCGGCTTTCAAACTACATTGATGAATATCTTACTAGCTTCTAACTTATCAACACACGCACTAAGTAACTTATCACTAACTACATTATCACTAACTAACTACCCATCTTCTCTTCACTAACTATCTACGTCTTCCTTGACTTACTATGACTTGACTCATAACTTGACTTATCAATAACTTGGCTAACTCTCTATTGACTTCTATATATAAAATCCAAAATGCCAATATAACAATATTCGTTATTGACGTCAATCGTATTTACAAATAGTTCGTATACCTCTGTTGCTTGCTTGCGAGAAAAGCACATTCCTCAATTTCGTCAGAGTTCAGCAAACTGTGAATTTGCTGACTCTTACAATCCTCCCCTTCTTAGAAATTTGCTTTCTCTAAAGCACAATTTAGAAAAAATTTGGAAATTATTATTATTATATGGACATTTCTTCAACCTTGACCTAATTATTACACTTAATGTCTCTACATGGCCACTCATTCCAATGGTGATGTTTTCAGGGGGTTTGTGTAATAGTTTTGTGAGGGGAATTCACTGCACATTCACAAGTGTTCGATGTTGGGCACTGGGTTTCATGTATAATTGCTGGCACTGCTCTTTTGGGTATCAGTTTTCGTCGTGTGATTTTTTTGCTGATGATTGTTGTTTTGAATGCGATGTTTCCGATGACCCACTGCTGCTTGGCGTAGAATTGGATTTTGAACTTTGTCACATGAATTTTTGTTCGTGTAAACAGCAGCTTTGTAGTCGCCATCAGATTGTCCTGATTTAATCCATTTTGTTGAAATCGTCATGATTGAGCCTTCAGTTGCCGAACTTCTTATAAATTTGTTCTTCCCTCCTTCACTGATCTCTTCAAATTTTATTTCTTCTTATCCCCGTCATGCTCATTCTTACTCAACTTTTGTCTCAACAGCAGGAGAGTAGTCTCGTACATACTGAAACAAGTGGACATATTCTGCAGTACAATCTTAAAAATAATTGCTCCGAAATTCGCTACATAATACTACATAAAATAATCTTGACATCTTTTTTTTATTAAATGAGATTTTGGCCATAATTCTCATATAATTGCTATTAACGTCATTAAACCTTGATCATTTATTCAAAATTTCATTTCTCAATTACCCACCAGAGATTTAGTTCGGACTTAAGCTACCACAATTTCAATTTGTTTGTATTTTCATACCCTTCCTAAAGAAAATCTCAGAAACTCTTTCAACACTTCACAAATCATCTGATATAATCGGTTTTTCTAATTGAAACTCTTAGTCTCAACTCCATCAATAACTGATATAAAATCACCGACGGACAATTATCACAAAGTCTTGGAAAAATAAAAATCTCATTAATTCCTTATTTGCCTGAAATCCTACAACTTACTGAAATTATGTTCGCAAAATACACTTTTTTCTCAGATTCTTTCTAATTTTAATCCTTATGATTTACAAAATTAAATCTCCAAACTAAGGCTCTGGTTGCTTACCTCGTGGACAGGAGAAGCAACTTCCTGGGGATCATATCAATTACATATCATATAATAAAATCATATTCGGGGACCAGCGGTTTGAAGTTTGTACCATGAATGATAAAATTCCTGATAAGCTGGGTGACAGTACTTTTGTTCCAACTACTGGTTCTGGTAAAGAAAATTTTCAGCTAGTACTATCCCAATGGATGACAGCATCCATCAGGGTGGCCTGGTCTGTCTCAATGCTGCACTTGCAACAGGGGTGGAAAATTTGTAATATATCATTTATAATATCAACTGTTATTACTGTAATAAGCTTACATCTACTGTATAACATAACACCATATTTTAAATTTTATTTTATTTTCTTTACTTGAAGTAATTTCTTGAAAAATGATAACATACTTATAGATGGTTGAATGGGACCCAGAAAAAATCAAGGTACGGTTGAAGCTATTTTTTATCCATTTTCACTAGTTTACCTACAACTAAGATTACCAAAAGTTCTGTTTCCGGTCAAATTTCAATAGTAACTTCATAATAGACATCTTCGGAATGTCTTTTAAATATGTTTAAGACATAACAAAAGTGGCATTTTTCAGATGTTCCTTTCGTAACATCCACGGTGAATTTTCTATGAGATGTCACATATTACGCTGTTATGTCACAAAAAAATTTCTGCAACATTCCATACATAATACTTGTTGAGCGGGTAAGCAGTAACCCAATAATTATTTACATTTGTGTCGAAACGATTTTTATAATTGTCTATTTTCAATACAAACGTTTTGATTCATTCTATTTTTCATTGAAATAATAGTCTGATTTATTCAGAGCCGGAGCTAGGGCGTGGCGAGTGTGATCCCTGCCACAAGCGCAGACTTCTAGGGGGCGCAAAATTCTATGAACTGCATTAAACGAATGATTTGTATTGAAATTTAAGACATGTTTTATGACAGGTTTTGGGTGAGAAAGCTTATACCGTTATATTATCTGCTCCCCATCTTATCTTAACGTCAACTTTGAAATTTTATTCGGGTTTATGGGTTATTGGGGATGTACACTGTTCCATCAGCAAATAGCCTAGCTTCTGCCTTTAGTGCATTTTGTTAAGAATGCCAAGCCACCCGCTACGCTTGATTTGTTAAAGAAGAATATATTCCCATCTTTTAACCTCTCATCTATTGCTCAAAATTATTTAATTTCAGTTTTAGACCTCACTGAACCCAGAGGACATAGTTTGAAAAAAGTCGGTCTGTCTGTCGGTCTGTCTGTGTGGAAGCACGATAACTTGAGAAGGCGTTCGAATTTTCGAATGAAATTTCATATTCAAGTTTTTCATCATACAGCTAAAGTCAAATTTGTAGATGAGCTTTTTTTCAACCAGTGGTATCAAAACTTTATTGACGGAAATTCTTAAATTTTGCGTTTATTTTAGAAACGGTAATATTTATCAAAGAATATAAAATCACTAGGATTGATTTTTGGATAATTTGGCACAACATTCACCCGGAACATTTTTCGAAATTATCAGCGGTCTATTTATCATTATTAGAATTAGAATTTTTATGGAATTTGTTGTTTTCCTGAAGCAAAGAAATATTGAGAATCATAATGTGAAATTAGAATTATCATCACTCATATTCGGATATCACATGCAAACGTTCGTCAATTGTTTTTTTGAATTAGGTAATTTAGCTTCATCGTGTTTGGTATCAAATTAAAGCTCTTGCGTTGATATGTGATTGTGGGAGAGGTGTCAAAGAGGATATTTGAACGATCATCAATTGTTTATTCTACAAATTATGCGAATTATATCTAGTTTGATATTAATTTAAAGCTCTTAAGAACATGAAATTAGTAGATATCAAGAATAAATATTAATTAGCGGAATTAATGTTAACATCTTCAAATCACACTTCCGGCAATCAAATGTCAAAACTGAATGTTCTAACGAACTGAAGACTCCGAAAATCTAGAAGAGGACTATTTATTCTCGAGATTACTTATTTTATGTACGACAAAAATATAACTGTCATCTGTCACTTTAACATTGATAGTTATCCCTTTGACAATGACAGCTGTCACTTTGATTTTGACAGATGTCACTTTGATAATGACAGCTGCCACTTTGAAATATGCAATTAATTGATGCGACACTCTAAATTTCTAAAACAGTGATGGAACTGACCAGGAACTTCATGGTCGGAGAAGTACTGTGTGGCCACAGCAGTTTTTTTTGTATTATGCCATCGATTTTTGTTTCTTTTTTTCTTGTTTTATATATTTTTTGCCTCATATTCATGATAACTCTCCACACAAAGATAGAGGCGCAATTTTATGATTTGCCACGGGCGGCCAGTACCCTAATTCCGGCTCTTGATTTATTCGAATCAAAGTAACAATAATAGCCTTTCACACAACACAAAAATCAAACAAGCAGTACTGAAATAGTGTTCCAAAATAAAAATATATATAACAGAACTGAGCTGAATCACAACAAAGAATATACTTATAAATCCAAACCTTTTACCATTAAGATCAAGAATAAAGTAATCAGCATATTAAGAAACATTAACATTATAAAAATACTGAAGTTGTTAATTATTATACAGAAAATTCATCATTTATTTTTTCAATTCCAGTATTAAGTTGCACGGCCATTTTTCTCAATTCAAGTTCTTTCTTCCCGCATTCTCTGCTCAACATTTCGTTCTCTTGAAATGTAGATTTCTGAAGATTGAAGATCAATTCTTCTTTTGTTTGCCAGTAGCACTTGGGAGAATGCTTGAAAATAGGAAGAAACATGATTTTTTTATACGGTGAAAAAACTCCTCTTGAGAAGCCCGTAAAAAAAACCAGTTATCATAAAAATTTGGGCATGTTGAAGGATTAATTGACATTGATTTTTGACAACCCTGACTTAGAAAGAAGTTTCCTCAGGAAGATACTATGACGTCATTTCAAAACAGATTCTGTCTATTCTCATTGTTGTATCTAGCAGAACATATGGCTACTTGCGCAGAGAGAGGAGGATTTTTGTACTAAGCTCAGATTGCGCAAACGAATTGCAATGAACAGGGGATAAATTATTTCAATAACACACATGATATCATTCAATTGTAAAAAAATAAATATTTCACAAGTGTGGCATCAATATCTCTTTATTCAGTTGTTTAAAAGTTGTAGCTGTTGTAGTCAGCTATAAATCTCTTGAATGTATAGCTTGATTATCGGAGTTGCTGATGGTGTGTGCTCTTGAGCTACGACGATTCATATCAGTGAGTCCATCGGGACTACGGTTCCAACTCGCAAACAATAATAATAATAATAACATGAGAGTACAATAAATCACAAGTATCTCAAAATTTATCATAAAATTTCAAGTTTTCTTAATTAAGTTAGCTCGATATTGTCCTGTTATCTGGCTTCTCACTTGAAAAGCACAATTACCTCCAGTTTGCACTTCTGTTCAGGTTGAAATAGAGGCCGATTGTCTGGATTATCTCATTTTTAATTCTTTCAATTAAGCTTGTTTGATATCAATATCAAGTTGCACAACAATTTACCTCAATTTACGCGCGTCCTTTCTGCGCTCTCTGCGTTACGCTCCGTTCTCTTGGATTGTAGATTTTTGGAGTGTGACGGACTCATATTTATCTTCAGCGAGTTCCAAATAATGTGTTTTTGTTTTTTTCCAACATCAAGATAGCGTCCCTTATCTCACGACTCATTCTTATCATTACTATTATCAATTTGCTTTCGTGTTCACTTCTGATTGACAGGTGTCTTCAAACTATGTGCTTTCCAATCTCCTTGGTCAAAATTTACTTGAATCTTTATCAAAAATGAAACTGTATAACTAAAATGCAATTATTTCTATAGTATTTACCTCCTTATTTTTCTTACAAGGAGTCTTTTCGTTATTCGGTCCTCATTCAGTATAGTATTGCATAAGTAATATTTTATAAGATTCTCATCCACCCGTCTTGTTAAAAGCATCTTGACGTGTTTTTATTTTAATATTGTCATAATATTTCTTTGATAATTACAGCGGCGTAAGACACCGATCAAGCCCCGGTTGATTATTTATTGTAGTTGCTGATTCACTAAGCAGAATCTACAGAATAATTTGTTTTAATTGGAACGGAATCGATATAGTATATTACATCTGAGGTTAAAAGTATTTCATTACAGCCGAGAGCTTATTACATGACCGAGAGGCGGAGCCTTGAGTATCAGATATTGCTCCAGGCTGATATGACATCTTTACCGAAGTATGTATACTATTTTATTCACAATCATCCCTAGTACTCCGAGAAATGATCGATCCGAATTCGTTCTTTTCTCAACAAAATAAATTGATGTAGTAGTCTATGAAAACAAAAATGTTTCGAAAAATTCAACTAATTTGACATTTGTTGGATTCATGATTTATGAATCAAATTATTTATACCGTGTATCCATTGAAATTGTGATAAATGCAGATATCAATTAGTTATAACAGTGGAATGGAGCTATATACTTGCCTCGAATCGAACGAAAGTGCTACGGATATAAGTTCATAGTGATTTTGCTCATAATTTACACAGAATTGCAACATAATTCCACTCATTTTCAATGTTAATTGTTTTAATTGAATCATTATATAATATGATCGGTATTTTTGACAGCGGGGATTATTTTATCCCAACAAAGATTTATGACTGATGCTAGGCAAACCCGTATAAGAGATGGAAGTGTCTCTTCCGACCCGTGAGATAGTCATTACAGTTGGTAATTACCTACTTCCCAACCTCCAAAAAGTTAGGAATTCCATATTACTATAATGATTGTGAATAAAGATTATTTACATACCAACATATTGAGATAAATAATATATTCTATCCACAATCATTATGGTAATATGGCAATTCTTAACCTTTTGAAGGTTGGGAGATATGTAATTTCCAACTGCAATGAGTAGCTCACGGGTCGGAAGCGACACTTCCATCTCTTGGGTGGGAAATGTTCATGAACTTGCCTAGCATCAGTCAATAATTTTTGTTGCAGTAAAATAAACCGAGCTGTCAGAAATACCGATCATATAATCTAATGATCAGTATAGAACAATTATTATTGAAAAGAAGCGGATTTATGTTGCAATTTTGTGTGAATCCATGCCTTATAAATTCATAAATTTGGAAATTATGAACAAAATCACTATGAACCCACATACGTAGTACTTCCGTTCGATTTGGGGCAAGTGTATAGCTCCATTTCACTCTTATAACTCATTAATATCCACACTCATCTCAATTTCAATGGATACACGTATGAATAACTTGATTCATATATCATAAATCCTACAAACGTCAAAATAATAAAAAATTTCAAAACATTCTTGTTTTCATAGACTACTACATCAATTCACTTTGTTGAAAAAAGAACGAAATTTGATCAATTATTTCTCAGAAAATTAGGGATGTTTGTGAATAAAATAGTATACATACTTCAGTGAGGATTCCATATCAGCCTCGAGCTATATCTGTTCCTCGAGGCTTCGCCTCTCGGTCATATAATAAGCTCTCGGCTGTAATGGTATACTTCCCACCTCAGATGTAATATACTGACTTTGCATTTAGTGATTTATTAGGTTGTTGATAGAAGAAAATACCCATCAAGAATTACATCCTATTCCTTGGAACAATCAAAATGGCTATCATCGGTTGATTTAATATTATGTATTATAGTCTTAGTAGTCTAAAAATATATATATATATATATATATATATATATATATATATATATATATATATATATATATATATATATATATATATATATATATATATATATACATATAATCATTAGGATCCTGAAATATCGAGTCGATATTCTGATATTCTCAGCTTGGCTTGAACTTAGAGTTTCTGTCATAGGAAGATAGAACTCTCTACATATTTCACGTTTTATTCGTCCAGGGCCTCAAGGTTTTTCATGTGAGTGCGATTTTTTGTTGAAATTGGACGTGATATTGCTATAAAATAGGAATATCGTACTTCTTTCGGGTAGAATGAACATCTTTGAACCTCAAAATATGCTTCACGCCCGCAACAAGAGCCGCAATGATGATAACTACATTGATATTGATGTAAAAATTCAAGGTATTCTACTTGGTAACTTGAAAAAATCTTGAGCAACAGTTGAATATCAGAATATCGACTCAAAATTTCAGGATCCCAATGATTATATATATATATATATATATATATATATATATATATATATATATATATATATATATATATATATATATATATATATATATATATATATATATATATATATATATATATATATATATATATATATATATATATATATATATAAGGTAACAGATGTACAGAAATGAACAGTAAACTGAACCATGTCGTATATGAAGGTCAGCTATTATTTTGTGATTGCCAAATATTGACACCCGAATGTTTGTTAGACAACTTTAGAAGGTAAACATATATATTGCTCAAATTATCAATATCTGTCTTTTTATTGATGGAATTCTCATTGTTCTCAATAAATACCATTTTAAGCAATGATCGCTTACATAAATTTCTTTCTACATCAAGTATTGTTACATTAGACTAGTCAATTTGGTGTTTAGTTTGATTATGATGTATTGCCAAAGCTGTTGACATATGTTTCAATTTGTTATCACTCTTGTGTGATGTTATTCTAGATTTAAGGTTACGTGAGGTTTAACCTACGTAAACAGCTGAACATTCCTGGCAAGGAATGTTGTAAATGACATTTGACTGGTAGTGGATTGGTGTTTTATCTCTGTGAAAATTTGTCTTATGGTCACACAATTGTTTGTAGCAATTTTGATGTTATCATCTTTCAAGACTTTAAGTATTTTGGGTGTCAACGTTGGGATGAAAAGTATGGAAGCAAATTTTACACTTGGAGGATCTGACAGTAGATCTTGGCTTGTGGATTCAGTGAAGTGGTATCCACCCTTGGCACATTAAATAGCAAGCTGTTGATAAGTTTCACTGGATATGAGTTCTTTATAAAAATATCTTTTAATCTGAGTGAATTTTTTTGTGGTAATTAGGGTGTGAAATACTGAGTACTCTGTTTTTCAGACCTAGTACTACATTTATTTTCATTTGCTTTGGTTGTTGGGACAAGTAATGCATATACCGTTGAGAAGCAATGGATTCTTGGTACCCTTATCATTAAGATGTCCAAGAAAGGGATGCTTTTTTGGTCCTCTTACTCGATGGTAAACTGGAGGTACGTATTGAAACCATTGAAAGTTGTTAAAATATTATTTGTTTCATTTGCAAGTGCAGCAGTTACTATGTCGTCAACGAATTTCTTTATAAATGGTGGTTTGAAATTCAGTTTTGGTATGCACTCATCAAGGAGTAGGTCCATAACATACTGAGCTATTATCGGACTGATGATTGCCACCATTGGACAACCAATTAGCTGTTTATAGAAATAATTCTCATAAATGCAGTAGCTTGTGTCAAAAACAGATCTCTGTAATTGCAAAAAACTATTTAAAGATAACGGAGTGAATTCCTGTATTAAGTTTTTATTTTTTAGTGACGCTATCAACAGCTATGTCTATAGTTGTATTACTAAATAGTGACACAGCATCCAGGCTTATCAAAATATAATTTTCTGGTATTTCAAAATTGGTAATAAACGATGCAAACGCAAACGCATCCTTGGTATAGTAAATGTTATTCTGATCGTAAGCAATAGTTAACACATCAGTAAGATACTTTGCTATTTTACTATTTGGAGCATCAATGGATGCTATAATAGGTCGTAGAGCAAGGTTTTGTTTATGGATCTTTGGTTGACCATAGTATTTAGCTGAAATAGCATCATATATCATTGAAGATTTAACTAACTCTGCTGGTGGCAAATGAGAATTTCTTAAGTTTGAGATAAGTTTGTTCGCTTTTTGTTGGTAAGTGGATGTTGGGTCACTCCTTATTAGTCTGTTATTATTTTGGTCTGTCTGAGTTATCCTCGGAGATGTTGATCCATTGATGCTCCAAATAGTAAAATAGCAAAGTATCTTACTGATGTGTTAACTATTGCTTACGATAAAAATAACATTCACTATACCAAAGATTTGTTTGCGTTTGCATCGTTTATTAACAACTTTAAAATACCAGAAAATTATATTTTGATGAGCCTGTATGTTGTGTCACTATTTAGTAATACAACTATAGACATAGCTGTTGATAGCATCACTAAAAAGTTGAGCTTAATACAAGAATTCACTCCGTTATCTTTGAATAGTTTTTTGCAATCACTGAGATTTGTTTTTGACACAAGTTACTGCATTTATGAGAATAATTACTATAAACAGCTGATTGGTTGTCCAATAGGGAAAATTATTAGTCCGATAATAGCTCAGTATCTTATGGGCCGACTCCTTGATAAGTGCATACCAAAACTGAATTTCAAACCACCATTTATAAAGAAATTCGTTGACGACATAGTAACTGCTGCACTTGCAAATGAAACAAATAATATTTTAACAACTTTCATTGGTTTCAATACGTACCTCCAGTTTACCATCGAGTAAGAGGACCAAAAAAGCCTTCCTTTCTTGGACACCTTAATGATAAGGGATGATTCAGGAATCATCACACTGGATTGGTACCAAAAGTCCATTGCTTCTCAACGGTATATGCATTACTTGTCCCAACAAACAAAGCAAATGAAAATAAATGTAGTACTAGGTCTGAAAAACAGAGTACTCATTATTCCACACCAACCAAAAAACTTACTCAGATTGGAGGTTATTTTAAGAAAAGAACTCATATCCAGTGAAACATATCAACAGCTTGCTATTTAATGTGCCAAGGGTGAATACCACTTCACTGAATCCACAAAGCCAAGATCTACTGTCAGATCCTCCAAGTATAAAATTTGCTTCCATACTTTTCATCCCAACGTTGAGACCCAAAATACTTGAAGTCTTGAAAGATGATAACATCAAATTTACTACAAAAAATTGTGTGACCATAAGACTAATTTTCACAAAGCTTGAACATGAAACACCAATACACTATCAGTCAAATGTCATTTACAACATTCCTTGTCAGGAATATCCAGCTGTTTACGTAGGTCAAGCCTCACGTAACCTCAAATCTAGAATAACATCACACAAGAGTAAAAACAAATTGAAACCTATGTCAACAGCTTTGGCAATACATCAAAATCAAACTAAACACCAAATTGACTATTCTAATGTTACAATACTTGATGTAGAAAGAAATTCATTCAAGCGATCATTTCTTGAAATGATATTTATTGAGAACAATGAGAATTCTATCACTAAAAAAACAGATCATGGTTTAGTTTACTGTTCATTTCGGTACATTTTGTTTTCGCGCGCTTTTGTTGTATGAACATCAAACGTCAAACTAGTTCTTAAATTGGGCGCATGAAAAACCTTCTAAAATTTAGTTCTGTTTAAACTTGTTCAAAGAATCACTCCATTTTGCTTCTGTGATAAAAATGCCTTAGTCATGATTTTACTGCGTTAGGAATAAAAAGTGAGATCTTCAAAATTTTCATAATGTACATTCTAATTAAAAAGTGTAACTTTGTACTAATAATTCATGATACTAACTAGAAAAAAATTGTTCCAAAACTAAAAGTGTACAAAGCCTGATATGGTTTTTGGAATATTTACTTCAATGTTAATCTTCAAATACAGTGTTTTTAGAACACAAAATGTGAACTAACTAGAAAGAAAATCCATTCGACTGTCTAACTGATGGAATTTTATTTATTTAACTCGTACAAAAATGTGTCTTCAATGCATTATTCACAATTAGCTTCCATGCTTATTAATATTTTTGTAAATGAGTCTGATGAGTAATAAACTTTCTAGTGTCCTGAGGAAGCCTAAAAATTAGGCGAAAGCTTGACGAATATCTTAAAACAATGATCTTTTATTTGGCCAATTTCCATTGACTGCAAACGCCCACGAAACATCTGTTACCTTAACTAATTGCAGTCGCGATTAATTCTTATCTAACTATACAGGAATGGGTTTTTTCCAATCACTAAGATGCCAATAGGCCTACAATCAGTTCGAACCTCCAAAACATGGGCCACAACCAACATCAAAATGACATCAGCCACCAACCGAAGGATTTTCCTACTAAAATGTACACAACGTGGAGTTTTTCCAAAACACATCACGAATGACATCCACAACAATCCAGCAAGACTACAGACAGATGACCCAAGCAATATCTCCAAACTGGACAACATTTACTACAGGTTGAGGAAACAGACACTCAATATTGAAATCGACAGTACGGTAAAACATGTCAGTTGTATTAAACCTAAGTTAAGAACTCTTGAATCTAAGATGCTAATCCTGGTGCCTGAATGTATTGTTGACAACTTTATCCGAAAACAAAAACTTCCAAGTGAAAAACTTTTCAACAAAATCAAAACTCAAAATCAAAATAAATTGCAAACTCTGATCCATGATGAACGCAGTAAATTTCGCACGCAAACATCCTGGTTCAAAAATATTTCTTCTGTCACTATACCTACAGATGTTCAAACATTACTTAGTCTTGATCCTAAATTTTGTATTAGACCGTTAAGTGACCAGATTTGAGTACGAAAGTTACTGAGTGACATTGAATTCATTATAAACAATTTTAATGAAAATTAAAAAAACATATGTAGAGCTCAAGTTACAAATATTATTACTAATTTTTTGAACTAAAACGATGAATTTGACTAGATACATCATCTTTTCTTCACCACTAAAAGATTTCTCAGAAGTAATCCGAATCATATAGTCACACAATCAGATAAGGGTGGTGTCACGTGTATAATGGAAAAACAAAAATATTGTAATGTTTATTGCTTGACGAAATCAGTTTTTAATCAAATAAAAGTCACTATTTAATAATCTAAATGAAATAAAAGTTTTATTCTACTTATGTCACTAATAACACTATATTTATATATTAGTCACTTAATTCTAATTTAAACAAGGTCACAGATATTTATATTTCACTATTTATATGCACTGTACACTTTACTGGTCACTGTTCATTATTTATTTCACCACTACTATTCTTACTACTGTATTGTCCTACACGTCTTTCGCTTGGCCTTATATAGAGAAATATTGTTCTCGAGTTTTCCATCTCTCGACTCTTTCCATTTCTAGAAATCACTAGAGGCTTCCATTGAGAGGGGTGATGGGCTGCGACGCGGTGCGGCGTAAGCGGCCGAAGAAGCTCCGCCCCATATTACGTCGTCTTTACGAGCTCCCTTCTCACTCTCGCACGTCACACTGCCCTCTTCTTTAGAATGTTTCGTCCCAAAACACACCTTCATGTCTATGCCGGAATCGACACTCGCCGCCCTTGGTGCAACCAGTAGTTTGGTAGAAGTAGCAGTCGACAGTTTTTGGTTCGATCGGGCCTGCTGGGTGGAGACAGCAGACCAATATTTGAATTTCGCTGTTCTGGAATGTTACCTCTATCATATTTCGAACGATCTTCCAATCTAATCCATCCAGACTGCAGCCTAATTTTGGTATTGCCAGTTTCAGGATGTCGTTCTGCATTAGATGGCCTCGCATGTCTTGCAGCGTTTCCCACATGGAACGGTAGGTTGGTTTGTGATGAAATTTATCTTTCGTTACCATGTGGTAAATATAGCGTTCCTTGGTTGTCGTATTGTCCCTCAAACAGATGGTCTTCCCTACTGTAGGCTTCTGGTGTTCTGGCCTGCAAAACTTCTTCTTGAAAACTGCTGCTATCCCTCGGGACATCTTCAAATCTCCTGATACACAATGGGCCAAGGAGTAGTCGGCTGGGACTCTGAATAGGTCCCGCTGCACTTCGGTAGTTATTCCGAATCGAGCCCGACGTCCACTTGAAAATGTCTTCATGAACTCCTCAAATGAACCTTCCTGCGCATGGATCTTACGAGCACGTACGTCGTTGGGATCTTCATTATTGTCTCCTGCAAATGGTGCTAGCCGATTGAAGTGCACCACTCTTCATTTGCTCTTGGGGTTGCGTCTGATTTCGTAGATTATGTCGGTAATTCTTCTGATGACTTCGTAAGTCTCTTCCCAAGATGTTTGTAATTTTGGAGACAGGCCACGTCGCCGCCCTGGGTTATAAAGCCACACAGAGTCTCCTGGTTGAAGACCCCCGTCTTTTGCCTTGACGTCATAGGTTTCTTTCATCCGGTCGCTGGCATTCTGGATGTTTATACGGACTCGGGAGTGGATATCGTCCATCTGACGCCTTAAATTAATGACATTATCTTCACGAGCCAGGTCTTTTCCAGGTTTGCAGCCGAACTTTAGGTCGCATGGTAGCCGAAGTTCCCGTCCAAAAATAATTCTTGCTGAAGTCTGTCCGGTTGATTCGTGTACGGATGAGGGGTAGGCCAAAAGAAAGAGATGGAGATATTTGTCCCAGTCTCTCTGGTGACTAGAGACAACTTTGGCCAGGTGTCTGTTGATGGTCTTATTCATCCGTTCCACCATTCCATCAGACTGCGGATGTATTGCAGTGGTTCTGGTTTTACTAATATTCAGTACTTCGCATATCCCTTGGAAAAGTGTAGATTCAAAGTTTCTTCCCTGGTCAGAATGAAGTTCCAAGGGTACGCCAAAACGACAGATCCAGTTCTTCACTAGGACGTCTGCAATAGTAGCGGCCTCTTGATTAGGAAGGGCCATACGCTTCCACCCATTTACTAAAGTAGTCCATGACGACAACAATGTATTTATTTGCGACGTCTGATTCGGGAAATGGCCCTGCTACGTCGATGGCTATACTCTCGAATGGACTGCCGACATTATATTGTCGCATCGGAGCTCTTGGTCGTTTCTGCGGTCCGTTGCTTGAAGCGCACGAAGTGCATTTCCTGCACCATTCCCTGACGTCTTCTTTGCAGTTTAGCCAATAAAAACGCTCACGAACTCTCTGCAGAGTCTTCGTTACCCCAAGGTGTCCTCCACTCACTCCATCATGGAGATATCTCAAGACTTCCGGAACCCGACCTCTAGGAACGATCAGCTGTTCTCTACTCTTGGTTTCATCCGGATCCTTCAGGACACGCTTCAAGACACCTTCATCCAGGATCATGGAATCTCATTGCGCCCAGTACGATTTGACTGTCGGGGAGTATGGTGCCACCTCTTGCCATGTCGGTCTTGTTCCTTTCTTCTTCCATTCTTGAATAATTTGCAACTCTGAGTCGTCATTTATGTCCTTTTCTATCTCTTGTGGTTGCCAAGCATCGTCAATGACAGTTGTCCTGAACACCTTTGCTTCAATCTTAGAGCAATGATGACAATCTTTTGGACATGGTCGTCTTGATAGAGCATCAGCATTCTTATGTGCTGTACCGGCTCGATGTTCTATGTTGAAGTCGTATTCTTGAAGTCTTTCGATCCATCGAGCGACCTGACCCTAAGGATTCTTGAACTGTAGTAGCCATCTCACAGCAGCGTGGCCAGTTCTTAACAGGAAATTCCTACCATACAAATATCTGTAGAAATGCTCGATGGAATTCACTACTGCCAACAGTTCCCGTCTTGTGACACAGTAGTTTCTTTCTGGCTTCGACAAAACCTTACTGAAGTACCCGATTACTCTTTCTTGACCCTCCCGCAATTGGGACAGGACGCCCCCAATACCGACGTCGCTGGCATCTGTGTCCAGAACAAAACGTCCTTCCGTCTTCGGGTAGCTCAGGATTGATGCTTGGACTAGGAGTAGTTTCAGTCGCTCGAAAGCGACCTGGCATTCTTCATCCCAGCTGTATCTGCGATTATTTTCCGTCAGTCTGGTCAATGGTTTGGCGATATTGGCGAATCCATGAACAAATCTTCTGTAATAGGTATAGAGCCCGAGAAAACTGCGCAGCTGATGTTCATCCGCAGGTACCGGCCATTCTTGAATTGTCCCAATCTTTTCTGCATCAACTGCTACGCCTTCTTCGGAGACCACATGCCCCAAATAGTTCACCCGTTCTTGAAATAAGTGGCATTTCTCTGGACTAAGTTTCAAACCAGCTTTCTTTAGTTGTTCAAATACCTGCTCCAGATTCTTCAAATGGTCTTCAAATAATTTTCCCATCACAATTATATCGTCCATGTATACCAAGCAAGTTTTTCCCGATAGTCCTTTCAGTACGGTCTCCATAAGTCGCTCGAAGGTAGCAGGAGCATCACACAGACCAAATGGCATGACTGTTAATTGCCACAATCAACTGCCGATGATAGATGCAGTTTTTTCTCGATCTTTCTCATCCATCGCTACTTGCCAATATCCACTCTTGAGATCTAGGGTCGAGAAGATCTTGGACCCGGCCAGGGTATCTAAGGTGTCATCAATCCTGGGCAGAGGATAACTGTCCTTCTTGGTAACGTTATTCAGCTGGCGATAGTCGACACAAAATCGTGTAGATCCGTCTTTCTTCTTCACAAGTACCACCGGAGAGGCCCATGGACTGTTCGAGGGTTCAATGATGCCGTCTTGCTCCATATCTTGATTGTTGACTTCAGCGTCTTCTCTCTTCGCAATCGGGAGTTGTCGTGGTGCTTGCCGAATTGGTCGTGCGTCGCCTGTGTCAATTTTGTGATGGACAATATTTGTTCTTCCTTATCGCCCCTCACTGATTTCAAACACCTCTTGGAATCGGCGTATCAGATCTTCTGCTTGTGCGCGTTGTCGATTGTTTAATTGTTGACCCTTGGATAGTAATAGGGTCGGTAATTCCTTCGAAAGTTTATCGCAGTTAGGCTCTATCTTTGTGTCTTGGTTGGTGAGTTTTATTCTTGCGAGGCGTTCTTCTTCATGTTTGGAGTTTTCTCTGGGTAGCATCTTCAGAGGCTTCTTTTTGGAAGAACCAATTTATCCACAGTTCCAGCACCGAAGTTGTCTTGAATTCTTGAGATCTTTCACTGCTTCCTGGACCAACCGCTGAACCTGGGCTTCCAAGCTTTCCGTGGTATCGGAGTCACAGGTAACCTCTCGCACTCGAGCACTGCTTCTGGACGCCTGCTTTGCCGCTTCGTATTCCAGTGCATTAGCCAATGCTTCCACCAGCTCCTTCGGCCGCGCCAAACGTAGGGCTTGCTGCGTTTGATGGTCTCTGATGCCGTCCACAAATATTCTCCAGTTGGATATGCCAGTCGAACTAGGCGTGCCACATCAGCTTCGAACTCCTGTAGACTCTCGCTGGGACGTTGGTATCGGTTCTTGAGCTGCGTGTGATACACTTCCTCCAAGTGTGCATGGCCGTATCGCAGCTCCAGTCGCTTGACAAATTTTTCATAATTGTTGTCTTCTTCCGGTAGAATAGCCTGTAAAATGTTTACCGCATCTCCTCGGAGAGCAACTATTAGTGCTAAACTTTCTCAGTATCATCCCAGCCATTAGCCCTAGCAGCGGCTTCAAATTGCCTATGGTAATTAATCCAAGATGTTTGACCATCAAAGGTTGGAGGTTTGACACGCATTTTTGTAGTTGAGTCAAGATTTAGTGCGGATAACTCAATTATCTCAGCTTTTGAAGCTTTTTCCAGAGATGAAACACCAAATTTGAATTTTTCTTCGAAAATCTTCATTTTTTCATCCAATTTCGAATCCAATTTTGCATCCAATTCTTCTAACATTTTACAATTATCTTCAAATACTTCCTCCTATACCTTTGAGTTTTCTCTAAATTTTTCCAGTTGCTGTTCAACTTTCTTTGTATTTTCTTCCATCTTTCCATGCAGTTCTTCTCTCAGGTTTCTTGAATTTCCTTCCAACTTTCCTAATTTTTCATTTAATTTTGTTTCTAAATCTTCTTTCAAACTTGTAGAATTTTCTTTTAATTTTGACTCTAAATCTTCTTTTAAACATGTAGAATTTTCTTTTTAATTTAATTTTTAATCTTCTTTTAAAAGTGAACAATTTTCTTTCAATTCTGATTCTAAATTCATAGAATTTTCTTTTAATTTTGATTCTAAATCTTCTTTTAAACTTGTAGAATTTTCTTTTAATTTTTATTCTAAATTTGTACAATTTTCTTCTAAATTTATTGCCAAATCGGTTAAAGAAAGTTGAACCTCAAACAAATACGTATCAGGGTCCTCACCGTCTTCAGTCATAGCTTCCCGAAGTCGTTCCATTAAAACTTGTTTGCGGCCACTGGTTTCCAAATCTTGCTCTTCCAATTGATATTTCAACTCTGCGACCTTCAAATCTTTCAACAACTTCGTAGACGCCATTTTCCAATTTCACAAAGCAGCAATAAACAAAATACCAAATTGTTCATAACAATCCCACTTCTGACACCACTGTAATGTTTATTGCTTGACGAAATCAGTTTTTAATCAAATAAAAGTCACTATTTAATAATCTAAATAAAATAAAAGTTTTATTCTACTTATGTCACTAATAACACTATATTTATATATTAATCACTTAATTCTAATTTAAACAAGGTCACAGATATTTATTTTTCACTATTTATATGCACTGTACACCTCACTGGTCACTGTTCATTATTTATTTCACCACTACTATTCTTACTACTGTACTGTCCTACATGTCTTTCGCTTGGCCTTATATTCTCGACTCTTTCCATTTCTAGAAATCACTAGAGGCTTCTATTGAGAGGGGTGATGGGCTGCGACGCGGTGCGGCGTAAGCGGCCGGAGAAGCTCCGCCCCA
The DNA here is from genome assembly GCA_963989225.1 of Dromius quadrimaculatus. Taxonomy (NCBI): domain Eukaryota; kingdom Metazoa; phylum Arthropoda; class Insecta; order Coleoptera; family Carabidae; genus Dromius; species Dromius quadrimaculatus. The sequence goes on along the minus strand of OZ022331.1, from coordinate 27,361,512 downwards.
TACTACGTCGTCTTCACGAGCTCCCATCTTACTCTCGCACGTCACAATATCAAGAGTTATCCTTGGAAATAATGACAGACCAAAATTATTGAAGACTACTAAGAAGTGAACCAACATCCACTTACCAACAAAAAGCGAACAAACTTATCTCAAACTTAAGAAATTCTCATTTGTTACCAGCAGAGTTAGCCAAATCTTCAATGATATATGATGCTATTCCACCAAAATACTATGGTCAACCAAAGATCCATAAACAAAACCTTGCTCTACGACCCATTATAGCATCCATTGATGCTCCAAATAGTAAAATAGCAAAGTATCTTACTGATGTGTTAACTATTGCTTACGATAAAAATAACATTCACTATACCAAAGATTTGTTTGCGTTTGCATCGTTTATTAACAATTTTAAAATACAAGAAAATTATATTTTGATAAGCCTGGATGTTGTGTCACTATTAAGTAATACAACTATAGACATAGCTGTTGATAGCATCACTAAAAAATTGAACCTAATACAAGAATTCACTCCGTTATCTTTAAATAGTTTTTTGCAATTACAGTGATTTGTTTTTGACACAAGCTACTGCATTTATGAGAATAATTTCTATAAACAGCTGATTGGTTGTCCAATGGTGGCAATCATCAGTCCGATGATAGCTCAATATGTTATGGACCTACTCCTTGATGAGTGCATACCAAAACTGGTTTTCAAACCACCATTTATAAAGAAATTCGTTGACAAAATAGTAACTGCTGCACCTGCAAATGAAACAAATAATATTTCAACAAATTTCAATGGTTTCAATACGTACCTCCAGTTTACCATCGAGTTAAAGGACCAAAAGAGCCTCTCTTTCTTTGACACCTTAATGATAAGGGATGATTCAGGAATCATCACACTGGATTGGTACCAAAAGTCCATTGCCTCTCAACGGTATATGCATTACTTGTCCCAACAACCAAAGCAAATGAAAATAAATGTAGTACTAGGTCTGAAGAACAGAATACTCAGTATTTCACACCCAAATTACCAACAAAAAAACTCACTAAGATTGAAGGGTATTTTAATAAAGAACTCATATCCAGTGGAACTTATCAACAGCTTGCTATTTAATGTGCCAAGGGTGGATACCACTTCACTGAATCCACAAAGCCAAGATCTACTGTCAGATCCTCCAAGTATAAAATTTGCTTTCATACCTTTCATCCCAACGTTGACACCCAAAGTAGATAGGATTCACAGCTCGTAGCTCAGCAACAGCAACAATTTGTTTTGTGTTTTTCTCAGGCGTGCGTAATATTTTCATGCTGGGTATTGATATGTAAATCTGTTCGTGCACCTATGGTTGTGATTTTTGTTGTCATATGCGTAGAATGTTAAGGTGAGTGTGTGAGATTGTATTATAGTGGGTGTAGAATCGGTGGTACGCCACTGGGGGAAGAATTCAATATAGGCGTGCGTGTTATGCTTCAGTCGTAAATAATGCGATGTAAGTCTTATGTGCGCCTCTGTATATTCATTCTTCTGATCATGAGTGTTTATTATCCATGATCGTGTGCACGATCTTATTATGATGCTCAAAAACTCAATAGAAACGCCACTGTGTGCACTCCCAATAAATTGTTGAGACATTAATTAAATCATGATCATCGAGTATATTTTTTTAATCTTTAGAGACTGAATATTAACAAGAACTGGAAAGGCTGTTCCAATCGAAATAATGAGATGGAATAATAAGGTGAAAAAACAAAACAAATTAGGAAGAAACACTTTTATCTTTCAAAATGACTTTTGTTATCATTCTCAATATATAATAGATCTACATGTTTTTTTTTTTGTGCTTTGTGTGATGTAGAGGTCCAAATACGATGTGACTCTTACTCTTGTAATCAAACTCTTAACCAAAAACATTGACTGAAATATCATTTATTTGTTCAAATGTGGAATTGATTTGATATCCATGGGAAAATTCAATCCGGTGAAATCAAGCTTATGCTCGTGTGGAATATAGTTTGTCACACGCTGCGGATGTTTGGTTGCTGTGAACAATGCCGAAAGTATGGCCCACAGAAAGCACTTGGCATCAATATTCTCAACATTTATACACGCCCTCTTCATCTGAATGTCTTTTGGAAGGGGCACAAACTATGAAACCGCTATTGGAGAGAATTTATTAATGTTCAACTCCAAATGTTCGACTCGCAGGAGGGTCCGCCCACTATCTCGTTCCTATCAAACAGATAGAGCTCTATGTTCAGTGTAGAAAATTTCATGATATTCTTACTTGGAATTCAGAGCTATCCGTTTCGATTCGTGATGATAAAGTGTCAAATATCTCTGACAAATCTATTAAAAAAGTAATCACTTGTTGTTTTGTATTGAACGATTTGATTTCAGACTCATCACGTTTAGGAAGAGTGTACAGACAAAACAATTCTATATTTGCCTTCAAGGAATGATGGATTTCAAGTAGGTTTTGAATTAAATCACACACTGAATTCTTCACCTTTCATAGGAATGTTGATCTATCAGTTTTTGCATCGTCATTCTTAATCTTGTACGATGTGATTCTGTTCTTAAATGCCGTCTTTATTAACGGAATATTAGGTCCCCAATCAACACATGCTTTCAATTTATGCACATTTGTTCTCAAATGAGAATTTAATAACGATTTTTCTACATCAATGCCACACGACTCACAATATATGAATTCATTCGAGGTTCGATCAGATTTCACACGTTTCACAGATGAGCTGGCCACATTCTCCAACTTTTGACGCTGCATATTATGAGCTTGGGATATATGTCTTTTTAGTATCAATGGGTTATAACACCTTCCACAATATTCACATAATAAAACCAATTTTTTGTTACAGCTATATTTATTATGTCGTTTTAAGTTATCTCTTGATTTATAAGATCTATTACTAACACTACATGGAAACATTTTCTACTTATATGGTCTTTCAATTATATTCTTGAACTTTTTTCTCTCAAATAGATGTTTATAAAGTTTTTGGAATTTTCTTCGCTAAGAACTGATGAACATTCACAGGAATCGATCACAATTTTTTTCAACTTTTTTCCACAAATTTGACAGTATCTATGATCGTCTTGCAAATAGCTGACCATGTGTACAGAATGAGTTTTTATGAATTTAACATCTTCTGCAAGCCCCCTTATACATTCGACACAGTAGATGAATTTATTGTTCTTATAATGTTGACGGTATCTGATGCAGACAAATAAATGTGATTTTGATAAATTTTTTATGGAATCTATGAGACTTTTCTTACAAAATTTGGAAATACGCATCGTTTTGTAGCAGAAGAAGTGGAGATTGAGTTTTTCAATTACTGTAACAAATTGAATAATTAGCAGAGGGAAAAAGGTTTATGATGAACGGTCTACTAACCTTATAAACTGAAATTTTGCAAATCTATCGCTTGGAGTTGTAGTGTTAACTATATAACACCCAATCATCTGTTTCATCTCTTCATCAGTAACAGATTGAAAGCGTTGAGGTAGAAATACATTGAATCCCTCATCTAAAGTTAGAACAATTCGTGGGCCGTACTTAGTGTTCAATAACTTTGCCGCTTTTATCGAATATTTTTCACCAACCACCAAGTCCACAATTTTTTCATACTTGAAGCCAGCAGCAAGCTCGTTCAACGCATTCAATGCCATTTTAGTTACTTATAAAGTGTATCTACTCTCTGTACACCGTTTTATAAGAAGAGAGCAGAAGTGCTCACAAACGCGCATTCACATACACACCAAAATACCAACATGTATAAAAAATCGAGGAGAACAAATTGGTAAACTTCATATGTTGCCACAAACAAAGTTGTATACGCTACGGAAACGATAAACATTTATAACAATCCAATTATCTCGTTTTTTGTAAATGCAAATGTTCAAGTAATTCTTTGATTCAGAGGAGATAATTTATGCCTATTTTATCAAGGACGAGAGATCAATAAACTTCCTGTATTGTCACATACAAAGTTGCATTTGCTACTCAATAATTGGAGATTTATATCTGTTTAATCACCTATTTTTTTGTGAATGCAAACGTTTTGATAATTATTGAATTCAGAGGAGGTAATTTATGTCCCACTTTGAACATCTCAACAGGTTTTGATATTATTAATCATTATTGATTGGAATGAAGAGCTCTTTGTTCTGTCACAATGATTGTGAATAAGTTGAATGTGCGCGCAATGAGCTCAGGTTTTCAGGCAGTATAAAAACGAACGTATCAACAATTATTGAAACAATAATTGTTGTAATGCCTGTTCCAAATAGTGTTATTCAAAATAATATTTTTAAGGAAAATATTTGTGAATTACGCAGTAAAACTAATCTATCAGTTTGTGTTTATAAGGAATATGTTGAAATTGAAAATTCAAGTCTCATGAATATTTGGATTCCTAGAGAATCTAATGAAGATCGTTTCCTGGATTATAAAATCTTCTGTGAGCCTTGTTTCAAGGAATTTATTATAACGCCAGAGGGGATGAATATAAGAACGAATAGAATTTCATATAATTTTTTCAATCGTCATAATATTAGATTTTATTCTTGGAATGAAGCTTTCGAGCACATGAGATGTGTTTATTGCAACGACTGGGTGGTTAATGCAATAGATCAACGAGAGTGTGAGAGATGTTTGCAGATCAGTGTTGCAAACAGACAAATTTAGGTAAGCGTACTTGAACCAGAAACTATGAATTATTTCTTTATTATATAAATATCAGAACAATTTTTTCATCACAAAGTTTTCTACAATACATCTATTAATATTACACATGTGACAGTTTTCAATTATTAGTGGTGGTCCGTCAATATGACATCGTGTTGTGGGTAAATTGTAATGTTCCGTACAGGGTAACCTCTTGATTATGTCCGGATGGACCTTGAATTTTTGGGGTAGATCTTCCCACATTTCTTGCAACTCATTTCCACGAAACATTCCTAATATATTTATGAATTTGTCCTCACCCATACTACCACAAATGTACACTATTGTAGTATATCTCTTTATAATAGATCGGAATGCATTTTGCGAGACAAGTTCTTTATAATCCACCTCATTTATAATATTCAAATTGAATGCTGCACAAAGAATATCACTCGCAATTACCCTCTCAGGCATCGCCTCATAAGTGGTAGATTCTTTCACAAACTAGATATATTATATTAGTTAAACCAATAAAAACGTTTCTTATTCTAACCAATCACATTTCAGAATAAAACAAATTAATATCGTCAAACACACTAAAGACTACATCTTGAGTCGATCCCCCTTGTCAAATACGCATCATTTCAAAATATCTGTATTAAAATTTATAGTGTATTTCTATTTCAGATGGCATTGAGGCGGAAAAGAGGTTCGTCCGATGATTCTACTACGACTGCGCGATTCCAGTTCGATTTCAATAAGTTTGTGGAAAGTCGTGGATTACTTGGCTCTCTCTACAAGGATGACTATCTTCTTCTATCATCAGATTTTCTGCTGAATAAATCAAAGACAAAATGGGTATCTGTTGGCTCAAGCGTGTTGCGAGAATTTCTGCCTATCATAAAATTAAGCGCAAGTAAACCTGGTAATGTAGGACTTCAATTCACTTTAGAAGAGTGGAATGACCTCATGAGCTATAAAAATATTATTCTAAATTATTTTGACTGTGGCAAGGACATTATGTATAAAAGTATACCAGGAGATCATTGCGTTATTCTCAATAATAATGGTGGGAAGAGAATTTTAACTCTTACATGGAGCGGCAATGAATTTAGTATTGTTTTGGAAATGTCAGCTGTACAAACTCTCTTTCGTATAAATGATATAATCTTGCATAATTTAGAGTTGATCAAAATTCTTAATTTTGATGAGTATTATAAAAAAGTATTATCACATGTAAAGGATTCTTGTAAAATAAACGAGTGTAACACTAAGCAACAATGTTTTGAAACTGTGTTGAATAGGGATATCAATATGAATGTATTAGCATTTGAGGAATTATTATATTTGTATAAATATAATTCTATCTTTTCTGGTATTTGCAATAAAAGCTTAAAATAGATTCAAATAGTTCTTTATTTCCTAGAAAATTACAAAGTGGACATTTTAAGCCAGCTCTTTATGACAAAAACATTTTGTAATGCACAAATAAATGGTGGAGGATGTTCTAAACATGAGAAATTGATGGTGTTCGCATTTTTCAAACTGGGATACTGCACCATGTCAATGATCTCAGCAGATAGATTCAGTTTTTTGCTGAGAAAGGTGGTCTTTGATATCCTCCAATGTTTCTATATATAGACATGAACCGGAGTTCCACTAAAACCCATGATATTTGTTCAATAACCATTCAGCTTTTTTTTGACGTGACTTGTTTAACCTAGTCCACTCGTAAGGTGCCTCAAGCAAGTAATTTCGAAGTTTATCACCATTTCTTGATAGTATAGCAACTTCCTTTGGAATAAAGTCGCGATTATTGAAGGTGAAGCCCTGTGTGTCTACGATGAATTCCATCGCACAACTAACAAATGGATCGGATTACACCAGCTTTTTAACAGAACTACTCATTGTGTTGTACTCCACTATACGATCGTGAATAATAAGACAATATGCGGTGGTCTCCTCTGGGAAATTTTCATTGGACTTAAACTCAATTCTGACATCTACAGGCGCTGATTTCAAACTGTCATTCTGTTTGGAACAATCCAACACAACAAGTGATTTGGTAAGAAATTCCGCTCTGTTCATTAATGGTTGAGATGTAACATCTTGATCATAATACACTTGTTGAAACTGTGTATAATTGTCATACAGCACAGCATAGTGATTATTCTTTATGTTCAAATTTAGATTTTCATATGGATAGTTTTCAGCATTTAAAGATAGTTTGACGTTGGAAATGTGACAATGATCAAATTCGCTAGCGTTCTTAGCGTGTTGATTCTTCCTATCAGTTTGGAATGCTAAAATTACGTACCGAGGTTCTTCAAATTGTGAAGATGTTTTGATAGTCCATGTCTGCATTTGGGATGTGGGCAGTAATGGAAATTCAAACAATGACCAAGATCGGAAAGGAACTTTAATTTGTCTATTTCTATCGAGCTTCTTCAGGAATGAAAGCTTCACTTTATCACTCACATATACATACGGCATACGCCAATATAATTTTGTAATTTTGAGCACCAATTCTTCCGTTGCATCATGATAAGCGTTCGTATCAACTTTCGATCTGATCAGAACAAGTTCCTGTTTAACACTCATAAGAACTTTTCTATAGTCTTCCGCAAAACCAAGAATCGTATTCAATGGTATCAATACATTGAAATGACCTTTATTATCGGTAATGGATGTGTTTCCCCAGCCAGCATTTCCAAGCGTTTTATTGCGTCCATCGTGAAATGAACAGTAACCTTTTATAGTTGAAGTTATACTCATATTTTTACATCTATCAATCTCGACACCATTCAGCTCGTAACGTATTTCATCAAACAAATGTGCTAAGCCGTTGTTTACAAAAGTCGATGTTGATGGCTTCTCATCTGCTTTCGAAAGTGTTTCTTCAATTACTATGGAGTTTTGACTAGGTAGAGTGAAAATATCTTGTTTTTGAATAGGAATACGAATTTCATCGCTATTATTACATGTGGTAGCAATGTACGGTTGATGTGAATGCACCTCCAAACGTGTTATCGACTCGTCGAAAGTCATCTCCTCATCAATATGTAAAATATGATTCATTCCCTCAACTTATAACCTTGCGCTCTGAGAGACTGTATATTTTTTGTTGTGAGCGCCGATGTTTGAGGCTTAGAGATCTGATGTTGCTTTGTTATTGATACTTTTTCATTGCTAAAATTAGTTTCCATTGATTATTCGTTTCGAATGTAAACGCACCGTGATAGTTTCTCCTCGAAAATCAATTATATCTCCCTCTTGATCAACAATTTTAACTGTAACGTTGTCAATAGCTCGAACGCTCACTGGCAAATGAATAATATTTGACGGTACCTCAACCAATTTATACCCGGGCGGTGCGTTTGGGGAAAAAACATGCAATATATGTTTACTTGAATTATTTCTATATGATCCAGAAGCAATATTGCAATTTATCTGCACACTATTCACTTTCATAATATTCACAGTTGAGTCCGACTCATATAGCTTATTTGCATCGAGTACTTTTTTACTGAATCCCAATACACTTTCTATACTATCCTTCTTTGTGAAGTCTATTTTATGCGAACATGAAATATTACATTTCAAAGTATTAACGTTCGGTGTTAGTGTAAATTTCGTTTCCTTATGATTTCCACCTCCACCATCCAAAATAGATTGTATGTAATCAATCAAATCTTCAATATCATATGACCCCGCTGGAATTGTGATAGATCTCAATGAATTTTCTCCATTGTAATGGTATAATTTATTTTTACCCTCAGTTATATTTGGAAAAGAATTATAAGATTGAAAATCGACTAGACCAGTGACCCATTCTTCATCCACAGCGCCAGCCCAGCTGCCGGTCAAATGTAATGGTGCTGAAAAATCTGCACTCAACACCGATTCTTGTCCTGCCAAACTTATTGTTATTGACATTATGTTGTATTATGTAGTAGAAACTCTAGACACAAATGTCCACAGTTGAATGAATTGAATTTTTGATATCGATGGTAATTATACTTTATTTTCACATTTTCTCCAAAATATAACATTACCTCCGATGGAGGTCTTAAGTTGCCGAAGCTATCAAAATATTAAACAAGTTTACCTCGTTTTTTTGTAAAGCACCCAGTGTGATCCAATGTTATTTTCACTATCCAAATTCACAATTGCTGATTTATTGTGCAAAGGTCCTGATTTTGGTAAATTATCTCGCATATAGACCCCCCGGAAATATGCAATATCCTAACCATACATTTCCAAATCTAAATCAGTTAATGCTCTCGATGGAAGTTTTTTTTTATTCGAGGTTTTAGAAACAACCCCAAACCATTCTTAAGTTTTCCCATATATAAACCATCTCCTCGTTTTCCCAGAGCGATTGACTCCATGGCTTTATTATGTCTCTGAGCCTCGAGAAGGTGTTGTTTTGCAGATTTTGCGTCATTGACAGCTTTTGCAATTCCAGCAGTCCCCCCAGCTAGTCCTCCAAGAGCAGATAGACCGGCAAATAGTGGAATGAGAAATGGTAAGAATCCACCTGATTTTGGTATTGGTATAACTCGTGGTGATTCAAATTTTTCATGTTTACGTCTCTGCACACTTCTCCGCGCAGCATTCAATGTTATGAGAATTATGTTGTTCATATTTCCTCTTCGAGCTTCTCTCACAAAAGCTCTTCTAGCATTTTGAACTGCCTCGCGCAATATGCTTCTTCTTCTTTTTCGCATCTCCATTGTACGCGAGTACTTACGAGTACTATACTAATATGAATGTAATATATACATTTCCATCATATATATGGAATATGAAGTTTGAAAAGCAGCAGAAAGCTATTCTAGTGCAAAGTATTGAAGGGGTCTCAGGAGAACTGGCACGAGAAAGTAAACATGGTGATCTATTCCCTAACGATATACGATGCATTATTTGTGGTCCATCAAATTGTGGTAAAACCAATCTGATGATTTCATTACTCACAAACGCAAATGGATTGCGATTTGAGAATGTTTACATCTATTCCAAGTCATTGTATCAACCAAAATATCAAATGTTACAAAATATTCTATCATCTATCGATGGTGTTGGATATTTTACACATAGTGATAAAATAAATCTACCAGCTCTTCATGAAATATTGCCAAATTCTATATTTATATTCGATGACATTTCAGTTACATTTTCGTAGTTACTTTTGTCGGGGAAGGCATAAAGAGATTGACACCTTCTGTCTCATTCAAACTCATACACGAATATGTAAACATCTTGTGCGTGATAATGCAAATTTAATTATTATATTCAAACAAGACGAACTAAACTTGAGGCATATATATAACAATCATGCACATACAGACATGTTGTTCAGCGAATTTCGAAACTTTTGTTCCAATTGTTGGCGAGAAAATTATGGATTTGCTGTAATCAATGAAAAGTGTGATCTTTCCAATGGGCGATACAGAAAAGGTTTTGATTTGTTCTTGAAAAGTATATAGATGTGCGCATGTGAATTGTAACAACATTCCGGCATAATGAGTGAATGAAGTACATTGCAAGATATAGTACGAACTACGGAGATTATCAAAAATAAATTGATGAATCTTAAAAGAGGACAAGAGATGAGACAAGAATTGTTGAGCAGAACTTTCGAACTGATCATCACCCCTTTAACCGATTTGGGTATGCAACTAAGGGAAAGACAGCAGCCATCAACAGTTACACAAGATTAGAATGGTGATGATGTCGTGAAGGATGAGTTTTTTGACGATGAAATATTTGAAAAATCTAAAATTCGTAGGAGAAAGACGGATGTAAAAGTCCCACAATTTTTGGAAGATGAAGAAACAATTGAATCACCGGCAACTATCAAAGAACAATTTATGAGTGATGAACAGTTGGAGAATCTAGAAGAATCTACTAAAGAAATGCTGGGGGATATTGCTGGCAGATATATGGCACTTTATGCTGTTGGAAGTTCTGATATTGATACTGAGTATGGAATCAGAAATGATCCAACTACTAACAAATTTATTGGGATTGATTGGGGATTCTGAAGTTGAAATAGATAAAAATGATCTATATATTAATGGTGTGTGGTATAAAGAAACACCTGGATTATATGAACTTCTAACTCTGAAATCACCAGACCCCAATATATACACCGAAGATGATAAAAGAAAATATTTGAAAATTGTTCAAAACACGAACGCACACAGAAAGTACTATAATAGATTGGGAGCAATAAATATCCAACGTGGATTAGAGTATGACAATATTATAAAGGAGATAGTCCTCCATGTGAGAACAAGATCAAAATCAAAAAAATCGATTGGTGGTGGTGGTGGTGCATTCCCAGAATTGAGTGTGATGAATAAACGGATGCAATATGTGTACTGGAATGATCCTAATGAGCTTGTTGAAAGATTAAAATTACTATTAGCCTCTAAAGCAGCTGGACATACGTATCATGATGATAAAATAATTCGCATTGAAGAAACATTGCGAAATGCGCAAATTACAATATAAATGATTGGGACTATCGAGTTCATCATTTAGTCTTATAATGGTTGTTAGTAAGTTTGGATCCCATATCAATAAACACATTCAGAAGCATTTGAAGAGAAAAATATTGACACATCTCGAAAGAGAATTATTCTTGGATGGTTTGCTTCATATAAAAGGAGTTCGTTTGACGTTGGATATTTTTGCTGATGTAAACGATGTTGTAAATGTGAAATATGTGTCAAAAATCATGGAAAAAATGAAAACTAATGTAAACATGAAATTTGAAAACTTAATTACGCAAAGACTCTTAGCTTTTGATGATAAAGTTGAGAATAAATTCTCAAAGCGTCACACATTGATGCTGATAAATTTATTAATATACTTGGATGGCGATAAGTATAGATTTGAAAACGGGAATTCCGAGTCATTTTATAAATTCCCCTGCAACGCAATAATAAGATACGTCCAATTTAACATCCAAGAAAGTTTAATTGAAAGCAAAATAAATAACAAATCACTATCGTTACAGGGGCAAAGTGTTGCAGTGAATGATAAGTTGACATTCCTTCCTATACAAGGACGGAAAAATCCACAAAAGCTCTCGGTGGAAATTCTGCTAGAAACAAATTTATTATGGGTGGAGAAGACATTGTAAACGAACTGCACAAGGCTGCACGTCGAAATTTTAAACGAAGACATGTTGTAGTTAGGGGGTTGAATGATTTATTTCAAGCGGATCTCGTTGAAATGATACCGTATGCAAAAGAAAATAAGGGCTATGAATATATATTGACAGTTATAGCCGTATTTTCCAAACGAGCCTGGGCTAAGCCAAGCAAGTCAACCTCAGGAAAGGATGTTACATTTGCAATGAATACTGTTCTCAAGGAAGGTATGATTCCAAAAAATGTACAAACTGATCGAAGGGGGGGGAATTTTTCAATAAAGAATTTGGAAAATTGATGGAGCAACATGGTATAAATCATAATTTTACTTATAGCGCTACGAAAGCAAGTGTTGTAGAACGTTTTAATCGCACATTGAAGTCAAAAATGTGGAAAGATTTCAGTCTTCGAGGATCCTACAGATGGCTTGATATGCTAGTAGCTATGTAACACCGATTCTGGCTCAGATAACGATCTAAGATTTCAAAGATAACGCGAGCAGTGACGTTATCTAAACAGCGGTGACGTTATCAGAACATTTACGAGTGGCGCCATCTCTTGAGCAGTGGTGAGTGGCGCCATCTATCATCAAACAGATCAACTAGCGTTGAATGGAGAAGATTTCTATTTTTCTTTTTTTGCGTGTGGCGCCATCTATTATTCACTAGATGAACTACTAATTGATGTGATAGATCTCTGTACCATGAATGACAATAATAACGTCAACCAACGTTAAATGCAGAGATTTCTTTTTTGTGTGTGGCGCTATCTTTTTTCCAGTAAATGAACTACTAATTGACGTGGATAAAAAAGTCTCTGTGACGTTATTCATACATTTACCAGTAACGCCATCTTTTTCAGTTGCGTGACGAATGGTGTCACCTATTATTCAATAGACTAACTATCGTTTAATAAAAAAGATTTCTATTCTTGTGTGTGACGCTATCTATTATTTACTAGACGAACTACTTATTGAAGTAAATATCAAGATGGAGTTTTATATTATGAGTAGCGCAATTTATCATTCAATAAATTAGCTAGTAGGGAAAAAAAATTCAGAATATTCTATTAACCAATTTTTGCAATTGATTCACAATAATTGAGTGATGCAATGTTTTATCCGCATAAATATTCCACTCCTTAAATCATAAATTTTAGACTTTGGATTAATCATTTTTGTTTCACAATAATTAACGAATGCAATGTTTTATCTGCATCACTTGTGATCCTATGTTTGAGGTTATCAATGTCTTATTTATATATGTAGAAAAATTTTTGCATACTAAATTCAGTATGAGTTTGAAACTCCAAGTGATACAAACTATTCAGTTTTCTATTATTATATCTTCCAAGAAAAAAACTATTATCTATAAATGACAAAAATGGTGAGTAATTTTAATTGATTTTTTCAAGAGAAATTTTTTAAAAAATATTCATTTACAGCAAGTGAATGGAAATACTGACAACAATATGAAGAAAAGAAAGTATCCACTTCATACGAAACCATCTTGCAAGCATATCAATCAAAATGATGCATTGGCAACAAAAACAAAAAGAAAAACTAATATGAATAAAAATAAAGAAATATTAAATGAAGTTCCTCTTCTTGAGAATAATGCAGAACAAGCAGAAGCACAAGTCGTTGAAGAAGTAGTGGAGGGTCTATATGAATTTGACTTAGCACTCTCTAGAGGTTTCGTCAAATCTAAATTGATTATGGAACATAGATTTTTGCTAAATACGAATATTTGAATACACATTGGATTTGATCCAACAGACAATTTAGAAACTATTATTAGAATATACAATAGTAGAATTGACAAGTTCGTCGATTTTAAACGACTTGACTGGTATGAGTTTCTTAGGTGCTATAATATTATTATAGGATTTTTGAGGGTACTTTCAGTTGTTGAATCATATTCGATTTCAAATCATAAATTATTATTTGATGTTATAGAAAATGATAAAATTATGATAATTGAATCACAGAATAATCAAATTTATCTAAGTGATACATCTATTCGCAATATATTTGACAATACTAATCACACAGAGGACATCATCAATTATTTAGAATCATTAAATTTCTTGGATTATTATTTGAGTGTAATGCGACAAGCATCTTCTTGTGATGGTGATATTTACACAAATATTAAAAATATAATTGGTGAAACAAATAATGTTTATAATTTAGCAATGAAAGAAATAATATTAAATTATAATAATGTAATTTTAGCGTCAATTGAAATTATTACTACTTCAAAAAACAATCGGCTAAACAATCAGAATAATGAATAATAATAAATTGTATTTATGATTATAGAAAATAAAATGTATATGTATAAATATAAATATTTTGTTGACAAAAAAAATCGAATGAATAAATATCTCTATAAGTTAATCTTTTTTTCTTTTATTTATTGGGATATTTTTGATGATACATTTCAAATTCGGTCTTACAAGACTGACAGTTTTCAATGTTAGGTGGTGGTCCATCAATATGGATATGATGGATTGGTAGATTCGTATGCTCCACACATGGTAATTTCAATATAACTTTAGGATGTAATTTATACTCTAGCGGAAGTCTTCCCCAAATTTGCAATAAATTCATTCCACTAAATGATTCCAATATTAAATCAAATTTCTCCTTACTTATTTTTTTGCAAATATATGCTATTGGAGCCAGCTTTCCAATTAATTTGAGAAGTGAATTATCATTATAACCACATTTGCTTGAAGTTGATTCAATCATGTTCCTATAGCTTCCAATATCTTCTTCTTTTATTAGATCACAATGATATTTCATGTTTAGCAAATCATATGCTATTATTTTCAAACAGACTATTCAACTATTATTTGACATTTTTCAAAAATATATACCTCAATCTGTAGTTCACTATTATTTAGAGTAATGAAATTATTACAATGTTGAAAGAACAAAGTTTGTATGGAATTATATATATATATATATACAGTAAGAGGTGAGAGGTGGAGGAGGGGGCTGATGGTGGGGAGTAAGAAAAAAAAAATAAGAAAAACAATTATTGTGAATACAAGATTTTTGATAGTAGTATTTTCAATTGCTCATATAAATTAATATTGGGACAATCAATATTGAACATAGAAAGATTGAATTCCTCTGCTTTTACAACTGACTTTGAGAATTCATCAAATTCATAATAATAATCATTAATAAAAAAATATAATCGTCCATTTGTATAGTTGAATACAGATTCTATATTATTTGGAATACCGGGAAACTCATCATCTACACTTCCGATTTCTGAAGCGAAAAATCTGCATTCATCAATTTTTAAAAAAGAATTATTTTTATGAAATATATATGTTCGACCACTATTGGTAGATACAGCTCCATTAATATAGGTTATACTATTTTGATGGTAGGGATTGGCAATATTTTCCAATTCTAAAGATGGAAACTTTATATTATAACTTACGTTATCTATGAATAATACAATATTTCCATTTGGTCTTTGGTAAATACCATTCATTCTCAAGAAATTTTTTGGAAGAAAATTTAACCAATCTGTTATAAGATATGGCTCCGGATCAAAGTTTTTTTCATTCAAATTTTTCACCCAGACCCACTTATTATAAAATATATATAATTTTTTTCTTACGATTAGAAATTTATTGACATTTTTTAAGCTACATAAGTCTGGAGAAGAATCTGAACTTGTTTTCCACTTATTATGAGTTTTTTCGGTTGTTGTAATTGGTTTCTGTGTTCCTTTTGTTGTTGATACCTTTGTCGTTGTCGGTGCCTTTGTCGTTGTTGTTATCAATGACTTAATGTTTTTTCCATATAATGATTGAATAGCATTTATATCATCAATGCGTAAATCATAATAATTACTATTTTGGAATATTTTTTTTGTATATATTGGATACATTATTGCATTCTTATCATTTGAATGCCTAATTCCTAATGCATGGCCAATTTCATGGACTAAAACAGCAAAAAGACTCTTCTCTTCACTATTGGAAGGGGGATCCATACCATAGTACCATTGTTCTGCATTATCTATATGAATTTCTGAATGCATGCTTAAGCTTGGAAATTCAGCATGCCCCAATATCATACCCTCCCCATCAAAATAAGACCTGCATCTAGCCCGTTTCTTGAAATCCCAATGTTGAATTCCTCCAAATGAAATATAAATAGTAGCATTTTCATTATATGGCGAATGTATAATATTCAAATTTGTATATTTAGACCATAAATTGAAAGCTTTTTCAATTGAATATTGAACAATACTAGTTGTTCTTTTTGAATCCCAAGTAATTGTAGAATTTTCCCATAATATATAATGAGTATTATAAACATTCATATCTTTAACACCACATCTAGGAGATGAAATGAGTTTCAAAACATTTTCAATTGTTCCATTGGATTGCGTTAAATTAAAATTAGTTTGTAATAGGTTTAGTGCTGTTAGATACGATGGATCTTTTTCAGTTGAACTGAAGGCCTCCTCTTCACTCACATTAAGATATCCATATGTAAATAAGTAATCAATAATTGATTCAAAATTTTCTTTTTTTACACTTTTACAATTACTCACGATAATTATAATCAATATAACTAGAACCACTTTCTGAACCATGTTCTACAGTGTTTGAATAGCTAATATATGATTTATGGGATACTTCAACTTTATATGGAAAAAAAGCAAGAAGTTAAAATGATAAATGTAATAACAGAGAATGGAGGGGGTAAAAGGGGTTAATGCGGCTGAAAATAAATTTAATAATTCAAAAATAACATTGGAGTTCCTATTATATATTTATATATTCATGATGTTATACATTTCATTATAGTCTAAGTGACTTTTTATTTTATGAACATTACTAATTGCACAATTATTAAAATGTCTGAAACATGATTTATTTGATGGAAAGCTCTGAAGAGACTTACATTCTTCCCCCAAAGAAATTATTGTGGAATTCAAGTTGAAAGATTCTAGAAAGGTTTTCTTCATATCCCCTTTGACATATATTGTTGATGCACCTTGTAATATTGGTAGAATCAAATTTGGAATTTCATTATATTGTATATATCCATCACTCCATTTTGAACCATGGTGATTGTGATACAACCATCCTGCTTGTTTTCTATATTTATGTTCCAACTTATTCCAAGGAAATGGTTCTTTGAAGAAAAAATGTTCCAATTTGTTGCCATCTCTTGTAAGAATTGCAATTTCTTTTGCCACTATTATATAATCTCTGGCATTGAAGCCTTGTATATCAACAATTAATTCCATATTTCAGTTAGCTCTTTCGCAGTTCAATTTATACTGAAGCTCTAACAGCACTAGTGAGTGGATTATATTCGATAATGCGATCATGTATGATAAGACAATAAACACTCGTATTCTCGGGAAATATATCATTTGATTCAAACTCCAGACGTATATCAACTGAACTATTTTTTACTGCTTCGTTTTGATTGGAACAATCCATTACTGTTATCGGTGCAAATGTTTTGAAATCTGTTTTATTTAGAATAGGACCAATATATGTATCATGAAAATCATAGTAGACCTTGGAAAATTTCGTGTACATATCATAAAGAAGTGCATAGTGATTATTTTTGAAATCTAGATTCAAATTGTCATATGGATAAGAAACTGAGTTTAAATATAGCTTAATATTCGCTAAATTGCAACTATCAAAATGACTACTATTTTTATCTTTCAAATTTTTTCGATTTGTTTGGAAAGCAACAATAACAAATCTTGGTTTTTCCAATTGAGTTGATAATTTAATTGACCAAATTTGCTTTTTTGCTGAAGGAAGAATTGGATATTCATATAAATCCCAAGAACGGAATGGACATTTCAAGAAATGATTTGAGTTGACAATTTTCAATTATCTCAATCTATATTCGTCATTAACATATATATGAGGAACACGCCATTGAATTTTGTTCAGAATAAATTTCAAATTTTCTGTACAAGTATATGCATTATTATCATTTCTGGCTCTAATTAACACCAATTCTTGTCTAACATTCACCAATATTCTATTATTATCTTCACAAAATCCAAGCAACATTTTCAGTGGAACACATATATTAAAATTACCATTTTCATCTAGAATGTTTATATTGAGTCCCCAACCAGCATTTTCAAGATTATCACTTTCAAATTTATTTAATGAAGCATATGCTTTCAAAGTTGAGCTAATTCCAATATTTTTCGTCTTATCAACTTCAAAACTATTCATTGAATATTTAGTTTCATCAAATAAAAATGCAATTCCATTATTTGTTATTTTTGCATCCACAGGAGGCTTACTACCATCTTCTTTTAATAGTTTACCTTCAATATAAAGAAAACTTTGACTAGGCAACGTATAGATATCTTGCTGTTGGATTTGAATTCTTATTTCATCACAATTATTAAATGCTGATGCAATAATAGGTTGATGATTATGTATCTCAACACGTGTTATTGCATTGAAAGCAACACCAGATGTAATATCTAAAATATTATTCATTGTTTTTGTTTTAGTTTTTGATCTCTTTTTAGTTTTAAACCGAGTGATTTCAAGAAATTTTTATTTTCTCTTGTTAACACTTTTATAGTTGATGGTGAACTGATTCTTTTCGTTGTTGTTTGCATTCTTTTATAACTAATACCCATTTATAAAATCTTTTTCAAATGTAATCTAATAGTTATTGTTTCACCACGAAAATTTATTTGTTTTCTTTCTTAATCAACAATATTTACAGTTATATTGTTTATGGTTTGAGTGTTCACTGGTAAATAAATCACAGTTGAAGGAACCTCATTGATTTTATACCCAGGCTCTACTGTTGGATAGAACTCATGTAAAATATGCATGGGTAATCCATTCTTATATGATCCAGTCACAATATTACATTCAATTAATATAGCATTCACCTTAACTATGTTGACAGGTAGATCACTTTCATGAACAACATTCCTTTCTAATATTCGCTTTTTAAACCCCAATAAAGATCCAATTGAATCATCTTTTGTGAAATCAATATCAACAGTACTCCTAAGCTCACATTTTAAAGTGTTAGTATTTGGTTTTAAACTTATGAAATTACGTGCAACATTTTTCTCTCTTTCTATTCTATTAGTATAAAGTTTCTCCTCGAAATCGTGATCATAATTTGGATCTCCTAATTCTTTTTTCAATATATTATTAATATTCTCAATTTCATATGACCCAACTGGAATAGATATTACTTGAAGATCTGTATTTGTACTTGAATTGGTTTTATAATAAAATTTATTATTTGTTGTATCAATATTTGGTATTGAATGATATGATTCAAAGTTGATCAATCCAATTACATAATCACTGCTCTTCAAATCAATTGGTGGAAATAAGTCTTTCGTATTTCCATTAAGTGTAATTGTTATCGACTCCATTTCTATACTGATGTATTCAATAATCATTTTGTGGATTTTATAAGGAATTTCAAACACAAATGACCACAATTGAAAGAATTGAATTTTTGATAGCGCTTATAATTGAATGTGATGTTAGCCTTGTTTCCAAAATATTCAATTAATTCTATTGGTGGAGCTAAATTTCCAAAACTGTCAAAATACTCAACGTTTTCACCTTTTTTTATATACGAAACTCAATGTGTACCAGCTCTTGCAAAGGAATCGAGATTAATAACTGCTTTTTAATGGTTTTCTAGGTAATGTATCACGCATATATACACCTCGGAAATATTTTATTTTATGAGCACGAGCAAATTTGATTATATCATCAGTGTTTAATGGCCTTTTTGGCAATTCCTTTTCTTTGTTTTTTTTTCGTTTTTTTTTAATTCCCGCACCATGCTTATGAGGTTTTAAATCTAAACCACTACCTAGGGCTTTTTTTACACCATATGAAGCAGCACCACTTGCAGCACCAGCAAATAAAGCCTTTCCAATTAATGGAATTAGTGCTGCTACAGGTAAAAATCCACCATATTTTTTTGGTGTTTTCAGTACTCGCTGATTCTTTGATTTTTTCGTTTTTTTTTTTATACCCATACCAAGTTTTTGTTTAGCTTT
Source organism: Dromius quadrimaculatus (assembly GCA_963989225.1). NCBI lineage: Eukaryota > Metazoa > Arthropoda > Insecta > Coleoptera > Carabidae > Dromius > Dromius quadrimaculatus. Next base: position 27,341,580 of record OZ022331.1, on the reverse strand, counting down.
CATAGAGTTTGTTATGGTCCAAGCAGCAACTCGTTCACCAAAACTTGAATTTCTCGATTTTACTCTATTCCACGCTCTTTCTTCTAATATTTTATCAGCTTTATGTCTATCTTTCAAATTATTGCTTTGGGAATATGAAATATCGTGTTCACGACATGCAGCATCCAATGGATTTATACCCGTATCATCTCTTTTCAATCTCTTATCTAATTTAGTTCCTGGACCACAAAATTGATAACCTGGTATGTGCAATTCATTAGGTAATGAGTTAATTGCCTTATTAAGTAAACCTTTACCAGCTCTGTGATATGTTAACATCGAATAATTTTTTAGTACTGACCTTATTTGTATATATACAACAGCTTTTATATAAAAGATTAGTAGTAATCATGGAATTCATTAAGCAGAAAGAGCATCTTTCAGTTCACAATTTTGATGCTATACAAACTAATTCTCACTTGAAAAAACATGGCAAACTTTTACCTAATAGTATAAGAAGTATTATTGTGGGTCCTAGTAATTGTGGAAAGACTAATATTCTTCTTAGTCTTCTTACACATCCAAATGGATTGAAATTCAAAAATATTTATGTATACTCTAAGTCTTCACAACAACCAAAATATAAATTTCTAGAAAAATGTGTTTCTAGAGTAAAGGGTATGAAATATTTCTCCTATAATGTGGATACTGAAATTTTAAACCCAAATGAAGCGCGATCCTATTCAATAATTGTTTTTGATGATATTGCATGTGATAAACAAGATTGTATGCGTGATTATTTTAGTATGGGTAGACATGATAAGATTGATTGTTTTTATCTTTCACAATCATATGCAAAAATACCAAAACATTTGATTAGGGATAATGCAAATTTTATCATCATATTTAAACAAGATGAAACCAATTTACATCATATATATGACGATCATGTAAATAGTGATATGACATTTAATAAATTTAAAGAATTCTGTATAAAATGTTGGGATAGTAAATATGGATTCGCAGTTATAGATAAGGATAGTGAGCAAGAAGGTCGATATCGCAAAGAATTGGATACATTTCTTAATCTCAAATCCATCTAGGAGTTTACTATAATGGATAATAAAAAAACGCTCCACGAAATAATTAAAGTGAGTAAAGTGCTCAAACAAAAGTTCAATTCATTGAAACATAATAAAATGAATAGTGATATTATGTTACAAGAAACATTTAAACCTATAACACAACCACTTCAAGAACTAGTGAATAATACAAAATATGAAATAAATAGTGAAAACACTATAGCAAAAAAAATACCCTCAAATTCAAAGAAAATAAGGATACATAAAAAAAAATTGAAACAGCATCCAATTCCAAAATTAGAATTTGATACACCAACAAGTTCTGCTAAAGTGGAAGTGGATGAAAGCAGTGACAATGAGGAAGTATTTGAAAGCACACCTCAAATGTCACCAACTTCAGTTGCTAGAGGTATTTTGAATACTCCTCAAGGACAAACCGAAATGGAATCCCTAAAGCTAAAATTTGGAGACTTGGCTAGTGAATATCTTCTGAAATTTTTGAATAAAGATAAGGATTTGGATACTATTTATGCAATAAAATATATAGAAGATCGTGATAAATTTATATTGGGTAATAAAGAGATAGAAATAGATAAAAATGATATAATAATTGATGATCAAGTATATAATGGAACAAAAGGACTTTATGAACTCATATTCATGAAAAATCCTGAACATTATACTGCGGAAGATGTAAACGAATATATAAGAATTTTAAATCATACACAAGCACATGAGCAATCAAATAATATGTTGAAAAGATCCACTTATCCAAAATATTCCAAAATGAATAAACCGTTTTCAAGTGAAAAAAAATTTTTCAAGCTTCAACAAGAAAAAAAGTGCAAACCAAAAAATATTCACCTACAGGCTTTGGAATTTTACCATTCAACATGAAATTCTCCAATTATAAACGCGAGTATGTCTATTGGGATAATGCAAACGAATTGGTTAATAGATTACAATTATTATTAGCATCCAAACAGAGTGGACACACAAATCATGATAATGAAATTATGTCAATACTTGAAGAATTGAGAGAATGTAATATAATAGAATGAATTCACTTCAAAAATGAACATTATTATATCTGCTGTCAAGAGTAGAAGCTTTTATTTTAACTTAGAGAGATTGAGAACTATTAATTATGTCGGTAGATAAATTTGGTAGACGATTTTCAAAGAGAAAAAGAAATGAGTCAAATAATTCAATATTAAGGTATGATATTTATGGAAATATAGATTTAAATGGAAGACAATTTTCAAATATTGGGAAAATACATGATTCGAGTGATATTATAACGAAGAAATATTTGGATGAGCGTATTAAAGACGTAGAAAAAACTATCAACAATAAAATCATAGTGATACAACATAAAATGAATGAATTAAGAAATGTAGTTAAAGATAAAATTGAGGAACAAGTGTATAGAAATAATAGAACAATTGGCAAAGATGAAAGTGATTTGATAGAAGATAATTCATCCAATTTTAAACAAAAACAACAATTAGAGGCTTTGGATAAACTACGTGAAAATTTGAAGAAACTATAAACGATCGACTCGAAAGAGTCTTTAAACAAAATATATGAAGATTCTAAAGAGCATTAAGTTGAAGCTGTGAAACTAATTCAAAAAGAAGACTTTCACCAAAGCAAAAAAAATTATTAAATTTTTTTGATGTATAAAAAAAAATGAAGAGAAGGGAAAACGGAGATAGATGTTATTATAAAAGCAATGTGATGAATATGAGATGCTTCATTTATTTGAAATGAAAGTTCAAGCAATATCTTCGAATAAACAATATAGAGAAGATTTAAGATTTTATAGAATTGTGTATTGGAGGTATTATTCTTTTCTTTTAGTGAAATACCTGCAGGTAGTCATATTAAGTTATATGGAATTATAATCTAGAAAAATTGTGTCTAAGAATAGAACTATACAAAAAATGTCAAAAAAAACTATAGTGGATGAACTACATAAACCAGCCCGAAGGAATTATGTTAGACGTCGAGTTATAACTCGAGATATTGATGATTTGTGGCAAGCTGATTTAGTGGAAATGATTCCTTATGCAAGAGAAAATAGTGGTAATAAATATATGTTGACAGTGATTGATGTTTTTTCTAAATACGCTTGGGCTAAACCTATCAAAACTAAATCTGCTGATGCAATAGTAAATGCTTTTGAAAATATTCTTCAACAAAATAGGCGACCTTTAAATCTACAAACTGATCATGGAAAAGAGTTTTATTATAAAAACTTTAAGAAAATGATGCAAAGTTATAATATTAATCATTATTCAACATATAGTAATTTAAAAGCAAGTGTTGTCGAGAGATTCAATCGAACTTTGAAGAATAATATGTATCGTGAATTTAGCTATCGTGGTTCACATAGATGGATAGATATTCTACCGAAATTAATCAACTCTTATAATAATACAAAACATAGCACAATAAAAATGACTCCAAATAGTGTTAATAATAAAAATAAAAAATATTTATTGGATACAGTTTATAATAATATAAAAATAAGAGGTCGAGGTAAATTGATGGTTGGTGATTCTGTTAGAGTATCCAAATTGAAAAATGTTTTTGAAAATGGTTACACACCCAACTGGTCAACTGAAATTTTTACTATTTCAAAAATAAATTTAACAAACCCAATAACATACAGGTTAAAAGATAATCAAGATAAATCAATCGCAGGTGGATTTTATGAGGAAGAACTCCAAAAAACTAAACATCCAAATATTTATTTAGTTGAGAAAGTTTTGAAGAAAAAAGGTTCACAAGTATATGTAAAATGGTTAGGGTTTGACTCATCACATAATTCATGGATACATAAAGACAATGTTTTATAGTGTGAGCATCTAATTACTATTGTAAATTTTTTCTCTCATATATTACATTAAAAAAATTAATCTATTATAATAATATTATTACACTCCTGACTATTGTTTTCTTCACAAATAGAATAGTGCCCCCAAGGTAATGTATCTGTGTTCCCTTCTAATAAGTATCGCTTATCATCATCTGCATTTGAAGTGAGTTTATTAATTTCAACTGAAAAAATGTTATGATTTTTTGATATGATATTGTTTTGTGTGCGATATAACTTTCTATTCTGGAATAATGCATTCTTATAATCATCTATAGTCAATGTTCTAGTAACTGTAGTGGATATTCCTTTCACTTTAGAAAATGATTCGTTGTTTTCCAGTCTATATGAATACATTTTGGATTTAAGCCCTGCAAATTCGCTCATAATTTTTCCACCATTTTCATCCTTGAACAATCCAACAATTTTTGCATTTGCCTGAGGTATTCCATAGTGATTATCTTTAGAATAGTTTGAAGTATCAAATCGGTGCAAATCTTCTCTTATAATTTTATAGGGATTTTCAGTGAAGCGATAAATTAGTGAGTCAGTATCTTGATATATTAATTTAGGTTTTTGAAATTTTTTATGTACGTAATTATAGTGAAAATCATACATAAGTACCTTACTTAGATCAAGAATTATCATGCCAATATAAATGGGTCTGTTAAATTTTATTGATAACTTATTAAATTCCATGGATACCAAATTTTCAGAAAAAGGAATTATTTTTTTTCAAATTTGGTTTTATCACCATTTTTCGAGCCCCATAACGTCCATCTCATTGTGTTTTAAGTTTTAAATCTCTGTGATTCCGAATATTCTCCATACTTTTGCCAAAAATTGCATTATTATTCAATTTAAATCGATTTCTTTCAAAATTATTTTTGGCGTTCTTCCTAAACTCTGTATTTAAATCAATATAGCTTTTTAACCACAATGATTGATTGAATCTGATAGCTCTATGTATTTTTGTTAATTTCATACCGAATGTTAAAGCTTGTTGTAAATTTTGATAATGAATAATACATTTTACTTTATTATTAAGAGTTGTCATTAACTTCGTTATATTGGAGTTCTTAGGTTTCTCATGCTCACAACATAATGAGAAATCTTCATGGAGATCATGTAAATGTCCTGGATACTCTAAATCCACTTCTAATACATAACCAATTAAACTATATTTTGATATATTCATCACATTAAGCTCTGATATATCTTTTTGTGATAACCATTCAAACCCACCATAGGGTAGACATTGCGTCATAGTCCATCCATATAAATTGCAGGCATCAAAATACATTAAATAAGCCTCTTGTTCTGTTGCACAATATGTAGACATAAATTTATTGTTTGATTTTGCGTAGCGATTACTGCATTGACAAATTCCTCCTCTGATTCCTTGCTCAAAGAAGAGAATCATATCAATATCAGTTAGCAATTGTAAATTTACTCTTGTCAGCTTCAACATAGCATCCCATGCAAACCCTACAAAAAAGTAGTTATAAAAAGTTGTCTTATGATTTTTTCTTATATTATACCTGGCGTTGTAAAATAATGAGCAGGATCTAAATTATAGGCTTTCAGACTAACATTTCGAAAGTTTTTGAATATATCAGCTAGAAGTATAACGTCTGTTTGAAGATATAACTCTAGATAATCCCCCAAAGTATCTAAATTGAAAGTATTCCATATTTTTTGAGCATGTTCATAGTCTTTAGCGCTGATATTTTCATTTTTCAATCTTGAGAAAAAAAGCTCTTTCGGAGGTAATACTGTTTCTTCCATTCGATCCCACGAGTTCATATAAACATATGGGAAAACACCTTTTCTCAATAATAAATCGTTTTTGACTTTATTTGGATAGTACTTATTCATTATTTTGAAGTCTTCTTTGTCTAAATATGTGACTAGCTTCTCTAGTGAACTATTCATAAATCTACAAGAATAAAAAAAATCTAAATGAGAAAGCTTTTTTTTTCTAATAGATTATTTGATTTTTATAAGAAGTTAACTTACTGCAAAGAATCTAAGAAACGAATCTGCATTTTCCCAACTGCTAATGAGAATGAAATATATTTTTCACTATTATTTGGAATTATTGTTATTTGCTCTTCATCAACTCCGAATTCTTTCACTATTAAATGGCTATCATATTCACTCAAATTGTGGAAAAAAATTGCGATATATTTTGGTAGTTTATAATTCAAGTTGCAGCTTGCATGGGCCGCACCTCTGTACAAACCTAAAGTTGTTTGCGAAAGTGTGAGATCTTCTTTTATATTTTATTGATGAAAAAATAAAATACCTGTGAGGTGACAGTGATCTTTAACTTTTTCTTCCGATTCGATAAACTTCTCCTCACAAATATGACAAAATGTTGCATCATCGAAATCTGTCCAATTCTCATTACTCATTTTAAGAGGAATCTCATTCTCATAGAATGTCTCAACTATTTTTACAACAATTTTCAATCTATCAATAAACCATTTTGCTGCTTTAGGTCCGCGATATGATTCAAAAAATGATAAAGAATCATTATATGAACATACAACTTTGTAGGCAACTGCACATGCTGTATGATTCTGATATTCAAATGTATATGATTTACAAGTGTTTGGTTGACAAGTGTGAATGGGTATTGTTAAGCATTCAAAGTCTGCATAAACTACAAATGGATGTCATTCTTTTCTAGAATAATTTTTGAATTTCACCCACATTTCTGTTTCTGTTGGTATTTCAATTTTAACAGCATCCATTTTGCAACAGTAACATTCATGATTTTCTAATAGACATTCACTCGAAAAGTATTGTGAACATCTATCACATATGTAACATTTATGACCATAATTAGACAGTTGTCTTGATAAAAGACGGGATAATGATTTGATCCAAGCATAATGCCCATTCTCTTCTTTTGTCCAAAAAAGTAAGTTGACATGTCGTTCAACCTTTTTATGTGTGTAATGTAAGGGGCCGTTAATTGTATATCTTTTATCTATAGTATTATATTCTATTCCATAAACATTAATTGATATATTACTTTTTTTTCGAATTTGATTATCTCACATAGTGGAGTTGGAAATTGAATATCAGATAAATTGAATATTTCACTATAATTTTGAGGATATGAACTAATACGATCTGAATTACTATCAGCGGGGAACATAGCCGATAAAAGTGCCCAAATAAAACACTTATTATCACTATTTTTTACATTTATCACAGCTTTCCGGTTTTTGATAGATTCGGGAAGATCGATATATGTTGATCCTCCAGAATTTGTTGCATCATACTTGCTAATATTGACCTAGAGAATTTTGTTTTTTCAAGAAAAAAAAATGTAAGAGTTTTTTTGAAACTTACTCTTAAGTTCAATATTCTACTTAGGGCTTTTCCACTATCCCGCTCTTGAAACTCTGACATATGAGTCAATATGACACTTCTTACATTCTGATCAAACCAAATAGTAAAGTCGTCAGACAATGTTATGGGCATTATTCTTGAGTTATGATAAATTAAGATTTTTTAAAAATACCTTGTTCTTCAAATACATATTCACAACACAGCTCACAGTTTATCTTCACTGGGGATCGATATTCATAAATGAATTGTCCCACTTTCTCCAGCAATATGAATAAGCATTGATCCAAAAATGCCCCAGGGTCGATAATATCATCTGTATTCGTGATTTTCCCACAATGAATACGATTTTTGAATGATGAGGTTAGAACTTCCTAAACAGCCATTTCTGAAACTATAGTTACTATAACACCTATTACTATATATATATTCTTATTGAATATGTGTTTTTGATTTTTGGTAAGTCAATGAGCAATGTTATTACCTTCAAGTTACTCTCTGCAATTCACGAACAATAAAAGTCCGTTTCACAAGTTTTTTAATAAGAAGATAATTGTGTGTTAAATATTATTCATATGAATGTGCATTCTATTTTTTCTCCAATGTCAATCAATGATATATTTCTGATAAGAATATTTCAAGTGTTGCATAATTTTTTATTTGCATATGGTTTCATTGCATTTTTTAATTTTGATATATATTTTTTATAGAAATTTTTTTCCAATGTCAATCAATGATATATTTCTGATAAAAATATTTCATGTGTTGCATAATTTTTTATTTGCATATGGTTTCATTGCATTTTTTCAAATTTTGATATATTTTTTATAGGAAAAAAAACATTCTTCTCACTATAAATATGGGAATACACAATTAATACATATCAGTCCATCATAATAGACTCTCAAGTCAACCCAAAATACGTAAGTTTGTTTCTCCTAATAATTTCTTATATTAATATCAAGATATATTTTTTGTTCTCAGAAGGAAAGCAAAACAAGAACAAAAAATAGAAAAAAAAACAAAAAATGAGTAAACTAGACTTTTTTAAAGCACTGGGGTCTTCAGATGCTCAAGTGCCAACTATAAACATCGGTAAACTGGATGAAAATAAAAAATATCAAATAAAAAAAGCTGATATAATCAATACCAGATATGGACCAAAACTAATCGTAACAACGAGGGAATTCAAAGTTTTTTTCCCAAACAATTTTGCAACTTTGAGTGATGTTCAAAGAAGTGAATTAATTAATGTTTATTTTCACATTGAAAAAGTGAATGACATTGTTGTGAATATTCGTTTTACAGAAAGTTAATAACGTAGATTCAAATTCTTGATTCTTATTTCCATTTGTTAGCACAAAAAATAATAATCATTAATTAATTTTTTTTCATTCTTCATATCAAAAGCCAAATATTTTATTGGAAATGTCACCTAATGTATCATATATTTTCAGACAATTTGATGAAATTTGTGAATCAATACCTTCCCTAATATATACTGATCTTACAGCTAATATGGCGAATGAGATAGCATTAGGTTGGGAGAGTACATCTTCTTCATCGTCAGATGACGAGTATAATGAAGTGTCAACTGCTTGGGATTATTATGCAATTAATCCTACACAAATTGAAAATTTAAATATGGAAAATGTTCTACAATTTTGTTTTAATAATGAAAATCATATCAATTTGAAATACAGATTATGGTTATTACCAGAAATACAACCTCACTATTGGTATATGAGACGTCTTTGTGAAAATTGTACTCATATATTACTAGATGACCCCGATTTTCCAGTATTTACTTTTTCTACGTTTACAAATATTGAAAATATCATATCAGGAATATACTACTGTTCGAATATAAAACAAGAACATAGCATCAAATTAGACAGTGAAATATATTCGTTACTCTGCGATACTGATAACTATTACTGTTATCTATGTTTAGATCAATTATTTATATGGAGTTCAAGTATAGCTTGTAGTTATTGTATAGAGTAGTTTTTAAAAAAATTCATTGAAATGTATAAATAAATTGTAAATTCCCCAAAAAAAATAAAACTGTACTCACCTAATTATTCTTTTTTCTTCTTGTCAAGCTCATCCAAGACAATTTTCTCTTGGTTTTTTTGAAGCATCAAAATCCAGGACAAAGAACTTATTTCAGTTGAATACCAATATCCTGTTGAAAAACCTCTAAAAAAAGAATAATTATGCTCTAATACATACTATAACGTTGAAGTAAATTTACACGACTTCTCAAGAAAAAATCTTGGCGGGGAACTATGAACAAGCACATTTCACATTTCACAATCTCGAACACAACTAACTTTAAATTACAAAGCGAGACACTCACACTTCACTTGGGTTTTTCACCCCCATTCAAAGAATCCACACTCAAGAATGTTGCCTCTAGCTACCTGCTAGAGGTGAGGATACATCCGCCAAACTACAATAGCAATATTCCAGTGGCTCTCAAATTTTTCCAGTCAATTCGATCGACCTAAAAACTCGTCATTTTCTGATTAGTGTAATATTAAATATTATGCAAAACATATTTCAATTCTTATTGATAAATACTATGATATTTAGGACTAATGCATAAAGAAGTGAATTCAGTTGAAATATTAAATAGTTAATACATACCTATATTGCAATAGTTCTCAAAAAAATTGATCCAACTCAATCCACTCATATCACAGACTGATAGTAAAAACTTCTCAAAAAAAAGTTGAAAATATGTCTTAGCTATTGTGACATGCAAATTTCAATTTTTATTCAACCAAAAAAACTAAAATAATGAATCATATGCGACAATTGACTTCTTCAGAAAATAATTTATTTTAAGACTCACAAGACAAGTGAATGATGCCAACTATCTCATTTCCAAGGAAAGCACGTAGTACATTTTACTTGTTCATTCTAGTTTATTGATATCAATGTCAAAGGTTATCATCTGAGATTTTAGAATTATACAGAGTATTTGAAATAAAAGAATACAGAGTGTTTAAAATTAAAGAATACATATGTATAAATGAATAAAACATTTGAAAACATTTGATGTGTTTTTCAATTGTTTTTGAGGTGTTTCATCAGTCTCTTGTGTATATTATTCACCAATGTATAGTAAAAAATCCAATAAATGATTAATATATAATTTATTATCAACAAAAAAAGGAATAATTTAAGAATATAAAACTTAATAAAAATATATCTAGAATATGAAAAAAACTAATGCTAATTACTTATACTACTGCTCCCTCCCCTCAACTAGAGATAGGAGCTCTAGATGAAATGAGGTCTATAGATAAAAAAAAATAAAACATTAAATCAAAAAACTCTCAAAAAAGAATTAAAAAATATACCTTTTACACTGGCGAACAATAATATCTTCTATTGAGCTTCGCCAGCTCAAAGACCCCGCTCAACCCTTCGATTGGCCTCCTATATACCCTAATAGGTTGAGGGGGCGCAACCTCAAGGAAAATTTCATCAAAGTTCCTATCCTGAAAAACACAAATTTTAATTTTCTTGATGAAAAAAAAAATCATTAAAATTTCATCAACTTACTCTAAGATAAATGACTATGAAGGCTTAAGTCTTCATAGCCCTATTCATTCTTTCTTGAATCTCTAAAAAATGTGATAAAAACACATTTATATAAATATTACAATCAAATAAAACATTTAATACTTACGGTCCATTTTTCTACTCTGCTTCTAAAAATTTTTTAATTCAAACTGATATAATAAAATGACTTTTCGTTCAATTGAGCTTTTTAAAGTATATACCCCACCACTAATCAAAAATCTTCATGATCCACTTGTAAATACTAATTTGTACAAATTTCTTCATATAATATAAAAATAAATCGTTGATAACCCCATTAAAATGGAAAAAACGTGATACAAATTTACTTATCGAAAATAATTAATCCAAAGTCTCAAATTTATGATCAGAGGAGTGGAATATTTATGCAGATAAAACATTGCATCCGTTAATTATTGTGAAACAAAAATAATCAATCCAAAGTCTAAAATTTATGATTTAAGGAGTGGAATATTTATGCGGATAAAACATTGCATCACTCAATTATTTTGAATCAATTGCAAAAATTGGTTAATAGAATATTCTGAATTTTTTTTCCCTACTAGCTAATTTATTGAATGATAAATTGCGCTACTCATAATATAAAACTCCATCTTAATATTTACTTTAATGAGTAGTTTGTCTAGTAAATAATAGATAGCGTCACACACAAGAATAGAAATCTTTTTTATTAAACGATAGTTAGTCTATTGAATAATAGGTGACACCATTCGTCACGCAACTCAAAAAGATGGCGTTACTGGTAAATGTATGAATAACGTCACAGAGACTTTTTTATCCACGTCAATTAGTAGTTCATTTACTGGAAAAAAGATAGCGCCACACACAAAAAAGAAATCTCTGCATTTAACGTTAGTTAGTCTGTTGGATGTTAGATCGCACCACTCATCACACATTCCAAGAAATGGTGTTACTAGTAAATACACTTCAATTAGTAGTTCGTCTATTGAATAATAGATGGTGCCACACTCAAAAAAGAAAAAATCTTTTCCATTCAACGCTAGTCAATTTGTTGGATAATAGGTGGTACCACTTGTCACAGCACATCCCAAGAGATGACGTTAGTGGTAAAATGTGTGTGTGAATAACGTTATCATTGTCATTCATGGTACAGAGATCTATCACATCAATTAGTAGTTAATCTAGTGAATAATAGATGGCGCCACACGCAAAAAGAGAGAAATAGAAATCTTCTCCATTCAACGCTTGTTAGTCTGTTGGATGATAGGTGGCGCCACTCACCACTGCTCAAGAGATGGTGCCACTCGTAAATGTTCTGATAACGTCACCGCTGTTTAGATAACGTCACTGCTCGCGTTATCTTTGAAATCTTAGATCGTTATCTGAGCCAGAATCGGTGTTACATAGGTACTTATGCTAGATGATTTATTAGTGAAATATAATAATACAAAACACAGAACAATCGGTATGAAGCCATTGAATGTTAATAAGAGACATGAGAAGAAATTGTTGAACACAGTCTATAACCAAATTAAAATTGCTGCATCTGGTCAATACAAAGAAGGAGATTTTGTTAGAATCAGCAAATATAAATCGATATTTGATAAGGGCTATCACCCATCGTGGGGTTCTGAAATATTCAAAATAATTAGAGTGCAACCAACATCCCCAGTAACATATTTGCTGCAGGATGAAAACGGTGAAAATATAGCTGGTGGATTCCATGAACAACAGATACAACGAACAAAATATCCAGGGATATATTTAGTTGAAAAGATTTTACGAAAAAATAAAGGTAAATACTTTGTAAAATGGTTGGGTTTTGATATGAAGTTCAACTCTTTCGTTGATGGAGATGACATGTTATAACGTTTATTTTGAATGAAAGATAACATCACACAAGAGTGATAATAAATTGGAACCTATGTCAACAGCTTTGGCAATACATATAATCAAACTAAACACTAAATTGACTATTCTAATGTAACAATACTTGATGTAGAAAGAAATTCATTGGAGCGATCATTTCTTGAAATGATATTTATTGAGAACAATGAGAATTCTATCAATAAAAAACAGATATTGATAATTTGAGCAATATATATGAATACCTTCCAAAGTTGTGAACAAACATTCGGGTGTCAATATTAGGCAATCAAAAATAATAGCTGACCTTCATATACGACATGGTTTAGTTTACTGTTCATTTCTGTACATCTTGTTTTCGCGCGCTTTTGTTTTATGAGCATCAAACGTCAAACTAGTTCTAAAATTGGCCGCATGAAAGACCTTTCAAAATCTAATTCTGTTTAAACTTGTTCAAAAAATTACTCCATTTTGCTTCTGTGATGAAAATGCTTCAATCATGATTTTACTGCGTTAAAAATAAAAAGTAAAATCTTCAAAATTTTATAATGTACATTCTAATAAAAAAGTGTAACTTTGTACTGATAATTTATAATACTAACAAGAAAAAAAATTTTCCAAAACTAAAAGTTTACAAAGCCTGATATGGTTTCTGGAATATTTACTCCAATGTTTATCTTCAAATACAGTGTTTTTAGAACACCAAATGTGAACTAGAAAGAAAATTCATTCGACTGTCTAACTGATGGAATTTTATTCATTTAACTCGTACAAAAATGTAAGTCTTTATTGTATTATCACAATCAGCTTCAATGCTTATTAATATATTGTAAATGAATCTAATGAATAATAAACTTTTTAGTGTCCTGAGGAAGCCTGAAAGTTAGGCGAAAGCTTGACGAATATTTTAAAAGAGTGATCTTTTATTTGGCCAATCTCCATTGAATGCAAACGCTCACGAAACATCTGTCACCTTAACTGATTGCAGTCGCGATTAATTCTTATCACATATATATATATATATATATATATATATATATATATATAAATATATATATATATATATATATATATATATATATATATATATAAATTATATTGGGTATTCAGCCTTTATTTGAAACTCTCATTTATTTCAAATCCTAGCTTTCACCTCTAACTGGAGGCTTCATCAGGGAAACTAATTCCATAAACAATTAGACAGTTAACATACGAAAAGCAATGGAGTTGGTAAATGATAACTCACAGAAAAGTAGAGAAATAAATTCGAGTGAACTTCGAATACTTGTTGACAAAAAACCAACTAGACAAGAGTACCACAATAAATAACCCAAAAAACGTATAAATATGAATAGAAATATAAATTCTAAATCATAAGAAAGGATAGGGAGATAAATATATGACACCATGAAAGATATTGTAAAACAACTGGATGAATAAATAAATAATCAATAAGTGAATTCGCTTTGCGTAGAAAAACAATTGAATCAAATAAAATATAAAGATTTACTATTCTATAATGCTGTATCTCCAGAATTTTATGGTGCTCCAAAAATTCATGAACCTTCTCTTTCTTTACATCCGGTTATATCTTCTATCGATTCGCCTAATACAAAACTTTGTTGTTTTTAACTGATATACTCTCCAAATCTTATAATATCGATAATCCATATTATGTCAAGGATTCCTTTCATTTTTCTGAATTTATTAGGGGCTATGAGCTCTCAGATGATCATATTTTGATTAGCTTGGATGTAGTTTCTCTTTTCAGTAACATTTCTGAAAATTTGGCTTCATCTGTCATTCTCAAAAATTGGAATTTAATTTCACTACATTGTAGATTAGGTTTAGGACAATTTACTTAGATACTGACCTTTATTTTTGGATCAAATTATTGCTGATTCAGTTATAAATTTTATAAGCAAATTAATGGTTGACCTATGGGCAGTATTATCATTCCTATCTCATCCCAGTTTGTGATGCATGAACTTCTTGATACATGCATTTCAAAACTCTCTTTCAATATTTCATTTATCAAAAAATTTGTAGATGACATTATTCTATCTGTCAAGGAAGATAATTTTCCTGAATTACTTCGGACATTTAATTCTTTCGACCCTTCTCTTAAATTTACAGTTGAAGAAGAATTTGACAGGAGAATAGCATTTCTAGATGTTCTTTTGATTAGAAATGTTCATAACAAAATTGAATTGAGTTGGTTTCAAAAACCAATTTCTTCAAAGCGTTATTTACATTTTCTTTCTCAACATAATCTGAAACAGAAAATCAATACCTTGATAAACTCGAAAAACAGAGTTTCTTATATTTCGGATGATGAATATCTTCATGAAAATTTGATCAAATTGAAAAATATTCTCATAGATAATGGCTATCCTTCATATTTCATCAATAAATACATTTTTTGTAGTGATATTAGTAGTAAAATCAATTCTAATTTGATTAGAAATGATAATGACAGAAATGAACATGTCTTGCCAAATTCTGTATCATCAAATTGACCAATTCAGCTTCTTCTAATAATGTTATATACAAATCTTTACTCTATATTCCTTCGTTGTTTGACAAGATAAAAACGATTTTGAAAAATGATTCTACCATAATAACGTTCAAAAATTACCTCACGGTTAGAGATGTATTCATAAAGTTCAAGGATTCTACATCTATCAATGACCAGACCAATGTTGTATGCGAAATTAATTGTGAGGATTGTTCTTTCATTCATATTGGACAAACTTGTAGACTTTTGAAGTCAAGAATCACTTCTCATAGAAGTGATTGTAATAATACTAACAAAATCAATTGTTGTGCACTTTCAATTCACACCAATGGAACCAAACATTGTCCTGACTTTGAAAATGTAGAAATTCTTGACAAGTGTGACAATTATGTCAAGCGTTTATTTATAGTTACGTATCATATTAATCCTCATAGCAACACACTGAATGAAAAAACTGATACTCAAAATTCAACTTTGCATTACTTTAATATAATCAACTCTTCATATTCCTAATATTTTATATTTGATTTGATTCATTTGTTTTTTTACGCAAAACGAATTCACTTATTGATTATCTATTTATTCATCCAGATGTTTTACAATATCTTTCATGGTGTCATATATTTATCTCCCCATCCGTTTTTATGATTTATAATTTATATTTATATGTTTTTTAGGTTATTTATTGTGGTACTCTTGACTAGTTGGTTTTTTGGCAACAAGTATTTAATGTTTATTCGAATTTGATTCTCTACTTTTCTGTGAGTTATCATTTACCAATTGTATTGCGTTTTGTATGTTAACTGTCTTATTGTTTATGAATTTAGTTCCCCTGATGAAGCCTCCAATTATATATATACATATATATATATATATATGTATATATATATATATATATATATATATATATATATATATATATATATATATATATATATATATACATATATATATATATATATATATATATATATATATATATATATATATATATATATATATATATATATATATATATATATATATATATATATATATATATATACATATATATATGTATATATGTTGAAGTGGCCCAAATTGTTCTGAAGCCTCTTACGAAAATATGTTGGTTTGCCAATTTTCAAGACGATATTTTGATATTTAACTGTCGTTCTAAACTTTTTTCAAGTTTCCAAGTGGAATACTTCCATTTTTTGGAGCGACTTCTGAACATGAATATCAATGACTCTATTTTTCTTTGAGTTGACGTAGCAAGAAATAGAATTAGGAGTAGAGAAATACAAAAAAATTTTGGAGATGATTTTCCGTTTTTGAATGTAATTGAATAAGATCACGTGACTTACTTGTACATCATGAGGTATATATATTCATATACATTATGCTATTCATCGTGCGTCCTCTCATGATCAGGGCATCGGGCGTTCACTAAATCTACTGCGTATATTACAGTTTTTGTTCTTGTATATACGGTTTTTCGTGACGTAGAATTCAGCTACTTTTATACTCTATCTTTTTTGATCATAGTTTCCATTTCAAGATCTGTTCAGCTCCCTCTTACAAGAAAATCATCCAACGTCCTCCTATATACTGTAAGTTTCATACCATGCACTAATTGCATTACATGCGACCTTTGACAGTGTTGCATGCTTCTAGTCTTGGATATCAAGAATGTCAGTTCAGTTGGAGATAGATAGAAGTGGTGTGAACTGAATGTGCAGGTTATCCATGAATAAGAGAAAACAGTTACGCTATCAGAGTCTTCTGATATATACGTTGATTAAATTTATATGAATTTTAGAATAATTTTTTATTGCTTCAAAAATGATGAAAAGTACTCCAATTAAGATAATACTTTAAGTATCTTCTATGCTTGGTTCAAAGATTGATAGAAATCACTTCTAAAATGAGTAAAATCCAACCCTCGAATAACAACCAGAAATTGGATAGCAATGATTGGCTTGAGAACAATAATTTATAGTTTCTTTTGTTCTTCGTAAAAAAACAAAATAATATTCAATTTATCTCTTTTATAAGTTTGTGTGTTTTCTTGCAATTATTTTGTAGAATCAGTGCTTCAATGAAATTGAATCACATCTTTTTTGTATTGTTTGATTTTTAGAATGGCCAAGCCATATGAACGAATCTTTGGATCTGACTATGTAATTACAAGATATTTTTTTCATGTGTGGGAATTATTTTCTCTAAAACTGTTTCGGAATTTGAATACTCCATTAAAAAAAATATGTTGGAACAAATTACACTTCAATATATCGTTGAGAATGACTCCGTTTGCCGTTTAGAATCATTGAATCATCATTTTCGACGAAGTAGAAGTTGTTAGTTTGGTATATGGTTGGGTATTCATTTCTGACTTTGCGTTTAACGTTTGATAATTTTAAATGTTTCCTCTGAGATATTGATAAGTTTCCAAAATCTTGTGAGAGAAAGTATAGTCTACAATAAGTTTGCGTTTTCCACATTCGCGTACCGTAGTTATCGACTTCGGCTCAGATTACAAACTTCCCGCTCGTTTGGCATAAGACCATTCCAATACTCCAATACATGTTGCGGATCATACTATTATTATACTGTCACAAATGTTATTGTAAATAAGTAATTGGAACAGGTTACAGTGTGAATAATTATTTTATGATCACAATATCGCTTACAGTTACTTTTATTGAATGAATCCTCTCTCCTAGCACACGCTCTTATATATTTAGGTATATGAGAACAATAGGTCAACATTCAATTGTCTAACAGGTGATGCCTGGCAACCACCGAACATCTAGTAACTATAGGTTGTCAATCACGTCCAACAATTGAACATCGACTTAGTCAATATTAGCTAGGATTACAGTTACATTAAATTATTGGCTGGATAACGAATTCAAATAAATAATAATGTGAACTAATTATTGAAAATATTTCACATTTATGACAATACATATACTGAATGATATTTATTCCAATGAAAAGTATAATATACTTATGTTTTTGTCTTGTTCATGGAACTAGACATATAGTAATTTCTATTACTCATTTGGTATTTGATTGATTTCTTCACACAATTTATTTAAGATATAATTCGGAAGATGTTCCACGTGCAGTACTTATTATTTCCCCGCCCTATATATAATAGGGAAGATATTCTGATCGTGTTTCTTTTGACAGTTCCAGACTTTGATGAATCCTCACGTTTTGGATCCTACCAAACCAAAAAAACCTCTTTTCAGAAAAGGTCGATAGATCTGTCTTTTGGTCTGTCTGAAGACACGATAACATTAGAATGCGTACGAATTTCTGACTGAAATTTTATATTTGAGCTTTTTATTGAAAATCTAGGTTTGAGTTCGTAAATGAGCTTCTTTCTATTCGTAGTACAAAAATTTCCTTGATGCGTTCATTCTATGAACGGTAGTATTTATCATGAAATGTGAAAAAAAAAAAACTGGAATTGATCTCTAAATAATTTGGCACAGCACTTTCTCGGAATATTTCTGAAAATTAATAGCAGTTCATTCGTCAATATTAAAATTTGGTTTATAATGAAATCCGTTTTATTTCTTTGAGGCAAAGAAATTATGAGAATCATAATGTGAGAATTGAATTCTTCTCATTCATATTTAGACATCACATGCAAACGTTTGTCAACTGTTTTTTCAAAATAAGTCATTTGGTTCTAACGTGTTTAGTATCAAATCAAATCTTTTGAGGAAATAATTCAAGTAAAAGTATAAAAATTATATTTGAACGATTGTCAATTGTTTTATTACAAGTTATCTATTTGGTATCAATTACAAGCTTTCTGAAAGATACGCCTAGAAGAAATTCAAAATAGATAATTTTCTCGAATGTTGATTGTTTTTCACAACTTGACCATATAATGCCAAATTCAGGATTAACTAAAGCAACTGGACATGAAACTTATGGCTGCTGTAAAATGAAATAGCCATTTCATTTGACCGTCATCTGTCACTTTGACTACGACAGCTCTTATTTTAAAATATGCATTTAATTGATTCGATATTCTAAATTTATGATACAGGAATGTAACTAGCCATATAATCAATCGTTGGGGATGTACTGTGAAGGCCACAGCAGATTTTCCATAAACTTACGTTGCATAGTTATACAATATAAAAATCTCTACAAACGTGATCTACTCATTTTAAACCATTACTAATTCAAATCTCTTCTTTCTAGACATGATTTCTCACCATCATTATTAAATTTATTCTCAAATTTCCAACGTACATGATTCTATAAAATACAAATATTTACTTTTTCATAAGTGAATTACTTACACAACTACGAGAACGAATACATTTAAAACAAATCATTATATGTATAATAATGAACATTAGATATTCAATTTTGGATTTAGAGAAATTATTAATTATGTTCTGTTCTATTTTGAAACTTAATTCATTCGTATATGTACATATTATTTACACCTAGATTCAATTTGTATATTTGGATACTTATAATGTTTCAATTATGGGAGACTAGCTGCACAAAATTGAAACTTGGTATTACAAGTTGAAAACATTGTTGCCACACGGAAAAAAGTAAATGTCAACATTTAGTAAGATTTCTACTAGTTTTTGATGTTTTGAATAGTAACTCGGAACCTGCCTCAAAATTTGTCACTTATTACAAAGTGAAAAGTGGAAAAATATATCCTTGATCCACTAAAATGTATTATCTCTAAGGAAAAATAATACAGAGTCAAGATACAAATTTTAAAGTTCCAAATGATAAAATTTTCTATTCCTATACATATAATTTCATATTGAAGTATATAATATGTAACAGGGACTATGGTAAATAATAACTCTCAACCTTTAAATTTTAATGTTTCAAACACTAAAAATCTCCTATCTCATTTATAGAATTTCACGTATCAACACTATTTTTTGAATATATATAATAGTAAATATTCCTATCTTGATTTAAAATTTCGTCATTTCAAACAATAAAAACTAGCAATTCTTTCAGTAAAATATTTACTTGTACAATATACTTATCGAAGTTTGAATTTTCATTTTTTTAAATATCAATAAATATTTTTTTTAATAATAATTGGTTCTTGAATGCAATATTGTATTTTTTTTTTTCATTTCAGTTTGACATTTCGATCTTTTAACAAAGAATCTCCATCAGAAAATTATGATAAAAAGGAAACACGGCAAGTATCAAGATAATGAAAAATATACAGCAGATCAGATGAAAACGTAGATTATACATCTAGGACAAAAAAAAACAATGAACTTCTGACATTCATTCAAGGTTTGAGGAAAAACAACACGAGAGAGCCTCAAGCAGAGGAATTTATAATATTAGTCTTGACAAATATCATTGTGACTTGAATTATTTTTCCCTTTGTTTGAGGTACTCTCACATGGTTTTACTTGAAACTTGGATGAATTGCAGGAGATTATTGATTCTTTTTGTTGTAAATGTTGAGTCCACGTTTTCATGTCAAGGCTTCTGTAGATCTTCTACTATCCAGATTTTTGCTTTGTTTATTTTTGTATTATTGTTTTCGATGATGATTATCGGTTTAAGGATCGAAACGTCAAACTGGAATGAAAAAAAATACACAGAATTAAAATCCAAGAGCCAATTATTCATAATTGAACTTCGAAGAAATTGATCGATTTTTTTCCTTACCTTGCATTTTTGTAAACATGAAATATGCTATAATAAGGCTCAATAACTCGTTCGGTAAGTAGTAATTTGTCGACTAAAATAAATAAATAATATATTCACAGCTTTTGTTTCAAGAGTGGTAATATTTATTTGAAAAAATAGTATACTCTTACATTTTCAGTACAAAAGTAAAATAAAAAAATAAAAATAAAAAACAATTATTACTATAAAATAATATCAAAGCGATGATCGACTGGATGGGTGATGAATGAAAACGATGATTGGAAGTCAGTCACAGTTTAAAATTTTATTCACACAAAAACCGTCGTTTCGCTCACATTGTTGATATTGTTGCCTTCTTCAGGGATATGTGTAGTCTAGAAATAGAATTATTATGGCATAAATCTAGGATCACACAAAACGGATATCTCACATTAGAAAAATAAATTGACACACTATTGAAATTATAGATAAAGCAATAAATAAATAATTTAGTGTCTAAAAAAGTTTCTATAAAATTCCCTGAGCTCAAATTACAGATCATTTTCATAGAAAACTTCATTATTGTTGCAGGATATTATCAATCTAACCGAATTCTCTTAGATAAATCATGTTATAAGATCATGAACTTCCTTCATTTCGTGCAAATGTCAACTTACAATACTTACATCGTACTAATCGGACATTAGCAACATCTCAATTTGTTCAACTTTTGGAGTATGATTTCTCAATTCGTTGATAGGAGTTCGAACTACTTGTTGTTTTATTTATTATGGAATTATGGGTAAAAATATGATTTATATTAAAAAGTCGGCAAGTAGGGCTAGAAACACGTGATCAAATATTTGAGAATGTAATTAACCTTAACAATGCTTAATACAACTGGACCTTTATTGATATTAATGTAAATAATTAATATTTTAATGCTATGCATCACTTACCTATTCTGTTAATTTTTCTTAGGCATAACCACTTAGCAATTCACTTTGTGGCACTTTCACTGCTAACTTTAGAGGCTTGTAGCTAATAATAGACTACAAATCCTATGGGCTCTAAGCGCATTCGAGGAAAGGGTCAGAGAATCAGGTTTCAAACATGAAAAATTATAATGCAAATGATAAAATTGTTGAGTTCGAAATATACTTTTCACAAGCTGATGATTATAATAAGTATAAAGTGAATTTAGTATTGTATATAAAATTTACCATTTCACTTGAGTAAATTTTCATGGAGCTCATTGATAAAATTTAATAATTCTTTTAATATTAAATACACTTGAGAATTCATTATTTCATATTGAAATAGTATAACTTAATATTCATTCTACATAAAATATGAGATCTGTACATGTATATTTTCATTATATATAATATATTAAAAAGTTCAGTTTGACTTACAAATTTTATGATTTGTCTTTGAATATTTTAGCTTTCAGACTATGAATTTTTACTTCCTAAGCGATAAAGATTGAGTTTTTACTCAATAATTATTACAATTTCATTTTTTCAACAAGCACATTGTAATTTTTAATGTTTATAATACCAGTTTTTTGCATATAAACTTTAAATTTGAGTATTTGAACAATGATTATTGTGAATTGATTGTTAAAACCACGGTATTATTGCTTAAAAGTGTAATAATTAGTGATCATAACACTGCTTATTGAACATTAATCTTTATTTAGTATAATTCATTTTTTTCCGTGCACTTCTTCGGAGTTCGAGTTGTAGAAGCAATGAAAGTTGAATATACAGTTTATTATACACTCAATTTCAATAGCGAGCCTAGCGGATTTTTGTCAAACTGAGTTTCCTGGATAACTTTAATAATGAAGTCTTTGAACGTCAATCTAAATTTTTTATCTTGGACTCTTACCCTTGAACTATCACTTTGCAAATGACAGCTGTTACTTTGAAATATGCAATTGATTGATGCGATACTCTAATGGCCGATTTCAGGATCTCTAGTGAATTAATCTGGCTTAAGGGATTCATTTTCTTGGTAACAGTATCAATGTCTGCAATATTTGTGTCATCACTGAATAATTGAATCAATCAAATGAATCGGAACTCAAACCCTTGGTTAACTCCCCGTCACTTAAACCCAGGTTAATCTAGCTCCTGGTCATGAAATCAGGCATAAATTTACTTAACAGCGATAAAACTGGTCATGAAATTTATGGTCGGGAAAATATTGTGAATGCCATAGCAGATTTCTACTTACTTGTACTAAGCACAAAGAAGTATTGTGAAACCGATAAAGTTCACCTATCTAGATTTTGATGAAAATGTCCGTTGTGAGCATCCCTGAATCCATTTTGACTATTTTTGGCTTGATGTCGGTACGTATGTTCGTGCGTATGTCCGTTCGAGTGCGTAACTCGCAAATCTCAAAACTGGTTGCACGTATTATGTTGAAATTTTGTATTTGAGACTGTTATAGGGTCTAGTTGTGCACTTCGCTTTATGATTCCAATTACTGTACCGTAAGTGCACTTTACTTGAAACTTCTTTAAATTTTTTTCAACTAATCCAGAATGATCAACCGTAGGATGTTCAAATTCAGTGGTGCCTGTGACTTTCTCTTAACCGGACGACTACACCAAAGTGTCAACTCGCTGCTCAGGTAACCAGACCATGTCCTCATCGTAAGGAAGAGTGCCTGCTGATCGGTACCAGTTCACGTCGTCGAAGACAACATTCATCCGCAGAGGTACAACTCATACGACAACTTGTAGTTTCCGGAGATGTCCGTCAAACCCACGATATTGTTAGCTATTCTACAGTAGGTAATAATTGTAAGCAACAAATACACGAAGGGGTAAATCCAACAAAAGTAAGTAATAGATTCACCGAGAGACCGGCACAGTCTCATAAATACACATTAGCACTCATTTGTTAGACTTTATACTAATAAAAATAAGATTGTGAAAACTTCATGAGTAATAAATCATTAGAACCAAAAGATTCACAGGAATCAGATTGCGGTGTAGAAATAGGAATTTCCAATCCTATTCGAATGAAGTTGAGACTTAGACCAAGTCAACTATCAAAAACAATAGCAATGGCAAATATTACATTAGCCGAATGTAAAACTTTTACCGGTGTAATTCCTCGATATAAAATGCATAAAATGAATTAACTGCTCAGTAATTTTATTGAAACCATTGATGAAGTTTATGCGATCACCAACAATTTTGCTACATCTCCTTCACAAACAGTATATTTATTTGGCATAATTAGAACGAAGTTGGTTCATAAAGCTGTGGAACTTGAACTTCTTCCTGAAAATTATTTCCAGAATTGGCTAGATTTGAGATTGTATTCAAGAAATAATTCCACAGTTGAATTATCAGCTGCTACTATACTTTTAGATATCAATAATAGTAAACTCAAAACAAATGCAGAAATTACTTTTTTGCACGATTGGGTGTTTTCGTATGCTTACCGGCTCTCTATCCAAGGTGGTATGTTGATTTTACCAGCAAACTGTTATTTGTAATTGAATATTTACAATAAAATGTCAAACTTGACAGCTGACAGCTGGTAAACAATCATCAGTTGTAACTCAATTAGGAAAAAAAATCAGATCCAATGGGTGGATTTCCAATCGTGCGAAAACTTTTGTAAGCATCACGGTCAATAAGTACAGTACCGATTTCGTATAATATTTGGAGACGTCGCCAAGGCTTAGCGTCCAAACTATTATTCTCAATCGGTAAACTGCAGTTACTGACCCTAATACTTAAATAACTATGGAATACATGTTGGAAAAATTTTTGCAGTATAATTCAAAAATATTTCTAACCGAATATAACTCAGCTCAGAAGAATGCAATTATAATCGAGGAACAAGAACTAATAATGAAACATTTCGAATCTTCACTATCTACTAGTATAAGAGATTCATTTGTTGTTAAGAAACATGATACTTCAGAACAAGATAAGAAGTGAATTCAATTTTATTGTTCGAAACCAAAACCAACATACGTCACCACTCCTACAAAGTATAACTAATAATAAAATACCACGACGAAAATTCCCAGCTGACAATTTCCTTTCACATGTCGTAGACATCAAACAAATTTTTCATAGAAATAATTGACTAATATCCAGTTGCATGAATGTTCATTAACCAAACAGTTCTTCAAAAATTAACAATATCAAATCGAATTTTTGACAGCAATGCTAAGCAACTGACTTGACGAATATATTCGATTTGATATTGTTCATTTTTGAAGAACTCTTTAGTTAATGCACGTTCATGCAACCAGGCCTAAGAGCTGGCAACGTATTTTATTCGATTATTTCAGAAAATGAGTAGGCAGATCCTTTATGACACACTGAACAGGGAGGTGAAGGTCTGGCACTCTGACGCTGGGAGAGATAGTGACTCCTACTACATTGGTGAATCAAAATATTTCACAACTTTAGATTTACACTCGAGATTTCATCAAATAATCATGGATGAGTCGGATAGAGAAAAAACAGCTTTCTCTACACTATCAGGACATAACGAGGTTTTGAGAATGCCTTTTTGTTAAAAAATGGCCCAGCAACGTTCCAGAGAGTGAGTTATACAATTTTAAGAGAATTGGTGAATGATATTTGTCTTGTATATTTGGATGATATATTATTTCTGGAAAAATAACGGAAAGTAGATTTGAAAATTCAGAAAGTTAAGTCAGTGTTTTTGCGACCCGAAGCGAAATATTTGAGTGATATTCCAATTCAGAATGGACTTAACACTGTCGAAAGGAAAGTTGAAAGTATTGAAATGTTGAGTATCTCTAAGACAAAAAAAGGAATAAAATAATTTCAAGGAACCTTGGGGTGGTACAAAAGGTTCATTTCAAATTTCGCGGAATCAATAAAACCATTTATCAAGTGTTCAAACAGAGATTCTCATATCGACATTTACGATCACGAATATCGTGCCGCATTTCAGTTTATTCTGACAACTGATGCTCCGGATTATGCAATCGGAGCCGTATTAATTCAAACACATGAGAATCAAGGAAGACCGATCTGTTACGCTTTGGAACTTCTGGTGCGATTCTGGAATTTTCTATAACGCTACAGAACTATAAATCCAAACAAAATCACATCATTTTTTGATGTCAAATGACACTAAATGTATTTGTCAACAAAAATTGTTGCGATTTTGTTCAGATTTAAAGTTCTGTAGCGTTATAGAAAATTCCAGAATCGCTACATTGAAATATAGCTGGACAAAATCATTGAACTATAGAGAAAGAATTGGAATCAATCGTTTGAGCTACCAACAACTTTAGACTATATTTATATGGGGAGAAATTAGAGATTAAAAAGGATCGTAAGCCTTTAGTACGGCTTTTGATTATGAAAAATCTAAATTAATAGTTCATGCTTTGAAAGATTGAGCTAGAAGGATTAAGTTAGAGCATTTAAATGCGAAACAAAATGTAAAAGCTTGAGACCCGTTGTTAGGAGAAATAAAAATTTGCGACGAACATAGTGATAAAAATATTGGGATGAATGGAATCAAATAATGAAATAATACTAACCACTATTACAGACTATGCCATGGACAACTGACTGACATCTCCGAAAATAATAGATTCCATTTAATTGAATTAGGCGAATGTAAAATTGAAGGAGTCCGAACAATTAGTTTATTATTGATATGATATAGGTCAAGTGAAAGAAGAATTCACCGAGGTTAGGAATATTTTCATTGAGATGCAAGAGCAATTGAAGAGTAAATAGTATTTGGTCCAAAATATGTTAAATATAATCAAATTTAATCATGATAATTCGAAGAATCAAGCTATGAGATTATTCATGAGGAATAATAAAAGATTTAAACAAGGCTTGATACACGGACTTGGATCCGTGATAAGAGCAATTACCGGGAATTTGGATTCAAGAGATGAGGAGCGGTATAATAAACTATTCCTAACGATACAGAGTGATAGAATAACATAATGAAAACAGAACAAAATAAATTCACAAATCACCACTAATGTGTCTGAACAATTCAACCAACAAGCAGAAAATATTGAGCACAATAAAATAAAGAGTATCTTCAAGAGAAATTATCAATTGTTATATACAAATTGAATGAGAATCAAGATTGCTAGAGTATGATGGGAATGAATAATCAATTAATAAAGTTGATATTAATAATTGGAAATCTGAATGAATTTTGCAGAAAAGATGAAGTAAATCTTACTATTTGCTCCTCAAATAGAATACATCCCAGTTTTATCACTTATGATAATTGGAGGAGAATGACCCAGAATAGAAATATATGGAGTTTCAATGAACTAATTGGAACTCATTGTAAATTTCAAAATGAGCAGATTCATCTCTTAATTACGACACCAAACTTTTTGAACTATTTCTCTGTATTATTTCAGTTTAGTCCTATGACTAAATATGATAGGAGAAAGAAATTGATAACTAGAAATGAGAATCAAAAACTATTTTTGAAATCTGGGAAAGGAAATTATGTAATTTACAAATGTCTATTGATAGACAATAAATTTATGTGTATTACGCAATATTTTGAAAGAAGTAAATGTATTTTGAATCTAGTTGATGAGAAAAAGGATGATAATTGCTTGTATTATCAAATAAGTATGAAGAATGGTTTTGAACAGATGAAAAATATGAATGGTATTGAAATCATCAGCCCCAATGAACAGCAGAAGCAAATTCATTGTTTCAATGAAGATATTTGTAGTAATTAGGTCACAATTATTTATTTGAATTTGCTATCACTGTAATCCTAGTCAGTATTGACAAGATCCATGTTCAATTGTCAGACATGATTGAATGGCTATGGTCCCTAGATGCTCGATGGTTGCCAGGTAACAACTGTTAGACAATTGAATGTTGGCCCATTGTCGGCTAAGAATTAACTATATAAGAGCACAAGCTAGAAGGGGGATTTAGGGATTCAGTACGAGTAACTGTGCATTGTAAACATACGAGTATATAAAATGAATACCGGCACTGTAACCTGTGTTTATGAGTTATTCACAATTAAATTTGTGACAAATTGGGGCTAGAAATGAGATCCTGAGAAATTCAGTAGAAATTATTTTGGATCCAGACGACGAAGGGTGAATTAGGCTGCAGTGTTGTGTAGTGCAAATTCAGTGGAGACTGTTGTAAATGCACAAGACGAGAAGCATGGCCACCAGCGAGATGAAGGATCAGCTTAAGATTAGGATGGAATTCATGAAGACGTCGGCAGCTGAACAGAAAGCGATTGTAGCGGAACAGATGGCATCCATGGAGAAAAAAAATGCCTCAATCTACAGAGGCTATGGAGAATAGACTAACGGAGTCTTCAGCGTAGCAGTTGCAGTTCATGGGGAAGAAGATGACCGAATCTATGGAAGGTATGAAGGTCATGGTGAGGAAAATAACAGAATCCTCAGCCAAGCAAATACAGTCCATGAAGCAAAAGATGGCTGAGTCTACAGAAGCTATGGCCACGAAATTTGAGAGAATTATCTCGGAGCAAAACGAAACTATGGCATGTAAGTTCCAGAAGATTGATGAGTCAAGTCGTGCAGATCGAACATCAAGTCAGGCAGGTTAAACCGGATTTAGAAGCAAAATTAGACTCGATTGTCACAGAGGAACTACAGAGCCTCAGTCTCAATAGCGATGGCGTAGCCCTACGGACAGCAAATGTTTCAGCATCCACACCAAGATAAGTTACATGCAATTTCACCCTGGAACCAACGCCGCATGATGGCAAGACTTCTTGGGATGAATATTTTGCTCAATTTGAGCTGATTTCGGAGAATAATGATTGAAGTGTGAAACAAAAAGCCATTGTACTGGCTGGAATGCTTCGGGATACAGAATTAGCAGTACTCTCAGGACTGTCCGAACAGGAACGTCTGGATTATGGAAAACTTACGTCTGAATTGAGACTGCGCTTCGGGGAGGAGCACATGAAAGAGTTACTTCATGGACAACTACGAAACCGAACACAACTGCATGAGGAGGATTTGATTACGTTTGCGTATGATGCGCAGAGCCTGGCTTGGAAAGCTTCTACAACTTGTCTTGGCTCAACACAGGAATACGTAGCATTGAGACAGTTTATGGACGGCATCAGTGACGACGAGATTGGGCGGGTTGTCCAATTAGTGAGTCCTAAGACCGTAAGAGATGTGATAGTTCATAGGAGAGACTTTGAAGAAGAAATGACCTGACTGAGACAAGAGTTCCATTGGTTGAAAGAAGCTAACCTGAAATTAAACCTGAAGAAATGTCACTTGTTCCAGAAGACAGTGGAATATTTAGGACATGTGTTGTCCAGTGATGGAGTACAAACTAATCCGGGGAAAATTGAAGCTGTGAAAACTTGGAGGATCCCAAGCAACATTCACAAACTGAGAAGCTTTCCGGGCTTGGCCAGGTATTATCGCTCATTTGTTAGGAACTTTTCATTGATGTCATAGCCGCTGCTTGCTTTAGCAAAAAATAATCGAAAATGCGAGTGGAACGGTGAGAGCTAAGAAGCTTTCGAAAAACTGAAGAATGCTCTTACAATGTCTGTAGTGCCCTATGCCGTGATAAAATCGATTGAGAATTTTCACAGCTCACTAGACGGCCAGAGATTCATTGTCAGAACGGATCATTCAGTGCTGCAGTGGTTGATGAGGTTCAAAAATTCTGAAGGACAAACAACTCGTTGGTTGGATCGTCTGCAGGCATATGATTTTGAAATCTGTCACAGACCTGAAGAAACTCACGCTTATGCGGACTCCGTGTCCCGTCGACCGTGTGACGATGATTGTAATAACTGCTGTAAGCAGGAGAAACGTGAAAGTTCCGTGAACATCACCAGAGTGGAAAAATTTGAGCAAGATGGATCTGTATTATCGATGCTCGACGTGCAACAGGCTCAACTGAATGATTCTGTACGGAAGCCGATCATGGAGTGGGTAAAGACTAGTCAGCAGCCTGGTTCCCAGGAGACGTCAGCTATGGATCCGATCACCAAGGCCTATTTGGCACGATGGAATTCTCTGACGGTCAGAAATGACTTACTATACCGACTATAGGAGAGCTCCGATGGAAAAATGAGGAAAGAGAAACTGATAGTGCCGAAAAATTTGAAGGAGCGAGTTTTTGAACAATTGCATGACGGTAACAGCGGTGGTCATCTTGGCATCAAGATGACACTCGATAATGTCCGTTACTACTGGGTTGGCTGCCGAAAAGACGTAGAACAGTATTGCAAGACTTGTGAACGCTGTAACTCATGGAGGGAGCTCGCCACTCAGCAGCGCGCTAAGATGCAGCAGTACAATGGGGACTTTCTCTTTGAGGGAATTGCCGTGAATATACTTGGACCTTTGCCTATTACCGAACGGGGAAACATGTACTTGGTTGTTGTCATGGATTATTACACCAAATTGCCGGAGGTAATACCAGTAAGGATTCAAGAAGCTGGAACAGTTGCAGAGGCCCTTATTGTGAACGTGACTTCAAGATACGGGATGTCATTGGAGTAACTCTCCGATCAAGGCAGGAATTTTGAGTCTGAACTTTTCAAATGTGTAATGAAAATTTTGGGCATCAGCAAATCCTGAGCTACAGCGCTACATCCACAGTCTGATAGCATGGTGGAAGATTCAACAAAACAATTATGGATAATTTGTCAAAATTCGTCAACGAGCCCCAAGGTGATGGGGATGAGAATATTCATCTGTGCCTACTAGCGTACAGGTCAGCGGTCATTGAATCCACCCAGTATACTCTAGCCAAATTCATGACGGGTCGAGAGCTGCGGTTACCAGTGGATATGGTTATTGGACATCCACCTGAAGAAAACGAGCAACAGTTGCCGGAATGCATCAGCCATCTTCAGGATAGCTTGTGGAGCGTGTATGAGTTTCAACAGCAAAACATAAAAGCTACCAGCGACAGAATGAAGACCCGATATATCCTGCGAGCAAACGGTCTCAAGTTCCAGCAAGGCGATAGGGTGTGGTTCCATAACCCCAGGAGAAGAAGAGGGAAGTGTCCCAAATCGCAGAGAAACTGGGATGAACTATACGAGGTCATGAAATGCCTAAGCGATACGGAGGGGCAGAAACGGAAAACCGAGAGTCGTCCATGGAAACAGGCTGTGGCCGTACCAAGGACGAGATTCTGAGTTCGCCGAGGACGACGAACCATGAGGAGGAGCAGTGTCACAAATATGAAATATTTGTAGTAATTAGGTCGCATAATTATCAATTTGAATTTGCTGTAACTGTTATCCTAGTTAGTATTGACAAGGTCGATGTTCAATTGTATGACAATATTGACAGGCTATGGTCACTAGATGCTCGGTGGCTGTCAGGTTATAAGTGTTAGACAATTGAATGTTTGCCCATCGTCGGCTTATAGGTATATAAGCGCAAGCTAGGAGGGGGATTCAGTGATTCAGTACAAGTAACTGTGCGCGATATTGTGAACATACGAGTATATAAAAATAAATACTGGCACTGTAACCTGTGCTTATAAGTTATTCACAGAGAAATTTGTGACAATAAATATAGAAATTAGAAGAATTTTTAAAATTACTATTTCACTCATAGATTTCGGAACAAGTCAATATTCAAAATTTTACCTAGTTTCTTTGTTTTATTCTGACAAAACACTCTCAAACAATTTTTTTCGCAACTTTCTAGCCAATGAACTGCTGTATTTTTGTAACTAAGACAGTTCTGGTAAGTGAGAAAATTTGGACGCTCAAATAATTTCCTTTGCAATATTTTGTTCACATTGTTCATTTCCTGTGAAAATTCTGAGAGTCACGCAGACTTGTACATAACAATGAGTGGATTTGGACAGAAATCTAAACAAAATGAACAAAAAGCGACTGTAAATGTTACACCTCCAAATACAGTTAAAGTGCGATCATCTATATGAAATCAATTTTGTGAGTTCTGTCAGGAAAAAAATCTTAAGTTATTGGCTGATACCCCAGTGATTCATATATCTGATATTATTCAAGATTGGTGTTATAATATGAAGAGAAAGAATAGGGATGATTATAAACAAAATATTTGTGTTAAAACAATCTGAAATATCACAGCAAAAATTATACAAGAAAAATACTTTCACAAATAGAAATAGTGAGAGATACCGCTTCCCAGACAGACTTAAGGTCATATTTGATTAGATGCGAGGGGTAATTAGATTTGGAAGGGTTGATTTATGGGCGGTTGGATGTTCGCTTAACAAAGGTGGTTGTAATTAATGGGGTGGGCAGGTGTTCATTAGATAGGAATTTTTTGATTAAAAAGTTCTACAATTACTGAAATAATACACATGACTTGCTAGCACCCCTAAGAAATCAAAATGATACGCCGCTGGAAGATGAGATATAAGCTTGGGTCAAGAGCTGTTCAACCTGGGCTTGGGGATGATTGGTTCCTATTTAAAATCTTACAAGCAGGTGCCTCGTTCATATATTTTAAAACTTCGGGAATTGTCAACAATAGAAGACAATTCTAGAGTTTTTAAGGGCATGTCTCGAGATATTTATGTTCAGCGAAGATCAACTGACGTTGTAATTATACAGTTTAATAAATTTCTCTTGAGGAATCAGGGCTATTTCAGATTACCTTTAGAACACGACGACTATTTATTGAATCTATGTTAACTTTTACCGTGAGAAGAAGATGATGGTGAGCTATCTTGATTAGCAATCAGCCCTTGCCAGTGTTTAGATTGAAAATTTGATTCCTTGGGGCGGCTTATGGAATTCCATTATTATGTAGTTTAAAGTTTCTGTGGGAACGGAATTTCAACTTTGAAATCGTTTTTTCATTCGAAGACACATGTTCCAACTTTTGAATTGAAACAAAGGCTCCAATACGATCTTTGCGAAAAATTTCGGACCTCAAATAGGGTGAGAATATTTTTTATCAGGTGGAGAGGGATAGCTTGCCTCCCTTCCAGAGCCCTGTGACGTCACCGAATGCTACTTTAGAAATTGTATCGACCCATAGAAATCTTCAGTTATAGTTTTCACCCGTAGAATACTAAAGTAAGTTTGCGAGTTTAACAAGTGTTATTCGTGAACATGTGTTGTGTTGTGGATACGAAATTTCTAAGTGTTTGCGTGTTGCTGTTTCAGTAAAATGAGCGACAAATTTGAGTGGACATTCGAGGAGGTTCGCGAGCTTCCCCAATAGCGTAATATGGAGCCGTACCCAGTACAGGCAGCAGAAAATTAGGATGATTTTAACTATGAGTCGTCCGTATGGCTCCAGAGGTTGTTGGTGGAGAAAAAGCTAGAATGGAAGCGAGCAAAAAAAGATGAACAAGGTAACAGTAATCAATAATACATGTTTGTGGTTTTTATATTATTTTGTGTGACTTTAGACGCAGCCCAAAAACAAGGGGGTTGTGTGAAGAGGCGTCGGACATAGCTTAGTTCCAATTTCATATTTCTTGTAGTCAAGTTAATTTCAATTTTCATTTTATATTTGTTCAGTCTATATTAGTTGTTTACTTCATATTAGTTTTGAATGTAGTTCAAGTTTAAATAAAAAATATCAACAACTTGTTCACTTCAATTGAAAGGATGTCTTATCTCTATGATATCACGTTAGAGAGTCATTTATCCATCTCGAAACAGTTTGAAATAAATAAATGAATATATATATATATATATATATATATATATATATATATATATATATATATATATATATATATATATATATATATATATATATATATATATATATATATATATATATATATATATATATATATATATATATATATATATATATATATATATATATATATATATATATATATATATATATATATATATATATATATATATATATATATATATATATATATATATATATATATATATATATATATATATATATATATATATATATATATATGTTACCTGTCAATAACCTGCTGACCTAAACACTTCTGGCCAGTTCACACGGACTTTGAACTATATCTTATTTCATCTTATCAGTACATGTGTAGTTGATGTAAAATAGTTAAGTTTAAGTAATATTCAGTCTGTACATGAATGCAAAGCAATAAACATCCATTGTAATAACTAAATAAAGTTTTTAAAAACTTATTTACGAAGATCAACAAATTAATTGGCGCAGTCGGTAGGATTCTGAGAGGAGATTCATCGAGAATAATCCGTCAGTATCCACTGTTCATTCAGAAGAAGAATCTTCCGATTCCGAGAGGTTATCATCGTGTATCAATCTATCGGCATCAAGTAGTCATCCAAAAGGGCATCCATCGAGGACAATCTATTTGTGATGAAGATTGCTACATTGGTATTGTAAGTTGCTTTCCTTTGTTTCATTTTTATGTCAGACTCCTCGCGTTCATCAATTTCCATCGAGGATAATAGTGGAAACGAGCAAAATTTAGAATATAGAAATTCAGTACCAGAAATAGATTTGAGTTCAATATTTTCTATTTTAAATATTAACGAAGAAATAGTTGCTGTAGAAAACAATAGCTGTTCAGATATGGCACCTCCTAAATTCGAAGCTAAATTATTAGAAATAGTTCCTAGATTTGATGGTAATGCAACAGAATTATCAGCATTTTTAGATATTGCAAATGCTTTAATAACTACTTATTGGGATCCAAGCCCAGAAAATATTCATTGTGTTCAAAATATCACAGTAATATATGGTATTTATGCAAAATTAAATGGTCCCGCACGCGAAGTTTATACTACGTGCATTTCAAAAGACTGGAAAACAGTAAAAGATGCGTTGGTCGCTCACTTTGGAGACCAACGAGACGAAAATGGCTTATTGTTCGATTTGGATCAATTACGTCAAAAAGATAACGAGAATTCTTTACAATTTTATACTAGAGTAATGTCAAATTTAAGTGCTTTACACAATTTTATTGAAATTCACGAAGCAAGCGAAGGAATCAAGACGGTCAAAAAGAATTTTTATAATACACATGCTTTGAAAATGTTTTTAGCTGGTTTAAAAGAACCCCTAGGTTCAACTATTCGTGCTATGAAACCAAGTAGTCTTGCAGAAGCTAGACAATACATAATATCAGAAAATAATATTAGACATTTACAAAAACCTAATTTTGATAAAAACAGAATTCATGTTCCAAAACCAAATGTAAATTCACATTTTCAAAGACAACAATATTTTAGACCTCCACCACCACAATATTATAATAATTATTCCCGATTCCCAAGCAACCCCATTAACTTGCAACCCCGACCAATGCAACAGCCTCAAAGATTTTTAACTAACCAACAAGTGTTTGGAAATCATTCCAAACCTAACGCAACAAACGTTTGGAGACCTCAAGGCTCTGCCAATCGTCCTATTCAACCAAAACCTGTCCCTATGAGCGGAGTATCGCATGGAACATATTCGAAACCTAATTCCGGAATGAATAAATTTCAAAACCGCCAAACACAGAATCACGCTGTAGAAGAAATGTATAACGTAGAACACCCCACGCAATTTTATGAAAATAGCGAATATTCTTACGAAAATCAAGAAATTGACGAAACCGATTATAATCCACAAAATGGCGACTCAGAAGATAATTTTGAAACTCAGTCACTCGAAGACGAGCAAAATTTTCGCGAGACAAGTCAAACAACGAACCAAACATAGAGTTACATTCAATATACGATAAAAAAGATTTGCCGTTCATTAAAATTTCAAATCCACCCTTAAAATTATTAATCGACACAGGAGCGACAAAATCATTTTTAAATCCAGATATAGCCGAGAAATATTTCAAAAATTCCATCAGAAAAGAAAATTTTACTATCTCTTCAATATTTCAAACAACAAAAAGAAATACTTGTATTGAGATACCCGCATTTCCTGAATTTAACGTTAATAAAAATATGAAGTTTTATTTATTCAAATTTCATCATTTTTTCGACGGTTTAATTGGCTATGACACTCTTAAAGATCTCAATGTTCATTTAGATTTGAAAAATTCAGTATTAAAAACACCAAATACAAATTTAAATCTATCCCATTATGAAACTAAAAGTAAATTATTATTTTTTGCACGAATAGAACCATGTACTTTGGAGACAGTTAAAATTCCTGTCAATGTTAGTAACGGAGACATAATTATTCCACAAACAAAAATTTCCAATTGCTTTATCAGAGAATGTGTTACAAATTGTTGTGATGGTTATGCACCTGTTGACGTTTACAACAGTACGAACAAATTTCAAGAAATATATTTGTTTGAACCCATTAAAGTAAATTCGTTCCAAAGCGAAGAATTTGAATTATTCAATGCTATGATTTATTACGATAATAACGAAAACACCGAGATTGTTGATAAATCTGATATTACTGAATTAATTCGGACCGAACATATGAATTTCGAAGAGAAAAATCAAATTGAAAAATTAGTAAAATCATTTTCAGATATTTTTTATCGCGAAAATTCTCCACTTACATTCACGAATAAAATTAAACATCGAATAATTACTAGCGACGAAATCCCTGTATACACAAAATCATACAGATACCCTTTTATACACAAACCGGAAGTAGAAAGACAAATTAATAATATGCTAGAACAAGGAATAATACGACCAAGCGATTCAGCATGGGCAAGTCCTATTTGGATCGTACCGAAAAAGGCAGATGCCTCGGGAAGACAAAAATGGCGTATAGTTGTCGATTATCGAAAGATAAACGAAAAAACTGTTGACGATCGCTATCCAATACCTAATATTCCTGATATCCTAGACAGACTTGGACGTTCACAATATTTTTCGACATTAGATTTAGCTAGTGGCTTTCATCAAATTGAAATGCATCAAGACGATATACAGAAGACCGCATTTAATGTTGAAAACGGACATTATGAATTTTTAAGACTTCCTTTTGGCCTGAAAAATGCTCCGGCAACCTTTCAGCGAATAATGGATAACATTTTAAGAGAACATCTAAACAAAACCTGTTTTGTATATATGGATGACATAATTGTATTCTCTGCTTCTCTTCAAGAGCATATAGTAAATTTAAAACAAATATTTCAGAAATTACGCGACAGTAATCTTAAAATACAACTCGATAAATCTGAGTTTCTAAAACAAGAAGTAATTTTTCTTGGACACATCATAACACCAGATGGAATCAAACCTAATCCAGAAAAAATTAAATCTATTCAAAATTACCCCCTACCAAAGACAACTAAAGAGATAAAAGCATTTTTAGGATTATTAGGGTACTATAGAAAATTTATTAAAAATTTTGCAAAATTAACTAAACCTCTAACATCATGTTTAAAGAAAAATGCAATTATTGACACACAAAATACCGATTATGTGAACTGCTTTAATACTTGTAAAAATTTATTATCTAATGAACCCATATTACAATTCCCTGATTTCGAGAAACCATTTATTTTGACGACCGATGCGAGTAATTTCGCGATTGGCGCGGTAATATCACAAGTAAATTTTGATCCAAAGAAACCAAAAATTGTAAAATTATTCCAAAACACCCAACGTTTCATAGTAGAAATTTCGAAGAATAACTTTACGCATTACGTTATTAAATTTATAGAAGAATATATAGTCCCGAGAGTAAATTATTATTTGTACTTTGCAGACCCAATATATGAAAGATTCAGTTCTGTAGTTCAGAAGTATTTTAAAAATTCGGAAATAAATTTTGTCAGATATACACAAAAATTACTAGACGTAGAAGATCAAAACGAAACAAAAGAATTAATTCAAAACTACCATGAGAGCAAGACTAACCATCGAGGTCTTGACGAAACAGAAAATCAAATAAAAAAGCGTTATTACTGGCCAAATTTGCGTAAATCAATTCAAACATATATCAACGAATGCGAAATATGTTTAAAGACCAAATATGACAGAGTACCGTTAAAACCAAAATTCAATATATCTCCTACCCCAACCAAACCCTTTGAAATTTTACATGTTGACACTATCACATTAGATAAACAAAAATTTCTCACAATCATCGACGCATTTTCAAGATATGCGCAAGCCTATAAATTAAATTCTGGACAAAGTATAGAAATCGTGAACAATCTTATCAAATATTTTACACATCACGGCATACCGGATCAAATAACATCGGATAACGGTCTTGAGTTTAAAAACTCTTTAATCAAAGATTTACTAGACGTTCACAAAGTAAATTTGCATTTTATAAGTTCCCAACATCCCGAATCCAATGGTTTAATCGAAAGATTCCATTCGACTCTAATTGAACATGTAAGATTGCTAAACAATCAAGAAGTATATTCTAAAGAACCGATAGAAATTAAAATCAATTATGCACTTTTAGCATACAACAATTCCATTCACTCAGCTACCAAACTGAA
This sequence comes from Dromius quadrimaculatus, assembly GCA_963989225.1. Taxonomy (NCBI): domain Eukaryota; kingdom Metazoa; phylum Arthropoda; class Insecta; order Coleoptera; family Carabidae; genus Dromius; species Dromius quadrimaculatus. Next base: position 27,303,265 of record OZ022331.1, on the reverse strand, counting down.
ACCCAGTGAAATCATTTCAGGACATTTAGAAGTAAACTCACCTTTAGATATTGAATTACAGAAGCAATTAGTTAACAATTATATTACAAATCATAGAGAAAAAATTAAACTATTATACAACAAAATTAAAGACAGTAACGAATCATACAAACAGAAAACTATAGAATATGCTAATAAAAAACGTGAAGAATTACCGGACATTCCTAAAACAATTTATATTAAGAATAAACAAAAGCAAAGTAAAACAAAGAATAAATTCAAACCTGAACAAATTGAAAAAATCAATCCTGAGCTGAAAACAGCAGAAATAAAGCCAGAACATGGCAACACATCAAAAGACATCCATCTTTCTGATATCAAAAGACCCAGACTTAAAACATATAGTTTTAAAAATAAAGTAGAACGCAAGAACAATAAATTTAAAATTCTTGAAAATAAATTAGTGAAACGTTCTCCATTGTTACAGACTTGTGACCCTTCACATGACAAGGACGCAAAAAGTACAAGTACAAAATCTAGCAAGTAATCCTGGAATCCTTCCTTTTAAATTAGGACATGCAAAAATCCAAACAGCCTCACATACCTTCTTACATTATATTGATTTACTTCCCATTAGAGATCAAATTAATCAATTAAATAATGATTATTTAAATTTGAAAGATGTTATAAATTCAGTCCCTTCAGAATTCTTTCAATCACTCAAGAATTATTATAAACATTTAGAATATGAATTAAAAATTGTTAATTACAAAATAGAATCATTTTATCACGAGAAACGACAAAAACGAAGTTTAATTAACCCTTTAGGTTCACTTGTAAAATTTATTACTGGTAATATGGATCATGAAGACGCTAAGGAAATTCATAATAATATTCTAGAATTAGAAACAAATCAGAATAAAATTGTTGCTAAACTGAATAAACAAATTTCTCTTTCAAAAAACATAATGTCTAATATTAATAGTTCACTCACATTAATTACTAAAAATCAAAATACAATTGAGAATAAAACGAACGAAATAATTCGGACATTGAATGAAACTAAATTTAATTTCATATGTTATTTGGACACTCACGAAATCCTAGAACAAATAAAGCTTAATCTTGATTCTCTATTAAGTTTTCTATCTGACTTAGAAAACGCTGTAACTTTTGCTAGTTCAAAAGTTGTACATCACAGTATAATTTCTCATCAAGAATTGAAAGATGTCGTGAATGAGTTATATTCAATTTATGACCATAAACAGTTGTTATTTTCCAACACCAACGATCTTTTCAAATATTACAATGTCATTGAAACTAAAGTATATGCAATGAACGAAAGAATTATGTTTTCACTAGATTTCCCTCTAGTACATCCAGAAATATTTGACCATTATCATTTATTTTCAATTCCCAACGAAAATCAATCAATTATCATTCCACCCTCAACCTACCTATCAATTAGCAACAATGCATACCAATGTAGTAATGAAGAATGCATCGACTTACAAACCGAATTTCTTTGTAAAAGAACAAATTTGCTGCCTCTTCACAAAAACCAAGAATGTTTAACATCTATTCTATCAACTGAAACTACGGCCATCAATTGTCAAAAAGTACCAGTCAAAATTACTCAACGAATCATCTTAGAAATCAATAAAGCACATTATATCGGAATATTTCCAAAATTACAACGAGTACAAACAATGTGCAAAGAAAATACAATCGCTTCACTGAAAGGAACATACCTATTTGTTGTTCCACCAGATTGTTCATTTAAAACATTTTCTCTTGTTTATCAAAATAAAATGAAGACAATACCCGGACATCCACTGAGCCTAGAGAAAATAAACATGCAAAATTCATCGACAGCACAAATCGAAGAATTGAAGCTAGACAAGTTATCACTGGATAAACTACATCAAATTCAACTACAAGAAGCTCAAGAGCTACCAATCGACCCAATCAACCTCCATATGAATTATTCAAGAGGATCAATTATTTGCGTCACCATTTTCGCAGCAATAATTATTTTATATTTTATTGTTAAAATTGTAAACAAAATGTTACAGAAAAAGCAATCCAATCGAAATCCGAGGGACGTCGACGAAACACAGGTTGTTCCACCCTAGAGTTTCTTCTTAAGGATGGAGGTGTTACCTGTCAATAACCTGCTGACCTAAACACTTCTGGCCAGTTCACACGGACTTTGAACTATATCTTATTTCATCTTATCAGTACATGTGTAGTTGATGTAAAATAGTTAAGTTTAAGTAATATTCAGTCTGTACATGAATGCAAAGCAATAAACATCCATTGTAATAACTAAATAAAGTTTTTAAAAACTTATTTACGAAGATCAACAAATTAATTTATATATATATATATATATATATATATATATATATATATATATATATATATATATATACATATATATACATATATATATATATATAAATGAATTGAGTTGAGAGTTCCGGGTAAAAACAGATCATCGCAGGCTGGCGGACTTTCAGCAAGCGATCATGTGATGCGTGAGGTCATTTTATGGGGGCGAATATAAAAGCATTCGGTAGGGGTGGGTGAAGTACCAGTCTGTTCCGTATAGCCTGCTGCTCAAGACTCCAGGATGAATTTTGAAGATAGCTTCCCACGAGAGAAACGGTAAGTCTTTGGTTCAAATGCTAATATAATCAATTTATCATTATTTAATGAATTTTTATAGGCCATAAATGCCTCTCTTGTCATCACCGGAGAATTCGACTTCGTCGCAAACGTCATCAACAACTACAAGATCGCTCCAAGACAAAGCTGTGCAGCGGGCTACATCGCCTGCTATATCAATTTATGACAGCGATTCCGGAAGCCGTCTGCTGCCATGTTATCTAAAACCTGCAGAAGAAGAAAGTTTCGATCAGTGTGGCCAATGCTGGTCCGAAGATATGGAAGTGCCCTCGGCGAACCACCAAGAAGTAGAGAGGATATTCAATGAGGACGAACTCCATGTGAACAATCATCTGGATATCTTATTGAGATTGTTTCCCTGGATATGACGTGTAACCGTTATATAGCTATTGGACTAAATGCTAATAATTATTTGAAAGTGACCGTCCGCCTGTTTGGAAGTGCGCGCCAGAAACTATACTTAGATATACCGGACTTCACAAAGTTCTACGAGCTTATAAAAATACTTGTGCTGAAGAAGAAGTGTAGTGAATCAGAAATCAACTATGAATATAAAATAAATGGAATAGATCTGAATTTATTACCGAAAGAGCAGTTACAGTGTAGTTCGGGAAGCGTGCTTCTGGCACTGAATAATTTGAATATTGAAACTCTTATCTGCTTAAGTAAGAGCATATTCACGGATTTGAGACATTACAATAAATTATATGATGATATTTACGAACAGTATAAAAACAATCTGAAATATACTGTAGTCAATAAGTTGAGATATAATTTACCAATGAATTTGAGTTTATTCAAATATTTCATTACCGGAAATGAATCATTTAGAATTAATGCTATGAAGCGTAGATTAGTTGATTATTCGAAATCATATCCGTACGGTCTGAAAAGATCAAGGTTAGAATAAGCTACGCTGATATTTGATAATAAAGTTATTCAATTCTTGATTATGATTTTATTATTGTTTACTAGTGCCTCTAGTCTCACCTCCTACATATTGAACATATTTCGTGAAATAGTAATCAAACATAAAATTTATCAGTACATCATTTTCATAGGGATCAGACTTACTGAATCATTCAATAAAGTCATCATGATTATAATAATTTATTCTAAATATTGAATACAACAAACAATAGTTTCCAAAAACGTCTGTAGCGTAATCTTGCAAAATATTACTGTTATATGTCCATGTTCGGGTATATCAATTCAAAAAGTTCTCATGACTCTTAACGAGTGGCCATCTTCCGTATGAGTCAAAATAAGTTCCGTGGCCTTTGCGATCAATAAATATCTCAATCCAATGAGCCCCGGGTTTGTTGTCAGGATCGGTATTTGCAATTATCGTGCATGAATAGTTTACTCGCTGCGGTAGTCTATTTGATGCATAAACTCCATAGTAGGCCAAATTTCGAAAATATTCGTGAAATGCAGCTTCTATTTGAGCGGCGTTCATTATGGTTATTTTAAGCTAGCCACTGTTTGAGAAGGTTCACATTCCTCACGGCACTTACTTTCCCTTCGTGCGATTGTGGTATCATGCAGCTGGGGACCTTGTAATCTTTAGATAACACTTTTAAAGAAGGACACCCCAACTCTGATAGGTCAATTAGATCGTCTCGACCCAAGACTCTCTCGATGAAGCTCTTTTTATCACCTCCTTTAATATAAATTCTATCAGCGGTCTCAAAAATGTTCTTCAATATACCGAATATTTGATCATATTCTGTATAACCATCCACGCATGCGAAGCCATGAAGATCATTTCCCAACCAATGAATCTGCTTTTGGAATTTCTCACTCAATTCTCTCCAATGGACTGGTGCTTTGAATACATAATGCTGCAAATATAACCTATCTAAAGAAATAACAGCAAGTTCCTTGATGATATATTCCGCTGCATTTCCATAAAAACCCTGAACATCAATAATATAACTTGTCATAGCTAATGCCCGCAAAGTACTGATGAATTTAGAAGTTACTTCTTTCTCATAATATATTTATGTCGTGTCTTTAGGGTCAGGTATCCATTCAGGATTTAAATTGAAAATAATCATTCCACAAGATAGTTTATTTATTTCATCAATACATAGAGCTAGATATATACTCAACTACCATAATCTACAATTACATTTCTATTCTTATCTATTTCAATGATATTATCAAATTCAGCGTGAATAACACAATTTGATGTTTGCACGAGAGCTGTTTCAAATCCTACTTCAATTCTTAATGAACCGTGGCGTGTTAAATTCCAGGAAAGCATTGAATTTGCCGCTAAATGGGGTTTCAAGTCGAAAGCTGATAGACAGTAGCCCCCTGAGTAATCGTCCCTGCTTATTTCGTTACCTGTGTTACCGAAATTTATACCTGTCCCTAAGAACAGCGTATTGAACATCTGTGTATAGGTCTTCTTGTCAGTGAAGGATGGCTGCAGGGGTTTTGTGGGTATTTGTTGTCCATTCACAAATAAAGACAAATAATTTATTTTGAAATGCTCAAAATTAAAGGGATTCCTTGTATAATCTTCATTAAAGGCTTGATTTGATACAAATTCTATTACAGCGTTTTGGAAGCTGACCCAAAAATATATTATCCAATGATTTTCCTTGTACCCCCGAAGGAATGGTGATCGCTTTTACTCCTGAGCGTGTTATTGGATATTTAGCAGTACTTATTTCCAAGGCCTTACTATGGACAAGCAGAATGCTGGGATTCAATTTTACCCGACGCACATATAGGGTAGTCTCAGTTATTTGAACTTTATAAGTGTTTGCGGTTGAGAGAAGATTGAAACTATCACGAGTGGTACATACGAAGACGAATTTCCACCCCATTCAGAAGGAATTTCTCTTGATTGAATAAATCCATGCGACCACATCGCACGAATCCATGAAATGTGGTTGTAAATGCCCTATCATATCAATATTTTGACTCCGGGCAGTATATTTCTGGCGTTTGTTATATCCTGAATTCCCTCCCACATCTGTATTGTTCATTTTTCCAGCGTCATCAGAATACCACAACGACGAGGTGAGATGAGATCTTCTCGCATCACTTCCGTAATTCAGTAATGTTTCCAGATAAGCTCGATAAGCATAAGTATTATTGGGTGGCGATACTAGTTTTTGATTCAAGCATACATCCACTTGACCGAATAGTGAGTGCAGCCAGTTATTAATAGGGGCTACATTATCCGTATCGGTTAGCTGTGTGCCGTCAGATTTTATAATTTTTGCATTTATATATAACATAGTTTGAGATAAGTCTATGTGCTCTTCGCTGTTTCCTGGAACCACGATTTCAATTGGACCATCTTCAGTGATTGATGATAGAGGCTTGTAATTGATCCATTGTCCGTTCTCAATACTTGTTTGGGTTGGAGGTGAAGCGAATAAGTCTAATTTTGTTTTAACGCATTCACACGACTGAGAGTGAAGGAACGCCATTTCAACCAAAAATATCTGACTATTTCAAGCGTCTAGTCCTCTGCCTCTTGTTCACTCTACCAGGTGACGCTTTCAAATGAGTAGTTTCAGATACCAAACGTTTCTTTTTATAACCGCTGCCATTTATCAATTGATCCACTTTTGATTCGGCTTTTCGCTTCAGATCTTCTCCAGCCTCTACTACACGCCGTGGAAATGATTCCCTTACAGGTTGATTTTCACTCAAATCACCGAGAAATTGCATTCTTGTGTTCAGTGCTTGTTTACCAACTGCTCCAACACCCCGTCTAATCAACGGCATAATATTTCGAAACAGGCCGCTGAAAAAACTCTCGATCCCGTGTCCCCTCTGAAATTGACTCCCCCTATATACAACACCGATACCACTGCCTGCTTGCAGGTTATAATATTGCTGGTAGAGGCGAGCCTTCATCATGCGAGCCGTTTAAAGTGAAGTTTGACACATAAAACGCCGAATAAGAATGGAGCCGCAAATCCACTGCTGTCCCTTATATCAATTTCTATATTGGTAAACTCTCTTCTTAAAACTGGGATAAAATGTGGTTGGTGGAATGAAATCATCTGACTGGATCCAGAAACATATTTCTCGGTGTTTATTGGGACTATTCTTAATAATTGTGTAAAGACATCTCCAATCACTTGTGGTTCGATAATATCACAATAGATATATAGTTGAGTAGGTATGCCCAGCAGCAGATTCGGAAGGTTAATCGCTACTTTGTCACTGTATAAATCATTAAAGGGGTTGAATCGCTGGAGCGCCAATTTCGGAGACAGTTTCAAAGATGAGACGCTGGTATCTTTAATTTCCACTTCTACGCGCTTTTTCTCCTTGTTGAACGTAAAAGCTGTGTATTTATTGATTATAGAGTCATTATTCATCTCACGTAAAATTTGATCAACATTTTCATAATTTTTAGTTGGAATCTTTCCCTGTTGATGTTGTATGGTAGTATGTCTGTTTTTTTTTTGTTGTTTGCACTCTATTTGTTACGATATTCACTTCATTCTTTTGATCGTTAACATTGTAGAAAGTAAATGGAAAAATTATTTCAGTTAGCGCAACTTGCCACGTACCCTCCAATTTAACATTTTGAGGGAGTTGAGTAGAAAAATTACACGTCTTATTATTAACAAAGTACTCCATGGAGCTATTACTTGGTAATGTGATAAAAAATTCTCTTTCATTCATCATTATTCTATTGATTTCACTTCGTTTGCTTTGATCCAGGAGTTAAATTTGTCGTTATGACCTACCCAGCGGACAAGCAATTCCCGTCTGCTTCCTCTTCCTCTTTCAGCTAGAATTTCATCAATTTTATATGTCTTATTGGGGGTAGCATTCACTTTTTGCAGTTCGTGCTCGTAGAATGTTCCTTCAATCATCTTGCCATTCAAATCTTTCAATCAATAAACAACAATCTTTCGTTTTGCAATAGCATGAGTTATAGACATTTCCTCGCTCCAGCTAGCTTCATACCCCTTAGCAAATATATGTTTGTACTTTGAAATCCGTACCAAATCGTTTATTGCATATTTTGGCTGTCTGTATCTTAAGTTTGCCGTAGTTTCGTACTGATTCTTCCATACCTGCAAGACATTTTTGTCATTCACATCACGAGGCGCTAATTTTATCACACTATGTCTTGCTTTGTTATAGCTGGCAACGAGATCTTGAAGTACATCAATATATCTGTATGTGTTTTTATAAGTGAAATATTTATACATTTCATTTTTCAGAGTTCTATTGAGTCTCTCAACGAGGCTGACTTTAATGTCAGGATTTTGTGTCACATAATGTTTGACCTTATTTTGTTTCAAGAATGCTGTAACAGGTCGGTTGAGAAATTCCCCGCCTTTGTCAGTTTGTAAATGAATTAGGGTGCGATCCTTGAATACAATTCTAAGCGCTGCGATGACCGACAAAGGTTTTTTGTCTCGGAGAGGCACCGCCCAAGCGTACCTGCTAAACACATCGATAACTGTCAAAATATATTTGTAGCTATCATTATAACGACAAAGGGATCTCATATCATTCAGATCAGCTTGATAAAGGTCATTTATATTAAAAACTCTGTACTTGTTTCTGGGCAAACGTTTTCTTGCTGGCTTATGTGGTGTGTATGTATCTTGCGAGCTCAGCCAGTTACGTACTTCCTTCTTATTATACAGACCTTGCACAGCTATGCTTACTTTATCAACACCCGAAAAACCCGCTGGGTGTGAAGCATCAAAGTAAATCTTAGTTTTTCTTTTCCATCTCTTTCTCTCCCTCTCTCTCTCTCTTTATAATGTAAATCGTTTCCAATGAATTTTTTTGACTTTTGGAAGCCCCTCTTCCTTGTTATCCGAATCGTTCTCTGTACTGAAATCTAGCTGTCTCTTATTTTTAGGAGTTTTTCTGATGAACGGCTGTGAGATTTCGCTCAATTGTCTTTCTTTTTTTGGTGGAGTGTCTGCGTAAGGTTGAGAAAGGAAAAATTTCCGCCGTCGCGGATTATATATCAATTCTAAAGGTATATTGACTGTTTTTAACGCTTTGATAAAATGCTCCCACCCCGTTGGATTACTGTATTTTCTATGTCTGACAGCATCGGCAATAAGATCTGATATATTCGAATTTGGTATTTGCTTATCATTTATAGATACTAAGCCTTCAGCATCCCATGTGATTGTTTTATCACTCTTCAGCAAATCCACTAGTATACGAGCTTTATCTTGATGTGTTTTAGGCAGAACTCTCACGATATTGTCAACCTCGTCCACCATCGTGGGGCTGCTCTCGGACGGTTCTCTATTTTCTTGTGATTCTATAGGGAGTTGAATAGGCTCTCTGTTCCTTCTTTGAAAATAAAGATATCTTTGTAGGGTTTCCTGATACAAGGCTCATTTCTCAGATTCAGTTAATTTTGAACTTATGATTTTTTTCATATCTTCATCGAGCTGTGTAGTTACATTATCTTCATGAAAATTGCTTTGTCGCAGTCGACTCAGATTTTCTGGTGATATTAACACCATCTTAAGGGTTTCCCACTTACAATAAATTTATATTTGGTAGATTGGGTTCTTTGCTGAACTGTAAGGATAAAATATTATGTGCAGGTACTTACCTGCACTGTATTAGGACTCTGAAACGGAGGATGGATCACAACAGGAACTTGAATGAATATCACTTTTAACAAGTATAAATATATTTAATTAATAATAAAATGTTTATGAATATCATCCAACCGCGATTGATGACCGACTACTTATTCAAGAACTTACAACGGAACGTATTAACTAACCGCTATCAACTATCAACTGTCAACTATCAACTATTCCTAGCTTCTAAATAGAGAGCCTAGTACTCCACTTAATAAAGGGGCCAGCAGTAAAGGTAAGAAAGCACCACCAGATTGAACTAGAACGCGCTTCTTTTTCTGCCAAGTGTCGCCACGCTTAATAAGATTTCTTAATACCGTTCTATGTCGCCCAATAGCTGTACGCTGCTTGCTACTGAGAGGCACGTTACCATGTAAAATATTATATACGCACTCGCAGATACATTTGACTGATTCGGGATCTGCATTCTTCAAAATAGCTAACCTATATTTTGGTTTCAGTTTATGTAAGGCTCTTAATAATTCTGCATTGTTGCCGATAGTTGAACTCATTTTTACGATATGACTTCGGGAGTGCCTTTACTACAGTATTTATACTTTTTCTTAGGTAAATGAACAAAAGTCAACCCCTCGCTACATGTGCGGAGGCGCAGCCAATCAGGTGTATTCTGTTTTAAATCAAATATTATGTAGCCATGGGGTGTGAATGTAGCGTCTTCATATGCTTCTTGAATAAATTTTGTATTTTCCGGACAGATTTGCCTCTTGAGATGCGAGATCTGAGCTCTGTCGTGAGAATTCTTGAAATAGATTATGTAATTTGCATTCAAGGATATGTCTCTCTATCCGCGCCCTTGATGGAACAAATTTTGAGTTAGGAAAAATACGGATAAATTCTTATGGTGAGACCATTCAGTAAAATATCTACAACGCGCTCATCAGCCTGTCTCATGAGATCGTCGATAATTATCAACTGAGGATCTTTTCCATCCAAATTCTCCACATCAGGTAGTCCTTCAACAAAACTAACTCCCTGAATTTTGTTATAAAGATCTTGCCAGGTGCCGTAATGCCAAGAAATCTTCCGGAATGGCGTATCGCACATGTTATTAATATTTGAAATGAAATTGTTGACGTAATATGACTTTCCACAACCTGAAGGGCCTGCAATTAATGCAGAAAACGGAAGTTTGAATTTTGTACTCATCTTTACTTCTCAACATCACGCCATGAACTAAATACAACGCTTCACAAAGCAACTGACGTCGGGGGAAAGATTTTCGAATAGACTAGAATAGGTATATTTCCTGTAACTTATTTATAGATTAGTATGATAGATACAATATGTACAGGAATGTTTTTAACAAACTCTTATAAGGGGTGTTTGGTTTCCGGCGCCGATGTCTTGTAGTCCTGTGCATTTGATACTCCACTGCTGAACAGTCTGTTGTGAGTTCTGAATCTGGTCCTCTGTTAACAGATCGAATCGACTTGGCAGGTACAGAATGAGTTTTTCACACTCCACAATAATTTTTCTACAAAACTTTGTTTTCACACTTTTAATGTCGCGTAATTCATACATTCTATTCAGCTCCAACTCCTGGGCTCTAATTTTCGGCTTGAAATTCTTCAACTGACCGATGGCGCGAAGCATTGAAATCCATTTTCCTAAACATAAAATAATAATATTGAGATTCAAAATTATCTAAGACGAATATTTTCTTACCTCAGAATACGATGATGGCACAGACGTTGTTACGTGTTTTGCTGCAGCAACTTTGGATGTGAAACACGCTTCGTTCGGCACATATTTATATCCCCCACCAATAGATACAAAATACTTGCACCTGCTTCACTCCTTCCGAATATCCACCAACAATTCATTTTGTATGAGATCTCGATTAATTATATAATCACGCCAGACGCTCTATCTCCAAAAAAATCAAATCTATTCAGTGACGCGCATTCCAATAGACCCGCTTACATATAAAAACCCTTTCATCTGCTAGCCTTACACATGCCGCAATCATCAAAGTATACCTATAATCAAAACACCCTTTTTTTTCGATTGAACACCTGCCTACCATTAATCACCTCCCCCTTTGCACAAATGCCGCCCCATCAATCGATCCTTTCAAATCTAATTACCCCTCACATCCAATTAAATATGATTTCAAGTCTGTCTGGGAAGCGGTATCTCCCACTACTAATATAACCGTGAGATTGATTGGAGAACAATAGCTCAATAAAATTGCTGAGCAATCAAATTCTAATTCTATAAGACTGTACCTTCAACTCGATATTGAGCATCATTCGAAATCAATTCATAGTTTAAGAAGCGTTGAAACTACTTTATCTGCACCTGGACCATCAACTTCTATTTCTAAAACTAGAAATAATAACCAGAATCCTTTTAATGTGTATCATAATTGTCCGTTTGATATATACAATAAATAATTCGTAAGAATATAATACTATAATTTTTAATAATCGTAGTGTTGTAAAAAGACAAAATTGACTCTTTCATTTGTACATTCTGCACTCTGGAAATTGTCTTTCGAATACCATCCGTGATCAAGTTTAACCTGGCAATATTTCCAGATTGTTTAACGAAAGCTTGCTATTAATTTATTTCGTGACATTAATCAAAAATCACTCGCTTGACTGCTTGTGATTTTTCTGTAAATATCACTTATTGAATTGCTAAGCAACAAGCTTCCGTAACAAACTGCAAAAAATTCCGGTAAAATTCAACCTCTTATGATATATATGGAAATAGATTAAAATTGTCAAATAAGTGAGGTTTTTTCAAAATCGTGAACCAACAATACAGAGAGTTACAAATTCGAAATTTGGAGATGAGTTATGAGAATGAAGTTATTGGCACAATGAATTCAATGAAAGTAGATAGAATAATTGGGCTTGTAGCTATTTCACCTGAAATGAAGAATTTGGAGTTAAACCACAATTATCATTCTTATATGTTATATGTTTTGAAAATTATAGTTGTAATGATATGTATTTGTGAAATAATATTTGAGTGGAAGAAAATGGAATAGAATTGAATCCTTTAGCCTGAAATTATGCGATATAGCAAAGTCTTGCAAGGGAGGAATGACTTTATACAAGAGCTCTCATACTTTGCTATTGCGCATGATTACTTCTTCCTAGGATGTAGGTGTGATTTATGATAGTAAGAACTTACAGATGATTGTAAAGTGGGAAAAACAGGAAATCACCACTTTACCGAGCTATTATCAACTAATTGAAGAAGTTCATATGACTCAACTGTACCTATTTAATGATAGAAAATAAATTTATATGTTTGAAGACTAAAAGTCTTTTGAACCTGATTGATATATACAGGATGTACCAGCAAAACGAGCTACCTCGAATAACCTCTACGTAATTGAAGATACAATAAAATATCATAGGACAATCTCAGGCAGGACCAAGAGGGACACCCAATTAATGGAGAAGATACTTTTTTGAACCAGTGGCTCGCAAGCTACAGCACAAAGCTACATTTATTCAAATGGAATGCTTTATTAATGGGCCATTCGATAGACCTTTTCTTCCTAAATTTAACTGCGTATTCGTTTCATACCCTAACATAGTAGAAATATTGAGAAAAATGCGATCGAAATTTAAATGAACCTAATTTTCATAATTATTTTTGAGTAGGCTATGGAAAGCAGAATGTGCTATCTGTCAATTTGAATTATTTGATGCATAATTCTTATTGTTGCAAATTGCTATGAATTGTACCCCACATCAGTAACAAAAAAAAAAAATTGTTGGATCGTGAAGAAGATGTGTGTGCTACCTCAACACTCGAATCAATTAACAACTCTACTTTTGAATCAGTTTTGAGAAGATTTGAATTATGTTTGGGAAGTGATGAGAATCAGCTAGAACCTTATTTATGGAGTAATTGAATAGTTATTTGTTCGACTGGGCAAATGAATAGAAGATTCACTGACGCGGCTAGAGTTTCAGAGACGAGGCGTAGCCGAGTCTATGAATCTAGCCGCGTTAGTAAATCTTTATTTTTTGCCGTGTACTAAAATAGTAACTGGATCATATTGAATTTTCTTATTCCTATTACTTCTCTTATTAGCCTCTTGAATCAATTGTTCTCTTCAGCTAAAAGCTTTGTATTCTTGAAATCAATGGCATGTTATTCTGGAATAGCGTGCTCAGCCAGCGCAGACTTTTCTAGGTGGTTCAATCTTTCATGATGTGAATGCTCTTTCAATATTTCTTCTACGTCCTCTTGGTTTGTCCAATATATACTTGACCATATTGCCAAGGAATCTTGTGAATACCAGAAATATGTTTTAACATTTTCAATAAGATTTTGAGCTTTGAAACGAGAAGTGTATGAGATTTTGACGTCATATTTATGTAGAAGTATTCCAATTTCATCTGTTATATCAACTTCGTGAAGCAACGTAACAAATATTGATTTTATATTCAGGTCTATGATAGGAGGCGTAGAATTGTTCTGTATGAGTGATCCCTTAATCTGTATCTAATAATAATCATTCTTCAAGAAAACATCATCTTAAAGATTAATTTTATCATATAGTTCACTTGGATGACATGAGAAGAGGCTTTCAGAAATGAATTTCTTGAAGTACAAAACTTTTGAGCAGGATGTTGATTCGAGGACTCATGTGAATATTGATTTGTATGAGTTAGCTTCCTATAAACTGAGTGGATGAGTTTACCATTCTCTGGTTTCTTTAGGTAAATGTCCAGAGAAGCAAGACAGTTATTTTATTCAACCTGAATACTGAATTTGATGTTTCTATGCTGCATGTTCAGATGATTCCAAAAAATATTCAATTCATCTCTACCATGAGGCCAGACAGCAAAGACATCGTTAACATAACGTAGCCAGACAGTAAGTTTCCTTATAGATTCTAGATTATGAATTCTCCATATAAAAATTAGCGATGGAAGGAGAAATAAGTGAGTCAATGGCGACACCATCGATTTGCCTGTGAAAACTACCATAGAAAAAGAAGAAAGAAGAAGTCAAACAATGCTTGACAAGTAAATCATTATGTGTCAATATCATACCACCAATCAATCCACAAAATGCCTAGAATCCTTGACATATGATGAGGTACGACCAATCATTGGCTTCAACAAACCATCCAAATATTTGGCTGACCCATATGTTGTTGAACCTATTGAATTGACAATAGGTCTTCGGGGAACATTTTTTCTATGAATTTCTGGAGGACCATAAGACTTGGAAATGACTGGATTTTCGGGAATAAGCTCTTTCTGAATATCTTGGGGTGAAGTTGATTCATTCAAAAGTTTAGTTGTGGTTGTTTGATATTTTGAAGAGTTCAGTGGATTACTATTAACTTGAACGTAAGCTGCATCCTCTAGTAAGTCATTCGCTTTTCTAATGTAATCTTCTCTATTCAGGATGATTGTAGCTTTGCTCTTATCTGCGGGTAAAACAACAATATTCCTATTATTTCTCTACAAAGAAGGTCTCGGTTTGATTTAAGTAATGGAATCTGAGAGCTTCCCCATGATGAATGGTAGAATTGCAAGCGATACTCCGGCTAAAAACTTAACTGGGATAAAACTAAAGAAGATATCCACACAAGAATGATAAACAAGAAAGCTTTCCTGCTTAACTTAGATACAAATAATCACACATTTAATCGAATGTATGAACACTTAACATGGTTTGATTGGAATCTTATCGAATTGAAAAAAAAAACTAGAAGATGTCTTTGACTCTGCAAGAAAAATCAGTTAGATGGAAATCATTTTTAAGAGTACTCACAAGCTAGAGAAGCCTATTGAAGCCCTGTGGAAATAAAAGAGAAAAAATATAAACAAGAAATACAGTATAAACTATATAACATCGCAGACAAAAAAATTTTGGTCAACTGTGAAATTCATTTACAAGCCTAAATTTCAGAATCAACGCCCTATAGAACAACGGCGATAAGAGCAATCTACCGAAAACTTATTTGACGAAAGATTCAGCAATCATACTGCGAGAACTGAACAATGTTCCAAAAAATTCGAAACCTAATTAATCCCCTGGAACAGACAACATCAAAAATGAACAACTCAAATGCCTACCTCTAATCTGGAGAGAATATTTTCCAAATCTTCTGAATAAACTCTTTATTCCTGAAGATATACCGCAGGAACCCAAAAAAGTAAAACTTTCATTAATACACAAAAAAAAATCAAGAACCGATGAGAATAATTACTGAGGTTTTGCTCTAATAAACACTATAACTGAAATACTGACATTAATAAATAATGATAGAATGCAACAATGGGCTGAAGATAACAATATATCACTAGAAGCTTAGTCAGGCTTTAGGAAACACCATTTTTGTACTCACAACTTGTTCATGATAGATGCTATTAATAAATCTCGTATAATTTCGCTCCTAGAAAGTACATACTGCATCTTCGTGGATTTTCAAAAAGAGTTCGAAACATTGAATCACAGTAAACTCTAGCAGAAAGTTCATACTCTAGGTCTATCGGGAAACATCATTAGGCTCCTGAGAAATATCTATGCAGAAGCAAGCACTAAAATGAAAAGTAATAACGATCCATCAAACTCTATTTCTATAGCAAAAGGTGAACTACAAAGGGAATGTACGAGCCCTTTGCTTTTCGCTTTGTATATGAGTGACTTGGAGGACTACTTCCGATCCAAACAACTTGAAGGCATGAATAATAACCAACTTGATGTTCCCACATTACAGTATGCGGACGACCTGGTAATTTTTTGCAGATCTAAAATTGACACACAGAAAAATCAGTGCTTTAGAGGAATACTGCAACACTCTCGATTTAACAACCAACTGCAATAAGACGCAAATTGTACATTTTCACACCGGTAGACCATCAAACTACATTCATGAGTATCAAAGAAATACTATCACATTATCCTTCCATTATACATATCTTGGTACAGAATCAACACTACCTGCGCTATTCAATATACACGCCAAACTAACCACTAATGAATCGAACACCATAACCGGAACCATTAAAGCTGTATTGACTAAGACTAAAACCTATAGCTGTCACACTGTTATTTAATTAAATAGCTCGATGCTCAACCCAGCTATTCTGTTCGCCGGTGAAATTTGGGCACTTAACAACTATTACATTTTTGGAAAATGTCAGATTCAGTTCCATAAATCTATTTAAAATCTGCAGAGGATCACACCGAACTACTTAATAAAAAGGAAGATAGGAGTAGAGAAAATAGAACTATCAGTGCTACACAGAGCTTCAAATTATTGGTACAAAATATCAACTATGCCCGAAAATAGATACATCAAAGCATAGTAAAACATGTTAGTTGAACAGGATTCGGGAACATTAGGAAGATTCGTTGGAACGAATCAACTTAAATAGAACTGGGTAACACGATCAAAAATTTTTCTACAAGAAGCAAACTTTGCAGGCAGGATGAAAATTAAATGCGAATATAACAATATTCCTACATCGTACGCACAAGTTATTTACAATGAACATATCCAAAGAATAGTTTGTTCATCATACAATACAGAATATAAACTATATTAGACATGTACAAATTATTATAAGGGATGACATAGTTGGGAGGTATTACTGCAATACTATAGATATTCTCGCAGACTTATACAAAGATGGAATGTATGATATTGTTAAGAATTCCAGTTTAGTTGAATCAAATAAGCTTTATTCACAAAAGAAATGTAATACATTCATATTGTTGCATAATAATAATTCTGTTAACTATTACATTAAATAATATGAAGATCATAGAGTCTCCAATTCAAGATGTCCGGAGTTCAGGAAGTCTGTAAAAGAAAACAGAGATATGAGTGAATCATACTCAGTAAGGATCCATGACTGAAATAAAGAACACTAATATAATCATTCTCGCAAGCGACCCTGAGTTGGTATGAAGTACAACTTTAAAAGAGGAAAAATACCTAACTCCACGCTGCCCGCAGGCATCTATGTGAAACTGAGCTCCATTCTACGCTAGGCGCGAGTCTGCGAAAGAACCTCGCTTCACATCCAAAGGATGTGAAACTGCGACACTTGCAAACTGTCGTGAAGTGATCTGCGAGGTTATAGGAGAAAAAGTTGAAGCCAAGTTGAAACTCAGTCTTCGCCTGCCCACTCAAAGATATGCAACCAAAACTCTATGCACCTCCTGATTAAACACTAAAGGTGGCAGGAGGGCACCGCTGGCCCTGGAATTACACCAGTGCATCGTTGGGAGTTAGCTGATCGTTCCACCCACCGTAGTGAGTTCTAGGAACACTCCATCGCTGGGCACCTTCTGATAAAACACTAGAGATGGCAGGAGGGCACCGCTGGCCCTGGGATTACACCAGTGCATCGTTGGGAGCTAGCTGATCGTTCTCCCACCGTAGTGAGTTCTAGGAACACTCCATCGCTGTGCACCTCCTGATAAAACACTAAAGATTGCAGGAAGGCACCGCTGACCCTGGAATTACACCAGTGCATCGTTGGGAGTTAGCTGATCGTTCTCCCACCGTAGTAAGTTCAAGGAACACTCCATCGCTAGGCACCTCCTGATAAAAACACTAAAGATGGCAGGAGGGCACCGCTGGCCCTGGAATTACACCAGTGCATCGTTGGGAGTTAGCTGATTGTTCCACCTACCGTAGTGAGTTCTAGGAATACTCCATCGCGTGAATATCATTATAATATTCGGCTCAAACACTGCAATGAAACACAACTATTCACTTAGAACGATGAACAAGACTGAACAGAACAGTTATTGAATAAGATTACTGATATGCATGTTATGCTTACGTCATTATCTACAATTAAATTATTGTTATTTAATACTTCAAGAAAAATCCATAACAGTTCGGCTTTCCTGACATTCTTCTCGGCCTCGAGAAGCTAATTCTCCAAGCCGTAGATATCGGCATCAGAAGCTGCGATATCAGAATCGGAACTTCTTTTACTAACACTAAGGTTATACCATTTCATACATTCCACAGCTATGACGTTAAGATACTGAGATTGTTATCTCTGAGATGAATCAAATACATCCCCGACTACTTCCTGTTATTTGGCTCAACTCTCGTAGTTATGTATGGTTCTGTAGATGGTGATAGTAACTTCTTACTTAGTCCTTCTATCAGTCTCAATAAGAACAACTTTGCCTTCTGTATATTTCGTACCAACAACCCTCTGTTGAACATATCTCTCTTTTTGTTTTGACTGATTCTGTGCCAGTTGAACTGCTACTTCTTGACACATTTCCCGCATATTCCGTGTAGGCTATTGGACAACACTCAATTCTGCGTTCAAAATTACATCAGCTTATGATCTGTGTTGATAATCAAAGAACAGCTCACTTGGTGTTTGCCTAGTAGCTATATCAACTATGCTGTTAATAATAATATTGAACGTTGTCCAGTTATTCATCCCAGTTTTTTCTTCGTCTCTTATTGAGATTGCAAATGATATCAATGTCGTACTATTTATATCTTTTACAATATCCATTCCCTCGTACTGTTGCTACTGCATTCAGGACGTGCTTGACTCTGCTTTGTTGGCTAAATATCACAGATCTCTTGGAGGTAGAAGCGATACTTCTATCAGTCATAATCTTTGTTTGTCAACTGCGTGATTTTTACTGATTCCTTCACAAATTATCTAGTCAGCTTATCAGTTCTAGAAATTGTAGTATCTACTTGATGAACATTGATGGATGTGCAAACCAATTTCACAGCCTCGGTTCTCTCTTGTCTTTGTCTCACTCCATCATTATCTCTTCCAAATCCCATATAATCAATTTTATTGTCAAAAAACAGACATTGCTACTGACTCAAGATTTTACTTATAAGAGCAAGTAACGTTTCCAATTATTGCTTCTCTATCTCAAAATTGCTTGCAAGGCGTAAAGGGTCATCTCGATAAACCATAGAATGGTGTTTTGGTAGGCTCCCAATTCGTTGTTCACCATTCTTGGAAAAATCGCTGGCGCATCAGCTTATCCGAACGGTGCTTCGTTCAATTTGTATTGTCCATCCGGTATTCCAAAGTATGTCCTATGATACTTTCCGTGAGAAATATTTGTTAATATTCAGAAGTCACGTCAAGTGATGTGAAATACTATTTTTCTCGTAAACGGTCAAACTGATCATCAATCCTAGGCGAGGGGACAGCTGAACCAAAGAACAGCTCTAGCTAAACCGCAGAATAACCTTCTCTCCACAGCGTAGCGTGAGAGTACACACAGATGAACAACACGACATAGATCCATTCACTGTGACCTAATTCAAATTCCAATATTGATTTCCACTAAGATTGAGTTTTTCCTTCACGAATCTGAGTTTCTCCCTCACAATCTTCTTTCCATTCATAGCATCCAGCTAGAACTTTGTCATGCTTCATTATCAAATCAGTAACCGCTAAATGCACTACTGGTGAGACGAAATGTATTTTTTCATCAGCACCTTGGAATAGTGTGTTCTCTATTTTTTTTTTTATTTTTATTATTATTTTTTATCTCATACTTGGATCAGTGGATAAATCGCCTCTTCTATCCAGATAGCAAATTATGTGCCCAAGATATCCCGGCGGAATGACTGTGGATCCTGTTGTTTCCAGTACACACTTTTTGGTAGACTCTGGCAAGTCTGTTTTAGTCAACCAACTTGATCCTTGTACAATTCTCGTTCTAGTCACATCGTTATGAATCACAATCCCCCTATATTTCGATCAGGACTTTCCAATCATCATTGGAATGATTTGAGTGCTCTCGGACACGATGCAAGTAGGAGCTACGAGTTCAATCTCATCTATTTCTACTCATTGATTATCCGCCATATCCAATGTTTCCACAGTTCCATTTCCAAATACTTGCAGAGCTCACCGTTGATTTTTATTGTACATCATTTCCAACCTCTTCCTTTCTGATCTCACCATTAATTATGTCATATCCACTTAGAAGTGCTAATTTCTCATAACAATATTGCATCATCAGTTATTCAATCCTTTCTGTTGGTACCGTCATATCTTGCAATAACTAGAAGTGATCCATATATGATATGGAAGGAGGTGAGTCTGCGAACCACCTCGCTTCACTTTCACACAGAAAGTGAATCTGCGAATCAACTTGCTGCACATCCACACAGGATGTGAACCTGCGAAACACCTTGCTCCACATCCACACAGGATGTGAATCTGCAGACCATCTCGCTCCACATCCACACAGGATGTGAATCTGCCAACCACTTCGCTCCACATCCACGCAGGGAGTGAATCTGCGAAACACCTCGCTCCACATCTACGCAGGGTGTGAATCTGCGAACCACTTTATTCAGAGTTTCAATAGTCCCAATTATGACATTCGAAGGTCCGTAATGCTTTTCGGCCATTTCTCAACGAACAACTAGCTATCTGATGGGTCCAAAATAAAAATATTCCTTTACAGACCAATCTAATGTGATTTGTTGTGAGGATGCTTGAAGATTGCCTCTGCTGCGTACGCTGAATCCTCTGTGTTACGCCTTGAATTTGAAGGTCTGACAATAGGAGGAGAACTTAAATCGTCCGCATTATTTCTATCTGTCGACATTTTGAACCGGTTATCCAGGTCGTTAATCCAGTTATACATAAACCTGACTCTGATCCTTATCCTGATTCTGATCCCACCTCTGATAATTGTTAAGAATTCCAGTATGGTGAATCAAATGAGCTTTATTCACAAAAGAAATGAAATACATACATATTGTTGCATAATAATAATTCTGTTAACTATTACATTAAATAAAAAGGAAGATCATAGAGTCTCAAATTCAAGATGTCCGGAGTTCAGGAAGTCTGTAAAAGAATACAGAGATATGAGTAAATCATACTCAGTAAGGATCCATGACTGAAATAAAGAACACTAATATAATCATTCGCGCAAGCGACCCTGAGAAAACAGGAGTTAGTATGAAGTACAACTTTAAAAGAGGAAAAACACCTCACTCCACGCTGCCCGCAGGCATCTATATGAAACTGAGCTCCGTTCTACGCTAGGCGCGAATCTGCGAAAGAACCTCGCTTCACATCCGGAGAATGTAAACCTGCGACACTTGCAAACTGTCGTGAAGTGATCTGCGAGGTTATAGGAGAAAGAGTTGAAGCCAAGTTGAAACTCAGTCTCCGCCTGCTCACTCAAAGAAATGCAATCAAAACGCTATGCACCTCCTGATTGAATACTAAAGGTGGCAGGAGGGCACCGCTGGCCCTGGAATTACACCAGTGCATCGTTGGGAGTTAGCTGATCGTTCCACCCACCGTAGTGAGTTCTAGGAACACTCCATCGCTGGGCACCTTCTGATAAAACACTAGAGATGGCAGGAGGGCACCGCTGGCCCTGGAATTACACCAGTGCATCGTTGGGAGCTATCTGATCGTTCCACCCACCGTAGTGAGTTTTAGGAACACTCCATCGCTGGGCACCTCCTGATAAAAACACTTAGGATTGCAGGAGGGCATCGCTGGCCCTGGAATTACACCAGTGCATCGTTAGGAGTTAGCTGATCGTTCCACCCACCGTAGTGAGTTCTAGGAACACTTCATCGCTGGGCACCTCCTGATAAAAACACTGAAGATGGCAGGAGGGCACCGCTGGCCCTGGAATAACACCAGTGCATCGTTGGGAGTTAGCTGATCGTTCCACCCACCGTAGTAAGTTCTAGGAACACTCCATCGCGTGAATATAATTATAATATTCGGCCCAAACACTGCAATGAAACACAACTATTCACTTAGAACGATGAACAAGGCTGAACGGAACAGTTATTGAATAAGACTACTGATATGCATGTTATGCTAATGTCATTATCTACAATTAAATTATTGTTATTCAATACTTCAAGAAAAATCCATAACAATATCTATAAATATGTCGTGAATGCATTAAAACTAAAGTTCATAATAAATCCCTAATCAATCAAACAGTGTGCAATAAATAGGTCAAAATTAGGTAGAGAAAATAAATAAATATTTAAGCCGCTGTTAATAGAAATTTACTTCATTTATCATAATTATGTATTTGATCTCTCTGAAAGATCAAAATCTATGGCTATTGTATTGTAACGAATTTGGGTCTTTCAATTAGTCATTTCGGCCTTACTGGTGCCTAGAATTATTGTGGAGATATTTTACATCAAGAAATAGAAGCGAATATAATTGTTTCCAGAAAATTGCTGGCACCTTCTAGCGTTTTTCTGGAAAGACGTGGACGTTTGCGGGAAGAATGTAGTGGGAAAAGACCGACAGTATATATACGCTGACTAGGCGAGGAGCATTATTGATTTTTTAGCACAGTGACCTTGTACTATGGACTGCTAGTGACAGAAATAAATTGTGTTATTCAAAATGAATCTACATTGACATAAATAATTTCAGTTATGTTATAGTGTAGTGTAGAATAATCTTCAGTTTGAGTTAGATTTAGTTATTAAACAATAGTGGCAGTTATCTAATTTATTATTTCAATACATCATAAGAATAAATGATAGTATTGAGTAACTTTTGCTATCTGAATTAGAATAAATAACGTTATTGTATTATAAAAGTTCAAGGTCCGGTTCCACCAAACTCAGTTAAATTTATCTAGTGGTTATTTTGAGTGAGTAACTATAGCAACAATTGTATCAACAATAGTTTCCGTGCAAAATGACTTCTGGATAAGTTTAACTAGAGTTGGTGAATCTGGCCCTTAGTTGGTAATTATTTAAGCTGTTGTTATTGAAATTTTTTTCATTTATCATATGTATACCACTCTTCTCTGTAATGAGCGCGGCTCGTTTTACAGATAAAGTATTCTCATTATCATGATTATTATGATTATTATTATTTCTTATTTCTCTTAGGCATTGGAGTTTACTTCTTGATATGTTGGATCTGACAGATGAAGCCTGCTTCAAGATACGCACAGTTTTATGACGAGTTTCTTGAGAGCTCTCTGCAGGTAGCATATTGATTGTAGTTTGCACATATGTTATGATTTCTTCAACAGGAATACGGCTAGGAGTGATTCCATAACCCAAACCTTTAAATAAAACAGTACAATCAGTATCTGACGAAAATGATTGATGACATTCATAACTAATTTATTTTTAGGTACTGAGTGAATGTCAGTTTTCAAGTTATGTTCCTCGAATAATTTGTCAAATTTAAATTTCTGTGAATTACTTAGCTTTTGTTGTAGATCTGTTGAACGAAGAGTGAGAATTGATCAATCTTCTGGTGCCAGAGCTAAAGACAGATATAAATGAAGAGAACAGCATCCTTTGTCTAGACGATCAATTTATTTTCTAATAAACTGAATTCTTTCTGGTAGCATAGTTGTTTTACCAGTGGATAAGGGCGAAGCTATAGTCATCCTAAGTAAAGAAGAGAACATTGAAAAAGCGAATGACTCACTAGATGTAGCAGCTTATGTTCAAGTTAATAATGATCAAATACAGAACATGAATGTGACAATGGAAGCTAAGTTCAATATTTAGAATATGCGTGGTTGTCGCTGCGAGAGGAAATGATATCTAAATGAGTGCCAAGCCCTGTATATAGTCCTAGAATCTATTCACAAGAACAAACAACATTCTAAAACAAACTTAAGACACCATTTCTTGTTCCTTCCTGCTACAATAATATTTGCTATTTAGAAATATAACTTCTCAAATTAGAACAGTCGGATTATTCATACAAAACAGATAACTTAGGATAGAATGAAGCTCAAGATTAGACTTGGCTAGCTTTCAATACAATTTATCTGATATTTGGCAAATCAACTTATCTTCTTGTTGTTTGTTCTTATGAATAAATTTCAAGACTAACTACAGAGCTTGGTACCCATTTAGATATCAATTCCCTTAGCGAAATCGACAACTACACATATTCTAAATATTGAACTTGGCTCCCATTTTCTCATCGCTGTTTTGTATTGGATATCACAACTTTTTGTTGAGAAATATTATAATCTATTTGAGATATGGAATATTGTTTAACATCTGGCATAGCCAACAGGGAACTTGCCTTACAATTCTCGATGAAAGAAAATTAGGAATCATGCCTTGATCAGTTGATATGATATGAGCAAATTAATTATTCGCTAGCTATCTCTGTCTCCCGGCATATGGTGCGCGTGCGCGTACTCACTTCTATGAAATGAAATAAATTAAAACAGAATCAATGAGCTAAGTGAGTTGGACTAGTCAAAACACCGTTACACATACATGAAGAGGAAATGCATGAAGTGCAAAAACACATAAACAGCATCAGGGAGCGCAGACCAAACGGCCTGCTCAACCTCTGCCGGAAGCGCCTAGAATATAAAAGTTGTTCAGAATAAAAACATTATATTGCTGTTGAAGAGATAAAAATTGCTTATGAAAGGAAGAGCATTTATTCTGTTCCCATTTCATATTATTTCAATGGATTCATCAAATAGAGTGTTCAATTGCTAGATCTTGCTATGGCACGGCACCTTCCGAGAAACTAAAATATCGTTTGAATTCTTCTCTTCCACACTACTTGCGGTATTCTCTTATCTCTATGTTATTCTTTGCATTGTACTATTTTTTTTCAACTTTTTGTAGCTACTAGAACGCTGTGTAGGAGTACACGAGCGGAGGCTAAAAGCTCTTTTTCCCCTAATCAGGATCAATAGACTTGAGTAGAACTCAGAAACGATTTTTTCTAACACTGTTCTGGAATTTGCATACTCCATAGCCGAAAAATATGTTGGAACCAATGACATTCCAAAATGTCGTTTAGAACGATTCCGTATGCCGTTCAGAATCATTTCGACAAATCAGAAGCTGTCAGTTTGGTTACTACCATGGTTACTGCTTAACAATTCAAGTATTCATTTCTGGTTCCTTCCAAAATTCTGGTGGGTTCCCAAAACTTTGTTAGAGAAAGTATAGTCTACAACATGTTTGGAATGACGTATTCCACACTCGCAAACTGTAACAAACTTTTTGCTCGTTTGGAATAAGGGCCATTCCAATACTTATTGTAGAATATACTATTCCGATATATCAAAGGTACTAAGTTGACGTCTAAAACAGTATGTTGTGGAACTGGTTGCATATTCAAGCGCGGCTGTCTCTCGCTTCAAATTTAAATTTTAAAAATCCAGTTTTGAGATTCCTTTGTATTACCCAGCTAGATGCCAAATTTCAATTTCTCAGGTCATCTGGAAGTGGGTGAAGTTTTTGATCTACATATATCAGTCAATCAATGAGAAAAATTTTGATTCGTTAATACCTCAGTAACTGTTTGAGCTGTATTCATGAATTGATGATTGTAGGGAAAGTGAAGTCTCAATTTATGACTTTTTTTTATCAATTTACGATGATTATTTCGACTTTTGAAGTCATATTCATGTTTCTCCCTCTATAAAAAAAATTAAAAAGCAATATAACAAATTATCAACAGATAAAAGACTTATTCAGTAGAAGCACTGAGTTGGTAGAGTAAATGAAATAATAATAGCCCACTAAAAACCTTTTCATGTAAAATGTTTCCAGGACGAGACCATATGGCTTGAACTGTCAGAAACTTATCATATCTCATGTCAAGCCAAGTTTCTAACACTACACGCCCTAACTCTACAAGCCCCAACTTCTCAAATCTACACTCAAGTCAAAATATGTGGCTTGGCCGTTTCGTTACTACATGAGCTTTTGTATAACAGAAAAATAATGTACAGTGAATAAATTTTTGTGACTGTAGCGAAATGGCCAAGCTACCTATTTTGACTAGGGTATAGAGTTGCGGAGTTAGGGCTTGTGAAGCTGGGGCGTGTAGTGCTAGAAGCTTGGCTCCACATGATGGTCTCATCTTGGCAACATTTTATACGAAAAATGTTGTTTTGGTGGGATTTCACTTCTTTTTGTGAGTTGATTATGACAATATTTTCCTATTTTGTTTATCTTTTTTCAGACTTATTCTACTATTATCTATAACTATCGTGCCCCTAAATTATATTGATGAGTAAAATTATCATCATTGTAGTAATCAAGGTACCAAGGGTGTTAAAAGGATAATGATGCCTGAGGTAAACAGTGCACTTTCCAAGGGCCTCTAGCCCGAGGTGTATACGTTGACCGTAGGCATTATTGTCTGTTCAACTCCTGTGGTGCCTTCAATGTCTATTGTCCGACTTTTGCTCTATTTCAATCAGAATTTTAGGCAATAATGTCCTGTCATTGTGATTTCTGTCAGACAAATCACTCTGGTTACTTGCTGTAACTAGGAAACTTGTTTGTTGTTTTTCAAAATAATGCTCTCGGATATTATTTGTTACGTAATTATCCAGAAATCAGTGTTATTATGACAGCAATAATAAACTATTTGGACATTAGGAAATGAATAAATAAATTATGATGATGATAATTCCATTCAAAATTTCTTTATTTGATTTTTGCACGATTGGGCGTTTTCATGTGTTTACCGGCCCTCTATTTGAGGTGGTATGTTGTTTTTACTGGTAAACTGTGACTACTATGGTTATGCTGATTTACCGCCCATGGGCAAAGGCGGTGAGTGAAAAATTGTGAATTTTCACAAGAAATACGCAATTATTTATCTTTATTTATGATTGAATATTCACAATAAAATGTCAAACTTGAGAGCTGACAGCGAATAATCAATAATAAGTAGTAACTTTGTTTTAGAAAGCAAATTAGAATCCATATCTTGAGTAGATATTCCAATCGTGCAAAAAATTTTGTAAGCGTCACGGTCAATAGGTACAGAACCGATTTCCTATGATATTTAGAAACCTTGCCAAGGTTTGGCCTCCAAACTATTATTCTCAATCGGTAAACTGTACTTACTGACCTAAATACTTAAATAACTATTTTATCCAAATATGAAGTGTTGTAATAATCAGTAATTTCATTCAATAGATTCTTATTCCCATTCAGACATTTCTTTATTTCGTAAGACTCTGATAAATTCAATTTTTCATTTTCATCTCCTAAATGTGAAATTTTTAGATTAGATACATCGCAGGAGTGGCAATTCTCTAATAAATGTCTTGCCGAATTTGGGTTTTCAACTTCCCCATACTTCAATTTCAGACAGCGCATTTGCTCTGAAAACAGGTTCTAAAATCTCGGCCTGTTCGTCTTATATACTTAGCGCTAGAATTTCCACAGACAATTTCATATACACCTGATTTTGAGAATAAGTCGAAATTTTCTATCTCGTGGTCGATGAAAATAGAATGCATTGGTCTCTGAGCGTAGTACGCTGGCCAAATATCTTATTCTTTCAGAAAATTCCCTATTTTCAGACTCAGCTCACCCATGAATAGGATTTTTCTATATTTTCTTGTATTTCTACTTCAAGTATTGTGAAACCGGCAGAGTTCACCTATCAAGATTTTGATGAATATATCCGTTTTGAGCATCCCTGAATCCATTTTGAATATTTTCGGCTTGATATCGGTACGTTCATGCGTTCATGCGTAACTCGCAAATCTCGAAACTAACCGAACGTATAATGTTAAAAATTTGTATTTAAGACTGGTATAGTTTCTAGTTGTGCACCTCGCATTATGGTTCCAATTGTCTGTACCGAAAGTGCACTTTACTTGAAACTTTTTTCGAATTTCTCCAATAAATCCAAAATGATCAACCATAGGATGTTGAAATTCAGTATTTGAATTTGATGTTGTATCAGTTATCTCATTATTCAGTTATTTAATGGTTATCTGCTATTTCTGTATCAATCGGCCGAACCAGAGGTGCACTTTACTTGAAACTTCTTCCAAATTTATTTCATAAATCTAGAATGATCAGCCATAACATATTGAAATTTAGTGTTTGAACTTTTTGTAGCATCAAAATAGTTATCTACTATTTTTGTATCAATCGGCTGAGCCAGAAATGAAGTTTATATGTATAACAGACATTCATAGTTTGCCGTATACAACGATCAGTTTAATTGAAATGATAAGGTAGACAATGAATCTGTTGTTAATTTTTTGATTTTGTTTGACATTGTAAGTACATGTCAAAATGATATTAAAATTTTAACAACTGTATTCTGAAGTGACAGAAAACATCATTGAATAAATTTGTTCATATATTAAATGATGTACAAGTAAGTCATGCGATGTCCACGTTAAATTTTCGTAATTTGGATAACCATGGTATAATGGCTTCATTACAGTTTTTTTCTTCTTATTATATAAAATTTTGTCTATAAGTTCTTTATCATAGCCATTTTTCAATGCTATATAATGAATTGTTCTTGATTCATTCTCATAATCTATTTCCGATAGATAGATTGGTTATAATCTATTAATATATCAATGGAGAGCCGCCAATTTATAATTTAATAGAGAAAAATCTAAAATTGAAACCTAACTTTTCCTACAATCATCAACTTAAAATGTTTCAACTTT
Source organism: Dromius quadrimaculatus (assembly GCA_963989225.1). Lineage (NCBI taxonomy): Eukaryota > Metazoa > Arthropoda > Insecta > Coleoptera > Carabidae > Dromius > Dromius quadrimaculatus. The sequence continues at coordinate 27,274,547 of OZ022331.1, read as the reverse complement.
TCCCAAATGATAAAACTGTATTCATGAAATTTGGGATTCTAGTTGATCCCAGGAGTTCTTATGAATGAGCCAAATTTCATGTGTTTATGTTGATAGATTTTGAGGTATTGAAGAGTCAAGTGTGGCTCCAAATGGTTGGTGTAATATTACACACAGCTGCTATTGAATAATTTTAAAATATCAAACAAATGAACTTTTGAAAGAATATTCCTTACCTCAAGATGTTTCGAAGGAGCTTATTCTTCAAGAGCCAATTATTTCCAAGTCATGGTTCAACAGCATATTGATCAGTCAAATATTTGGATGGTTTGTTGAAGCCGATGATTGGTCATACCTCATTATATGCCAAGGATTCTAGACATTTTGTGGATTTGATTAGTGATATGACATTGACAGATGATGATATACTTGTCAGCTTTGACGTTCCATCTTTATTCACAAAAGTATCTATCATCGGTTCTTTGAAATTACTAGAAGATCATTTTTCAACTGATATTTTCAAGCTTTTCAAGCGATGTTTGATTTCTTGTTTCTTCATCTTAATTGATAATTTTTACAAGCGAACCAATGGTGTCACCATGGGCACAAATATTTCATCTTTCATCGCTACTTTCCACATAGCTAATGTAAGGGATAAAATTGGAAGACTTTCACATAAATGAGACATAAAAACCTCATACACTTCCAGTTTGGGAATTCGAGATCTTATTGATGATGTTGAAGACAGATTCCTTTTACAGAGAATAAAAAAATTGATAGGCTTGTTACGTATCTTCAAATTTCGACGAAAGCGCCGCATGATATTTAAAAATCACAACTTCGAGGTGTGATGTCACCTGTCAATGTTTTGAAATATGTCAATGTTTTTTAATATCAAAATAAAACCCATGACGTACAATCTCTGTTCCTAATCATAATATTGTATTCAATTTATGACAACATTTGTAGACTAGAATATTCTAAAATCCATCAACCATAGTCATTATTATTTTTTATTGTTTATATAGCTCATCGGTAATCGATTGCAGTTCGATTTATTACGTGTTATGTACAGAATTTGAGCAAAATTCTTCGAGGAAAGTGGTTTTCTAATCTTGTTCATCTTTAAAACAACTCCTGAATTTTGAGAAGGAAAAAAATTAGGAAAAAATTTGGTGCTTTCAGTGGAGGATTCTAAGACGAATTTGTGAATGTAAGACTGTTCAGTCACTTGAGAAACTCATCTAAATGGTATTTATTGAGTATCTTCACAATTATAATATTGAAAATGGTTGATGCTGCAAATTAAATGATAGCTAATACATTTTTATAGATTATCGCATAAAACTACACTCGTTTAACTGCTGTTATCCACATTTCTCTTTGTTTCGCTCCATAATCTCTTTCCGGAGACCTATAAGAATGTAGCTCGGGGCTGTTTGCTTCAATATTAGTGAATCCAATCACACAACAACTTCTAAATGAATGATTTATCTTCATGATTATCGTATAATATGACATACAAAAGTAACGTTTGACAGTTTGACGTTTTTTACGGCACACCGCATAGATGTAAAATTTAACCGATAGAGCGGAGCCACTGAGAAGATGCAATAGACGTATAAAAATAGAATTTACCGAATAATTTGAATTTGAATACTGATTATGAACTTGATCGATTGTGGCTACAAGTCATAAGTTCATAGTTTCAAGTTATTTTATCTACATCTACTTGCAATAGTTATTTCATCACCAATTCCTGTGCATCTATGGATAATTCAGTTTTGTGCCAAATCAAAAAAAGTAGAGCCATATTGGCCTAGAACTACTAGGAGTAGACAATTATTGTATTTAAACCTCCATTATCATTTTCTGAAGACCTGTAGATATTGAGTTATATGCTAAACCACAGGCAGACCTCTACGATCCTAGGAGTAAATATTTCAATATTATCTAGTTACTATTCTCACATTTGTTGTCCTGACAATTTTGTTTATTGATTCATTGAAAATTTTCTACACTTGAAGAAGGCGGAACTTTGCTGTCAGAACATTGTGTCCCAAATAATTTATAAACAGAACAATCCCTCTAATAAAACATATTTATCATTCATTTATTCAAATAACTATAACCTAATCACAGGATAGTGATAATCATGCTACAAAAAAGTGATAAGTGGTACAGAAAGATAAAAACGGTAAAAAGTAACTAGTATCAAGCTGAGCGTCAATTATTTGAAATAAGTGTAGCTATCAAAATCCAAAAGAAAAATGTCAATATGAGAAAATTTCAAGAAATATAGTGAACACATTTTGGAGACGAGAACAGAAAATTTGTGCGAGAGGTGGTAAAGTAGAAAGTGGAGATGTATCTGGTCATTATGATAGGAGCATGGAGAATTGAGGAAGGACAAGCAAGATGGATCATCAACTTTATTGTGGAGTATATTGGCTGAATGTATTATTGAATTGTTCTCACAGCGCTCAAATGAACTTTCCGAACTAAATAAAGAAAGGAGGGAAACGTAGAAAACAGAACGGCTTGGATAGATTTTGTGGATTTCAAAATATATGAATTTGAGGAATTTTTACGGCATGGCTTCTATCGAGTCCTGATGAACCTCGTAGTTAGGACTCCAGATGGACATCACAGTACTCGAGTCTAGATCTAACAAACGAATAGAATAGAGCAAATATAGCTGAAATATCCTGCAAAGTACGAGTACTCCTAATTACGAAGCCCAACATGCGTATTGCTGCATTGCAAGTATCCACCAATCTGGAAATGTGTTGGTCTTGATGCTAAGGTTAAGGATATAAAACAAGGCATTTGATAAAGGGTAGACGCAATCCTTGATCAAGAGACCAGGGACCAAATCCGGACCACAAGAGTAAGTGGATTTCGATGTTTCAATCATAGATTCAATATCTTTGGAAGAAATAGAGTGAAGTGTGATGGATTCATGGTAAAAAAATCTGGAGTGATAGAACTAGATCTAGGAGAAGTAGTATAAACAGATCGGAAAAAAGTGGCGAAGGCAAACGGATACTCCTCAAAATACATATTGTTGAACTGACCATTATTCCTCTTGTGCTTGATTGAAAGTTTCATTTCAAATCTTGTAGCTTGGAATTTGATACAGTACGCTAGATTATGAGGAAATATCACTAGGGATTTTCGTACATTATTTTCCACTCACAGTTTCTTGACAACATTTCTGGTGAACCAAGACGGATAGTGTTTGGAGTTACATGATTTCAAAGGAACACAGAACAAAAAATTAATGAAGTTTATCATAGAATAATTTGCATGCCTGGTTCACATGAGAAAAATGGCTCAAGGAACCTCAATTAAATAGCTCTATCAGACTGTAAAGCATAACATAATTTGCCTCAGCAGTTCTATTACGTTCAGCAGTTTTTGTTTGACACAATTTAAAATTGATATTTAGGACAAGATGATGCCGTTCATATTATACGTCAAATAATAAATCAGTAGAATGAGTGACAGTGTAAATAATGTTGGGAATAACTAAGGCTTAGTTGCATGAAGCATAGTTAACTTTAATCATACAGTCAAATATTTGATCACTTGTTTCAAGCCTAATTTTTTTGACATCTAAATAGAAGCTATAATATTTTCATATATGATTTCACAGAAAATACAATTTGAAATCGTCATTTGAACGTTGGAAACAAGTTAATTATTCACACGATCTATTTTTTCCCCAATGAACGTCAAACTAAAATTGAGTTAACAGCATGTTAACTGATAGCCTGTTGATTATTTTCAGGCAACTGGCCCTCAGCCCAACAATTCCTTATTTGAATATTGATAGAATTGCATTTACTAGCGCCATACAATTCCATCATACCTTCGAGAGTAGCAGCTCTAGAGCATTCAAGAGGAGCGAATTCTGGAATATTCAAGTCGCCAAATATTGAAAAATTGCTATAATGTAGAAACGACTAACTCTTAAAGGAATCTGATATGGAATTATATGAGCTTGTAGATTGTGCTGAGAGTACAAAGAAGAAACATAACAATCAAAATCGGTCACTGATAATTTGAAGCACACAATATTAATATTAGATGAAAAAATGGTGAAGAATTCACTGAGATCAACACTGGAAGATAAAATGTCATTTTTGACATGATGGAGAACTCCACCGTTTCTAGTCACTCGACACGTCTCAAAGTCACGATCGCTGCGGTGAACATTGAACAAGTCATTATCTAATTCTGCATCAAAAACATTCTTCGATAGCCAAGTCTTAGTTGATGCAACTCAATCGTATTCAACACACGTGCTTGAGGATTGAAGATGAAATAGTTTGGAATCAAATCTTTGAACATTTTTATCAAAGCACGACAACAGTTGATGTGTATAGTGTTGTTTGTTTGAATGCTGCTCTAATTGCTATTGAGAATTCAAAATGTTGGACTTGAATCGTTTAAGTGTCTCAAGATAATCGTGACAATTTTAGTCTCACACATCATGAGAGACATCAGTGTTAGTGTTGTGGAGCTAATTATACTCAGCGCAATTGATGCACTTATTGTTGGTGACCTTGCAGCTTTTAACGTGATAATTCTCCGAACATTTTGGACAGTATTGATCCGACTTGATATACTTATTTGATGTATGATGAAATTCACAACATTTCAAACATCTCCTGAACTCAATAGCGTCGTAATTAAGACACAAATCAAATTCAGCAAATATCTTTTCCGATTTGATCAAATTTTTATAAGTAATCGTGTCAACTTGCAATAGGCTTGGAAAACATATATGTTACTTTTAATTGGATTCCCATCGATTACATCGCATTTATATCTTGGTGAGAAAGAGTAGCTATTATCAACTGGCTCATTGCATAAGCCAGGCGCGCAGAATGTTTTCATCTCCGATAATGGGTGTGAATCTTTTTGTGTGCCTCTGTTTGTGTTATGGGTGTAGAATGTTAAAGTGAACGTCTGAGATCGTATTATGATGTGTGGAAATTCAGTTGGACGCCACTGACTCTTTGTCCTGATCATTTTCCTGTTCACGATCGTAAAATATTCCGACAGTGACAACAATGCTGTTCAAGAATGAAATAAACATGCTCATGAAATACGTTATTCATGAGTATTAGTAGTAACAACAAAATGTTGGATGAGATAATAAGGATGTAAAGACCACACAACAAATAGGGAAGGAAAAAATGTATTCAAACATTACAACAAGTCATCTTTATTCACATAAGAATTTTATTTATTGTCAAAGCTCAGTCATTTAACTAAGTATTTGTCTTTGTTTCTACGCAAAATCTTCTCGACTAGAAATATTCCTGGATATCTGGTTCGCTGTATTTCTTGTTCATAGAATCCGCCAGCTATATTCTCACCATTCTATTCCTGCAGCAAATGTGTCACCAGAGATGTTGGCTGCACTTTAATTATTTTGAATATTTCGATATTCCAAGATGGGTGATAATAATGATAATAATTTTCATTTACGAGATACACCCACTACACACAAAATGGAATAATAATTTAGATTGATAATATTAGCATTAGAATTCATATAAAAAATTCACATGAGTATAAATTAATGGGAGACGTGATATAACAACGATTTGAACTTTGAAGAAAATAGATAGAACATGTCGACGTTTGAGAATTGATCATCATAGAGTCTGCAAATTATGTTCATTGGTGCATGTGCACTACAATTTGTTTTATTAGTTGGGCGGTAGAAAGTTTTGGACTAAGTAGCTCTCAACGTCCTCTGAGGAACATGAAAATAAAGATTTGCTAGCAGCTCGGGACATTCTACCAAACCATTTACAAGTTTATATAAAAAACATATATCAGCGTTGATTCTTTCTTGCTCTATGCACTGTAGATTGATGATACCACGTACATACTCATTTAAATCCACTTGGACTGTTGGTATATTGAGTTTATGAACTATATATTCTAGAAATTCACTCTGAACCCTTTCCAAGTTAATTTTATGGACATCATATTGGAGTGAACATACTATCAAGCAATATTCTAAATGTGGTCTTACTAAACTGATATATAATATTTTTATTGTATTAATATTATTGAAAGCCTTGTCTTGGTGAGTCTCTTAATGGAACATTCTGAATGCCTGACTTCATGTTCACAGAAATTTGCTAATGGAATTGCATACTGTTGAAAATTAGGAGTATTTCTGTAACTTCTTCAAGATCGTTATTGTTGTCTTCATTGAGAAATGATATTATTTCTCATTCTAGAGAATTTCATACAACAGCATTTGTGACGTAATCCTGGCCCTTTTCGCCCGGCTTCTGCTTCTGGTTATTTATGATCTCCTCCAGGTGCAGCAGGTGATCGGAACCAACGTAGACGAGACGGAAGTCGTCCAAGAAGTCCGATCAGTCCTTTCACGCCTCTCGGCAGTTACGGAGCCATTGGAGAGGAGCTCCGCGCATAAGTTCTGGTAGGGCGCCCCTCGAATATATCGGTAGCTTTTCCGGAGCTCTGAGATACGCTCTAGGAAAGAGATCGGGTCGGTTTTACCGTCGAAGATGATGTTCCATTTGCGCACCATCTCACAAATGGACGCGGTGGTGCTGGTGGCGCAGTTGGGCTGCGTTCAAGTTCTGATTAGGCAACGCGTTAATAAGCGTCATCATTCGCTCACAGAGCTCTTCCACGGTGCCTGTGCTAGCCAACCCCAGCTCTTGTAGACGGTTCTGCAGCTCTTCTTTGCGGAGGGTGCACACCCAGGTAGAACGAGCGAGAATCTTCACGTCGGGGGCAATGCGCTCATGATCACTCATCCTGAATATCTAGTACGACCTTGTTCGGACTGGTCAGTACTAGAAAGTCGCTGCTCGGGTGCCTATTTTGTAACAATAACTTCGCTGATGGCGGAGTGGTAAATTCTGGCATCACTGTTGAAACTGCCAACGGTTTACTCGGGCGCCAATGCGTTCGGTGACGCAGTTTCCAACGGTTGACGGCTGAGTAGCACAGAGGAAAGGGTCAGGGCGTTTTTGAGAATGATATTCAGGATGTGAGTATAACTATGAGATTTATTTAGACACAAAAACAGAGCTGTTGTACACCCAAATATATTGCAAGGACTTGCACTGAGATCACTACTCGTTCTATGCGGGTGGAACCAAACTTGCTTTCTCGCAGTGATTCTATGTTGAATCGTTTCGATACTGTAAGGTCACCAGGTGACCCCTCCAGCAGTGATTCTACGTTAAATATTCCAAACACTGTGAAGTCAGCAATGACTTCGCTAGCGGTGCTTCTACGTTAAAATAATCAAACGATGCGAAATCACGAAGACTTTGCCAGTGGTGCTTCTACGTTAAATCAATCCAACGCTGCGAAATCACGTAGACTTCGTCAGCGGTGCTCTTACGTTAATTCAATTTTACAAATACAAATTTCTTCACAATAACAACTTTCCTATTACTTTCTTATCAGATACATACTTCCCGAATGGTATTTACTTGAAATTGAAATTGTTCTAAATATCATTTTATCTGTTGATAACGTAGATTGCAATGTCGGTAAGTTGAAACTGTCAAATGTCGGATCTATTATTTGTTGTGTGAAAGGTAGAACATAACATCAAAAAATATACAATATACAACATATTTACTGGACAACGGTTGATAACATTCTGAGTTTGTTGACGGTAAGGCACAAGACATGAATACAGAGCAAACAATATCGGTCGCATTTAATTTCAGGTGTTTTCCAAAAGCTTAACCTCATACTACCACATGTGAAATATATTAGAACGGATTCATTGCAGTTGATGACTGATAAACTAACGGTAAGTGGTGTTGTATGTTTAAACAGCATTACAGAGTTTGAAATTTACAGGGTGTGCAAGAGGTAAACTAATTTTGATGGACTTAAAAATTATTGACGGTAGCAGAAGGCTCTGGGATGTGCAACTGTGACGAAGTTTCAGGGCATAATTCGTCACAAACTTAAGCTTCATATCAGGGAGTACCGGGAGAGATCACTCAAATGAGAGGATTTGGCGCTTAGCTACTACCACCTAGCGGGAAGGGGCGCACCTATTTTTCAATTTTATTTGAATCTTGAATCTTAGTTACCGTTGAAAAAAATTTGAACAAATGTTGATTTAGATGAAAAAATGTTTGTCAATGCAAATATAATTTTTTAGTTGAGATTTTCCACTGATTTTAGTAGTTGAATGCTACAAGAAGCTATTAAAAAGTGAATACAACAAGTAAATTGTAAGTCTGCTCAATATTTTTTTGTACATTTATTATAAATCATAATTATTCTAGGCGTACATCCACTAGTTCCAATCTGCGGCCTGCAGTTTTCTATAAGTGCTATAGCATTATTACACACAAGATTTAGATCTACCACAATGACAGATATTGAACTAAATCATTTTTTGGACCTCACAAATACCTGGAATTTCGAACAGTGAACATATAAGAAGCGTTTGGGATGGTCGAGAATTTTCCAGCTGCAATATTTGAACGGTGCTAGAACTGAAAATTATTTGTAACGGAAGATGCTCCTATTATTATCTATATCATATAGAACCAAGAAAGAGTAATACTCTTCAGTCTTGATGTTACTTTGGAATTCAGGCAGCTGAAGAAATATCAATAAATTCATACTCGCAATAAGTTCATGCCTCACGAAAATGCTAAGACTTGCCAGTCAATATAAAGGAAGTAGGATCAAGAAGAAAAGTAATATTTGTGGGAAGAAAATCTTAAATTCAGTAAAATTGATTCAGTTTAATTTATGTTCAGATAAAGTGAAAACAATGCAGAACGTCACTTTAGGTCAAAGTAAATTGAAAAAATTCAGTAATTATGTTATAAAATACTTCGAAATAATGATATTTTTCTTTTATTCATTTTCTCAATTAATTACACGTCTCAAAATAATTTGAACTAGTCTACAGTCTTGGATTAGTGATTTTCCTGTTCTATTCTTTTCAGTTTTGTTATTAGAACCCATTCTAGTTCATATCTATTGCTCATTTATCACCATAAGTGATTCAAGATAGTATTTGAAAAACCTGAATTAGTAGAGAATTCACTAATATAAAATTGTGGGTTAGTATGAGCTCTTTTGAGAATATGGCTATAAAATTTCATACTTTAATAGAATAATTTCGAATTGTTTTGACCGTTTGTATTCAATGTTTCTCTAGTCTTGTTCACAATGAACTTGGAATACTGTGAAGAGTAATTTCAACAGAAAGTATGACCCACAATTGGAAAAACATTTCTTGAGGATAGACACTTTAAAGTAATTGACCTATTATGACGTTTTAGCTCAAATCACTGATTTATTCAATAACCACAAAGTTGAATCAAAATTAATGCATGAAATGACTTCATTAAATTTTGAGTTTGTAAGCTACTCAATGTATTGCAATACTGTGGAAAGTAATTTTATTCTAAGGTATGATCCACAGTTAGAGAAGGCATTATACAAAAAAAGATTATTCAAAGTCATTGATTCATAACGTTTTTAATACAAATTTTATACTTTACAACTGCAAATTTGTTGACTACAATTGGATCATACTGCATGGATAAAGTAACTTCATATTTTATCTCAAAACCTGATATTTGTACATATATTTTGTCGTTGAGATTGATTTACATGTACAGACATTTATAATACATGTATTTTTGTTGAAAAAGTTTTGTGATTCCTTTCTATTGATAGATCTAACCTCAAAATACTAATTTAGACTGGAAACCATGGTAACATAACTATCAGAGACCTCATGTGGCAAGGGGCGCAACTATTTTCATGCGCAAAATTTTTAACATTGAGTGCTCTCTCCCGGTACTCCCTGGCTTCATACCATTGATAAAGCACCACTCCCATATTTTATTCAAGTCACTTTGCAACCTGTGGATATCATCATCAGAATCAATTCGAGAAAAAGTTTTTGAATCATCCGCAAATAGAAGGGATCAACTCGATTTTATGCAATGACTGATATAATTTACAAAAATATTGAATAATATTGACCCGAGATGAGAATCTTGTGGTACTCCAGATGTCACAGGAAAGATAAGATATATTTGCATTAGATTTAGGAGCAATATAAACTGCACCAACTATCACGGTATTATTATGAGCATAAACTCTCACGAATAATTGATTAATACAAGTGTTGTTAATTGTAATCTCGCCGCTTTTTATATTTTTGTTGACGGCAATCAGAACTCCGCCACCGCTTTCCTTCCCACTAGATCCGTAGTCTCGATCCTTCCGGTGAATATCATACTGAAATAATCCCAGTTTATTGTTTCTTATATCATAATGTAGCTATGTTTCTGTTAGTATGAATACATCGATACCGATTGGATATGTAGAGACTGCATTACTCAATAAATTTAATTCAGTTCGGAGACCTCTCACGCTCTGATGGTAAATCGCAAAGCAATCTAGCTGAGGATTTTACTTTAATTTTTTTGTACGATGAAAAAAAAATGATTAATTGCAACTTCAGTAGGCCAATAGTCAGGTTGCATGATTGTATCTAAAAATTTGAACTGAATGCCAACTTTGAAGGAAGCCTAATCACCCCTTGCATTTGATTTCTCACATATAATATCCGATGTTGAAGTTTTAGATGTAACAAATCTGGTTACAGTTTCTATATTAACGTCTCCCGCAAACCTCCAGAAATGAAGTCATGTTCTCCGTGAGGCTGCACTGAAAGACGACTTATTGCTAACAGTAGATGAACCAACAATAATTCCTCTTGGTTTTATAATTGAAGATTTAATTTTTGAATGCTTGAGCAGATTCACAATTGTATATATTCAAATTTGAAATCGAGTTTGAACAGTTTTGACTGTCAAAATGCATGCACTTACAGTTATTACATACCCATTTGTAGTCTTTACAACTATTTAACAAGATGGAGTCCCGTTTCTCAATTTTCATGCACGAGGCGGGGAGTCTAAAATTACATAATCCCGCACAAATCAGAGAAAGTTCCTCTCTTCCAGTCGAATTTTTGCAAAGATGGCACTTGACACAAATTTTATCTCCATCAGACGCCATTGTTTTTATTGTTCGATAGTTTTCATCAAATATCGATTCATATTCACTGATTCTAACAAGATCACCTACTTTATATCGACTAGATAAAGCAATTCTAATTTGATTGTGGACAGTTTTTAACAATTTCTTCTCATGTCTCTGACTAACATTCGCTGGTTTCATACCGATAGTTCTGCGTTTTGTAGTATTATATCTCACTAATAAATCTTCTAGCATATCAAGCCATCTGTAGGATCCTTGGTAACCGAATCCTTGCCAAGGTTTGATTTCAACGTGCGATCAAACACTTGCTTTCATATTGTTGTATGTCGAATAATGATTTATACCATGCTCACTCATCAGCTCCCCAAATTCTTTATCAAAAAACTCTTTACCTTGATCCGTCTGTAGATTCTTTGTGATTACACCGTCTTTGACAATAGTGTTTATCGCAAATGTGATATCCTTACCCGTTGTTGACATGATTGGTTCAGCCCACGCTTGTTTGGAGAATACATCGATCACCGTAAATATATACTTATAACCCTTATTTTCCTTTGCATACGGTATCATTCCAACGAGATCCGCTTGGTATAAAGTATTCAAACCCTTAACTATAGCATGTCTTCGTTTGAAATTTCGACAAGTCGCTTTGTGCAGCTCGTTAACAATACCTTGTTTGCCTATAGTGGACTTGTTCCAAGAAGAAACTCAACCGAGAGTTCCTGTGGACTTCTTCGCCGTTGCAAAGGTGAAAATGTCAACTTTTCATTCGCTGCAACTCTCTGATCCTGTAAAAATATTGGTTTGTTATTTATTTTGGTTTCAATCAGACTTCCTTCGATATTATAGTGAATGATTCTTATTATCGCGTCGCATGAGAATCTATAGGATGATTCAGAGTTGCCGTTTTCAAATTTATATACATCACCATCTGAGTTTATCATTAAGTTTATCAACATCAATAGGCAGCATTTTGAAAGTTTATTCTTAACCTTAACATCAATGGGCAACATTTTGAAAGTTTATTCTCAACCTTATCATCAAAGACAGAAAACTTTTGACTCATTATATCTACAGATTTCATGTTTATATTAATTCCCAAGTCTTCAATTATTTTTGACACATATTTTACACTTATAACATAATTTTCATCACCAAACTTATCCGATGCTAAACAAACTCCCACATTGCTACTACATTTAACAACAGTGATGAAGTTTGTATCCCAATTTAAAAACAAGATATTCTCACTCTACCTAGTCAAAGTGCCATAGTAATTGAAGGAACTCTTCAAAAAGCAGATGGAGAGATATCAACATCTACTTTTGTGAACAATGGTTCAGCACTTTTGTTTGATGAAATGCGCTACGAGCTGAATGGTGTCGAAATTGATAGATGTAAAAATGTAGGCATAACTTCAACTATGAAAGGTTATTGTTCATTCCACGAGAGACGGAATTAGATGCTTGAAAATGCTGGCTTAGGAAAGGCACCCATTAGCGATAATAAAGGCCTATTCAATGTATTAATATCACAAAACACCATTCTTCGGTTTGCAGAAGAATATAAAAAAGTTCTTATGAATGTAAAACAGGAATTAGTTCTCATCCGATCGAAAGTTGATTCTAACGCATATCATAATGCAACGGAAGATTTAGTGCCTGAAATCACAAAATTATATTGATGTATGCCGTATGTTTATGTGAGTGATATAGTAAGACTCTTATATCTGAAGAAGTTGGAAAGTGATAAACAAATTCAAGTTCTCTTTCGATCTTGGTCATTGTTTGAGTTCTCATTACTGCCCTCCTCCCGAATGCAGACATGGACCATTAAAACAGATTCAGAGACCTCGTTATGTAACTCTGGCATTCCAAACTAATCGAAATAATTAGCATGCTGAAAATACAAGCGAATTTGATCATTGTCATATTTCCAATGTCGAACTATTTTTGAGCTCTGAAAACTATCCCCATGGAAACATGAATCTAGACATCAAAAATAACCACAATGCTATACTATATGACATGTACACACAATTTCAGCAAGTGTATTATGATCAAGATGTTACATCTCAACCATTATTGAGCAGAGCAGAGTTTCTTGCCAAAGCGCCACTTGTTTTCTCAGACTGTTCCAAACAAAATGACAGCTAAGAATCAGAATCATTATAGACGTGAAGACTGAATTTGAAGCCAATGAAAATTTTCCAGACAAAACCACAGCCTACTGTCTCATTATACATGATCGCATGGTGGAGTACGATTAGCAGTTCTGTTGAAAAGCTGGTATAATTTGAGCAAGTTGTTAGTTGCGCGATGCATTTCATCGTTGATGTACAGGCTTCACCTCCAATAATCACGATTTTATTCCAAAGTAAGTTGCTATATTATCAAAAAAAGGTGAGAAATTTCAACACAACACGCTTCAGGCACCATATGAATGGTCTTATCTGAACAAAGCACGTCAAAAAAAAGCCTAATGGTTATTGAAGAAATATCATGGCTTTTACAGGAGCTCCGCTCAATGTCTTTATTTCGAAACATTGGCGGACATCAAAAACCATCTATCAAAAGCGACAGAAATATATGTGAAAGAAGAACGGAAAAGAGGATTTCTCAAAGACAAACTGAGTCTATCTGCTGAAATTATTGATTTGGTGATTTGGATCCTAGCTTGAAAAATGCGAGCACTACCAAGTTCCCAGGCTTAGAGCATTCTCCGCCATATTTTTGTTATGAAAAACTGGTTAGAAATAGTCGCTTTGTAACGTTTGAAAAAAAAAACAGATATTTGGAACTATATTGAAAGTTAGAAGAAAAATAAAGTCTTGTATCACACTGTTCAAAATTTTATTTTTGTTGACCGGTTTCGACTACTGTGTAGCCATCGTCAGAACCGGGAGACTAAAACAAGAAGATACATGAAAGCTTAAAATTCTAATTTGGAGCAAATACAAATGTAATTTAATGATCATACTCACACTATATAACTACAGGATTCAAATATGCTTCAAAGTTTCAACGTAGATAGATGGTTAAACGTATAACTTGTATAAATAAAATAGAATATATAAATTAATTTGTAGAAAATAGGAGTATATCGTGAAAAATTCTTGAAATAATCAAAAAATGTCAATGAAAATCAAATTGACAAAATTTTTGAAAAGTAAAAACTAGATTAAAACATTGTGTAATTTTGATGTTATTAAATTTGTTCGATCATTCGGACATAAATATTTATTATTTTTAATGAATCTTTTGATTTCCTTTTTGGTATCGTTACGTCGACGATATTTTGTGCTTTTGGACTGGCACTGTAGATATGCTTCATACATTTTATGATAAACTGAATGAAATACATAGCAATATAAAATTTTCAATCGAAATAGAACAAAATAAGAGTATTAATTTCTTGGACATTAAGATAACGCGTTCAAATAACCACTTATCATTTAAAATTTTCAGAAAACCGACACAAACGATCGATTCGATTAATAATGACTCCAATCATTATGTAAAACATAAATTTGCAATATTCCAATCACACATTCATCGAATGCTTACTTATGGTTTGAATAATGGAGAAATTATTTCTGAAACTAAGATTTTGAAACAAATTGCTTTTGCAAATAATTTCCACCCTGACATTATTGATAAGCTTATTAGCAGAAAACGTTACAAACTGCAACTGCAAGAAGCATATTCTCCAAATTTAGTTATTGAGAAAGATTTCTTCACATTTTCCCTGCCCTTCCTAGGGAGTATATCTTACAGAGTCAGAAATTTCTTCAAAAATTATAACATTAAAATAGTTTTCAAACCATTGAGTAATTTGAAAAGGGAACTTTGCAAGAAAATTGATACTCAAATTTTGACACATAAGTCTGGGGTTTATAAATTAAACTGTGCTAGCTGTAACGCAGCTTACATTGGTCAGACAGGAAGGAAATTCATAACTAGGTTTAAAGAACATGAACGCTGTCTACGACTCGCGTGCGGGAATTCAAGTTTCGCAGAACATTTACTTGATACAGGACATGATTTTAATATTACTAAAGATTTCGAAATTTTACATATACATAAATATGGTTCAACTTTAGACTTTTTGGAGGTTTTGGAAATCAAAAGATTCATTAAAAATAATAAATATTTATGTCTGAATGATCGAACAAATTTAAAAACATCAAAATTACACAATGTTTGAATCTAGTTTTCCCTTTTCAAAAATTTTGTCAATCTGTTTTTCATTGACATTTTTTGATTATTTCAAGAATTTTTCACGATATACTCCTATTTTCTACAAATTAATTTATATATTCTATTTTATTTATACAAGTAATACGTTTAACCATCTATCTACGTTGAAACTTTGGAGCATATTTGAATCCTGTAGTTATATAGTGTGAGTATGATCATTAAATTACATTTGTATTTGCTCCAAATTAGAATTTTAAGCTTTCATGTATCTTCTTGTTTTAGTCTCCCGGTTCTGACGATGGCTACACAGTAGTCGAAACCGGTCAGCAAAAATAAAATTTTGAACAGTGTGATACAAGACTTTATTTTTCTTCTAACTTTCAATATTATTCATATCACACTAGGGTTAAATCATTCTTATTATTTGGAACTATTTGAATCTGTATTGTTAATACTAGTAAAGATAGAATGACCGCTGTACAAAGCTTATAATTCCTCAAATGCTGATACATTCATATTAATATCTTTGTCTGACACAGTTTCAAGACATTATTGCTCAGTGTCGCACTCATTTATCATACAATAATCTTGTACATGCTATATTACTTTCTTGAAATACTCATTGAACTCAAGTGTTTTGATCAATTGCAAATTATGCAAGATTATATCATTCAGACGAAATAGAGTTTGTACAGCTGACATCTCCAGAACAATGTTAAATTCATTGTTGCTTCATGTTAGAGTTGAAAAATCTTCCTCACTTATATAATTGAGTATAAGACAATGGTTTCCTGGTATACTTTGATATATAATGTCTGTGCCACAGTCAAAATCATTCAGAATAATATTTTTATAGCTCATTAAGTCATTCCACTTTTCTAGAATGAATTGAATTCCTGTACTTCCTGGTTTAGATGATCTTAATTTGAATATGGGCACAAATTCGCGCAATACACTCAAAACAACAGAAAAGAGCAAGATGACAATACGTGTACAGATTCATTTATTTGTCGCACCCGCGCTTTGTTATCGCAAGTGCTGGATAAGTTATCTGAGAAAATACAAATTGATATGATTCACGGTTTGCTCAACCGCCGTATAAGAAAGAGAATACTACGAGATAAAGTACAATCTTTCAAAGAATTAGGTACTTTAAGAAGCGCGTGAAGTAGAAAATGCGTTGAACGAAACTCAAGCTAGTAAGGTTGAATCTGAAAACCGTAAAGAGAAATCGCGATGTACTTTCTGTAGAAAATTTCAGCACATATTGGAAGAGTGTCGTAATCGCAATAAAACAAGTGGCAAACAAACCAATGAAACAAAAGATTCTGACTCAAATAAAGAAGAACCACAAAATACTCAAGTTCTTGCATGTTACGGATGTGGTGTTCCAGGGATCATCAGGTCAAAATGCACCAATTGCAACAAAAACAGTGATAAAGTAGATGAGGCGATTAGACAGAATCATTCCAATTTTTGATGTTGAGCAACTTAAAAGCTAGAGCGCGACCAATGATACCAATAGAAATATGTGAAACAAAAGAAATTGCGTGCATCAATTCTGGTGCACCAGATAGTATTGCTGGTCATAAATTGTATGAAATTCTGAAAGAAAAGGGAGAAAGTTTACACCTGATACAATAACAATGTCATATGCTGATGATATAGAAAAGAAAGAGAATGTTTTAAAAACTGACGTTGACATTGAGATAGATGATAGGAAAATTTTCACTACACTTCTAGTTTTTCCAAAACTGCAAAGCAACCGAATATTTTCAGGTTTAGATTTCATTGAGGATGCTGGAATAGGATTGGATCCAGAACAGAAAGAATGGCATTTTTCTGACAGGCCAGAACAAACTCTCTCATATATCCTTGAAGAGAATCTAGGAACTTCCTGGACGTGTGGAGTTACAATCAATGAATTGACATTACCTAAGGCAAGATGAAGGAAAAGAACTGAGTAAAGAAGAAAGAAATCAATTGAATGGGATGCTCAACAAAAACCAAAATATCTTTGCTTCAGGGGGAAAGCCTACTCCATGTGCAGAGCATACCATAGATACGGGAAGTCATCAGCCAATAAAAACATCACCTTATCGAATATCTATACAGAAACAAGAGCAAATGAAAAAAGAGCTAGATGCACTTCTGCAAGAGGGAACTATTGAAAAATGTGAGAGTCTTTGAGCTATACTTGTACCAACACCTGATGGAAGCATGAGACTTTGCACCGAATATAGAGAAATTATTGTGATCACTCGAAGTGACAGATACTCATTACCAAACATGGATGATTTATTACATGCTGCGAAGAGAACATCATTTATATCAACCATTGACTTACGTTCAGGATATCATCTAGTGGAAGTGAATAAAAAAGATCGAGACTAAACGTCATTTGTCACGCCTTCCGGTATATTTCAGTATACGCGAATGCCATTCGGACTGGAAAATACGCCTTGGACATTCTAAAAACTAATCCATAAATTTCTAAATGGGCAAGAAGACATGATCGTACTTGCTTATCTTGACGACATAATTGTTTTACCTGAAACGTTCAAAGAACATTTGAGTGATCTTACAGAAGTGTATAAAACACTTGAACAATTCCAGTTACGTGCGTGCCGTGATAAATGTTTTTCTGTGTGTGAAAATGTGAAGTACCTTGAAGACATTTATTTACTAAGGACGGAGTACACACAAACCCGGAGAAAACGCGAACAATATTACAGATGACAGAGCCGCAAAACGTGAAGCAGTACTAACTGTATCATGGTATCGTAAGTTATTACTAAATTTTTTCGATATCGCGAAACCGTTAACCGACTTGACCAAAAAGAACTCAACTTGGATGTGGAAAGAACCTCAACAAAAAGCTTTCGATTAATTGAGAATGTTACTCACCTAAGCGCCAATTTTGCAGCAAGCCGATCCGACAAAACCCTACATCTTACGAACAGATGCCAGTGCATACGCACTTGAAGCAGTTTAATTACAAGGTGAAGGTACAAGCGAACGTCCAATCGAGTATGCAAGTCGTTTATTGACACAAGCTGAGAGAAATTACACTACAACAGCAAGAGAGTCTCTTGCTGCAGTGTGGGCCACCCAAAAGTTTCGAGGCTACTTAGAAGGAGCAGGTGTCACGATAGGAACAGACCATCAACCATTGCGATGGCTTTTTTCCTGGAAAACAGCAAGTGGAATACTCGCCAGAATGGCATTGCGTTTACAATCTTTCAACTTGAAACTCCAGAAGAAGTAAATGTCGTAGCTGATAATTTGCCAAGACCTATTTTTAACCAAGAAAAAGAAGATATACTTGAATTATGCACTGTTACCAAAAATTTACCAAGCGAAACAGCCGATGAAACACGACAACAGCTAGAAGATCCTGATGTATGAAAGATAGTAGAATCTTTCGAAAACGAGAAGTCAGAAGATTTCCATAGATAGGCCGACCGAGAGTACATCCTATTTGATGGAGTTGTCTATCGTTATTCAGAAGATGACGACAATGAGACGGCATTACTTGTGGTCCCACATAAACTAAAAGACTCTATATTGAAGGAGAAGCACGATTCACCGATTGAAATTATGGGGTTGATTCTACATTGCAAAGAATAAAAGCAAGATTCTACTCCACTAGAATGAGGAGATATGTAGAACAATATCTGAAGGGATGCGTAGAATGCTAAAGATACAAAGCGAGTAATTTGAAACCTGTAGGATTGATACAAACGCCAGCTCCAGCACAAAGATTTGAAATTATTGCTGCAGATTTAGTAGGGGTGAGTAGAGATATTTCCACTCAAGGAAGCCACCGCGGAAGCCTGTGCAAAACTATTGATTGCCGAAGTATTTCTGGGATATGGCACACCACGCAGAATAATAAGCGACAATGGTGTACAGTCTGTCTGAAACGTAATGCAACAATTAACGTTCTGTTCAGGAATCTAACCGAATTTTATTCCTGTTCATCACCCTGAAAGCAATCCTGTTGAACGTAGAAACAGAGGCTTGAAGGCCCAATTAGCTATATTGGCTGGTACCCACCATGATGAATGGACTGAACATTTACCGGCTATACGATACGCTATGAGTACTGTAAAGTCATCATCTACAGGATATAGCGTAGCATATTTGACGTTCGCACGTGAAATTCGAACACCATATGACGTTCATGAAGACCTTAAACAAATTGTTGGAGCAGAGAACTTTATACCTGCAATAATGCTATACCTGAAATCGTTTTCTAATCACATCGCCGACCAGCCAATATTCTCATCCCAGGAAAGAAGGTTTTTCTGAAATCTCACGTACTCAGCAGCAGTGTTTAGGCAATAATAGCTAAGTTTGCATCCAGAAAGGATTGACCGTATATCATTACGAAGCAAGTTTCTCCGACAGCTCGCGAACTCCAGGACAAAATGAGGGTTTCCGTAGATGAATGTCATGCTGAAGATATTTTCAAGGTACAGACCAGGGTTGAACTAGACGTTATCACTCCCGTCCTGCCAAAAAGAAGCCGAGGTCTAACAAGCCAGCTTAAGATGAGAGCTGGTACGCAGACGATTCGTCGCCGGACCAGAGGGAGAGGATGTAGCGATTTAAATAATTGCTTGGTCTAACGCGTTCACATCTTCCAGAGCCCAGGTCAAAACCAAGAAAAAAGGGTCGACTAGACCAAGCAGTTGGCGAGGGGCCTGATAGTGGTGATTTTTGTTTTTATTTCTGTTTCAGTCAACAATTTATATCATTTGAATACTGTTCTCACTGTTTGTCGATAACCAACCTAATAATAATGTAATACTTGATTTTAATAAATTGTGTTAATATCGAAGAATTATACTGCTATTCAATGAATGGAGAGGAAATGAAAGTTTTATATTCTAATGCAACCAAAACAAACCCTATACAATCCATTTCCTATTCACTACTATCAAACTTCAACTACTAAGCCTCTAATATTTATTTGCAACGAATTATTCATTCATCACACTTCCCACTTAGCTGATCACGCTCTGGACATTCACTGCTCACTAAGTCAGGCCGCTCCTCTTTGTTCACTTCTAGAAACTTCCAAATCATTCTGGCAAGCTACTCGAACGTTCGAATGCAGATAGATGAGAGGCTTCGCCCAGACATAGGCGTACTAAGAGCTTATGCTACTGTTACTAATTATGAAATTTTCGCACGTTACACTCTCTCCTTCTTGAAGGTGTTCCGTCCCGCGAAAGACCTCCATGGCTATGTCGAAATCGGCACTCGCCGCTCTTGGTGCAACCAGTAGTTCGGTAGAGGTAATAGTCGACATTTTTCAGACTAATCGGGCTTGATGGATGGAAACAGCGAAACAATATTTTATTCCCGCTGTTTTGGAATATAATTTCCAATATATTTTGACTGATATTTCAATCTAATCAATTCAGGCCGCAGCCTAACTTTTGTATTGGCAGCCTCAAGATATTCTTTTGCATTAGATGGCCTCGCAGGTGTTGAAGCGCTTCCCAAATGGAACGGTATGCTGATTTGTGGTGAAATTTGTCTTTCGCTACTAGGTGGTAAATATAACGTTTTCGTCCTGTAGTATTGTCCATCAGGCAGATGACGTTTCCTACTGTAGGCTTCTGATGTTCTGGCCTGCCAAATCTCTTCCTGAAAACTGCTACTATCCCCCGAAACACCTTCAAATTTGTGATACGCAACAAGGAGTAGTCAGCCGGGACTCCGAATGGATCCTGCTGTACTTTGGAATTTATTCCAAATCAAGTCCGTTGTTCGCTGGAAAAAGTCTTCATAAACTCTCCTAACGAATTTATCTGCGCATGGATCTTACGAGCATGCGCGCTATTGCTGTCTTCATTAATGTCTCCTGCAAATGGTAGAATTCACGAAGGAGAATAATAGAGCAGCGGACACTCAGCTCGAAACGTGAAGCCTTATATGTAATGCGGCAGGTGTGGGAGAGATGAAAGCGGGCCCAGCTTTGCGTGCTTCATATACAGAAATAAGATAGAATTTCAATTATTTTCAATGAAATACAATTGCCAGAGAGATTTGCTATTCTCATCACGTTAAATATCGCATCATCAATTGTATGAAAAGCAAAACTGAGAGAAAACTGTATATCTATTCATTAAAACTTGCAATGAATTAGTACATTATGATGAAACATGTTGTATAAACGTTCCTTTGGACGCGAGTTTTCTGGTTATGAATTATGATAGGCACATATATGATGCGATGAATATTTCATTTTAAAATGGGCTAGATAAAGTTCAAAAAAATATGGAAAAATAAGTTCTTATTCACTAGAAGAAAGGTAGGAATAGAAGCTGCTGCTCTGTAAAAATTTTTTGTTGCATATTAACGAAAAATTGAACAGAAATATCTCAAGCATCTACGATCTTACAAAAAATAACTGTTTCTGACATAGTTCCTTATGTAAAAAAAGTTAATCAATTAAACTGCGCGATAAAAGTTTCATTATTTGACTCTGTTCTATCAGTCAGAATATCAACACTCCAAACATAGTTACTATTACTCATGCAGGATAAGTACTTTTTTGCGCACATTTCTCTGGGCGGTATATGGTTCTCAGGCTTTTGCGTGCGCCAAGTATAATTTACCGCATGGAAAAACAAGCGCACAATAGTATTTACAAGCATTCGTAATAAAAAATAGTATCTGCGACTCGTGCGGTGTTGTCAGTTGCCCACTTGAGCTTTCGTGGTAAATCGCACTTGTTGCACAATATACTATTTTGAATTTCAATTTTTCGAAAGTAGCACAGAAGAAAAAAAACTATTTTAATATGCCACAGGGCTAACAAGAACATTTGCTCCGCTCACTTTTGACAATTGTATTCTCAATAACTCTTATATATTGATGAAAAGTGGAAAAATTGATGTTGCAACTCTGTGTAGATATGAAGGTTCCATGAATTACTGAAGTTATTGATAAGAAGTTTCCTCGAAGTTGAATTTTTCACTGAAAGTTCAGGTTAGATACGTTAAATGATTTGAAACATTGATATAGCTTTCCAATTTCTAGCAAGGCATTGTCAGTAGATCTGCTATTATAATTTTAAATCATTCCTTCCCACTTCTACATCTTCAGACGACCATTCTTTTATAATATCCTCCTCTCTGGAATGTCTCTCACAAATGTAATTTGTAATCTCCAATGTTCTGTTCTATCGTGATATGCTCTTGCGCCACTTGTTACATTCCAATTTCATTCTTTGCACCAGTATTCCTTTTCTCACCTGCTCAACTTATGTCCGGCATTTACCCTACATCCTTGATCCTAGAACTATTTCATGCTGAATCATTTTTCGCATCAAACAATTATAATAAGAACGTAGCTATTCTTACTTGGGTATTAGTATTCAAATATTTTCAGTAGATGCATATTTATTCAAATACCCTGTTTTGTTTGTTGACATTTTTATTTGACACCTTGTAGGTTCAATAGACCTAGCCAAAGTGCGCATATCTACAACAGTTGTTTCGCTGAAAGTTGAAGCTACGTTTACAGTAAATGATGATTGTAAAGAATAAAATATAATATGTTGGAGAATAAATGATATTTTATCGTGATAATTCATTCGTTGTGAAGCTTAGAACATACATAGATGGGTAATAGAGTCAATGTATATTTTCGATAAATTCCTAATCCTGATCTATCTTAAATTCCAATGAAATTGCGAATTGTACACGGGTCTTTAGTTTAAACTTCAGGGCTCATTTATGGAATTGTTTTGTTGTCTCGTTTCTTCACTTGTTTATTGTCGATCTTCTGTCCTCCCTTCCCATTTAGGTATTGTTCACAAAATACTCGCTAGGATTACTCTTTGTCTTTCGTTGTCTGTCTTCTTCAAGGCAAATAAAAAACTATCTCTGTCAGTAGCGGAAGAAACTATTTTGGGGGACTCTTTTCTAGTCTTCGGAAAAGAAAGCACGTTGTCGATAAGAGTGCTTGTGGGCGGGAATAAAAAGTGAGCTGCAGGAGCTGTAGTTTTCTTATATCCTCCGTTTTTGCATTGTGTTGCGTGATCTCCTTTAGGAGGATTAAAAGAGTATATGAGTTAGTGATTTCGTGAAATTATTGAGAGTGGCACGATCCATGTGGTTATTGAATGTGCTCCAATAAGTGTTGGAAGTT
This sequence comes from Dromius quadrimaculatus, assembly GCA_963989225.1. Taxonomy (NCBI): domain Eukaryota; kingdom Metazoa; phylum Arthropoda; class Insecta; order Coleoptera; family Carabidae; genus Dromius; species Dromius quadrimaculatus. The sequence goes on along the minus strand of OZ022331.1, from coordinate 27,251,124 downwards.
CCACGGATTTATCTTCGGAAGAAGGCGTTATAAACTATTTGGTTTCCTGCTGGTGGTCTGTTTCCGGGGTTCCTTCAGCGGTACCGTTCGACTTACCCAACTCATCGAGGATGAATTTGGCACCATACAGCTAAGTGCACTTTTGATCTATCGTAACCTATCTTTTTGTTTATTGAACTTTAATTGTGCTGGCCCTGAAGGAGGACTGTCAAGCAGTTTTGTGTATATTTGGCCTAGTCTACGATAAAGATTCAGTCAATCAATTTGAGAATAACTATGCGAGTAATTTCCTCGACTTACCATATCACTGATTATTCTGTTTGTAATCGCAGTAGCGGAAGTAGCTTCACTCTAATTTGTTTTTGTAGTACACTGAGCTCCGATTTGCTCATTCCCTGTATTTCAGACTGCAATATTTTATGTGTAGATTTTTGCTTGGCCAAACATGAATTGCATCGTCGACTCTGTGAACAGAGCGTAACGTACATCGCGTCGCTGCATAGTTACTCCGCGCCTGCGCCTCACATTTTCATTGTTATTTATGTACCATTGCTTGCTTCAGGCTGTCAAGTTTGCTTAGTAGCTATTCTGTTCATGGAAAGTAATTTTACAATTTATCTATTAATATTGACATACACCTATATATATTTTTCAATTATTCAATTTATCACTTTTATAGTACATTGTATTCAACTTTTGGTTGTATTGATATCAATTTTGTCAATTATGTTACACATAATTTATTTTGGACATTTTAAATTGCCTAATCTGCTGAATGAATAAATTTACTTACTTGGTTTTGCAAAATTCAATTTTGGCGTTATTATATTTTTATTATTCACGTTACCTGATGCTGCATGCGTCGTTCTTTTTCAGGACTAGTTTATTTTGTTTTCGAATCAATTCTTTTCTTGGTTTTCCGAATGAATATCAAGTGGCGCTCTTAGTAAGTAACTAGCGCTTGGCCTGCTACGCAGGCCTAAGCCCTAGGCTTCGCAGCTCGATATTTGTAAACCGCCTCCGGCAAAAATTCTGTCTCTATAAGATAAATTCCAAGTATATTTTTAGCCCACAGAATCCTCCTGCTCCATATTATATTTGTGCATTTCTCCTTACTCGTGATTTCACTGTTTTTGATTGACAATTCCCAATATTTTTCCATGTCTTCATCTGGGGGATGAATTGATCTCAACTCCTTTACGAATTACTAAGTCTAAATTCAAAACATCACAGCGAGATCACTATTTTCTATTCCAATTAAGGGCACTTCAAAGTTATTATGGGACCACGATTCAAGTATTCTAACTGGCCGATATACGAATCAATCTTACATAGGCGAAAAGATCGACTTTGGCTATCCGTCAGTCGCATTAACTTGTAGCCGCCCATTAATCATGATAAATGAATTTGTGCAGTATGAAAATTCAGTTTACATATAGAAATATAATTCCATTCCATTTATTTCATCCATTGAATTAATTCAAAAGAGCATTTAAAGTAAATAAATTGTGTTTATATCTCCGCCAATCAGTAGGCTCAAATTGTGGTTCCATAGAAGTCCTTGCACCGTTCTCAGCTAGAATAAGCTATGAAATATTCCATATTACTTTGCAATATACGTCCACCTAAAAAAAAAAGCCTAAAATTATTTATGTTATGCGAATTTCCTCTTTTTGAAATGTCAGAAGGTCGAAACTGTTATACGCTATTAAAATGCAATCACCAGAGTATTTATACCTTCCTTAACTACGCATTGGAACATTAGTAGAATATTGCGATCCAGAGATTGATAAATATTGGGACCTAGATAATGAGATGTTAAAAACTCGAGATCCAAATTTTAGAACTTCTGACATGATTCTTGGGAATGTTGGAAGCACATAGTTATAACAACTCAAAAATGCTCACACAAAATTGAACATTGTTGCGTGAGAGAAATGGAATATGTAGTTTTGTCTCAGTGTAAGTATGCTGGCTTTGTGATTTGGAAGTCGTGGAGTCGAATCCTACCGACGTAAAAGAAGTTGGTAGAAATTCTACTGAATTATAATGTACTCTGTGGCGTACTCTCCACAAAAACTAAGAGTACCCGTATTTTGACGAATGGCAACCGTACTCTCAGAGAATATCAGTAAATTTCACAAATTGCCTGGTGCACTCTCACCAGGTGAGAGGCGTGATTGATATCAATTCACCTATTATATTTGTAATATACCGTTCTTTGAGAAAAACTATCCTTCAATAATATTTTTCAAATTTATTGAACCTTGATAAAATTACTCGAGTTGATTCCATTTTTGAGAGAAATGATGAAGAATTCACAAGAAAAATTAAATTATGCCAACAATGAAACAGTTTTTCCGAGATGCCACGCGGCTTTCATAAGAACTTCTAAGCATGCGGAATAAGTATTATTTTATTGTGACTCTAGAAAAATATTTTTTTGATTCTTTCACCTGATTTACCAAAGTAGTATTCTATATTTCTCCCAAAGTTATACAGTCTGGGAAAATATTCTCTTATAATATTGACTTCTCAATTCATTATTTTCAAATTTATATAAGATATGTTTACGGAATGAATCATATTGACTGTGAGCACACCATTTCTTCCAAAACAACGCTGCCAGGGCTTTTATTCCATCAAATACAAGAACTTTTAGTATTTATTCTCAACCAATGTCTTCTTGATTAGAACTAAAAATTATTATAAATTTGAATTGACATCAATTCTTTAATAATCGCCCTGAATAATACACTAATTGTCCGATATGCTAGTTTAAAACAGTCCAAGGACTCTTATGGGACTACGATTCAATCTACCATGCTGGTAAAAATACAGACACGATTCACTCCCAGTAAATATACATAATTTGGACCACACTCTCTAAAAATTGGATCAAGTCATAAGAGCAATAGTTATATACATATACCATTCGAACAAATCCAATTTGAATCTTCCATCTGCATACATTTGATAAAAATATTTGATGCACGACTAATATTAGTTGTTAGCCAAGTACGATTCTGTGCTGATGTGGAATTGGTTCGCATTTCTGCCTATCAGAGATCTCTAATCGAAGTCCAATAAGAGCCTTGAGCAGGTCTCAACTGAAATAGACTGTATTTTCATGAGAACAACATTATTCTAATGGTCATTTTGGTTAAGAACTGTCCAAATATTGTTATGGGACTACGATTCAAGCGTTCTGATTGACTTATATTTGAACTAATTTAACAATAGCACAATAATAGCACTTAGTCTGTCATTTGCTCATTGATTATCATGAACAGATTGGTTCAAAGATTAAAATTTGTATCTATTTAGGTAATATGTGAGTATAATCCCTGCTTTTATTCCTTGGATTCAATCACAGCAAGATTGTTGTGAACTCTGGGTTCATTGTGAGTGAATCATGTTCGCGGCTCAGTCATTCAGAGGACTTGAATCTCAATGCCGTGAGAGCTCTTGGGCTGTACTTGAAACACATGAACTATAGGCGAAAGTGCTATTGATATTTTCTAACAATTATTCATTGGACTTGATACATTTTCTGCAACGTACTATTTCATACATTATAACCTATTATACAGAATGATACAATCTTTTAGAATCTATTAATGTCTCATTTTTATTTTGAAGCAGTTTTTTTGCCACGGCGTTCTGGTATCTGTGAATATATAATTTTTTTTTTTTCCTAAAGACGATGTTTTTGCAATTTTCGGCCTTTTTATCCAAGCTAAAATGAAATATTTCTTGAAGAATGTCAATCCAATGTTTGTTAATTCAATTCATCAGAAAGTGACAACAAATACTTTCCTTGACAACGTTAATGATCATGGAATCCTGCAGCATCTGTTTCTTTTACCACAAGTTAATAATTTTGGCTTCAGGATCTCTACCGCGGGTGAACAATTCCTCAAGAACCACGTTAACAAAACATGAGTCATCCTTAACACAATAATCATTGTATAAGCTATAAAATCTTCCATACAAAAAAATGCAAATGGGAAATAACTTACGCTCTAATACATCAACAAAACTTTCATCCACATGGAAAAGTTCAATAAAATTAGCTTCAGATAATCTCACTTCTAGACTACGTATACCTCTGCAGCAGTCGATTTGCAATGGACGACTGACGCATCCGCACAAACAGTCCAGAAGCAGAGGCCTTCAAAATGACTGAATCTCTGAGTCTTATAATCAGTACCCTGATCTTAAATTCCGATTCACAATGATTGTATTTCAATATTTTAATGTATATCTAGTCTACATCTATTGGAATGGAGATGAACTATTATTCTAGCTCCATTCAGTCAATCGACACTAGATTATTGTTCAGTCAAAAAACGTATTTCAAATCCAATATCTTATCATATTTGTAGTGTGTGGATACAAAGATATATGTTTATGTACAAATTGAGGCGAATAATATTTGAAAAGCCATGATAGTCCAGTCAACATAGACATTTACCCTCGCATAAATTCCCAAGAAGTTGAAAATTGGCATGGACGTTAGGGATACCATTATGATAAAGTTGTGGTAAGTCTCCAATGTTCGTAGTAATGGGTTTTTCGGATTCTGCAACGAAATTGTCAGTTTTATGATAGGTATAGCTTGGACAAAAATTATAGATCTTTCAATTCTCTACAAAAAGGGTGCTCACACTTTTTTCTCAAGGTTCATCATTTCTGAGAAAATGTCATTCCATAGCTATATTCTCCATGACATGCACACGTTTCCACGCCACCTATGAGGTGGTGTACTTGGCGCGTATTTTTCGTCGTGACTTTTCCGGTAGTCTTATTCCACGGTCTTCATATTGAAGTTCAATATAATATTAAGTCTTGTTATTCAACTGCTTCTTGTTATTCTTCATCTTCTTGAGTTGACATAAATTGTTCCAACGGCGATACATCAGTTGTTTCGTCGTTGATGTGAGGATCATCTTCTGTTAGAGATTCAGTAATTGAACACGACTGGTCTTCACAACTGGTGCATGCTGGTTAACAGAGTAAGTCTATTTTTTTGAAGTTGCATTTCAAATTACAGCCCATTTTGCAGTTGAAAAAAATTGTATTAGAGAGCTTTTCTGGTGCAGGTAGAAGTAAAGTGTTGATTGATTGCAATAAATCATCAATTAGCTTCCATCCTCATTCTTCTGGGTTTAGCTGATTACCAAGCCATCCATGAACTCGATAAAAATGTTGATGAGCAGAAGCCAAGGTTAGAGGAAGACAACCCAATTGAACACCGTTTTTATTGCGTGTATGTTTTGCAAAAGATATGTAGCGTAACCTACCATTGCAAATAATTTCAAGTAAGTAACAGACGGGCACATGTACATAGACAGCGTAATCATGCATATTATTGAAAATATAATTTTAGAATGGCTTTTTCTCAAAAATGGCAAATCTTGGTACAAAAAAGTGTAAGTACTATTTTTGTAGAAAATTGGAAGATCTATAATTCTTGTCCAAGCTATTTTTATCATAAAACTGACAATTTCGTTAAAAATTTGAGAAACCCATTTCTATGAGCTTTGACCTCAAATAAATTTTTTTGCACACACGGGATCGATGAGGACCTCTTACAACTTCATCATAATAGTATCTTTAACGTTCATGCCAATTTTCAGCTTCTTGGGAATTTATGCAAGCGTATTCGTACTTTTAGGGCTAACTTGACCGGACTATGAATAGTCGGATAGAATTAGCATATCTTAGAGGTAAGTAATTTCTATTATTCATTTTTTAGTTCATAACATGACAGATAACATGTCCCATCTGTCATTTTTTGCCATTTTTTCGAAAATTCATAACTTGTATTGTATTTGTTATTTCGACTTCTAATTCTGACAGAATGTGGATAAAGAATGATTCTAACACATGCATCAAATTTTCAGAAGATCAACTGTAGACTTTTGAAGATATGTTGAAAGAACTAAAAGAAGGCTCTTCTGGAAAACGGCCATTGTGAATTTGTTAGATAACGTACTCTAATTTTACAAAAAGCTTTCATTTTTTCAAGAAATACTCTACAATGTACCCAAATGGCGTTCTTTTTGAGCAAGTGAGAGTATGACGCCATCTAGTTACTTTGTAGAGTAACTCTTGACACAGGAAATGCAATCTGTGAAATTGATCTTTGTTGGCTAACCATTTTTGCTGGCTGGTTTTCGGCAGGACCTTTTTTTAGTCTTTTCAACATTTCTTGAAATGTTCAAGTCGATCTTCTGAGAAATTTGATGTGTATGTTAGAAGCTACTCTACCCACATTCTGTCAAAATTTCAAGTCCCAATAACAGATACAATGCAAGTTATGAATTTCCGAAAAAATGGCAAAATAATTACGATTTTTGCAATCAACCCAGGAGCAGCTGGACTGATCAAGATTCAAGAGAACTTATTCGATCCGTCTTTCTATGGCGTACGTTTTTTAGCGGAACACTATTTTTCGTCAGATGCGTAGTTTTTTAATAATACGCAAAAAACCGTTCTTGGCAGCTTTGACCTTCCTTTTGACAGGCTTTCTGACATTGTAGCCGCGTACAAATGGAATATGTTATTTGTCACGCTATGAACTAACAAATACAAAAAAATAGATTTCAAATTATCAATTTTCTTGATTTTAGCATGTTTTTGCGCTTATTCTGCCCGACTTAAATCTCATCATCATTACCCAGAATGACGGACCTACATATAAATTGATGAGCTGAATCTGACTCTGAGATCTAGCTCGTATATGTTTATTACTGCTAGAGTCGTATCTAAAAGTTATAAAAATTTGATTCTAAAATCTGCCACTACGGGCAGTGATGCGCGTCCGAACTTCTAGTTTCTGATTTTATGGTCTCTGCAGTATATTTGCCTATGTCCGTATCAATAACTGATTTATTCGTTCGACACGTGGAGAGAGCACTCTTCAAATGTTCAAATGGAATAAAACGTACAATATTATTATTAAAGATTCCTTCAAGAAGAGTTTCTTTTGGATAAAATGTTTTTCCAAGTATATATTTCTCTGTTTGTTTTGTACAACAATTAACTCTTGATTCCAACAATCACACTCTAGTACCTGGTGCTTACCCCGAAATTGGCTACTACGCCCTACTTAAACATTGGCTGCATTCAGCAGAGCACATCGATTAGAAATCGATGACTAATCATCTGCTAAATCCGTTACGAAAAGTTCGATGAGTACTCATCGATTAGTAATAGGTCGCCATCTTTTGCATCGCATTTAGGGAGCGATTTGTGATTGCGATTAGTTACATCGGCGGTTATTTTCAAATACCGTGGGGCTTCGGAGTTTTTTTATGATTGTAAAAGCACTGTTTATAGTATTTTTTTGCAAAAAAATTTAATATTTGAAATTCAGAAATCAACTATTGATTGAAATAGTTTTAATTTCTAATTTTTGCTCTGTTTTCAATTTTTAACAGAGTTAAAGGATAAGTTATACATATTAACAAATTTGAAAATAAACAATTGACTTATCCACAGCTTTGTAGAGAAAGCATTTATTTTTAAAATTTATTAGTTTAAATGTGTTCCACCAAGTGTCGACTACAGCAACCCTCTTCCCCTTTCAATAATTGATGACTTATTTCTTCGAAAGTTGCAGACAATGCTTGATTATTGATCAAAATATTTTTTCAAACCTAATAAAGACGATGGAAATTTGAAAAAAAATTTCAATCATTGATAAATTATATTATCATGTATTTGTTCAGTAATTTTTTTATTTCTATCTGTAGACAAATTTAACCTAACAAATGAATAAAAATAACCTGTATGCCATAAACTTGCTGTAAGAAAGTGCATTCAGCAGAACTACTCATCGTCATGTCACCGATTACTAATCATTCAAAAACGATTACCAATCGCAGTTCATCTGCTAAATGCAGCCATTAGCTTATGAAAAGAATAAAAATTAGAGCCTAGAATATCAGATGACAGAAACTTTAGATCCAGATTTTAGAACTACTAGGAATGCTGCCCTGTTCAATGTAACTAATATGGCAAAAAAAGATGACAGTCAACAATAAACTCCAAGTGAATATCTGCAGTTTATGTATATTGATCAAATTTCTTTTTTTTATAATTTATAACAAATCAAATATGATGATTGATGACTCAATTGTCGTTATCAGATTTTATTACTTGATTTGACTCAGTTCTATGATACAGACTGATGATTCTCACAAATTTTTATTGATGTAATCTCCTACTTGTTCATTCGTTGGAATTTTCAAAGTGCTAGCTTCATTGATAGCGGAAGGATATTATAGTCAGCTCTTGATTTCTTGTTCTATTGTTGTATTTGAACAGAATGTTCGATTGACTGGGTTTATCATGATCCAAATTCAAATATATCCAACTGAAAGAAGTGTTAGATTAGTATAAACCAAACTATCAATGAACAATATTGAAAATCAGAATAGATACTCGTGTAGTGTTGAATATTTACCACATGTATCTACCAAACTGTACTCGACATGTCACAAATTCCATTCAATCTTCAATGAATTGAAATATCGTATTCAGAAAATAGTATAATTAAATGATGGATCTTCGAATGACAGATAATCAGTATCAGTAATTAGAATTCACATCACTAGAGCAAGCGTTTTGAATCACATTGATTATTCTCCAGTGCTTATACGACAAGTTAGGTTTCTTCCAAAAATATCATTACGAATCAATTACTGACTGTATCACCTCTTCAATCTCTTGAATTTATTGTATGCACGTTTCCTACAATATTTGTGAATGTGATATGAATTTAGTAGAATAATTATATGTACATACCCATGAATAACCTCTTTTTGCTCCATCTCAAATTATCCACTATATTAATCAAGTAAGAATGATATTTATCCAAAATGATCCTTAAAACTCATGTATTTGTTTTCAAAAATATCTATGAATGTCAAAAAGTTGCAATGTCATTTCAACAATTGAATATTAACATCAAGTCGCAATGATCAGTGCAGGACCAGCTACATTGGAACGATATTTAATGCTACGGACCTCGCAGCTTGTGATATCCACGCACAAACGCCTAATAGAATGTAAAAAAAAAATGTCTCAATCGAGTTGGGACCACAAAAGTATTTTTCCGAATCAAGGTAGGGCCTCTAGATAGAATTTGCTACAGAACGCAGGCTGACTTAATCCGGCGCTGTCGCAGAAGCCACGTTTACATTAGAGCGAAACAACTAATAAATGTTGGAGATATAAATTATTTAAAACAACTTTTCAGTGAATAAAATGCATCAGATGACATTTGCTCATGACTATTATGTACTAAACTATTATTTAAATTCATGTAGACACAGTAGATTTCATGAAATCTACAGAAATATTTTTCAGTTTGACATGTGACGTTTTCGAAATACAGAAAAAAGCATGAATCACAGTAGAGCGACAAAATTTATAGAAGTTGTACTTATAAATTATTGAAAATACCTTTTTAACAATTGAATTGTATAACAGGACATTTGCTCATGCATATTAAACATTAAACTAATGTTAAAATTGACGTAAAAATAACAGAAATAATAAAATTTATGAAAATGTTTTCGAAATTGAAATGTCAAAATGACATTAAATTTTGTATACCCCTGTTGAATAGATGAATAAAAGATAGGGGCACGCTGATCAACGCAAATTTTCGCCGTTTTTGATTTTTCCTGCAAATACTATAAGCACCAAAAATATGAGACCCATGGAAGGCACTCGTCCTAATGAAGATGTATCAAATGAAAGAAAAATCATAAAAATCCATCAATAAATACAGGCTGTGGAGGTGGACAAAGAAGTGATGAATCTATACATAGAGTGGTACACTAGACGATTAGTATATAGTAACTAGCGTTTCGACCCGCTTCGCGGGTCTAAGCGCTAGGCTTCGCAGCTCCATAAGTGAACCGCCTCCGGCAAAGATAATTTCTTGATAAGATTAGTTCCAATTATGATTTCAGCCTACATAATTCTCCTGCTTCATATTATATTTCTGCGTGATTTCACTCTTTTTTATAGACAATTCCCAATGTTATTTCATGTATTTATCTGGAGAAAAATTATTGATTTCAACTCCTTCACGATTTACAGAGACTCTAGGCGTCGCAGCTCCAAATATGTACCGCCTCTCTGACAAGAACTCTTCTTTGACAAGATCAATCCCGGATGTGAATTGAGCTCACGTAATCCCCTGCTTCATATTATATTACTACTCTTTTCTCTGCCCGTGATTATATTGATTGACAGTTTCCAATCATATTTAGGTATAAATCTTTAAGAAAATCATCGATTTCATTCCCTTTAAGGATTAGCGACGAGATGGCGAGAATCATCTACGCTTTGTATTTTGAAATTGATATTGATGCCAACAATTTATTTCACTTCAGTGATCATTGAATGATCACAGCTATCAGTTTGCAATCGATTGCAACAATATTTTGCTCATCCTCATCCATAAATCATTGCTGATTGATCACAACAAAAGATGGACTGATTAAAACAATATTTTGTCGAAAGCAATGGAAGAGAAGGTGATCCCAATTATAAATTGTTGATAATGACTTGTACATAGCATTTTTTGTTGATTATACCAATAGTACGATATCCATTAAATAGTCAGTCCATCGATTGCAACAATCAACCAAAGATCACAATTGGAATTGAGTAAATGACAACAATAATTTTCAGTTGGTTTTTATCGTTTATCTCATGAATTAACAATTACTTCACGATTAAAGTCAAAATTGAGTTGATCACAACAAATGATTGTTGCCCGTGATAACCTACAATCGATGATTTCTACTCAGGAATTATTGTTGATTATAAGATCATGATAACCACTACAATAACAACACTAGTTTGAAAAAGTCATGTGATTATTATAAAAATATTATTGAATACAACAATCAAATCATTTATTCCAACAATAAAATTATGGATTTGAGTATACAATTTGGTCGTAGCATCAAAACAACAGTATAAGGTAACTAAAACGTCCAAACTACCAATTATAACAATACCAATGTTGATGAAAATAATGGCTTGTTGATTATAACAAAGAAATTGCTGTTGCAGTCTTGTTGATGAGAACAGTAAAATTATTCATTAAATCAATATTAGTTGTTCAAAGTGCCTATTTAATAAAATACAATATTAAGGAATTGATCAAAATAATAAAATTGATGAATGTAGCAATGAAAATGTTGACAGCTGTTGTATCATCTGACTACTCATCGTCCGATTCCTTAATATCCAACAAAAAACTTTTGTTCTTCACAATTACAATATATTTCAATAACAGATATTATGAACAAACACTAAAAGAAAAATAATATCTGACTCTTACAAAATATCTCTATCCACTCTTTTTTACGCACGCGCCTGCGCACGCGCACCTGAGCGTCAACGTCACACCTAACAATGTTACCAACTGTTGGAATAGATATCTGTGTTGACTGTTCCAATGACATCCATTAAAATCAGCTGATTACAACAGTAAATTTTTACTTGCAGCAACCCGTATCATCTATCAACATTTTCCGCGAAGACCCTTTCTTGAATAACTACGTTTAATCTGAGAATAAAGTATTGAATCTATCCATATCATGTGTCTCCTACACTTCTTGAGAAACTATTTTTTCTCAATCCCATATATGATTTCTCTCAACTATTACAATATATTTCAATAACTGATATTATGAACAAATACTAAAGAAAAATAATATCGGATTCTCACAAAATATCTCTATCCACTCTTTCTTACGCACGCGCCTGCGCACGCGCACCCGAGAGTCTACGTCACACCTAACAATGTTACCAACTGTTGGAATAGATGTCTGTGTTAATTGTTTCAATGACATTCATTAAAATCAGCTGATTACAATAGTAAAATTTCACTTGCAGCAACCCGTATCATCTATCAACATTTGCCGCAAAAACCCTGTCTTAAATACGTATAATCTGAGAATAAAGCACTGAATCTATCCATATCATGTGTCTCCTACATTTCTTGAGAAATAAATTTTTTCCAATCCCAAAAATGTTCCGATTATAATTTTAGCCTACAGAATCCTTCTGCTCCATATCATATTTCTGCATTCTCTCTTATTCGTGATTTTACTGTTTTTCATAGACAAATCCCAATGTTCTTTTATGTATTTATCTGGAGAGAAATTATTGATTTCAACTCCTCCACAAACTACAGAAACACTAGGCGTCGCAGCTCCATATATGTACCGCCTCTCTGACAAGAATTCTTCTTTTACAAAATCAATCTCGAATGTGAATTGAGCTCACATAATTCCTCTGCTTCCTATTATATTTCTACATTTTTTTCTGCCCGTGAATAAATTCCTTGAGAAAATCATTGATTTCATTCTCTTTAAGGATTAGCGACGAGATGGCGAAATTGTTCCTCTAGTAGAACCATGTTTTCAACCAGGCCTAAGACTATTATTATAAGTAGATATATAATCATCAAATACAATATATTACATCTTGAGGAACTAATAATAGCTAAATACTCAAATAAGAGTCAACCTCTTACCAATGGTAGTGAGATGCTACTGCCAAGAACTGTATATAAGACCGTGATGCGTGAATTTACATGCTCTATTTCTGCATGGAAAACTGCAAAAGTTTTACAAATTGCCAATACCACTGTGAAAATACTCTACTCCATGTATTTAGTTTGCAACAATTTAAAAGTTTGCGGACATGATTTTTTACTTATATATTCATGCTGTTCTTTCTTATTTGCAACATTTTTCGTCTAACGCATCGTCAACGCTACCATCGACAAACTTAGGCATGCGGCGTCCGACTATGAGTATAAAAAATTCTTATTCTGCATTGATAATAATTATTTCCATCCTTTGAAAAAATACATGGAACTTTATAATAAATAAAATTAAACCGCTAATAATTTTGGGAAATGTTCCAGGTGAATGTTGTGCCAATTCATTTGGGGATCAATCTGAGCTATTTTATATCTTTTGATAAATACCACCGTTGATAAAATAAACGCAAGAAACTCAAATATTTGATCAATGAAGTTTTGGTACCGCAGATTGCAAGTACCTTATCTATGAATATGAACCTATTTTTTGGATAAAAAACTTAAATATGAAATTTCAGTCACAGATTTCTAGGCGTTCTCAAGTTATCGTGTTTTGAGACGCAGACAAACACAACGACTGACTTTCTTTTGAATTATGTTTTTGGGTTCAGTAGAGTCTAAAACGTGAAGATTCATTGGGAGCGACAACTGTCCTCATACTTTTTTGTGAATGCGTCTCAGTGGTTGATTCCAATTTTTATTTTGGATGGAGTTGCATATCAATAGCGGAAAAATTGATAATTAGTAATTAGATACCAAGTAAACTGACTGGAACTCTTTACAACCTGCAGCGCTAATAATGAATTTACTATGAGCATGTTTTCTACAATATTTGTAAATGTGGTATTTCATAAATACTTAGTCATGTTCAATTTTCCTTTAAAACTGTTCTCAAGGATTTATTCAATTCTACAGTACAAAATACAAATTTAGTTGAGTAATTAAACAGAATTCATCATATGCTTACAGTTTATTTGAGTGAAGTTTCATAATTTACATTTCTCAACAAATGAATAATGTTGATTGATATCTCCATTGTTGTTTTTAACCAATCTTTTCTTGATTCAAACTGAGAGTTTTCACGAATTAGAAATAGCATATATTTCCTCCTAACTACTTCGAATAATACACTTTTCATTCGACATGCCAGTTAAAAACGGTCCAAGAGCTTTTATGGAACCAATATCTTAGCCTCCAGGTTGATCGGGATACCGAGTCGATTTACTCTCAATAAATATACATGATTTGAAACACTGTTTCTAAAAATTATATCAAGTTATAAGAGCAACAAATATATACATCAACTACCTGAACAGATCTAATTTGAATCTTCTGACTACATGAATTCTTTTATGATGTTATTGATGTCTGATGCACGACTAACAGTAAATGGAACTGTCTGATAGCAAAGTACAATTTTGTGCTATTGTAGAACTGGTTCAGGAGACTTAAATAGAAGTAGCACATTCTTAACTGAAATAGATCATAATTTCAATAGAATAACAATAATTCTATAATACATTTCGGTTAAGAACGGTCCAAAGATTCTTATGGGACTATGATTCTAGCCTTCCGATTGACCATGATGCGAACCAGTTTCACATAAGCACAATAACACTCGGCTATGTGTCAGTTGCATCATTTATCAGTTGCTTATCAATTATCATAAACAGATTATTTTGAAGATTCAAATTTGCTTCCATTCGGTTAATATGTGACTATATTTGTTGCTCTTATTTCTTGACTCTATTTCTAGCAAACTTGTTGTGAAACCTATATTTATTGTGAGTGGATCATATTTGCATTTCAGTCTATTGGAAGACTTAAATCGTAATGCCGTAAGAGCCCTTGGACCATTCATGACATAAATGAACCATAGAAAAAAATACTTTTGATCACTTCTAACAATTATTCATTGAACTTGATACTTTCCCTGCAATATACTATTTCATACATTGTTATCTATCATACAGATTGATACAATATTCTAGAATCTGCTGTCTCATTATAAATTTGAAATATTTTCATGTCACGACATTCTAATTTTTCGTGAACAAATAAAATTTCATTTTCTCACATCGCTAAAACAATAAGTAACAATAACAATAAAGCTGTAGAATATTTGATAGAAAAAAATACGAATACAAATTACGGCTCACTTTTGTGCTAGGAATCTAGTGACGTGCGCATGCGCGTACCTTGTACATGTATTGCTATAGTCAGTGGCCTTCAAACAAAGAGCATTCCACCTAAATACATACAAGTGTGTGGCTCGCTGACAATAATGAATTTTTTTCAATACTAGTTGGCTTATAAAGCTTGGTGTAGGTTTTATTCTGGCTGCTTGTTTTTTGAACTGAAAAAACACTAATTTACTGTTTTCCAAAACTACTTGACCTTAAAAAGCTCGGTTTGAGTTAAGTTTTGTATTTTTTGAACTAAGAAACACTGATTTACTGTTTTCCAATACTAATTGGCCTGGAAAGCTTGTTTTAGGTTATGTTAAAGTTGCTTTTTCTTGAATGTAAAATACTAGTCCCCACCGTTCTAGTGCCACTGGAAAATTTCTTTGAATCTCTGTGGCGCCATCTCTTTTTACTTTTATAACTACCACTAGGTTCCTATTGTAAAAATCTACCGAAATTACTTATGGTCTAATGGAAGACTCTATTCGCATACGAAAGTTTAATAGAATATCATCACTTCTAGATTTCAGATTAGTTTGCAGCAACAGATTAATAATTGACAACTGACGCATGCGCACAAACGGTTTAGAAGTGTATGCGTACGTTCCGTTTGTATCTCAAAATGTGAGAAAGAATGAATAATGACAAATGATACTTTCATCATCGTTTTCACCCAAGCTTATCGTGTTTTATCAGCTCACTGGAGCTTTAAGGAGAAATATAGAAATATTACAAATACGAAATTGGTAGAACTATATATACTATAATATGAATTTGTGTCATCATATTGTAACATGATCCATTTGATGATTCATAGATTATTGCACGAAATATTTAGGTACAGTTAGTTCCTTAAGAAATATTTGATTTATATTCTTAAACAAATAAAAAATTCAGATTGATGGCCCCATTGTCGTAATCTAATGTCAATACTCTATTTGATCCATTGTTAAGTTATGGACTGATGGTTCTCACCAATTTTGATCAATGTAAACTTCTATTCGTTGATTCAATTGAATTTTCAATGTATTGGCTTCATTGATTGAAAGGGATTTTATAATCTACTGATGATTGCATGTTTCATTGTTGTACCTCAACAAAATGTACGATTGGATTAGTTGGTCCTTGCAATATATGTGTTAATGTCTGATTCATACATTTAAAACGTAGAAAGGGCACCTCACTAATATTTTAATGGAATATTATGTAAAAAATTATCATTAAGAAATCCTCCAAGTTGAAAATCTTTTGGATACATATCTTCCGTAATCCGTATAGGCTCCGTTCGTTGTGTATAACCTGTGTACAACAATGAACTCTTGAATTCAACAATGCCATTCAAGTCTTTAGTGCATACATCAGATTTATCTACTACGCATTGAATCATTAGCTCATGAATAAACATCAGAACCTAGGCTATTAGATGTCAGAAACTTCAGATCGAAATCTTAGAACTACTAGGATTTGCTACTCTTTCCAATGAACTTGATATAGCCAGGGATCTTCCAACGGTATATAGCAGTATGATATAATTGTCTTCATATCAAACTTTGAATGAATATTTGCAGTATATGTACATCGATCGAATTTTTGGGATCAAAAGCAGAATCATCATGTAATTATCTCTTATCATTTTCCATTCCATTCGTCCAGTGGATAGGAACATCCATAATAAATATTAAATTGGTCACTTTTTTATAGTATACAGAATATATACGTTTAATCTATTCGAGTATTATTTTATTATTTGAATCGTCCACACCCAAGCTCATCGAGTTTCATTAGCTCAATGCAGTTTTCAGGGGAATTATTTTCCACATAACCTCAAATAAAAAGTTGATGAGAATATTTATTTTTTTATTGCAGAATATTTATCACATGTACCAAACTATAGTCACTTGAGATATTTCAAGTGGCATTTATTCTTCAGTACTTATTTTACAGGAAATCAATATTTAGATCGTATCTAGAGAATAGTATATTCAAATGATGGATCGTCGGAAAATGGATGAATCAGTATCAGTGAATTAAATTCATATCACTCAAGCAGACGTTTCAAATCTTATTAACTCTTCTCCAGTACCTACAAATAATTAAATTTTCTTCAATAATATCACCACAAAACTATTATTTTCTGATTAGATAGGTGCCAAGTAGACTGACTGAACTCCTGTTTAATCTGCAGCGCTAGTTATGAATTTATTGTATGCATGTTTCTGAAATATTCTCAAATATGAGATAAATTGTCTAGTGTATTAATGAATACATGCTTATGGTCCATTCATCTCAAATACTTTTCTTGATGATTTATTCGACTCTACGATATAAAATACAAAGTTAGTTGGATAATTATGGATACATACCAATGAATAACCTTATTTCGTTGATGATCCTAAATGGATATATTCGATTTGAGAAATATCTAAAAAATTTTGTCGCAAAAGCCAGGATACTTTTTATAAATAAGGCTGGGCAACAACGATCATTACCACTATTATCAGTTCAATAAAATGAAAGAGTAATTGATGGTGTGTTCATACAGTAACGAACATGATTGAAATGTTATGCTCTTCCTCATGGTGGTAATAAAGCAGAACTTTTTGATACGCTAGGATGACAATTATTTCCATATTAAGTTCAAATTATTCAATACAATATTAATTCTGAATACAGAGGGTAATAATTTAAAGAATTCAGTAATAGATCACATTTAACTCATTCTGGACATAATTTCAGATACTTTTGCTTCGTTGATTTGATAAGTTTTCGACGAAATTCAAGTCAAGGCTTTGGGAAGCTAATTAAATAATATTAATTGTCCAAGAATCACTTACTACGCATATCGCTGTGACATATTCCATAACAACAGCGCTATTCTGCCCTTTTGTGAACTGATAACAATATATATTTTCATTAAAAAGCTTGTATCATGATTTTACTGTAAATATATATCAAAATTGTAGTAAATATGAATTTCCTAAAATCTCACATTGAAAACATAGTATCAACGGCTTATCTAAGTATTAAGTGCCCAAGAAACATGGCGGATGTCCAAGCATGCGCACAAAAAATTCCAATTATGAATAGAGCTATTGTTGGCATCTTATATAAAAGTAAGTTTCTTGATTGAAAGAATTGATTTCCTGATAACAATTGGAATCATAATCACGAGCATTCTGCTATAGCAGCTTCCAATAAATCCTTGAGCATAACCTAGAAAATAGTACATAAAGTTACACTTGAGTTACAAAAATGAGTTTCTTGATTACTAGAATCGATTATCTTATAACAATTACATGTTGAAATCATCTTGGAACTTATGCGATCGCTTGCTTGGAAGGATTTATATTGTACGAAATATGCCTGTTTTCTATTTTGTGTTGAAAATGCATAGTATTGTGACATTATACTTTATTCCAGAAGAAGTTTGAGCACAGCCTGAAAATATAATATAAAATTATCATTTTGTTAATATTATTCAATTAAACTACTTACTTTCTATTTATGAGATATGTACATAGTTGTGAACTGTCATTGACTGCAAATGCGAGTACGCATGTGCAGTTTCTGCTCTTGAAATAAGTTGGCAATACTGACGTTTTATTGAATGTCAAAAAATTTATTTCTATTTAAATAAGCTTGATGGAAGCTTCAAATACATCACAAATTATCCATTCGAATATTTTATTTATATAACAATACATAATATCTATATTAAATAGTGATGTTGTAATATTTTGAGAAATATTTAAAATACCTGTATGTCAAACTTGACAGAAGCGACCTGATGTTCATTAATTTTTTGTCAGAGATAACTTGAGAGTATTTCGACGGCCGGTGAACTGTCATTTTTGACAATTGTAATCGATGGTTTTGGCCTTCTCCTGTGATTACTATATATGTCATGGTTTTCAAATATATAAAAGGCACTAGTCCTCATTAAGATGTATTGAATAGAGAAGAAATGAACAAAATTAAATACACCGTTAAAGCTGCAGCGATGGATAAAAATTTTTTTGGGAACATACAACTGACAGTTCTAATTCAAAAAATTTAAGCAAATTAGTATATAGGACTAGCGTTTCGACCTGCTTCGCAGGTCTAAGCGCTAGGCTTCGCAGCTCCATATGTGAACCGCCTCCGGCAAAAATAATTTCTTGATAAGATTAATTCCGATTATAATTTTAGCCTACAAAATTCTTCTGCTCTATATTATATTTCAGCATTCTCTCTTATTCGTGATTTCACTGTTTCTTTATGAACAAATCCCAATGTATTTTTATGTATTTATCTGGAGAGAAATTATTGATTACAACTCCTCCACAAACTACAGAAACACTAGGCG
This sequence comes from Dromius quadrimaculatus, assembly GCA_963989225.1. Lineage (NCBI taxonomy): Eukaryota > Metazoa > Arthropoda > Insecta > Coleoptera > Carabidae > Dromius > Dromius quadrimaculatus. The sequence goes on along the minus strand of OZ022331.1, from coordinate 27,231,944 downwards.
TCGAGCTCCATATATGTACCGCCTCTCTGACAAGAATTCTTCTTTCACAAAATCAATCTCGAATGTGAATTGAGCTCACATAATTCCTCTGATTCATATTATATTACTACACTTTTCTCTGCCCGTGATTGAATTGATTGACAGTTTCCAATGATATCTAGGTAAAATTCCTTGAGAAAATCATTGATTCCATTCCCTTTAAGGATTAGCGACGAGATGGCGAAATTGTTCCTCTAGTAGAACCATCTTTTCAACCGGGCCTAAGACTATTATTATAAGTAGATATATAATCATCAAATACAATATATTACACCTTGAGGAACTAATAATAGCTAAATACTTCAATAAGAGTCAACCTCTTACCAATGGTAGTGAGATGCTAGTGCCAAGATCTGTATATAAGACCGTGATGCGTGAATTTACATGCTCTATTTCTGCATGGAAAACTGCAAAAGTTTTACAAATTGCCAATACCACTGTGAAAATACTTTACTCCATGTATTAAGTTTGCAACAATTCAAGAGTTAGCGGAACTAATTTTTTACTTATATATTCATGTTGTTCTTTCTTATTTGCAACGTTTTTCGTCTAACGCATCGTCAACGCTACCATCGACAAACCTTGGCATGCCACGTCCAAATATGAGTATAAAAAATTATAATTCTGCATTGATAATAATTATACCCCTTCTTTAAGAAAATTCATCCAGCTTTATAATAAATAAGATATAACCGCTGATAATTTTAGGTAGTGTTGCCACGAGACAAGACGAGACGAGACTTCAGTGAGTCTCGTCTCGGTCTCGTGATGGTCCCGCCTGGCTAAGTCTCGTCTCGGTCTCGCCCTGGTCTCGAGTAGGTCAGTCTCGTCTCGGTCTCGAGTCTCGCCATGATTTCTCAAAATTACATATTCTCACATGCGGGAATCAATTCGTTCTACCTGATCATTATTTGCTATGAATTCTTCCAAAAATATGTATTTGTAGGTATGTTTGGTGCGCAAAGTCGCTCTGGGGTTCAATTCTTATTTGTGAAGATTGTCTTTTGACGCCATTTTATAGACTTTTGACACATGTACCACCTATCGGACAATTAGAGAAGCGCTTTTAATGTCATCATTATTGAAGACAGTCCTCTAGAAGTAAGAGACAGGGTAGAGTCAGTTTCCTTATTTAGATGTCAGATTTGACATTCGTATGTCATAAAATAGTAACAAGAAAATTATACTATTATATTTGATGATAGATCAGAATTATTAAACTGTAATTGAGTCTGAATCCAAACATCGTTCTTAACTAACTGCCAGCATAAAGTTGTCGATCATACGATATTCAAGTCCCTATAAATGTAACTATGACATCCTAATATTGACAAAAGACTGCGATCTGTCTACAGGCTGTCTCTATAAATTAAAATAGGACCTCTAGAGCCAAGACAATTCGAGATAATAAAGAGGTGATAGTTTTATGCAACAAATGTGTAAACTCAAGCATTATGACGATGTTGAGACTTCCTATTTACAGTCAAGAATCACTGAGTTACAGAAAATATTTTCCGAATTCAATAATACTAGTTTGCACATGTTGTTGACGCCACACGATATTTCTTCTACGATTCTCAAGATAAATTCATATAAACTAAATTCAGGTCACAAGAACGTTCATATGAATTGATGGTACAGATCTAAGACGCATAGTTTGCGATGTGTAAACCACCAAATTTAGAAGTGGATGAAGAAAAAGCAAATTTTCAAATGAGGTCATGTTATTGACTGTTAATAACGAGTTATATGAATCAAATGACATGAATTTATGAAAGAATAGTATTGATTTTCTCTTCCTATTCCAGTTCAGCTCAATCTGATATAATTTTGAATGAAATTGGATGACACACAGTAATATCACCAGAAATCTTATAGGAATCGATTTATATAACGTATTTACAGTAAAAATCAGTTATAGTATGATAGTTTTTTCTTCCATCATGTTGATAGTTTTTTGTGAAATTAATTGTGTTGTGCTAGTATTGGGGCTCGTCCTGTTGCACAATATTATCATATAAAATCTGTTGCGGTCACACAGTACTTCCCTAACAAAAAATTTCTTGACCGGTTTCATCGCTGTGTCATAGATTTAGAGTGTTGCATCAATCAATTTCATATTTCGAAATGATAGCTGTCACCAAAGTGACAGCTGTCATTGTCAAAGCTACGGGTGTCATTGTTGAAATGGCGGATTGCGGTTATATTCAAGTCCCTACATTAAACAGATATTTTTGAAAATGGAGAGCTCTTTTCTGATTAATTGAAACATACAGTTATGACATTTAATCACCGGAAATTTAATATCATAACGTGGATTCAACTAATTATTTATTTTATATTCCTACTAAGCCTATCTCCCAGAGAGCTTAAGATTGATATCAAACTAGACATCATTAAAACAGCTTGTCAAAAAAACAATTGACAATCGTTTAAATATCCTATTTCATAGTTCTACTAGAATTATTCTTTATTTCTAGCAAACTTGTTGTGAAACCTATATTCATTGTGAGTGGATCATATTCGTAATTCAGTCTATTGAAAGACTTAAATCGTGATGCCGTAAGAGCCCTTGGACCATTCATGACATAAATGAACCATAGAAAAAAATACTTTTGATCACTTCTAACAATTATTCATTGAACTTGATACTTTCCCTGCAATATACTATTTCATACATTGTTATCTATTATACAGATTGATACAATATTTTAGAATCTGCTGTCTCATTATAAATTTGAAATATTTTCATGTCACGACATCCTAATTTTTTGTGAACATATAAAATTTAATTTTCTCACATCGCTAAAAAAATAAGTATTGTAAAAGTTGTAGAATATTTGATAGAGAAAAATACGAATACAAATTACGGCTCAATTTTGTGCTAGGAATCTAGTGACGTGCGCATGCGCGTACCTTGTACATGTATTGCTATAGTCAGTGGCTTTCAAACAAAGAGCATTCCACCTAAATACGTACAAGTGTGTGGCGCACTGATAATAATGATTTTTTTCAATACTAGTTGGCTTAAAAAGCTTGGTTTAGGTTTTATTCTGGCTGTTTTTTTTTTGGACTGAAAAAACACTAATTTACTGTTTTCCAATACTACTTGACCTTAAAAAGCTTGGTTTAGGTTAGGTTTTGTATTTTTTGAACCTAAAAACACTGATTTACTGATTTCCAATACCAATTGGCCTGGAAAGCTCGTTTTAGGTTAAGTTAAAGTTGCTTTTTCTTGAATGTAAAATACTAGTCCCCACCGTTCTAGTGCCACTGGAAAATTTCTTTGAATCTCTGTGGCGCCATCTCTTTTTACTTTTATAACTACCACTAGGTTCCTATTGTAAAAATCTACCGAAATTACTTATGGTCTAATGGAAGACTCTATTCGCATACGAAAGTTTAATAGAATATCATCACTTCTAGATTTCAGATTAGTTTGCAGCAACAGATTAATAATTGACAACTGACGCATGCGCACAAACGGTTTAGAAGTGTATGCGTACGTTCCGTTTGTATCTCAAAATGTGAGAAAGAATGAATAATGACAAATGATACTTTCATCATCGTTTTCACCCAAGCTTATCGTGTTTTATCAGTTCAATTGAGCTTTTAGGAGAAATATAGAAATACTACAAATACGAAATTGATAGAACTATGTATACTATAATATGAATTTGTGTCATCATATTGTAACATGATCCATTTGATGATTCATAGATTATTGCAAAAATATTTAGGTACAGTTAGTTCCTTGAGAAATATTTGATCCATATTTTCAAACAAATAAAAAATTCAGATTGATGGCCCCATTGTCGTAATCTAATGTCATTACTCTATTTGATCCATTGTTAGGTTATGAACTGATGGTTGTCACCAATTTTGATCAATGTAAACTCCTATTCGTTGATTCAATTGAATTTTCAATGTATTGGCTTCATTGATTGAGAGGGATTTTATAATCTGCTGATGATTGCATGTTCCATTGTTGTACCTCAACAAAATGTACGATTGGATTGGTTGGTCCTTGCAATATATTTGTTAATGTCTGATTCATACATTTATAACGTAGAAAGAGCACCTCACTAATATTTTAATGGAATATTATGTACAAAATTATCATTAGGAACTCCTCCAAGTTGAGTATCTTTTGGTACATATCTTCTGTAATCCATATAGGCTACGTTTGTTGTGTATAACCTGTGAACAACAATGAACTCTTGAATTCAACAATGCCATTCAAGTCTCTAGTGCATACATCAGATTTATTTACTACGCATTGAATCATTTGCTCATGAATAAACATCAGAGCCTAGGCTATTGGATGTCAGAAACTTCAGATCGAAATCTTAGAACTACTGGGATTTGCTACTCTTTCCAATGAACTTGATATAGCCAAAGATCTTCCAACGGTATATAGCAGTATGATATAATTGTCTTTATATCAAATTTTGAATGAATATTTGCAGTATATGTACATCGATCGAATTTTTGGGATCGAAAGCAGAATCATCAAGTAATTATCTCTTATCATTTTCCATTTCATTTACTTAGTGAATAGGAACATCCATAATGAATATCAAATTGGTCACTTTTCTATAGTATACAGAATATATACGTTTAATCTATTCGAGTATTATTTTATTATTTGAATCGTCCACACCCAAGCTTATCGTGTTTCATCAGCTTAATGCAGTTTTCAGAAGAATTATTTTCCACATAACCTTAAATAAAAAGTTGATGAGAATATTTATTTTTTTATTGCAGAATATTTATCACATGTACCAAACTATAGTCACTTGAGATATTTCAAGTGGCATTTATTCTCCAGTACTTATTTTACAGGAAATCAATACTGTAAATCAGGATATAAATCGTATCTAAAAAATAGTATACTCAAATGATGGATCGTCAGAAAATGGATTAATCAGTATAAGTGAATTAAATTCATATCACTCAAGCAGACGTTTCAAATCTTATTAATTCTTCTCCAGTACCTACAAATAATTAAATTTTCTTCAATAATATCACCACAAAACTATAATTATGTGATTAGATGTGTAGGTACCAAGTAGACTGACTGAACTTCTCTTCAACCTGCAGCGCTAATTATGAATTTATTGTATGCATGTTTCTGAAATATTCTTAAATATAAGATAAATTGTCTAGTGTATTCATGAATACATGCTTATGGTCCATTCATCTCAAATACTTCTCTTGATAATTTATCCGACTCTACGATATAAAATACAGAGTTAGTTGGATAATTATGAATACATACCAATGAATAACCTTATTCCGTTGATGATCCTGAATGCATATATTCGATTTGAGAAATATCTAAAAAAAATTGTCGCAAAAGCCAGAATACTTTTTATAAATAAGGCTGGGCAACAACGATCATTACCACTATTACCAGTTCAATAATATGAAAGAGTAATTGATGGTGTGTTAATACAATAACGACGATGATTGAAATGTTATGCTCGTCCTCATGGTGGTAATAAAGCAGAACTTATTGATACGCTAGGATGACAATTATTTTCATATTAGGTTCAAATTATTCAATACAATATTAATTCTGAATACAGAGGGTAATAATCAAAAAAATTCAGTAATAGATCACATTTAACACATTCTGGACATAATTTCAGATACTTTTGCTTCGTTGATTTAATAAGTTTTCGACGAAATTCAAGACAAGGCTTTGGGAAGCTAATTAAATAATATTAATTGTCCAAGAATCACTTACTACGCATATCGCTGTGACATATTCCATAACAACAGCGCTATTCTGCCCCTCTGTGAACTGATAACAATATATATTTCCATTAAAAAGCTTGTATCATGATTTTACTGTAAATATATATCAAAATTGTAATAAATATGAATTTCCTAAAATCTCACATTGAAAACATAGTATCAACGGCTTATCTAAAGGCGTGTTCCTTCGACAATCATACTGTGAATCTCAGGATCATATTCGCTGTATATGAATCATGATTATTTCTTGAAACTAGAAAACAACTAACTACGAATTATGGGTCATATTTTGATTTGAGAATATTTATATATTCATTTTTGAAAATATATTCTATAACTATGTTTTTTGGCGATTTTTTCTCTTGTAATTGGTCAGAATATCAGAATTTTTCAGTATTGAATTTTATTATAATTCATTAAATAGTTTGTTTTTCAAGAATTATTTATTATTGCATGATTATTCGTATATTCATCCCTTCATATTAGATGCGGGATGTGCATTTATTGTTTTACCAACGATTTTCTTGTTGTGTTCTATCCGCCATATTTCAAATTTACACAGATTTTGTTATTGCAATCATCGTGAACATGCAAAAAGTCCGATTCAGAAGGGTAAGGGGATTGTCACTTTGTGATCACAAAGTGAAGAAGTGGGGATAACAAATAACGACCAAAGAAACATGATTCACTTAATCATGAAGACTTAGATCACTTAGATTGCCCGAAGAAACATGGCGGATTTCCAGGCATGCGCACAAAAAAATTCCAATTATGAAAAGAGCTATTGTTGGCATCTTATATAAGAGTAAGTTTCTTGATTAAAAGAATTGATTTCCTGTTAACAATTGGAATCATAATCATCAAGCATTCTGCTATAGCAGCTTCCAATAAATCCTTGAGCATAACCTAGAAAATATTACATAAAGTTACACTTAAATTACAAAAATAAGTTTCTTGATTATTACAATAGATTTCCTTATAACAATTACATATTGAAATCATCTTGGAACTAATGCGATCGCTTGTTTGGAAGGATTTATATTGTACGAGATATGCCTGTTTTCTATTTTGTGTTGAAAATGCATAGTATTGTGACATTATACTTTATTCCAAAATAAGTTTGAGTATAGCCTAAAAAATATTATATAAGATTGTCATTTTATTAATATTATTCAATTAAACTACTCACTTTCTATTTATGAGATGTGTACATTGATGTGAACTGTCATTGACTGCAAATGCGAGTCCGCATGTGCAGTTTCTGCTCATGAAATAAGTTGGCAATACTGACGTTTTATTGAATGTCAAAAAATTTATTTCTATTAAAATAAGCTTGATGGAAGCTTCAAATACATCACAAATTATCCATTTGAATATTTTATTTATATAACAATACATAATATCTATATTAAATAGTGATGTTGTAATATTTTGAGGAATATTTAAAATACCTGTATGTCAAACTTGACAGAAGCGACCTGATGTTCATTAATTTTTTGTCAGAGATGACTTGAGAATATTTCGACGGCCGGTGAACTGTCATTTTTGACAATTGTAATCGATGGTTTTGGCCTTCTCCTGTGATTACTATACATGTGACAGTTTTCAAATATATAAAAGGCACTAGTCCTCATCAAGATGTATTGAATAGAGAAGAAATGAACAAAATTAAATATACCGTTCAAGCTGCAGCGATGGATAAAAATTTTTTTGGTAACATCCAACTGACAGTTCAAATTCAAAAAATTTAAGCAAATTAGTATATAGGATTTACTGAATCCCTATATTAGTAAGAGCCCTCTTGTTTTCACTGTAGCTGCCAGCCGCGACTTCGACCACCAAGGGAGCGTTATAGTTTTTTGGCGCCCAACGTGGGGCCCGCCAAGCCAAGTTACCCAAAGGTACAAAATATTAGCCAGTATTTCTTCTTTGTCTTGTATTGATAATTTAGTTGATTTTGATATTTTTGGATAGGATTTCGATATATGAGACTAATCTGAGCTTCTAGCTGATACTTTCTGATTTTCGTGTGAATTTATTGAATTTTGATTTGCTGTATTTTCGCTGAGGTTTGTACTTAGTACGATAGTTTTGTTATCGTTACGAATTCTTGTTTTCTTAGGTATAGTTTGTCGGTATCCAAGACCATTTCGTTTTTTTTTCTGTGTTTATTTTGGTATCTGGTCATTATGGATCCTGTAGGATTAGGTAAAGATGATTATGAGTATGAACTGATTGTCAGAAGAGTAGCTAATACGCATCGGCTTACCTCCCTAGCTATGGGAAAAGAGCTCAGTAAGAGTCTAGTAAATGAGAGAATCGGTGATCTTGTCAATATACTGTTAGTGCCTGAAACTGAGTTAGAAACATGTCCTGGAAAAGTTGATGAGTTAAAAGATGTTGTATCTACTTTTACGGGAACCTCAGATAGCTACGTATGTAATAAAATCAACACACAAATACTGCACCTGATTTTACGGTTGGAGAGAACAGTTAGTGAGGATAATGGAATAGAAGCAAATATTGAGTAATTACGATTGAGAGTACGGCAGGAGGAGGAACTATTTTTGCGGCGTGTGGAAGAAGCGGACGCCGACAAGCTCGACCGAAGAGACGCTGCGCATGCTTCTGCTCTTCCTACTCTCTCCTCTTCTGGTCGTGAGACTATTCCTGTAGCTGGATGGGACATCTGTTTTTCTGGAGATGCCTAAGAAATGAGTGTACATGCCTTTTTAGAACGTATTGGCGATTTGAGACCTTCGCGCCATGTTTCTGGCATAGAGTTGTGTGATTCAATTATTAAGCTTTTCAAAAGGACAAGCGTTGACGTGTTACCGATCCGTACGTTCCAATATTGTCACTTGAGCTGATTTTGTGCGACTGCTTCGAGCCGAATTTGAGCCTTTCAATCACGAATCGGAACTCTGGAGGGAGATTCGTAATCGAACCCAATGTAGTGATGAGTCAGTAGGATCTTATTTGGCAAGTACAATAAATTTGTTAGGTCGATTGCCAACAGCACCTAGCGAGGCACAAAAATTATTGGTCTTACGCAGAAATAATTTGCCTCATTTGGGAATCGGCTCAGAGAAAATCGAATCAGTAGAACAGTCAGTAGTTACCTGCAAGAAGCTGGAGGTCAACCGACTTATGACTGAGAGATTTCATCCGCCCCCATCGAACAAGAGAAATCTTCTAGAGCCAGATCTCGCGTATCAAGGCTGATCTCGTGTTTTGGTCATCCACGCTGTTGAAACGCCCTTGATCTCTAGTACCACCCGAGTTTATATTCGCTGGAATTGCCATTTGCCTGCTAGACAGTGCACTAAGCCGCAAAATAAATACTGCTACAAATGTGGGAAAGCCGACGCTACGATTGGAACCTGTAGTAATGTTCAGGAAAAGCGCGGTAAGGATGCTAGACGGTCGTGTCGTATCGCCTACTAATGATTTCTCGACCAAGCGATTACAACTTGAGCGAAATAAATCCATAATTGACTTCATTATCACTCATTTGGACAATAATCAAAGACCCTATTTAGAGGTGTTGGTTATTGGTCGTAAAATTTTGGGCTTGCTGAATTCTGGTGCAACCAGATCCATTATTGGTGAGGATGGATACACTCTTCTGGAAGATTTAGACATTTTTCAAGATAAATCTGATGCTCGAGATTGTCAAGATGCGAATTGCGAATAGTTTAGGGAGCATAACTCTTCCGATAGTCCTAATTAACAAATGAAAGTTAGTGAAATTTCTTGTGGTGCCCGAAGTTAAAAATAATGTTATTTTTGGAATGGACTTCTTGGTGGAGTTTGAAATCGTACCTGATTTACTTGAAGATAGCTGGAAGTCCTCTTAATTATACTTAATTTCGAGCCCAATTGGGATGAATTCTCAGTCTGATTTGAATAACGATCAGAAATCTCGCTTATGTGCTTTTCTCGACGAACAGTGGACTGAAATGCAAGATGTTCCTGATTAAGAACCTATTAGGCAGAAGTCTTACCCTGTATCCCCCCAGATTCAACAGCATATAGATCAAGCTCTGGATCAGATGCTCAAGGAAGGCATCATCGAGCCTTCCTCTAGTCCCTGGTCAGATCCGATTCTGTAAGTGCCTAAAAAAGATGACAGTTATCGTTTCTGTGTCGATTTTCATCGCCTCAATAAAGTGACTAAAAAGGATGCGTATCCTCCACCGTACGTGTCTGGGATTCTTAGTAGACTCCAAGGAGCGCGATTTCTCAGTTCACCCGACATCAAAAGCGCGTACTGGCATATCTCTGTTAGTGATAGCAGCAAAGAATTCACGGCTCTCACAATCGCAGGGCGAGTACTTCATCACTTCAAGAAAATGCCGTTTGGTTCAACTAACGTACCAGCTACTTGGCAGAGGTTGATTGATCGTATTTTGGGATCCGATCTTGAGCTTTTGGTTTTCGTTTATCTCGACAATATTATTATTATATCGGAGACTTTTGAGAAGCACGTAGAGATTCTTTACAAGGTACTCAAGCAACTTCTTGATGCTGGGTTAGTCTCAACAAGAAAAATGTCAATTCAGCAGGCCAGAATTGGAGTATTTGGGATATATTGTTGATAAACAGGGATTGAGAGTGGATCAAGAAAAGATTCATACCATTTGAAGTCTTTGTGCACCGAGGAGTGTGACTGAGGTACGTAAGAGTAGGGCCACATGGTATCGGAGATTTGTGAAAGATTTTTTGACTATAAGTGCTCCGCTTTCAGCTTTATTGAGAAAAGATAGAAAGTGGAACTGGACCAACGAATGCCAAAGCTCTTGTCAGACGCTGAAAGAGTATCTCATGTCCGCTCCAGTTCTCACTTGTCCCGATTTTTCGCTCTCATTTATCGTACGGGCCGACGCCAGTACATATGGTTTGGGCGCGGTGCTGTCTCAGGATTTCCCAGATGGCGAGCGCGTTCTTTGTTATTTCAGCCGGACTTTGAATAAAGCGGAATGGAATTATTCCACCACGGAGGGCGAGTGCCTAGCGGTCGTATGGGCTTTAGAAAAACTCCGACCTCACTTAGAAGGTAGTTGTTTCACAGTAGTCACCGACCACCATTCTTTGGTGTGGCTTCATAGCCTTAAAGATCCTTCGGGCAGATTGTGCAGGTGGGCTGTGAAATTACAGCAGCACGATTCCACCATAGTGCACCGTAATGGAAAGGACCATGTTGTTTCGGACTCCCTTTCCCGATGTATGCCTAGTTCAGCCGTACATGTCGCTAGTACTGAGCCTGTGATCGATGACATGTGGTATATTGATCTAGTTGATAAAGTCTAAGCTCATCCTCGTGCATACTCAAATTGGTCCCTTATCGATGGTAAGCTCTATAAGTATGTTAGGTCGAGGCAAGTTTGTGTTATTGATAATGAAGAGGATTGGGAATGAGTTGTGCCGAAACCTTAACGTAAAAGTATTCACAAAAATGTTCATAAATTTCCTACTTCTGGTCATCCTTGAATATTAAAGACTTACCATAAGCTACGAATAAGGTATTATTGGCCGAAAATAAAATTTGATGTCATTCGATTTGTGAATCGCTGCAGAAATTGCGTGGAACATAGAGCTGTTCAGAAGCGTCCTCTTGGACTTATAAGTACACGTCCGCGTGTGTTCCGACCATTCCAACTCATACGTACGGACCTGATCAGGCCTCTCCCACGATCAACTCAGGGACTTCAATATATCTTGGTTGTAAGCGATTAATATATCAAGTTTGTGGAAATAATACGAAATGGTCGTTCTCTCAAGAATACAAATCTCAGCGTTCAAGAAGATCTCATCGAACGAGTTGTTAAAGAAAGGAAACTACTACTACCACACATGAAACGCGCGCGGCAAGATGGGTATAAAGCCTACCTCAAGTACGACAAACTAATAATAAATAACACTGCCTACACTAGCAAAAAACTAGAAGACTCTGAAATAAAATCTGCAGACAATGATGATCTAACTACAGACAACAATGATGAAGAAAACCAAACCATCCAAAGACGTTAAGTGTCACTCAGTGACACACAAAGCCAATTTGAAACCGTCTCCGAAGTTCAAATCAGTCAAACTGATACCATCAGTACTTTAATCAATAATACTAACAAAAGAGCAGATGTAAAGAACCTAGTACTAAATAAAGACAACATATCATCATCCTCCAAATCAGCAACAGTCAACAAATTGTATGAACAAGGAAGAGAATCTCCTGCAAAAACAACAAATTACATCCAAACAAGACTTCGCACCCATTCAACTCCAAAAAACTTAATAGCAAACTAAAACACACTACACTATCAAACGCTGTACATTCTATAATGTTTTGGAATACTCAAGGCATTACCAATATTTACAGATTAGATCTAAACGAAATAAAATTTATACTTACGCACGAAATCTTATGCTTTAATGAAACTTGGCTGAACAGTGAAATATCATTTATACCACCATTTTTAAAAGACTACCATATCATTCAGCAACTAGCGGTAAGAGAAGCAGCAAAAGGTAGAGCTAGCGGGGGGCTCATCATAGCAGTTAAAAAAAGCAATAAAGAATGTACGCATAATAAGTAAAGAAGTGCATTGGATGTTCATAAATATTGAATGTCAACAATTTAATTGTATATAAGGATTCACTTACTTTTCACCCTCGTACGACTTTAATACATTACTAAATTTGTTTGAAGAGAATCTAGCAGAAATAACAGAAAAGTGTCCGGATAAGCAAGTTATTATCGGAGGTGATTTCAATGCTAAAGTAAGAAGAGGAAATCAAGCTGAGTTTGAACTAGTTGAAAACACAGAACTAGCTGCAGTACGAGAAACCAAGGATAGTAGAACTGATAGAAAAGGGAAAGACCTATTAAAGGTAATTGAGTCTGGGGGCTTCTACCTAATTAATGGAAGATCTATCGATGACAACCCAGCTAATTTCACATATGTAGGTCCTAGGGGAAAGAGCATTATTGATCTTACTTGGACGAATATCAACGCAATACGATATGTAGATAACTTTTCAGTTTGCAATGAAATTTTCTACTCTGACCACTTTATCTGCTCTCTCTCCCTTAATGCTACTACTAACGCAACGGATAATCAAATCAGAACCAGCAACAAAAGATATTACAAACTAAAACACGCGTGGGATAGCAGCAAAGCAACGAAATATGTTCAATTACTTGAAGAACAAGAAGTCCTCAACCTTCCCGATACAGATGTCGACTCGCAGTACAAATATATCCTACAGGCGATAAATATGGTATCAGAAGAAACAAAAATCATAAACAAAATCACTTGTTACACAGACTCACATAACTAAATATTTCACAAGCCATGGTTCGATAAAACTTGCAAAGAACTAGAAAAGAAGGTTGAAGTATGTCTTAAACAATGTAAAACATCCAGCTTTGCAGATGCAGATACAAAAGCATTTATTTTTACAAAAAAACAATACAAACTGCAAATTAGGAAAACTAAAGAAGCTTACTCTACAGACATAAAAAACGAACTTAATAACAATAAAGATCAAGTAGAATTCTGGAACATCGTCAAAACACTAAATAGAAAACCTTTTAAATAAAACCCAATACCAATGGAACAATGGTATCAGCATTTCAAATCATGGTACAATATGAAGTTACCCTACAGAGTATTATTTCTAGATGCAAGACATCCCTATCTGGACTCTGGAATCACCTTGAGTGAATTAAACATCGCAATAAACCGTTTAAAATTGAATAAAACTCCCGGATGTGACAATATAACAAATGAGCAATTAAAACTCTTACCTGAAAAATGGAAAAGTATCTACAAACGATGTTCAATAATTTCTTAAACACTGAAAGAATACCTAAAAAAATAATGAATATAAAACTTTGTCTCATACATAAAAAAGGTGATATAAATGACACTAATAACTATAGAGCCCTAGCTATGTGCAACAACATTATTAAACTTCTCACATCCATACTAAACAAAAAATTACTCACATGGACTGAAAATCACAATTTACTACTGGAAGCCCAATCAGGATTCAGACAGAAAAGGTTCTGTGTAGACAATATCTTTGTATTAAATGCGTTAATACAGACACAAACCTTAAGTGACAAAAATGGATTTTATGCTCTGTTTGTAGACTACCAAAAAGCTTTTGACACTGAATGTCATAAACAACTATGGCAAAAACTATATAAAGAAGGAATTAGTGGGAAAATTGTGCGCACATTGGAAAACATGTACTAAAATGGAGCTATGACAATTGACATACAAGGATGTACAACAGAGCCCATTGCTATTACAAAAGGCGTCTTGCAAGGGGAATGTACCAATCCTTTATTGTTTGCATTATACATAGCAGATCTCGAAGAACACCTAAGATCAAGAGGACTAGAAGGACTGTACATCAATCATACTACAGACATCCTATCTCTACAATATGCAGACGATATTGTTATCTTTGCCAAAACACCTATAGATCTGACGAAGAAACTGAAAGCTTTAGAAGACTATAGCAATCAAATTAAACTGAAAATAAACGCTGGTAAAACAAAAATTATACATTTCCATCTAGGAAGACCACCTGCTAGTAGGCGACGCTTTTACTGCCAGGACAAAGAGATAATTCAAGTTAAGAAATACACATATTTGGGAGTAACAGTCACAACAGCTGAGTCATATAATGTCAACCTAGAGGAGATTCTAAATAAAACAAACAGAGCTTCTGGAGCTATTAAAAATACACTCAAAAAGTCAGGCGTTTTTAGCTACAATGCTCTAAATCAACTATATAAAACTGTAATCACACCTTCCTTATTGTATGGCGCCGAAGTCTGGGCATTAAACCTATTTGATGCGCTCGAAAAAAGGCCAATTGCACTTCTTTAGGTCCTTCTGGGACTGGGGCAAAAAAAAAGCCAATTACATAGTAAGACATGAGTCAAACCAACAAAAACTAGAAAAAGAAGTAATCAAAAAAGTCCTCAATCTATGGTACAAAATATTAACGATGCAAGATAACAGATATGTCAAAATAGGGTATTTAAAATTACTAAATGTACACACGATTGGAACTATTGATATTAAGAGGAAAAGAAAATATAACTGGTGCACCAGACTTACCGAGATACTACATAAGATCGACTACGACTGGCTTTGGGATAGCCAAGATCCCATAGCAGTGAAGCAAGAGATAAATAATATAATAATCGAGTATACTGACCTCTTTTCCCGTGAAGATGCACTAAGAATTGAAGGTTCTACATACAACCTAATCTACAAACAATACCGGCATGAAAGGACATATATGAAGATAGAGGCACCATATGCAATAATAAAAACAATTTCTCAGCTTCGTACTTCAAGCAGCAAGAAAACCAGGATATTTTCTGATGAGGTGCTCCACATTTTTGACGCAAACGAAATTTGCTCGATCTGCAACTTGCTAGAAGCTGATAATTTGTATCATTTATTTTACAGATGCCCAATTATCGCCCCCATAAGAGCTCAGTATCTTCCTACCGCTGATATAGACATGGGGAACCCACTGGCAACACTTCTTTCTCGCCTTGACAATGTAACTACCATGTACAAAATATATTATTTCACTAAAACAGCACTTAGATTAAGAGCATTTGCTATGAATATTTAAATACAATTATAAATAATATGTCATTATCGAAGTCAATCACTTTGTAATAAGTGTATAACACTTTAAATACAAATATATTATTATTATCATTATTATTATTATTATTATATATCAAGTTTGTGCTTACCTATCCCCTCAAGTCAGCTACTGCCTCTTCTATCTACTGATCTATCGGAAATAGTGTCTTTTTAATATTTGGTTTGCCGCAACATTCAATTTGCGACAATTCTAGTAAGAATCCTCCTGTCTACACTGTAGCTGCCAGCCGCGACCCCGACCACCAAGGGAGCGTTATACACTTATTGAATAAAATATCATTTCAACTCACTTGTACCAAGTACAAGAATGTATTGTGGAACTGACAAAATTCATCTATCGATATTTTGATGAAAATATCCGTTTTGAGCACTCCCGAATCCATTTTGACTATTTTTGGCTTGATGTCGGCACATATGTTCGTGCGTGCGTTCATTCGTGCGTTCGTATTTCGCAAATATCAAAACTGGTTGAACGTATTGTGATGTTTATTGCTTGAAGAAATAGTCTGTAATGTAATAAAAGTCACCATTTAATAATTAGGGATTAAAAAAAAGTTTTATTCCATTTGGATATCACTAACAACACTATATTATTTATTTATCACTTAACACTAGGTCAACCTAAGTCGCAGATACTTATATTCAACTATTTATATACACTGTTCACTTCACTGTTTGATATTCACTGCTCTAGATTCGCCATTATACTATATATCACTCAAGTCGTTTGCTTGCCTTTATATATGAAAATATCCATTTCTTGAAAGTTGTACCACATTTCTGAAATATTGCTAGGGCCTTGAAGGGAGGAATGTAACAAGGCTAATTCGTGATGCAAGAGACACACTTAATAATTGTCGAGTCAGTATTCCAAATTACGTCATTTGTATTTGTATAAATTATAAACAAAATATTTGGAACACTTTCAAGATGAGATTGATATTATCACGAATCAGCACTTGTTCAATATATATATATATATATATATATATATATATATATATATATATATATATATATATATATATATATATATATATATATATATATATATATATATATATATATATATATATATATATATATATATATATATATATATATATATATATATATATATATATATATATATATATATATATATATATATATATATATATATATATATATATATATATATATATATATATATATATATATATATATATATATATATATATGCGAAAACACAAATAGCTTTGCGAAATCAACAGTCAACAGAGGATGAGAAAAATCTGTTCATAAACGAATTGGAAATACGAATAGAGAAATTTGAGCCTAGTCTCTCAGAGTTTGAAAAATTGCAAAACATAATTGAAGAGCACGCTCCAGATGATAAACTAGAAGAACAATATTAAGAGCGACAAGACTTTGAAGATGAATTCTATAACATAATTGCTGTAGCAAAAGATTTAGTGAATAAAAATAAACACAATAAATCGGTGTCGATAAAACAACATGCAGATGCTAATGAATCGGTAAACAATGTATCTAAACAATTTAATCATATTAATTTACCAAACATAAAATTACCAAGTTTTAACGGGAAATATGAAAATGGGACTGAGTCTCGTAACACATTCGTAACACTAATTCAGAATAATCAAGATTTGAATGATTTAGAACGATTTCATTATTTACGTTCATCACTAATAGAAGACGCGGAAGGTACGTTGCGGTCTATACCATTTACAGCTGAAAACTACGCGGTAGCATGGGCACACGTATGCAAGCGTTATGATAATAAATCAATGATTGTCATCAATCATATAAAGGCCATAGACAATTTGCCAGTGCTACAAAAAGGACCATTTAAAGAATTATCAAACCTACTAGATGAGACAAATAAACATTTAACATCATGGAACGCAGTTCAAAATACCACAGAACAATTTGAAACATTATTGATTCATATTATAAAATCAAAATTAGATAAATATACCCGCATGAAGTGGGGAGAACAAAAAATAGGAGATAATCTTCCCAGTTGGAAAGAATTTAATGCATTTTTGCAAGAAAGAACCGAAAAATTATACTCACGAGATATTAACAACAAATCAGAGGTAAAACAAAGACCTACGGTAAAAACATTCCTAGTTACTACAAATAAGTGTCCGGTTTGTCAGGAAGAACACATAATTCATAAATGTGATAAATTATTAGCTCTGAAACCAGGAGATCGGTTAGAACAAATTAGAAAGCTGAAATTGTGCACCAATTGTTTGAAGAGCAATCATACCAACCGGGACTGTAGGGCAGGAGGCTGTAGAATATGTAAGGCCAAACATAATACGTTGTTTCATTTTGAGACAAAAGCTGAAAGCGTAGCAGCGGAAAATAACCAAGAAACCAACAAAAACGTGATTGCTTTATCTTCACATATCCAGCGAACGGATCAAATAAGTTCAATCAATAATGTAATGTTATCAACAATACAAGTACAAGTAAGAAATAAAACAGAGTATCCAATTGTATGCAGAGCATTGCTTGACTCTGGATCACAAGCGAATTTTATCTCAGCGAAACTACAACAAAAACTAAAATTACCTACTCAAAATGTACATGTTGCAGTTCAAGGAATAAATCAAAGCGCTGCAATGCTAAAAAGCAGATGTCAAGTACTGGTAGAATCAATTAACAGCAATTACACCACAGAAATGATGTGCTTTGTACTTGAAACAATGCCGTGCAAAATACCCAATGTAAGAATCGATAAGAATCAATTCAACATACCAACACACATTAAATTAGCAGACCCGCAATTTCATGAACCCCAACAAATAGACCTCATAATTGGGGCACCGTTATTCTGGGAGATAAAGTGTGTAGGACAGCATAACCTCGGTTACAACATGCCAGTTTTGCAAAAAACTAGATTTGGATGGATTATTGGTGGAGGCATGGAACCAATTCAAAAACCTACTATCATTCAATGCAATTTTGCCAATACATGGTCAATTGAAGAACAAATAGAAAAATTCTGGTCCATAGAAGAAGTAAACCAAAATAGGATTCTATCTGATGACGATAGGAATTGTGAAGAGATATTTGCAAAAACAATAACACAAGACTCAAGTGGTTGCTTTATAGTAACCATTCCATTTAAAGAATCTCTATCACTCCTAGGAAATTCGAGAGAATTTGCATTACAAAGATTTCATGCATTGGAACGAAGACTAGCGATGGATTCAATTTTATGTCAACAATACTGTCAATTTATGAAAGAGTATGAAGAATTAGGACACATGAGCGAAGAGATTGGTACCCAGACAGCAGAATTTCCTGAATACTTTTTTCCACATCATGGAGTGGTCAATCCAAACAGCATTACTACCAAATTACGTGTAGTTTTCGATGGATCGGTTAAGTCAGATACAGGATATTCTATTAATGCATTACAATACACTGGACCAAATATTCAAGAAGAATTAATAAACATAATATTGAGATTCAGAATGTATAATGTCGTCATAACAGCGGACATCGAAAAAATGTACCGGCAAATAATGGTACAGCCAGACCAAAGATCATTACAAAAAATATTTTGGCGAACAAAGCCAGAAGAAGAAATTAAAGTATTTAAATTGAATACTGTGACGTATGGCACAGCTAGTGCTCCGTTTCTAGCTGTAAGATGTCTCAAGCAGCTAGCAATGAATCATGAACAACAAAATCCTAAAATTTCAAGAATTATCGCTGAAGATTTTCATATGGATGATTTGATCACAGGTGCAAACACAACAGAAGAAATGCAGAATATCATAACTGCAATAGTAGCAATAATGAAAGCAGTAGGATTTATTTTAAGAAAATGGACATCCAATGAGCCAGAAATCATGGAAATCCATTTATCATTACATAACACAGAGGTACACTTTGACACCAAAGACAACACTAAAATATTAGGCCTCTATTTGTGCAATGACTCGGATATGTTGAAATTTAAAATAAACAGTAAAATTGAAGACAATAATCGAATTACTAAAAGGATGGTAATTTCGGAATTAGTACAAATCTTTGACCCGTTGGGATTGTTAGCCCCTTGCATTATCATGGGTAAAATAATTATTCAAAAATTATGGCTATTAAAATTATCATGGGACGAATCGGTGCCATTAGATATACACACTCACAAACAAATACCAAGACAAGTTACATGCAAAAATGCGACCAACATTCAGCTACATGGATTCTGCGATTCCTCAGAGCGAGCATACGGAGCTTGTGTGTATGTATTGAGCAAAAATAATCAAGATGTTCAAGTAAACCTTTTGTGCGCAAAAACACGAGTTGCTCCACTAAAAACTGTAACCATTCCAAGGTTAGAGCTATGTAGTACTGTTCTTTTATCAAAATTAATTCAAAAGGTTTTAGTAGCATTGCGAATAACTATAAACCAAATTTATTTGTGGTCGGATTCAACTATCACGCTAAACTGGATCCAAACTGAACCTTACAAATTAAATATATTTGTGGCAAATAGGGTCAATCAAATTAAGAATATGACAAACATAGATAACTGGAGATATGTAAATACCAAAAATAATCCAGCAGATTTATTAATAAGAGGAATTACGCCGCTTATGTTGAACCAAAGTAGTATTTGGTGGACAGGGCCAGTATGGTTGAAAGAAACTGAAGATCAATGGCCACAAGTAGAGTGCGATAAACTAGATGAAATACCTGAAACTGAACGACAATATGTAACATCAATGTATACAGGTCAAGTATCATCATGGATACCATTCAACAAATTCTCAACCCTATCATTTCTGAAGCGAACTATTGCCTATTGCCTTAGATTCATAATGAATTGTCGATTGAAAAAAGAAAGTCGTCAATATGGAGAATTAACTAGCATCGAATTGAACAAGGCATTTTCACAAATGATGAAATGCAGTCAACAAGAAAGTTTCGAAGAAGAAATCAAAGATTTAAAAGAAGAAAAAATTATATCACATAAAAGCAAATTATATAAATTGAATGTATTTTTAGATGATGCGGAATTGCTAAGAGTAGGTGGCAGATTACATAATTCACCTATACCATACGATCAGAAGCATCCGAAAGTTCTAAACAACGCACATCCATTGACACGATTGATATTATTACATGAACACATAAGAATACTACATATTGGAACCCAAGGTCTAATTGCTTCAATAAGACAAGAATTTTGGCCAATAGCGATTAGAAATCTAGCAAAGAAAATTGTCCATAACTGCACAATTTGCTTCAAAGTTAAACCAAAGAGTTCTCAAGCAATCATGGGGAACCTACCAGAAACTAGAGTAACACCATCTCTTCCATTCACTTACGTAGAAATAGATTTTGCTGGACCTTTCATGATAAAAAACAAGGATGGTCGTGGATGGAAACCGATAAAAACATATATCTGTATTTTAATTTGCATGAGTACAAAGGCTATACACTTGGAAGTAGTTAGCGGATTATCAACAGAATTATTTCTCGCTTCGCTACGAAGATTTACTTCACGACGAGGAAAACCAACTAATATATTCTCCGATAATGGTACCAATTTCGTGGATGCTAACAGGCAAATAAATGAAATGTACCGATTAATCACACAAAATCAACAAGAATTAGTCAGGGCAACGACAGCCGAAAATATCACATGGCACTTCATACCACCCTATGCACCAAATTTTGGAGGATTATGAGAATCAGGGGTAAAATGATGAAAAATCACCTAATAAAAACGGTTAAAAATAGAATTCTTACTTACGAACAGTTAACTACAGTTCTTAATCAGATCGAAGCAATTCTGAACTCCCGACCGTTGTTACCTGTGACTGATAATCCAGATGACCTAGAAATCGTTACACCTTCCCATTTTTTAATTGGAAGAACTTTAACTTCCATACCAGATCCCAATATAATGTCTGTACCCGAAAACCGATTGTCAGTTTGGCAAAAAATTCAACAACTTCAGCAACACTTTTGGGCTCGATGGCAGCGGGAATACCTGTCGGAGCTTCAGCAACGACAACGAAGAGGAAAAACAGAAACAACCTTGAAACTGGGTGATTTAGTGATAGTGAAAGATGAAAATTTACCAGTGCTCAAGTGGTTAGTGGGACGTATTACTAAATTATTCCCAGGTAATGACGGAATAACGCGAGTGGTGTTAATAAAGACTCCTCACGGAGAAATTAAGCGTGCTATCTCGAAACTTTGTGGTTTACCCAAGGAAGGAAACGATACTTTTCAAGAAATTCTTTTCATATACTCAAGTAAATGTTATAAATAAGTTACTTTTAAGGAATTACTGTAATTGTTTCATATATATAGTCGTATACTTTTGAAAGTGCCCTTTCAAGGAGGGGGAGTATGTATAAATGTTTGATAGTCACTGTACTGACTAGAGTGAGGGGAGTTATGGAAGTTAAGGCAGTAAGCATCTAGCCATTGTAGCGTGCAGAATGATATTACGTTTTTTCTTGTGTACACCAAATTCAAAATAAATATATACAAATGTGGACGTGGGGGTCAATTTAATTATACCTCAATTCTATACACTTCTAGTCTCTTCATTCAAAGCCTACAAATCTTTAACTTGTCGGCACTCATCCTATAAATGCAGAATACCCTGCCAGCGGATTCCTCCCGCTCTTCTCATGACCATATCATACATGCACTGTCATAGCCCAGAAAATTTGATCCCTTTCGATTCTTACGAAGATCCTCTGTACAGAAGTCATCAATTCCTGTGCTGATGATTTCTCGATAAAAACTGAAGCTCCAAGTGTTGCAATTTTCTTGTTTTGCAGCCGTACTGTACTGACCTAAGTCAGTCTGACGTACCGTTATCATACGTCTCGATATTCAAAATAAATGAGAAAGCT
The DNA here is from genome assembly GCA_963989225.1 of Dromius quadrimaculatus. Taxonomy (NCBI): domain Eukaryota; kingdom Metazoa; phylum Arthropoda; class Insecta; order Coleoptera; family Carabidae; genus Dromius; species Dromius quadrimaculatus. The sequence goes on along the minus strand of OZ022331.1, from coordinate 27,209,530 downwards.
GATGTATGCTTTCTGTTCTTCTCTCTATGCTGATAGTACATGAAACTCCCAAAACATTAAAAAAAAATTAAAAAATTCGTAAATACTTTCAACCAAACCATATGAAATTAGCAAAATTAGGGGATCCTTTCTTGATGTTCATTTCTTAGCTCCTGTTCTTGATTAGATACTCATCTCTCGCACCAGTTCCGATTTTTTGGTATCTGAAATGTTACTGCGTCCTCCAAGATCAGTTTAGTATTACATAGTGGAAAATTATTCCAATTCATTCTTCAAAATCAACTGTAACTCTGAAACATCGCTAGAACTTGAATCTTTTCATGAACTTCTCTACAATTGTCGTATATATCAAACAAAAATTTTGAATATCTATAATAAATCTCATCTCCGCGAGTGAGCCAGATAAACTAGTCATTTTGGTACAGCATGAGTTTCCCTAAACCGCTGCTACCATTTGTTACACCCTAAATTAAATATAAAAAAAATTAATGGGTTCTTGCTGGATGAAGGATAAAGGTTATTGCAAATATGAAGAATGCCAAACTTGTTTAATAATAATGTATATCAAAGAATAAATAACAAATATAAAAGTTAACAGATAAATGAATAACAAAGTAAAATGGATATAACTCACGATTAATCGGCTAGGTGCGAGTGGAGCTCTTGAAAGTGTTGCAAATATCATGTTTATTATGGATACAAATACAAATAACGTAATTTGGAATACTGACTCGACAATTATCAAGTGTGTCTCTTGCATCACGAATTAGCCTTGTTACATTATTTGGGTAAATCAAGACTCCCCACAAAATACGCATTTGTTCCTTTGCTGGAAGTAATAGGAATTTCTGTATTTATCTGAAGTAAATCAATGATTTTTATTTTAAAAAATCGCATGACAAATCATCATAAAAAATCATTCGATTTGAAATAAATACGACCTGATCAATAATAAATGAGCAAAAAATTTGAAGTGATTGTCTAGAGTTGTTCCATGTTAATATATGCCTACTATCTTCCATCCCTCTCTTCGTTAGGCGATAAGAGTCGTGCCGTGTACAAACGCTTCGTTCTAACTGCTATATACATTATACTCCGTGACCAGAACTGAGTTTCAAATAGACGAGGTGGAATGTGTGGCGCCATCTAGATTTTGTATAAAGTTGTTAATGTGTGTTGAATTATTCCGTTAATCCGTCTGATAATTGATGCATGCTTTTATGTTTAGATTTATAAATGGGGATTCTTGAAGTAATCTATGTTGCCTGTTTTATACTATTTTCAGAATTTCCGGATGTTTGGAATCAAAATTCTGGCCGCGCTCCGTGTGATGACGCTATGTTTGGGATTTTTCTGTTTATAGAAGTACTGATGTTGGTATACTCGTTTTTTGACAGGCTGTGTCGTTTCGCCGATATAAAATTTTAGACGGTCCATAAAATTTAATTTCTAAATTAAATCTCTTGATTCATCAATTTCGATATTATCTTTCATATTTGTGAATAGGTCGTTTGCAGTATTTGAATTTTTCATGGACCAATCTGATATGAGTGGAACATGAGAAACTCGTGGTTCGATAATTCAACTGCCCTGACAACAAAAGCAAAAACGACACTAGCCTTGTATCTGATATGGGCGTCAGAATAAAAATAAAGGTATCTGTACGAAGCTGTTGATTTTCTATAACAAAAATATTATATGAAAAAGTTATCACAAAATTGTAAGAAGTAAGTCGAAAATTTATTGTAAAAAAGAGTTTGAAACTCATCTAAGTATTTTTAAATAAAACTAATAGAGAATTTATGATGAATTTGCAAATTTCGAACACAAAAGCACTAGGAGAGGTTTAATTAACGGACTTGGATCAGTTATTGAAATATTACTGGTAATCTTCATGCAAATGACGCAGAGAAATATGAGAAATTGTTTAATCAGATTAAAAAGATCAAGCTATATTCCAAAGACAAAATTTAGATGATATTAAATATAATAAAGAAATGATTGACAAATTCAACGAACAAATACAGAATTTGAATTTCAATGAAAAGTATCAAGTTCTCGATCATTGCGAATAGGGGAATTGATAAATTCCACAATGACGTATGAAAATTATTTCAGAATATAATATGAAATGAATCAAGTAACATTTTTACAAATAAATTTGATAACCATTATGGATGAGCTTGAAACAAGTCTAACTTTTTCAACATCAATTATTAGCAAACTTTTATTATTGATAGAGAAATGTTGAGGAAAATTGTTGAAGAGATCAATAATAACTTCAATTTTTGGGAAATATCGATATGAATCACCAGCCATTGTAATGTGATGGAATATTTGCTCAAGATACCAGAATTCAAGGGAATAGATTTTGAAGTTAAACAAACTACTCCCATACCATTTGCTGATTATAAAATATCAACTATAGATAGACAATTAATATCGGAATATGATGTAAATGATTATTATATTGTTCAATACAATTATAATTTCAATGAAAATTATTATTGCAAAACGAATTATCTAATGATTGAGTCATGTTTAGCAAATATGTTGAGGGATTTTAGTATAACCTTGTGTGAAATTATTGATTATGATGAATATTTAGATATTATTGGAATAGAAAATTCGAATGTTCAATATATTGTAAGCAAAGAAAAGAGAGAGTCTTATTTTAAATGTGAAACTCATAATATAAAATAGTTGTGAAGTAAATGGTTATCAGTTAGAAGAACAAGAAAAGGTTGAAAAGGAGCTAATTATTAAAGATGTGAATTTGAAACTTGTAGGTGATCCATTATTAATTATAAATTCAGAAATTTATTCCAAAGATGTTATTCCAGTAAATATGGAACAGTCTGATATAGAATTGAATAACAATGAACAAACTATACCTATTGAATGGAGTTTCAAAAGAATGATGATAAAAGTTATATCTATAATAATGATTTTTATGTTAATTTGAAAACGCGGAAATAAATTCATTCTATTTGAAAGTGAAAGTGAGAAACAGAATGTTATAGAAGAAGAACCTCTGAGTTTTCAATTAGAATAATTGTAATAAATTGTCAAGATTTAGAAATGAATACACTGTCTCAAGAAAGGAGAAGTTACGTGAACTCATAGTTTATTGTATCAGCAATTCCATTCCTATTTTTATGAATTTGTGACGTAGCGTAGATGTTTAAAGAACTATAAAAATGCAGTAGGATTATCCTCAGAGCTTAGATCGTGTTTTATCATTGTAATTATGTGCATGTTTTGAGCATTTGTCTCTTCAATAAAATTTTTGTTCTTGAAAAATTAAATCTCAATTTTTATTTCATATGAAACTGGCGCAGTCCGTAGGATAGTGCCGAGTTGTACAAAATCAAAATTTTCAATAACAATGATTATTTTTACCATCCAAATTTCGACTAATAGAATTGCACCATTTGACGTCACGTTGTACAACCTACACGGTTTTCAAGTGGAAATTTTTTGGAAATTTTGTCTGTTGGTTATATATACAAAACAAAGAATATTCAGCTGCGTTGGTTCAGCATCTGTCAAACTGACAGACACATTGAATGTGACAATGAGCCGATTCAGAGTCGAGTTTCTGGAATATATTGATGAATTTGGATGGGAAAAATAATCTTCCGAATACCATTCGTGATTAAATTCAACCTGGCAAAATTTAACCACTTATGATATTATATATGATGAAATACGATCTTAACCCTAATGATAATCCTACTGCATTTCTATAGTTTTTTACACGTCTTATGCTACGTCATAAATTCGTAGGAATAGGAATGGAATTGTTGATACAATTAACTTTAGGTTCACATGACTCCTCCTTTCTTAAGACAGTGATTTCATCCCTAAATCTTGACAATTTATTACAATTATCATAATTGGAGACTTAGGGGTTCTTCTTCTCCTACATTTTGTTGCTTACTTCTACTTTTAGATAAAATGAATTTATTTTTGTATTAACAAATTAACATAAAAATTATTATTATAAATATAACTTCTATCACCATTCTTGTTTAACTCCATTCAACGAGTATATCAAACTGTTCTATATTTACTGGAATAACATCTTTTAAACCTATTTTCAGAAAAAGAATTATTGGTTGATCATCCACAAATCTGTAATTCACATCTTCAATAATTAACTCATCCTCAACATTTTTTTTCTTTCCTAACTGATGACCAATCGCTTTACAATTATTTGCTTAGTCAGTTTTATAAATGCCTTGTAATTCACTTCTTATATTCTGAGTTTTGCATTCAAAATTGAACTCTTTGTTTTCTTTGCTTACAATATAATAAACATCCAAATTTTCTATTACAATAATATCTAAATATTCATCATAATCAATAATTTTACAAAATGTCATATCAAAATCTCTCAACATATTTGCTAAACATAAATCAATCATTAAATAATTTGTTTTGCAATAACAGTTTTCATTCAAATTATGATGGTATTTAACCATATAATATTCGTTCACTTCATATTCCAATATTAGTTGTCTATCTATCGTTAATATTTTATAATCAGCAGATGGTATAGGAGTAATTTGTTTAACTTCAAAATCTGTTTCCTTGAATTCTAGTATCTCGAGCAGACATTCTAATACAATCTTTTCATATTCATAATGACTGCTGAGCTATAGACCCATAAGTTTTTCATCTTTCCACAGTTTTCTGTCGACGGCCTGCGTCGCATCTTTTTCCCCCAGGACATCCCCAACGTTCTCAAGTGTAATTCTATTCCTGAATATCCCTCCAACTACTTCATTTTCAGGTCTCTGCACTACGTGACCCAGCCATCTAAGTCTTTGAGATCTCATGATTGTTGATATAGAGCACTCGCCATATAAGTTTATCATTCCTGCATTTGTTTTGCGCATGGTTATATTATCTTCTTTTGTTTCATTGTTACTTTCTCTGAGAATACTCCGTCCCTGAGCTTCTAACTTTTTTTGATCACTATTTTCCAGCGTCCACAACTTACACTCGTACAATATTGTCGACTTAATCATGAAGTTATAGAGTCTTACTTTTGTTGTTCATGAAATGTCATTTGATCTCGGTGTAATATTCCCACACTTTCGATTTTTTTAGCTACATTCGCTGCAATTTTTACTGCTTCTTCATTATCATTTGTCAATACCATTCCTCAATAAATAGTTGAACTTTCTCACTGCCTAGAATCTATGGATTTCATCATTATGGATCCTAATTTTCAGATTATCATATATCAGAATTAGATTAGTATTAGTGATGTGGCAAGTCGCAAGGGTGAAGCTATCAAGCTAAGCAACGTGAGGTTCTATTGTTCTGCAAATTTGTGAATATCTAAATTGAAACTTTATTCAAACGAGAACCGACATTTCGGTCGCACGGATCTATGAATATTCCAATATAAAAAATCATATAAATATAGCAGCAAAATATTCTTCCTATACATGTGTATGTGTGGTCTGGAAATAAGATAGAAATAAGTCAAGAATAATCATGGCATCAAATAAATTGAGTATTACACAAAAACGGGCATCTCACAATAAAAACATAAGTTGATACACTTATAAATATGTTTCACTGTTGATATTGATGATTCAAATACTATGAGGCAAGTCTGAATTTTATGATAGATTTAATTTGAGGATTTACATTCGGAAATTCAGATTTGATACTCATTGATTAATTTCTGGTTTATGATGAATTTGAATTTTCCTAATGTAGCCAATCACATATTATGCACACGGAATATATTTGACATAATATATACTGGAATTTGGGAATGAAATAAGAGTAGGTGACTTTTATCTCACTGTCAGTATGAATTCACTATATTCTGCCACTCATTGTATCTGATAAGTGACAGTTCGACAATTTCACTGTGACAATCGATTTTTATTGTGATTGGTTGGATTCTCAATTAAGATTTATAAATCAATATTTTAAACGTTGATTCGTTGAATCCTGAATTCTAAGTGTAATAATAATAATAATAATAATAATATGATTTATTTGTTTGAGAAAGACTTATACAAGAGATTGACAATATATTGGTAATTTTACCTTATGTGTATGCCATTTTTTATTGAATTATTTTCTCAGATATTTTCTATGAATGCTTTTAGTTTAATTGCATTGTTAATAAATTTGAATATATCATATATTTTGTTGGCGGTGAATTCCGATAATAAGGCCTTGTTGTAATATTCGGGATTGATATTTTTCAGATATTTTTTAATGAACTCTTCTCTAAGTGGTTCAAAAATAGGACAATGGAAGAGCATATGTTGTAGGCTGTCTTCTTGGTACGTGTTGCAAATTATACAAATTTGTTGCTCGTTGAAGATGAAATTTGTGCCATCTTGGAAAAACTGGAATTTTTCTATGTTAGCTATCCGTAGTTGAGTGATGGTTTTTAGGATTTTGAAAGGAATATTATTGTAAGATTGGAAAACGTTTGCGAAAATGTAAGACTTTTAGTACGGGTTGTAGGAAGAGTGAAGAATGCGCATGATGTCTGAGTTATACAGGTGCTGGTTATAGGAGTTAAGGATATTTGTCGTTTCTTTTTTGATTTCTAAGAAATTCTGATTTTCCCAGATATGTTGGAAGTTAGATTTGTCCAGAATCATTTGTATTTGCCTTACCCAGTTAAATTTTTCTTGCTTGAAAGCTGGTATGGAGCTATTTTCATTTAAAGAAACTAGTTTAGTATAGCATATTTTTACATATCTGGTATCTGTCATAAGCAAGATTTTATGCCACCAATTCAGCATACTTTTGATGATTAGTAGTTCAAGTTTATTGCGACCAACTTCTTGTCTAACAATGTAGTTAGGTGTGGTTCTCTTCCAACCTAGGATGTTTTTAAAATAGTTAGTTTGACCTTTTTCGACTATTTCTGCATGGTTGAATGCCCAGATTTCGCTAGCATATAATAACGTTGGTATTATTGAACTTTCGAATAATTTGTTTATGGTTTCCCAGTTGAAGATCTTCGATTTTGTTAAAGTATTTTTTATAACTGCTGTAACTTTCTTTGATTTATTGAGCACGATTTGTGCATTTTCTGTGAACAGTCCCGAAGTTTTATATGTGATACCTAAATAGGTATATGAGGTGGTGAAATTAATATCTTCATTTTGACATGTCAGTCTGAGCTTTTGTTTTCGTGGTCTTCCCTGGTGGAAATGCATGATTTTGGTTTTATTTGGGTTTATTTTTAAATTTAAAGTGTTGCAATGAGTTTCCAGTACTCTTGACTTTCTTTGAATATCATATTGTGAATGAGAAAATACCACGATGTCGTCGGCATATTGTAGTGATAAAATGTCCGTGTTGTGGTTTATGTACACCCCCTCTAGATCTTGATTTCGAAACGCTGTTTCGAAGTCTGAAACATACAAGGCAAAGAGGAGTGGACTCGTGCATTCGCCTTGTAGTACACCTCTAGTCACTTCGATAGGATTCGTAGGGCCTGAACTAGAGCTGACTTGTACTTCTGCCTGGTTATATAAATTCTGTAGCAGCCTTGTGATTTTACCACTTACGCCTAGTTGATATATTTTTGTCCATAATTTATCGTGCGGGACAGAATCAAATGCTTTTTGAAAGTCAATGAATATGGTGTAGGTTCCCTCTTTAGTGGTAAGCATCCTTGATTGTATAATGGTATTTAAAACAAAAATATTGTCAACGCATGATCTTCTCTTTCGAAAGCCAGATTGCGCTTCTGGTAGGAGGTTATAGCTTTCCACCCAAGTTTGGAGTCTTGAGTTGATTATGAAGGTCAGTAATTTTGTGATATTGCTGACTAAAGCAATACCTCTGTAGTTGTTAGGATCAGATGGATTGCCTTTTTTGTGTATCATTTTGAGTTTAATCTGAACAAGTGATTTTGGTATGTTTTCTTTGTTTAAAAAGAGGTTAAGGATGTTTCTTAGATATTGTTTTTCAGTTTCTGGTAAATTTTGTAACTGCTCGTTTATGATTCCATCTAGTCCAGGTGATTTATTTGATTTTAACCGTGATAATGCATAATTAAGTTCAGATTTCATTATATCACAGTCCAAGTACGGGTGTCTGGCATCTAAAAAGCATATTTCATTTTTAATTTTCTTACCAAAGAATTCTGTGAAGTAATTGGACCATTCGTCTGAAGTTATTGGACTAGTCGAATTATTCTTGGGAAGTAATGATTTCATTGTTTTCCAGAAATCCTGTTGATTTCGTATGTTTGTTAATTTGTTTTTCAGTTCTGTGTGAAATTTTGATTTTTCCTGCTGCAGTTCTGCTTTGTATGCTTTTTTCGCTATTAAGAAGTTGTGAAGATGTTCGCCTTCAAAGTTGTGAAGCTTACATGTTCTTAAAAATTTTCTCATTTTTTGCTTCATTTCCTTGCATTCCTTCGTGTACCAAATCTTCGTTTGTTTGTACGTATCCCGGATTATTATTTCCTTTGTTATACCTATTCTTTTTGATGCTGATTCAATCGTGTCCATTAAGTTATTATAACCTTCTTCTGCACAGGATAATTTGTTTTGATTTTGGAACATGATGTTTTCTATTTCAATTCCATATTCATGTGTTTTGTCATTGTTCCATATGTGTTTCGTAAGTTTTTGTTTAGAGGTTGAGACTTTTGGTTGTTTGTTCCACATACCTGTTAATGTAAGTTTACATATCATATGATCAGATAAGAGGATTTCATTCAATACAGTAAAATTTTTAATGAGATGAGTTGCATTAATGTCAACCCATACATAATCTATAACGGATTTTCCTCTGGGTCCAACATAAGTAAAGTTTCCTGGATAATCATTACTTATTCGTCCATTTAGTAAGAAGATATTTTCATTTTCCATAACATCGATTAGGTCGCGCCCATTTTTATTAATCGTGATATCTTTACTTACGCGGGAGTTAATTAAATTAGTATTAAAGTAGTGGTAATTATCGCCTTGATTTAAGTTGCCAACACGTCCATTAAAATCACCTCCAATTATTAGTGCATGTGATGCGAATTTATCTCTGATGGCTTGTAGTGTGGTTGTAAAAAGTTCTATCAGTGTTTTGTGTTTATACGAGGGTGAAAAATAGATGTTTCCTAGTATGATGCTATGTTTTAATGTGATTATCTCTAAAAATAACCAATGTGGCTCGCTTTCAATAACAGTAATTTTTTTATTTTCTTCTTTTCTAATGAGCGTAATAATTCCACCCCGTGCTCTGCCCAGACTGGCGTCTTTGATTGCTGTTTGCTGATATACTAGGTATTCATTTAGAAAAGTTGGGGTGCTCTCGATTTTATAGTTGGCTCACGTTTCGGTTAAGCATATAATGCTGTATTCCTGCATTGCTGATTCTTCATTATGACTTAGTCTGTAAATATTTTTAAGGCCATGTAAATTCCAGAATACAACATTAAATGCGTTGATGGTTAGTTTTTTGAGGTGCTAGCTTTGGAATCAGATTGTGCTCTTGATCTAGTAAGAATATGTTTGTCTAATGGACCTTCAATAGTCAAAGCATTACCATTGTTCTTATTGATGTTAATTTCATTTTGTGGGATGCATTTATAGATATTACTCTTCCAGTGTTTTTGCGTACTAAATGGTCATGACGATCCGCATTTTCTTCTATAACTTCCGGATCGGCATCTATTTGATCATTGCCTCCCAATTCTTCAGCGGTGTACTGTTGTCCGTCAATTATTAATTTATCAATCTTGAGAAATGCTCGATGTCCTTCTTTTCTTGCCTTTACCATAAAAGGTTTCAGTATGCTCCGCTCTTGTAACACATGCTTGGGGAAGTCTTCTTCAATATATATCTTCGTACCTTTAAGGAGATGAGCATTTGTTGAGATTTCTTTTCTGATTTTCTTTGAGGAAAACTCAACTATTATAGGCCTTGGATATTGAGTATTTGCCTCTCTTCCAATTCTTCTTGCTTCTTCAATATTTCTTTGGTTTATATGGTCCAGTTTAAGTTTTGTTTTCAAGAACTCTATAATAGTGTCTTCCACAGTGTTTCCATCGTTGTTTTTTATACCGAAAAATACTAGATTTTTCTCCCTCATTTTTTTCTCTAGACTTTCTATGATTCTATCCTTTTCCTTTATTTGTTCTTCCAAACATTGAATTCTTCTGGTGTTTTCATGACTAGTTTGTAGAATTATATCTAATGATTTTTTAAATGTATCAAAGTTTGTGTTAATATCAGTTATTTGACTTTGAGTTGGCAGAAAAAGTGCGCTAATCTGCTCAATTGTTGCCATTATGTTAATTTTTGTTAGTTTATTTTGCTCTAGTTGGGCACACTATACTTCTGCTCTAAGCGAAACCGGATAGCACAAGTTAATTAATCGATTTACGACCTTGATTTATCTCAAGCCACTGAATCAGTCGTTTGCAATGTCACAGTAACAAATTAAAAGAACAAACTTTCTATCTACTTTGCAAACCGCAATCATATATTTATTATAGATCACTTTAAGTTGGTTTTTAGAGATTATTCCCAACTTAATTCAAATTAGGTTCCACAAGATACACAAGCACGTTTTATCACTGCAAACAATGTTGCCAATCTCTAATCAATTCTAAGTGTAAATTACTAGATTAAGTCCAGTATAAACTAGCCTCAGCTGTTTAACTATTGACATTCTTTCATATTGCCGCACAAGTAGCACGCTCTGGTTGAACTGTAATTTTTCAACATCAACATCCTGTTATACGCTTAGCCTTCGGTCGATGAGAAACAAACAAATCATACATACAGTTTGCTCTGCAAAGTACACACACTAATACGATAAATCAGACACAATTTGACTAAGGTAAATAGAAGAAACTCAATTATACATCCGCGTAAATAGATTATCCGCTTGGTAAGTGCAAAAGTTGATGAAGTTCAGACCACTGGAATAGGAGAAATATTTCACAATTTTAATATTATCATGTGTTACGTGCCAATTTGGCTTTTGGTCACTTTTTTTGCTGGGTTGAATTCTGTAATATAATTTGGGTTATTTGGGTTTAATTTGGTTCATTTTATGTACTTACTTTCGGTTAAAGATATTTTTAGTTTTCAATCTAATAATTTCATTCATATTTCAATCTTTAGTTCCGTTTCTTTCTTTTCTTTAAGCTCAGTTTTTTTGGTTATATTCAAAGCGTGTTTTTGTTTACTTTTATTAATTAACTTTAGTTCATGATTTTTGTTTCAAATTGTCGCTGCTGCAATGCGCGCGCTGCAGGCAGTGACGTTACGTTTTATTTTTTTGAATCTTAGTACTGAGGCGCCCGCTAGGTTTTTTTTTAATGGAAAACGGTTTATTTTCAATTAAGTCAAACCGACCGGATTTGACTTAATTGAAGATAGTCAGCCTTAAGTCCTGGTGTAGGACAGACGTACATTTATTTATTTTCGTTTTTACCACTACAATTTTGTGAGCTTATTCCAAAGTTTTTTTCTGCGTGTGCAAGCCCAAGTTGGGGATTCGTTTGGGATAAGCTGTGCTCCGGCCGAATATTTGGGGCAGTTTGGCCATTTGTTTTGTTCGGCGAAGCAGCCCACGTGTTGGGGATTATTTTAAATTGTGAGTGGACGTTTTACTTAAAATCGCTCACCACCTGCGATTTGTCGTCGTCCGAAACCAAGGCACATACTGTGGGAGTACCTCACTTCCACCCTGGTTTTCCCGACTACCTGGAATCCAGCCAATTAGATCCGAGGCCGAGATCCAGACGAGTCAATAGGATCTCCAGCGACGTCGCCAGCTAAGTGGTTTAGTTTTTTGTATATTCAGACTTTTTTTTGGGTGCTATTTGACTAAATAAGCACCCTGTGGCTTTACCACAATTTTGTTCATTTTTTTTGGTATTGTGTAATTTTGCGGTGGGCATTCGTTGTCGCCTTTTTCTTTTTTATGCTTTTTTTTGTGTTACGTTATAAACGCTACGTCCGATTGTGAACCAGGTTGATCAATCTCGGGCCTGCTTTTCATTATTTTGTACTTTTCCTGGAGTAGGTTTATGACGTATTTGTTCAGTTGAGACTTGTTGAAGTCTGTGTAGGGACGCGAATCGCCGCCATTTTGTTTCACCTTTTTTCTGTTATTCTACTTTTGTTAATACGTTAATTTTGCTGATTGAGCTTACTTTATTTTCATTTTGTTATATATATATATATATATATATATATATATATATATATATATATATATATATATATATATATATATATATATATATATTCTTTGAATTAACGTAATTGAATATTGACTTTTTTGGGTAAATTTTAATTCATTTATGTTGAGGAAAAAAAAGTACCTACCACTTTAGTTTTCAGAGAGTGATTTTATTAAGTGTTTTTTTTTTACAGCTGGTGTAAGTATCACTGTTTGAGATATTGTTTTATTTTATGTTCTGCGGCATCTTGATTGACGCCAAAAGATCTAATTATCCTACAACCCAATATTCTACCCGTCCATCCTACCATCTTTTCTTTTACAGGTACTTTCGCAGTTGTGTGCCTGAGGACGGAAAAATTAACAATTGCGTGGCGCCCTTATTTTCTGTTTTATCTAGAGTTAGCTTACGTAGCGTCCAGTAGATTTGTTTTCAGTAAAGTTTGTATTTTTGGAAAGCTAACCTCACAACTACCCAGTCCGGCCCTGGGATCATTTTGATTATTATTTTTTTTAGTACTGAGCTAGTCAGTTTTGAATGTAATAAATTGGCGCCCAACGTGGGGCCGATTTGTTTTTGAATTCTGCGTGTTACAAATTGGCGCCCAACGTGGGGCCGATTTGTTTTTGAATTCTGCGTGTTATACATGGTATCAGTAATTATTGGCAACAGATCTAGTATTTATTGATCTTTGTTTTTCTTCAATCAGAGTAACAGTAGACACTAGGACAAAGAAAGAATAAGTTTGAATTGCAAACTGTTAATACTAGTATTTGGACACTTTGCCATTACTTTTTCATGTAACTTCGTGTATTATTGAATTGTCATTGATAAAAATTTTGTAGGAGATACTTTTCCTGTGATTTCATAGAAATAATCGAGAAATACCGCAACGCGTACTCCCAATATGACGCAAAGCGCCTAAAATACATTGAACAATAGCAAAAAAATTGTCGAGTTTTAAAACTTCATGTTGCAACTTTCTGCGAAATGATGTCTTATTTATTCACAAATTTCCAAATTATGAACAGAATTGCAATAAACTCGTAAGTCCCATCAATAAATTATTATGAATCAACAGGAATCGATGCGTCTCTATGCATTTCTTACTGATTTGCTCAATTTGCCGCAAGTTGCCTTGCGCTCCAAGTTGCTTTGAATCGCGTTTGACTCGACGCTTGTTTTCATCGCACACGATAACTACAAAAAATAAAATGACTCGTTATCGACCGGGGGCGGAAGGATTCTGTGATTATGTATATAACGCAGATTATAACCGTCCCTATGTTACATAATATTCTCAAATCGAGATGACAGATGGAAAGTAGTATCAGTTATAGAATTTTTTTGCCGCCTGTTTGACATATCACAAATTGGAACTGCGAATACAAGCAAATGAGTGCGCTATTAATTAATAGACCTATATTCTCATCTTTATATATATATATATATATATATATATATATATATATATATATATATATATATATATATATATATATATATATATATATATATATATAAAAGTAAATTAATTTTTGAAAAAGTCTTGTACAGCGCCGGGATTCGAACCCGAGATCTCATGAATTCCGGCGCTGTACAAGACTTTTTCAAAAATTAATTTACTTTCATTCAACCGTCTGGCTTATACGGATTCGCCAACTAGATTTACATTCAGTATATATATATATATATATATATAAAAGATTTTTTTTACTGCAAATATTTGTGAATAGAAATTGCATTAAGTATTCAGTCTTTATTTAAAGTTCTCATTTATTTCAAGCCCTAGCTTTCACCTCTAGCTGGAGGCTTCATCAGGGCAACTAAATTCATAAGCAATAAGACAGTTAGCATACAAAAAGTGATAAAATTGGTAAATAATATCTCACAGAGAAGTAGAGAATTAAATTTGAACGAAAATCAAATACTTGTTGCCGCAAAAAACCCATAAACGTCTAAATATAAATTATAAATAATAGAAACGGATGCGGAGATAAATATATGACACCACAAAAAAAGTTGTAAAACAAGTGGATGAATGAATAAATAATCAATAAGTGAATCCGTTCTGCATAAAAAACAAATTAATCAAATCGAATATAAAATATTATGAATATGAAGACTTGATTATATTGAAGTAATGTAAACTTGAACTTTGAGTATCAGTTTTTTAATTCAGTGTGTTGCTATGAAGATTGATATGATACATTTCTAAAAATAAACGCTTGACATAATTGTCACACTTGTCAAGAATTTCTATATTTTCAAAGTCAGGACGGACAATATTTAGTTCAATTTGTGAGAATTGGAAGTGCACAACAGTTGATTTTATTGGTATTATTACAATCACTCCTATGAGAAGTGATTCTTGACTTCAAAAGTCTACAAGTTTGTCCAATACGCTATGTCAGTAGCGTAGTGCGCGGCGCGAGCGCCGTCCTGGTGGCGACTCTTGGCATCTATTTACTAATATATTTAAAATCGTGACAATCAACAAATTTTGACGTATTCATATATTTTGTAAAACTGGCACTCAGAATTAGCAGAAAGTTTGTTACAGTGACAGTAGTACTTCGATGCGGGTCTCAAGAAGTTGATTTATCTATATTTAGCTCCAAAAGTTTGAGCAAAGGGAACAAATTGTTACTGTTTTCATGTCAGCGACGGAGAAGAAATTGAAAATCACGAAGAAGATAGTAAAATTACGGGAGATAATTTGCGCGAAACGCCTAGCACATTTAGTGATGGAACAAATCCGAGTTTGTATAATGTATTAGTCGAGATATGTGTGAATTATTATAAGTGTGAACATAGTTTTCTACTTGACATGATAATACGTACGTTCGGTTGTTCTTTTTGTATGTTCTGTTTAATTATTGTCTGAATATTGAATCGATAAACAATATTACCTTTTTCTGTGATTTTACATAACTTAATCTGATATTTACTAGTTATTTTTATAAATTGAAAATAATCTGTGTGACTATCATAAAAACTTCTTAAGTTGGTGTGTTTTGAACTTTCCAGTGGGGAATCAGCATCATTCATGCCTGACGAACTAATATCTTGCTTGCCAGAAACGAGTTATTCATCTAAAAAAGTGAAAATTCATTAATAAGGATTCATTCATGATATTTTGTCTTCAATTCATAATCAATGATTATATTGTTAGAATATAATCTAAAAAATTCAATATTGATGCTGTACAAATATTATACAATTTAAAAACACTTACTGTTTATTTAAAGAGTTTGCGAATGAGTCTGTGTTTTTCTACATGAATGCAGTAAAAATTTATTGAAACAGGTAAATTTAGGTCAAAAAGTTGTTGATATTAGTTGCAACTGCAAACATGCAGCTGCATTATGCATACAAATTAACACAAAAAGTATCTGCTTCAAGACTGACCAGCCAATGATTTGGAATCATCCAGCACAATTGGATAAATATCATAAGAGTGCAAGGATTGATAGAATGTACTATTGCATAAAAGCAAACTAAGGAGATAACTTTCTCACAGTTTCTTACGCTCATTCGCGATTCAGAAATCAATAGAATTTCAGTTCACCATTGCGCGATTGGGTGGTGCAAACACTTAGGAACACAACAATTTAAACCTTGTCCCGATGATTTTCACTTTTTCAAAGGATTTTCCATATTTATTTGCCTCAAAAATTCAGTTTGGCTTCATGCTCTTTTATAATTGTTTTGACTGCTCCAGTCAGTATTAGTAAAGAGCTCATAATTTCTACCGCATGAAGTCGCGTTCGTCGCTACTGACATAGCGTATATAAATGGAAGAACAATCCTTACAATTAATTTTGTATACAACATGGCTGTGGTTATTGACAGATGTAGAATCCTTAAGCTAAGAGACTACATCTCTAACCGTGAAGTAATGCTTGAACTGGAAGGTTGAATACCCAATACAATTTCTATTCATATATATATATATATATATATATATATATATATATATATATATATATATATATATATATATATATATATATATATATATATATATATATATATATATATATATATAAACATATATATATATAAGTAATATAAGGTCATACCCTGTATTTCACCATTTTATATGACATTGCATCAGACTTCTGGATAGCAAGAATCTAATTTCAAGTTCTTTCTCACAGGAAACAGAAAATGATGGCAGATAGATAATCTTTGCATATATGTAGTTCATAGTTAGAAAATAGTCATTCTTGTTGTAACCAATGTACTAGCCAGTCAACTAAGTTTAAAATAAACTTTTTAAAAACTTAGTTTCGAGTTGTGATTTTATATTTGGCGCAGTCGGTAGGATTGCGGTAGTTTGCACGGTTCGAAAATTCAACAGAAGAATTTAATTCGTTAAAAACCTGCATCCGTCTGTTTCAACAGTTAAACCGTAATCGAAACTAAAAGTTATTGAAAATCTTGTGTTCTTCGAATTGAAACATCGAGGACAAGAAATATCCAGAAACGCAACTAATAGTACCAGAAGAAGACCTGAAGTCGTCGAAACAGTCAGAGCTCCAATCAACTTCACAACAGGAATCATAAGTCACTACATTCCGTGATCGATCCATCAATCGCTGATCTATTCTACGGAACGCTGACTCCACATTTCAACTGGCCCTCCTCTACTGCTCTAAGCGCATATCAACAGTGAGAAATCAACCCAGGTCATGATAAAAGAAATTATATTGTTGCTGTAAGTGAAATATAAATTTTATTTTTAATAAATTTTGTCAGAAAAAATCCAACTGGATTCTTTAATTGAAATATTAGACAATTTGTCATCAAAATCAGATAAAATGGTAACCCCAGCAGCATCAAGTAATCTTTTTCAACAACTCAATAAAGATATAATTAAAATGCTAGACTTAGCACCAAGCTTCGACGGAGATGTTAAAACTCTATCGAATTTTATAACTACTATAGATGACATGCATTCACTTATTGAACAGACGAATCCGTCTGAAATTACTTGTAAGATTGTTATGCTAACATTAAAAAATAAAATTCATGGCGTAGCCGCTCCAAGTTTAAAAATGACAAGCATATTAACTTGGAAAGATCTACGAGATCATTTACAACAGAATTTTTCTGACACTCGTTCAGAACACACTATAATGTACGAAGCGAGTCATTATAGACAAAATGAAGAAAATATCATAGATTATTTTAATAAATTTAACAATTTATTTTTGAGATATAAGAGTAAAATTGAATGTAAATTTGTACCAGGTGTCAGCAAAATTATTGTTGCTAATGCATTGCAATATTTTGTTCAAAGTTTCATAAACAACTGTAGAGAACCTTTTCGAAGCCAATTATCCGCTCGAAATCCATCTAAACTTACAGAGATTTTGAATCTTATCACTAACGATTTGCAATATATTCACACGCAGCAAAAATTATAAATTCAAAATCAATCTCAATATCAAACAAATAGACCACCACTAAAGAATCAGATACAATTCAATCAACCTAAATTCCATTCACCAATGCATAGATTCCCTACTTTCTCGAGAAATCAGTCACAAACACAATTTAAGCAGCCATTTGCACCACAAGCAAATATTCGAAATGCATCATTCAAAAATCCTACACCCATGAGGGTACAAACTAGACAAAAACAATTCTTCAAACGTCCACGCATAGAACAAGATTCACAAGAACTTTATAACCAAAATTTTAAGAACAACGAAGAAAATGAAAATGTAGAAAATCAACAAACTTTTGAAAATGAGATCGAAAATGAAGACGATCATATCGAGCCGGTTGGAGATCAAAATTTTCTCGCACTCGAGTCACCCGAATTGAATCCTTGACAAACAATTTTAGCAGATTACCTTTCATACAAATTTCAAAATTTAGAATTCTTTTAGACACGGGTTCCACAGAAAATTACATACATTCGAAGTTATTATTATTATCGTTTTACATCCGCTATTACCCTTTAGGGTGTCGGGATGGTTCGGTTTGATTTAGTTCAAATTGCTTACCACATCCTTCCAAAGTTTTCTATTCTGTGCTACTCGTTTTGCTTCTTTACTGCTAATGTTATTTTTTGCTGAAATTTCTTCTATTGTGTCTTGCCATGTTTTGGCTGGTCTCCCTCTCTTGAGTTTCTTGGTTATTCTTGTGCTCCATACTTTTTTTGTTTGTATTGTATCCGGCATTCTTATCAAATGTCCGTACCATCCTAGTTGTTTCTTCTCGATTGTCCTTTGAATGCTTTCGACATCTAGATTTCTTCTTATCTGTTCATTCCTAACCTTATCCATTCTGCTGATACCCTCTACTCTTCTTAAGAACCTCATTTCTGCTGCTTGGATTTTGCTTTTATTTCTCTGGTTTAACGTCCATGATTCGCTCCCATATAGCGTTGGTCTATATATTGTTTTATATAGTGTCATTTTGGTTCCCTTTGATATTTGTTTATTGCTCAGAATCATTTTGTTCACTGAAAAATATCTTCTATTTGCTGAAAAGATTCTTTTGTTTATTTCTTGCTCCATACCTCCTCTATTTTCTAGTGTCACTCCCAAGTATGTAAATTTCTTAACTTGTTCTATTTCCTTCCCATCAATTGTTATATTAGTTATCGTATCTTCCTTTGATATTACCATTAACTTAGTTTTTCCTGCATTTATTTTCATTTTGTGCTTTCTCAGTTCGTTGTCCCAGACATTCAAATTATGCTGCATGTTGTTCTCATTATTTGCCATTATTGCCAAGTCATCTGCAAAAACACACTCTGATACTGATGTGACTGCTAGATTGTAATATTCAATTTCTACTTTTTTTATCTCGTTTTTAACTCTTTTTTGGATGGTATCTAGAAATATAATAAACAGTAAAGGGCTTAAGGCTCCTCCTTGTCTTAGTCCCTGTGTAGTGGTAAATTCTTCCGAGGTTTCGCTACCGGTTCTTACATAATTTGTTGTGTTCTGGTATATACTTTTGATTGCATTAATCAGGTCGTCATCTACCTCTCTATCCCTTAGTATCTCCCACAACTGATTTCTTGGTACCTTATCAAACGCTTTTTCTAAATCGACATATGTGATGAAAAGTTTACCATCTTGTTGTAATGTTTTTCCCATGAGTGTCTTAATAGTAAAAATGTGGTCGTGCGTTGAATGTCCCTTCCTGAAGCCACTTTGTGTTGTCTCTAGTTTTGATTCTATTTCTTGTCTAAGTTTATTTTCCAATATTGCTTCATAAATTTTTGCCGTTGCACAAAGAAGAGATATTTCCCTATAATCATTACAATTTCTAGTATCTCCTTTCTTATGTATGGGAAATATAACTGCTTTTTCCCAATCATTCGGAATTTCTTTTGTTTTCCATACTTTGTTCAGCATATTAAGTAACATTTGTTCTCCTTCTTCCCCCATGTACTTCAGTTGTTCTGCTTTCATCATGTCGTGTCCTGGTTCTTTACCATTTCTTAGTTTTTTAAATACTGTTTTCACTTCCTCCATGCTAATATCTTTGGTGTACTCTATTATTTGTATTCTGATCTTCCTTCAATAGTTCCTTGAAATGTTCTTTCCACCTTTCCATTATTTGTTTTTCTTCTCTTATTATATTTCCCTGTTTGTCTTTTACTTGTTTCAATGGTATTTGTTTCTTTGTTTCACATGTTTTGAGTGTTCTATGAAATAGTTTTTGATTTTCCTTAAAATTTGCTTCTAAGGTGTTCCTGAATCCTTCCCACGCTTTTGTCTTGGCTTGTTTAATGACTTGTTTTACTTTTATTCTTTGTTTCTTATAGCTTTCATAATCTTCTCCCTTCTCTGTTTGTAGGTAGATTTCCCATTTCTGTTTCTTCTTCTTTACTTCTTCTTCAATTTTTTCATTCCACCAGTGTGATTGTCTGTTGTTTTTTGTGTTTTTAATTGCTCCGCAAGCTTGTTATGTTGCTTCATTCATTATGTATCTAAAAACAGCCCAAAATTCTTCTACGTTGACCGTCGTTGGCAATTGTGAATTCTGTATCAATTTAGTTATTACATCTTAGTATATCTCTCTCATTTCTGTATTTTTCAGTCTATCTACTCTGAGTTTCTCTATCCTTGTTTCGCTTCTATTTATATTTTGTTCTCGTTCAACTATTTCTTCAGTTTTGATTTTTGCTACTAATAGGAAGTGATCACTTCCAATTTCATTACCTCTTCTCAATTTTACATCGTTTACGTTCTTCTTCTGTGACTTATCAGTGATTATATAGTCTATCAGGGACCTTTTATCCCTGCTCTTGACTTCTCGAGTGTATTTGTGTATTTCTTTATGCTCGAAAAAAGTGTTTAGTATTTTGAGTTCATTTATTATACAAAAGTCGATTAATCTGTTCCCATTCTTATTTTTGACCGGTACTCCATATTTTCCCATTATTTCTTTTAAGCCTTTATTTTGAATATCTATTCTAGAATTGAAGTCTCCCAGTAAATATATAGGTTCATGTAATTTTTCATATTCTAATTGTAGCTGCTCCCAGAATTGGTCTTTTGCTGTTTTACTGTCATCTTCATTTGGTCCATATACAATCATGAAGTTTGCAGATAGTCCACCAGTATCATCAAGTTTTATAATTAGCACTCTTCCGCTCACATATTTCCACTCTTTTAACGATTCCTACTCCGGCCTTCGCTATTTCTTCGTTTTCTACGCCGCTGTATATTAAAATGTGATTGTTCCTTAAGTTCATTATTCCTTGTCCCATCTTTTTTGTTTCCGTTACTGCTAATAGTTTTAATTTAGATTTTTCGAGCTCCTCTACTAATTCTATTTCTTTATCTTTTATACTTTTTATGTTCCATGTTCCAATTTGAATTAACCTTTTCGTGCGCTTTTTCGTTTCCAGAATATCTGTCCTTTTTTGCTGTTTGTTACTAGTTTTTTGGATAGTTTTTATAAATTTGTTTATTCTGATCTTCTATATTATGTTCCTGAATAGCTCCATTTTCTTGTTTATCCCACACGTAATTTTCTTCATTGATAGTTATTTTCTTATAACCAATTTTCACTCTTTTTCCTCTTGCTTTCGCTTCTTTTGCTATACTACGTATTTCCCTCTGAATATTTCTCTCCTCGCAGCTGAGATCATTATCAATGAATATATTTGTATTTTTCAATTGATTTTTAGCTGTCATTACCTTTTGCTTCTGGTCCCAGTTTGGCAATACAACCTTTAACATTTCTTTCACTGTACCCTTATTTAGAGCTATGATTTTATTTATTTTGATCTTGATCTCAAGTTTTTCATGTATCCATTTTTTAAGTTCCTCCTTATTTTCATCCTTCAGTCTTAGACCTTTTATTACGATGTTATTCTTTCGTGTCTGTAGTTCATCCTTCTCTACCCTTCTTTCAAGATTTCCTATTCTATCAAACAAAATTTTCCTCTCTTTCTGCCAAGACTCTTCTTTCTTTTCCATTTCATCTTTAATATTCTTTATTTCCCGTTTTATTTTATTTTGGTTGGCCTCAATTTTTTCCATCATTTTCTGGAACATTTCTTTTAGTTCGTCCATGTCTTTTACATCTATTGTTATCTCTTCGGTTGTTGTTCTAATATTTTGTTCGCTTTTGGTATTTTTGGAATTTTTTTCTCTTAGTCTTTGTTCAGGTGATCTTATCACCTTTTTACTTTTTCCAAAAATATCACTGTAATTCTGTTCTTCTTCCTCCCTTATTCTTCTATTCATTCCCACTGAAAGCACTTTTAAGTTTATATTCATTTTAATGTTAAATTTAATATCACTACGCCACTGAAATTTAGTTTAAACTTCGCACGAACTCGCACAGTATGTTGGCGACGAGTCAACTTGACCAGCTGACAATTGCACGAAATTGTTCACAATTTTATTCAAGTCTATTGCTTTCAATGTTCCTTTAAAATAGTTTCTTATTTTATACTTCACTTCGCACTCTTTAAATATAATACTGTGATATCAATACACTTTTAGTTAAGCAATAATTCCCGGCTAAACGAGATTATTATTGGCCGCACTAAAAATACGAGTTATCTCTTACACTACTCGCACAGAGCCATCATTTCAATTGAAGTTGATTAATAATAATATGACAAAATATCCTGAAGCCTTTACAATACACACTTGTTATGGAAAATCAACTGGATCAGAATTTACTTTTTTCCAATTTAAAAATTTGAATATCAAAAGTTATATATTCAATTTTCATAAAGATTTTGATATATTGGTAGGTATACCTGGGATAGAATTATTAAAATCTAAATTCAATTTTGAAAAAGGAGAAGTAGTTTTTCTCATTAAATTTAAATATAAATTTCAGTATTTAAATCAAAATAAGAAAAATAATTTTATTATTGAAACAAATAGTCCAGAAATACGTGACGAACATTTGAGTGAGAACGAAAAACAATTATTATTTCAAAAATTGAACAAATATGAAGATTTAATTTTGGAAGAAGATCAAAAATTATCCTTTACTAATAAAATAAAACATGAAATTAAGACTAGTGATAATATTCCCATTCACACAAAATAATACAAGTATCCGGAAATTTATAAACAGGAGGTTCAGATTCAGATAGAAAAAATGTTAAAAGATGACGTCATACAACATTCATATTCCCCTTACAGTAGCCCAATTTGGGTCATTCCAAAAAAACTGGATGCTTCCGGTAAGCAAAAATATCGAATTGTTATAGACTATCGGTAATTGAACGACAAGACCATAGATGACAAGTTTCCTATACCCGACATAACTGATATTCTCGACAAGTTAGGTAAATCTAACTATTTCACCACAATAGACCTTACTTCCGGTTTCCATCAAATAGAAGTAAGCCCGAATGATATCCCTAAAACTGCATTTTCGACAGATGTAGGACACTACGAGTTCAAAAGAATGCCATTTGGCCTCAAAAATGCACCATCCACCTTCCAAAGACTAATGAATTTCGTTTTAAAAGACTCAATTATCAAAATATGTCTTGTCTATTTAGATGACATTATTATTTTAGGAACATCCCTTCAGGAACATTTACAAAATTTAGAAAAAGTGTTTCAAAAATTAAGAGAAGCTAGTTTGAAAATTCAATTGGACAAGTGTGAGTTTTTGCGAAAGGAAGTTGCCTATTTGGACCATATTATTACCACCGACGGAATTAAACCTAATCCCGATAAAATACAAGCAATCAAAAAATTTACGATTCTCAAAACTACTAAGGAAATCAAATCTTTTCTTGGTTTACTTGGGTATTATAGGCGATTCATTGACAATTTTTCAAAAATTACTAAACCACTCACAAATTGTTTGAAGAAAAACAGTAAAATTGACATAAATAACAAAGAATATAAAGATTGTTTTGAGAAATGTAAAACTGTCCTATCAAACGATCCCATACTCCAGTATCCAGATTTTTCTAAAGATCTCATCCTCACAACAGACGCCAGTAATTATGCAATTGGCGCCGTCCTTTCACTAAGAAATGGAAATAACAAAGACCTTCCTATCTCCTATATTTCAAGAACTTTCAACAACCACGAAATAAACTACAGTACCATCGAAAAAGAATTGCTAACTATAGTTTGGGCAACGAAACAGTTCCGTCCATATCTTTTGGGCCACAAATTCAAAATTATCACCGATCACCGGTCTTTAGTTTGGTTAAATTCCCTTAAGGAACCAAATCAAGATATAATACGTTGGCGACTAAAACTTGAAGAGTTCAATTACACAATAGAATACAAAAAAGGTTGTCAAAATTTTGTAGCAGACGCATTATCTCGAATTAAACCTCAATTTGAATTTCGTTATCAAGATTCTGACATTTTCAAGTCAAAAAATCCGCTAATCCATTGTATTTCAAAAGACATGAAATTATCAAAAGGATTCGCAGAACAAGTTGAATCAAAATATCCGTTGCAAAATTTATTCAATCTAGATAATAAAATATTCATACAAGAACAACCAAGATTAATTTAGCATCTTATTACAAAAAATTTATATAACGAGGAACCCACCTTTTTAAACATTAAAAGGTATTTGGAGAAGTTACTCGAATACTGTATTCAAAACAATATTATTGAAGTAGATTTACCCCGTATATGTTCTGGTCTCGATAAAAAGCCTTGGTTTAAAGTAGAAGGTTCAATAAAAGAAATATTTGGAAATACCTCAATTATTTTTAACGTTTATAATGAACCTCAAAATTTAGAACTAAATTTGAACACCTAAAATGATTCTGTTATAGTACAAACAGGATCAGAAAACGAAAGTACGGGCACCGCTCATTCAGATGACGAAAGTCCTGTGAATGGATTAACTTATTTGGATTCTGCAATTAACACTTGTAGAAATCAAATTGTAGTCAAAGAAACAAATGGTAAAAATGAAGTCAAGGTATTGAAACTTTTTGAAAATAGAATTCAACGAACTTATTTTTACTTAAATTAAATAAATTCCAACCAATCTATCACAAGCTTCATAAAAATCTATTTACAACCGAGTATATCGTATCACTGTCTAATTCCAGAAGTTTTCAAACGAAACTTTAACGCCGTATTGCAAGTGTACTTTCGCGCAGGAAGCTACAGACTTATATCATGCGCAACTATGGTCAATGACTTACAAGATAAGAACGAACAACAGCTGACTATACAAAACTATCATGAGAGTAAAACAAATCACCGCGGAATAACAGAGACATATAATAAATTAAAATTATCATAATATTGGCCAAATATGATTCAAGATATTTATTTATTTATTTAGCTCCAAAAATTACAAGTGTAATACAAAGAAAAAACAAGTAAATCCTACAGAGGTATAAAAACACCTGTGCGTAGGTATGGACGAACTTAAAAAACTAACTTACATCCTAGAAAAATAACATAAAGGTCTATAGTAAAAAAAAACCAACCCAAAACTTGACTAAAAAAAGAAAAAAATTCAAGTTTCAACAGACGTATACTTTAGTAAAAGTTTAAAAAAAAAAAAAAAAAAGAAAAAAAAAAAAAAAAAAAAAAAAAAAAAAAAAAAAAAAAAAACTTAATAATAAATAAAGATTATACAATAAAAAAATTTAATTTTAGATATTTAACAAGATCCATTTTTTAAATTTTTACTTCGCAAGTTTAACATTACATAATGTTTTAAGATCATTAGGAAGTCTATTGTAAATATTAATTGCTTTAATGTAGCTATTTTTACTGCCCACAGCTTTGTATATCTGAGGCAGTAATATGCTTTTATTTCTTGTAACACTGTTTGAGATATTGTACTGATTTTTCAGATCATAGTAATGGAAAGTAAGTGATTCTAAAGCAAAAATTTGATCAAGATTCAGAGGTCTTTTATCAGTTAAAAATTCATTTTTAGAAACAATATTCAACAATTTTGTTTGAAGTCTTTGTAACATGCTTTTAATAGATGGAAAGCAGCCTCCCCATGCAATAATTCCGTAGTTAATTATTCCATGGAAGA
The DNA here is from genome assembly GCA_963989225.1 of Dromius quadrimaculatus. Taxonomy (NCBI): domain Eukaryota; kingdom Metazoa; phylum Arthropoda; class Insecta; order Coleoptera; family Carabidae; genus Dromius; species Dromius quadrimaculatus. The sequence goes on along the minus strand of OZ022331.1, from coordinate 27,183,831 downwards.
AAGCATAATAAATCATGAGTAGAGTTTCTGTCCTCATAATTTTAGAGGCTTTATAAAACATAAAAACTAGATATTTTGTTTTATTTATGATGTAGTGAATGTGGCTTTCCCATCTCATTCTGTAGTCAAAGAATAACCCAAGATATTTAGTAGATTCAACTTTTTTGATATTAATATCATTAATTACTATATTAAGATTTTGAGGAACACTGTCGCAATAATTACCAAAAGTAATGTAGATCGTTTTGTCAATATTTAAGGATAGTTGGTTCAAAGCTAACCAGTTGGAGATTTTCTTTAGATAATAGTTCATTTTTATTTCAACAAGATGCCAGGTTTTATCAGTAGATATGACTGCTGTGTCATCAGCGAAAGATAGAATTATATCGTCAGGTAGATCAGTCAATAGATCATTAATATAAAGAATGAAAAATAAGGGTCCAAGTATTGAACCTTGAGGAACACCTGTTTTCACTTCACAATATTCACTCAGGCATCCATTTATTTTAACACGTTGTTGTCTATTATTTAAGTAGCTCGTGATTAATTTGTTTGAATCACCTCTGATTCCATAGTTATAAAGTTTATCCAATAATATTTTATGGTTTACAGTATCAAATGCCTTAGCAAGGTCTAGAAATGTTACTGCTATCGGCGTACTTTTATCCAGTTTTTTATAAATTAAGTCAGTTATATAATTTAACGCATCTCTAGTGCCCAAATTTTTCATAAAACCAAATTGTTTTTCAGATAAAATCTTGGATTTTTTGATAAAGTCAAGGATTCTGAAGTATATTATTTTCTCAAAAATTTTGGCAAAGTTAGATATCAGAGAAATTGGTCTATAATTGGAGATTATATGGCAGTTCTTAGATTTAAATATAGGTTTAATATCGGCACACTTGAGGGCATTAGGCCAGATTGATTTTTCGATACTAAGATTAATTATATGTACCAAGGGAACTACTAAATGATAAGATAATTTCTTGATAGTTTTCATATGGATATTGTCAACCCCACCATTTTTCATTTTCATTTTATCTATAACAGTGGATACTTCATAAGTATCAGTGGGTGAGATGAAAATAGTTTTAGGATTCATTTCCGGTAACACGAGTGTAGAGTTAGAAGGTTTTTTAATTTTATCACAAAGTTCAGATCCAATATTACAAAAGTACGAGTTCATCAAATTAGATATGGTTTTAGGATCGTAAGTTTTTATGTTTTGAGCATTGAAAATATAGGTGATATCATCTTTTTTTTTGGCTTTTTACCCAGCATATTGTTTATTACATTAACAAATGTACTGTATGCTTAGCGACTAAATATGAACGGAATCCGATTCAAATCCCAAACATTCTGACACCCACTGCTGATGAACCATTCGAAAAATTACATATTGACATATTATCCCTCGAACAGATAAAAATTTCAACTATAGTAGATTCTTTTTCTAAATTTGCAATGGCCTATGTTATCAAAGATAAAAATGCTATTACAATATTAAGCAAATTGATAAAATATTTCACTCATTTTATCATCCCAAAAGAAATTGTTCCAGACAATGAGTTATAGTTTAATAATAAAACTATTCAAAATTATTTAGCTTTGCATAAAATAAACATAAACTATATTTCAGTAGACAACCCTAATAGCAATGGTATAGTCGAACGCTTTCATTCGTCATTGATTGAACATATGCGAATACTAAATCTAAATCCTTTGGTTAAAAGCATGAAATTAAAGGAACGTCTAAATTATGCATTGTTAGCCTACAATAATAGTATTCATTCCGTCACGAAACGCGCTCCATTGGCAATAATATATGGTCAAAATTTCGAGTCTACTTTAAAACCTGAAGAAGTTTTAGTAGAGGAATATCTACAGAAACATGTAGAAGTTCTTAAAGGAATAAACCAACAAGTGAAAGATAATATTGAAAACAATAAATTGAAATATGCAAAACCTCAAGAAAAACAGTTTGATATCCCTGAAAAAGCTTATGTCAAAATTCATAAGAGAAATTCCGGCAAAATAGAGAAACCTAAATTTGAGCAAGTAATCGTGAAAGAAATAATAAATGAAAGGGGTCAAATATTAGACAATCAAAATAAAAAACACAAATTCTCACAGCTTAAGAAACCCCGTACTGTTTCAGATTAATTCCATTCGGAATTTCACAAATTATCCGCGATGATAGAAATCCAGGAATCAACATTTTAAATTTAGGAACTGTCCATATACAGGTAAACTCCCAAATAATTATTTTTCAAATTTCTTTACAAAATTTATATGAACAATAGGAAAAATTAGAAAATAATATTGCTACATTATTTAAAAATCCAGGAATCCAAAAATTCAATGATCAATTGATGAATAGTGAAAATATTTTGAAATCTTTGATGAATCATATTAAAGAGAAGATCCAATTATTAAATATTAAAAGAATTAAACGAGGTTCGATGAATGGCCTTGGATCCATTTTGAAAAGCATCACTGGTAATCTTGATTCAACCGATAAAGAGCGGTATGACCAAATTATAGAAAATATTAATAATAATCTGAAAACAATTTCGAATTCAGTAAATACGTTAGTAGAAATCAATAATAATATTACAGCAAGTTTTAACGAAAAAATTAATTTGATAGATGAAAATAATAATATATTAAATGAAAAACTCAATAAAATTCAAAAAGAAATGGAAATTTTATATGAAGAAGTTGATATCAAAATTCAGAATTTAATCCATGAATTTGTACAAGTTAAACAAGATTTGTATCTTTCTTTAATTCAGTTAGAAGAAACTCTTACGTTTTGCAAATTGAATACTTCACATTTTGGTGTAATTAATCACGAACAGTTTGTGAAAGAATTGAATAAAATGGAAGATAGGTATTTGCGATCAGTTTTGATTAATAATTTACAGGATAATAACATTTTGAAGACATATTGTTCTTATGAAAATCCAAATTTGACTATTTTAATTGAAGCACCGTCTAATATGCGAATAGAAGAACTTATCCAAGTAACTTCAATCCCTACCAAAATACACAAAGTTTATGGAACCTTGAATGTAATCAATGGGTTATATTCAAAGAATAATTGTAAGATTAAGTTATTAAATAAGTGTACTAAGCTTAGCAATAATGAATACTTTTGTTTGATGCAGAATACTAAGTATGAGAAATGCTTAGAAAATGTTATATGTTATAAGGATTTTCAGTTTTGCGAATATAATAAAATATCATTTATCAATTCGATTATAAAAATAAAAAATTCAAATTTATATTATTTATTTTCCCCAAATAAAAAGCAAACTAAGTATATTTGCAATAATTGTGTGGAAATTGAAGAATTGGAAGGAATTTATTATACTAAAAATTGCATAGTGAATAATCAAATAGAATTCATAAATAATTTTGGAACTTTGATAGAATTAAATAGTAATATTTCCCATACACAAATTGAACACTTAGAGAATGAAATAAAGAATATATCAAATCTAAATATTGAGAAAGTTAATGATATTCAGTTGGAATCTATTTATGCTAATATTTCAAATAATTATATTCATTATACAGACATTTATATTGTATTAATTTTAATCATAATCATAATTATAGTTTATTGTGTACAGAAATGTAAATGTAAAGATTATCTAGCAATAAGTAATAATCAAAAATTTAATAGTAAATTTGGGGACATTGGAATGAATAAGCCCAAACAAGAAACTAGTAAGAAATGTCTAACTCCTGAAGAATTAGCCTTTCCTCTTAAAGGTGGAGGAGTAATATAAGGTCACATCCTGTATTTCACCATTTTATATGACATTGCATCAGACTTCTGGATAGCAAGAATCTAATTTCAAGATCTTTCTCACGGGAAACAGAAAATGATGACACATAGATAATCTTTGCATATATGTAGTTCATAGTTAGAAAATAGTCATTCTTGTTGTAACCAATGTACTAGCCAGTCAACTAAGTTTAAAATAAACTTTTGAAAAACTTAGTTTCGAGTTGTGATATATATGTATATATATATATATATATATATATATATATATATATATATATATATATATATATATATATAGTATCATATCGTTGTTATATATTCTACATCAATAAATTGCGTTATGAGAAATACCACAACATATTTATGAAATACATATTTTAGTGCAGTCGAAAAAGCCAGAAAAAATAATCAATGTTGGAGGAACTCATTCTTATTCGGTAATCCATGTTCCTTTTGCATGCTCACAGGACAGACTGCAGAATGAATTTGCGTCAGAATATGCACAAGAAAATTTGATGGCTTTTTCGAATACTAAGCTAAGCAATACAGCATTAGGCAGTAATTTATAATACATGGATATATGTTTAGACCACATATTGCATATTGTATTGTTACAATAATATCTTGATCCTATTCTAGCTTTACTTGTTCCAGATGAATTCAAAATTTACAAGACTCCTGAGGGTACAGTGAAAATGTTCCTTTTGTCCGATAGTAGTCCTGATGCAGATAGAATATTATTATTTGAACAAGAAAGAAACGCAGAAGGATCCAAAGATTGTGGTTAATGAATTTGTGACGGTACTTTCGAAATTACATCCCTTCTATTTCACCTAGTGTATATGTTATTGGCATAGAAGTATGACGGTGTGCATTCTGTACTGTATTGTCTACTACCAAATAAACAGCAGTCAACGTACGGAAAGATGTTTGACATGATAAATGAAATAATTCCAAATTATCATCTAAATGGTTTCATTTGTAATTTTAAAGTTACTGTTCCTTTTACCATACAGATAGAATCTCCTAAATGTCACTTGTTAGAATGTTTATTCCATTCAACCAAGAATATGAAAAAACATCTCTCGCAATGTGGATCACTAATACCTGATTTCATGATCTCGAGTTAAATTAGCCTGGGCTAGAGTAACGGGGAGTTGACCAATGAACAGACTTTCGATTCATTTGATTAACTTGATTGGGCAGTGATGACACAAAAAATACAGAAATTGATATTGTTACCAAGGAAATGAGCTCTTTGAACCGGATTAATTCGAATCGAGATCGTGAAGTCGGCCATAAGTCTGTGTAATAATAGCTCGGCGTTTGCTCTTGATTGTTGGATGGTTACTTCTTTCGCATTTGTCCCGATTAATAATCATGGCGATGTCTCACTAGAATTAAATAACTAGCTTTCTGGTTCTGCAGATCTGTTGTTAGCTTGGTTCAAGGGCAACTATATAGGTCGCTTGAATAGTCAGATTACTTGTTAAGAACTGATTAATAATCTCTTGCTTAGTTTGTTGCACTTTTGTGTTTTTTTTTCAATGTCAAAATTTATAATTATCTAGAAATCTCTGAACTAAGATGTACTATGTTCACTTTTAGTCACATAAATGTCAGATCGTTAGATACGAATCTTGTTTATTTAAGTGAATCAATAACTGAGAACAACTTTGATATTGTTGCGATAACGGAAACTTGGATCAGTGAATTATCTCCGCCGCAATTATTTGATATTGATGGATATTATTTGATGAGTGAGGAAAGAGTAGGCAAAAAAGGCGACGGGATAGCATTTTTTATTCGTAAAAATCTTTCGGCCAAAATATTGGATACTAGTTTCATTATAGCAAATGATATTGGGCATTCATGGATCTCTTTTATTGTAAATTAACATAAAATATGTTTGGGAGTAGTATATAATCCCCACTCAGATAATTATGAACAGCTCGAATTTCTTGATTCAATAGTGGCTGAATTTAATCCACAATTTGATTATTTTCTCTGCACTGGTGATATCAATGTTAATTTATTATCGAATGATCATAAGTCAAAATTTGTGTCTAATATATTTGAAATAAATGGAATGTATCAATTGATAATTGAGCCAACTAGACGGGCATCTAAAACTCTCTTAGATATTATTTTGACTTCTGATTTAAATATTTGCAAGAACCTTGGAGTGTTGGATTCAAGCTTAATTGCAGACCATGACTGTGTTTTCTGTGTATTGAATTCACCAAAAACTATTATTCCGCCTAAAATTATTAGTTTTAGAGATTTCAAAGACTTCAATTTTGAGAGCTTCCATGCAGATTGCGACCTAGTCGATTGGAATTATATCATCAATCTTTCAAATATAAATGACAAGATAGCTTTTCTCAATGACAATATAACTGCTTTATGTAACAAACATGCTCCGATTAGAAAAATTCAAATAACTAAGAAATATTGCCCTTGGATAACACCGGTTATTAAAATAATGCAGAATAAAAGAAATAAAGCAATAATGGATTATGAAAAACTTAAATCTCCAGCAAAATTTGAGTTCTACAAACAGTTGAGAAATTTGACAACCGCAGCTATTCGCCGAGAAAAGCAGGTTTATTTTGAATTCAATATCAACAATAATGTGAATAATTCCACTCAGCTCTGGAGCAACTTGAAACGTCTAGGAATTAAGGAAAATAACGTTTCTAGGATTTCTGAATCTTTATTACAAGCGGATGGTTATGGGAAATTTTTGCTTGATAAAGTTGGTACAAAATGCATTGATAAGGACACACTCAATTATTTCAACAGCTACGTTTTCAACAATGGCGCATCTAAAAAGTTTAATTTTAAGTGTGAAGATTGTATAAATATTGAAAAAATCGTAAGATCTATAAAGTCTTATGCAGTTGGAGTGGATGGAATATCACTAAAAATGATTTGTATGATATTACCTATTAAAATAAATCATGTTACGCATATTATAAATACGAGTATTTTGGAAAACGTAGTACCGAACATCTGGAAAGCATCAATAGTAAAGCCTATACCTAAGCACAATGATGTGTCATCTTTTAACGATCTGCGACCAATTAGTATCTTACCAACCCTATCTAAAGTGCTAGAATAAGTGTGCTATGGACGAATGATGTCTTTCATTGATACAAACAATATTTTACCATCAACACAATCTGGATTCAGACGTGGTTATAGCACAAATACTTGTCTTTTGAATTTAACTGATGAAATCACTAGAAACTCTGATAACTCGAAGGCAACTTTTTTAATTCAACTTAATTTTTCCAAAGCATTTGATATGGTGGATCATTCTTTACTACTGACTAAACTTTGATATTATAACTTTAGTGAAAATGTAATTCAATGGTGTGATAACTACTTCTGTAACAAATATTTTAATGTGATAATGTCATCTGAATCTCGCCTTTCTCAGTCTCAGCCATTTTTGTTGAAACGAGGAGTTCCTCAAGGCTCTATTTTGGGTCCACTATTTTTTTTATTGTATGTAGCAGACATGTCATTCAACTTTGATTTTTGCAGTCTTCATTCGTATGCTGATAATACACAGATATTAGTCACAGTGGATAAAAATGAAATTTCAGAATCTGCAAATGTAATAAATGAAGAGCTTATCAACTTAGCATCATGGGTTCTAAATAATGAGTTCAAAATAAATCCAGATGAATCTTCACTTATGGTGTTCGGAAGTAGTGAAACTCCTAATATAAATATAGAAAGCTGAATCGCAGTCCAACAATTAGAACTTTGGGCGTAGTAATTGATGAAGATTTTGAGTTTCGCGAACATTTAGCTGTGAAACTAAAAGCTGCAAGATTGAGGCTAAGACATTTATATCAGTATCGGAACGTTTTGTCTACGAATGTCAAACTAAGGCTAGTAAACTCTCTCATATTTCCAATATTAGAATACTGTGCGTGTGTATACGTTCCACACTTGACCGAAGGTGATAAGCACAAAATGACTCTTTTGCAAAATAGTTGCTTGAGATTTGCTTATGATATCCGTAAATATGATCATATTTCTGAATTTAGAACTCTTTCTAATTTAAATTTTATAGAAGAACGAGTGAATTATTTGTTTCTTTGTCTTACGCACAAAACAAAATTAACCAGTTGTCCTTCATATTTAAATGATAAACTCATCTTGAAAAAGCAATGTTACAATTTGCGCGATAAAAATATGTATGTTGTACCATCATTTAAAAAGGTGAAATTCAAAAATACTTTTCCATATTTGGTACCCAAACTGTGCAACGGTATCCCAGAAGAGTTAAAATCTTTATCCTTGACTTCTTTCAAAACTCAAATAGGAAAATTTGTATTAGATAGTAGCTGCGATTAAGCATTTCTTTAAATATACTCTCGTTTTTGTTCTACTATTTTTGTAATGTATACATGTTATCTTTGATGCTGACAACATTTTGTATATGTTAATTTGAAGTTATTTGTAACGGTTAGGTGGACAAACAGCCTGGGCTGAACCTCGCCATTGACTCAGTCAATAAAGTTTCTTATTATTATGATTATTAATAGACGTGACATTGGACGAAAAGAGCCGATACTCCCGAAGAATGTGTCGTATTTTTATCATCGGACGCTCAATGGAGATGATAGAACAAATAATTTTGCAGAAGCAGCTCACCGCCGACTTCAAACAGAATTAGGCATGAATCATCCAACATTATGAAAATTTATTGATACCCTGAGAAGAATACAGAAAGAAGAAAGCAACAAGACTGACATGGCAAAAGATAGCACCGTACTCTCCGGCAAAATCATACTGCGCACAGTGGGACTCTATAATCTTGGATGAGGGCGTCTTGAAGTGTGTCTTGAAAGATCCAGATAGAACCAAGAGTAGAGAACAGCTGATCTTTCCTAAAGGTCGGCTTCCGGATGTCTCTATGATGAAGTAAGTGGAGGCCATCTTGGATTAACAAAGACATTATAGGAGGTATGTGAACGGTTCTATTGGCAGTACTGCAAGAAAGAATTAAGAAAATGGTACATTGTCTTCGTCATCGACTATTTTAACAAATAGGTGGAATCATATGCTCTTCCTTAACAAGAAGCCGCCACCATTGCGGACGTCACAATTAGGAACTGGATCTGTCGTTTTGGCATAGCCTTGGAACCTCATTCTGAACAGGATAGGGATTTTGAGTCCACACTTTTGTGTTTATTGTACAAGTATTGAACATTCGCAGAGCCAGGACCATTGCATTACACCATATGAACAGATACCTGGCCAAAGTTGTCTCTAGTCATCAGAGAGACAAGGACAGATTTCTTCATCTGTCCCTCTTTGCATACCAGGCATCCTCATGCCAAATGACCGGACAGACTCCAGCAATAATTATTTTAAGACGAGAACTTTGGCTACCATGCAACCTAACGTTTGGCTGCAAACCTGGAGAAGATTTGGCTGAAGAAGAATATGCCATCACTTTAAGGCATCAGATAGACGGTATTTACTTTTGAGTCCGAATAAACATCCAGAATGCCAGCGATCGGATGAATAAAGTCTATGACGTCAAAGCACAGGACAACAATTTTCAACTGGGAGACTGTGTGGCTGCGTAGTCCAAGGCGGCCACGTGATTTGTCTGTAAGGTTACAAACCTATTAAGAAAAGCAGCATGAAGTTATCAAAAGAATCAACGACATAATCTATGGGATCAGACCACGAGGTATAATGTATATAGGAGTTGAAACGTAGCGCTTGTACACGGCACAACTCTTATCGTCGAACAAAGAGAGAGAGATGAAAGATAGTAGGCATCTAGACAATCACTTCAAAGTTTTAATTGATTTATTATTGATCAGGTTGTATTTATTTCAAATCGAATGATTTTTTATGATAATTTGTCATGCGATTTTTTCAAATAAATATCATGGATTTACTTCAGATAAATACAGAAATTCCTATTACTTCCAGTAAAGAACAAATGCGTATTTTGTGGAGAGTATATATTTTTAGAAATTCAATGCATGATCAATTATTTTCGACTTTTTTAATTATGATTGAAAATCATTTTCTATTTTTAGAATAGCTCATTTTTCGAGTGATAGGAAGTTGAAGTCAATAAATTGTGTTGATTTTTCATAATTCACTTCTTTCAATATCAATGATATAAATTTCAAAATGATCCATGTGTCTCATATTACTAGGAATCAAAATTCATCAGAATTTGATTAACAAATAACTAATCTTCGTTGATGTCTGTTTGTCCTTCGGAGCACTAGAAATGGATATTTTCTCCATACAACTTGGTTACCCACTATTGCAATTGGGTCTAAAACACTTCCTTCCGATTTTAAAGTTGAATAATCAAAAATTCTTAACTTCAAATCACAAAACTAGCTGCAAACTCAATAGTGGCAAATGCTAAATGCATTGAAAGAGATGTCTACTATCTTCCATCTCATGCACTTCACCTCTCTCTCTCACGTGATCGGATATTGAGACACAGCTGGTATAGAGAGCTGGCATAGCGTTTCACCGGCGTGGATCAAACGCAGCTTTTGGGGTAAATTAAGAGTGGTACATTTTAATCGGGTAATTCCACGCCTATGCAATTCCCTATCTCAGCTGTGTTGCAAAAGTGAAGCCAAAAATGTAATATTGTAAGAGAGTGAAGGTAACTGAGAGATAGGCAGGCTCATGTTTGTATGGAGGTTAATGGCGAGTTTTGCTCTATTTAGTATTTACATGTGAAGATATATTGTAAAATAGGAAGAAAATGTTTTGTGCCGAATTGTAATAGTGAGAACATGTAAAGAGAAATATTCTCTTCTTTCTGTACCCAAAATTCTGACGTGAACATTACGTGATTTGCTGGTACATCATTTGATATACACAAATTTATTCAATGAAGTTTTCCATCCCTTCGGATCAAAATTGATATAATTTCAATAATATTTTCACATGTACAATTAGTCCAGTCAAGTTAGCCTTGAAACTAGGGGTACCCTTGCATAAATTCCCAAGAAGCTGAAAATTGACATGAACGTTAGGGATACCATTATAATGAAGTTGTTGAAAGTCCCTATCGATCTCATGTGTGCAAAAAATTTTATACGAGGTCTAAGTTCGCAAAAATGGGTTTTCTAGGTTTTTATGCGGAACAGCTGATTAAATGATAAAAATAGTTTCGACAAAAACTGTAGATTCTTCAATTCTCTACAAAAATTGTCCCCACCTCTTTTTTCCTGAGACTCACCATTTCTGAGAAAAAGCCATTCTAGAATTATTTTGAAGAATAACGAACAAGTTGCCTAGTTACAGCAAGTAACTAGAGTAATTTCTTTGACAAAAATTACAATAACAGGACATACAATACTAAAAATTTTGATTGAAATACAACAAAAATCGGACATTAAACATACAACACTCTTGACCTCAGGCATTATTGTCCTTTTAACACCCTTGATACCTTAATTACTATTTTTATAGCTACAAGGAGTGTAGTTCGAAATGCGGCTGCAAAAAAGTAAGATGACTTTATTCACAAGCATGCAGTACTGCACCAGCTGTCAAAGTTAGTCGTGTTCAAATACTGAATCTTCAACAGAAGATAATCCTTATATCAACGATAAAAAAACTGTTGTATCGCTATTGGAGCAATTTACGTCAACTCAGGAAGATGAAGATGAAGAAGAAGTTGAATAAGAAGACCTAATATTGTATTGAACTTCAATAAGAAGACCATAGAGTAGGCCTACCAGGCAAACCACATTGGAAAATACGCGCCAAGTACACTACCTCATACGTGGCGTGGCAACGTGTGCATAAATGGAGAATATAACTTTGGAATGGCTTTTTCTCAGAAATAGTGGATCTTAGGAATAAAGAGGTAGGGACTATTTTTGTGGAGAATTGGAAGATCTACAATTTGTATCTGAGCTATTTAATTCATAAAACTGATCGTTCCGCTAAAAAAATCAAAAAACCCATTTTTGCGAGCTTTGACCTCGCATAGAATTTTTGCACACACGGGATCGTTGGGGAGTCTCCACAACTTCATTATAATGGTATTCCTAACATTCATGTCAATTTTTAGCTTCCTGGGAATTTATGCAAGGGTGAATGTCTACTTTGACTGGACTAAATATCGAACAAAATATGAACAAAATCAAAAAATTAACAACAGATTATCATTGCCTACCTCATCATTTCCATCAAACTGATTGTTTCATACAGCAAATTCTAAATGTCTGTTATACAGATAGACTGCACTTTCGGCTCAGCCAATTGATAGAAAAATAGTAGACAAATATTTTGATGCTACAACAAGTGTAAACACTGAATTTCAATATGCTATGGCTGATAATTCCAAATTTACAAAGAAAATTTGAGAAAAGTTTCAGATAAAGTGCACTTCTGGCTTTGCCGATTCATACAAGAATAGCAGCTAACCATTCTGATACAGCATCAAGTCCAAATACTGAATCTCAACATCCTACGTTTGATCATTCAGGATTTATTAGGAAAATTCGAAAAAAGTTTTAGGTAAAGTGCACTTCCGGTACAGACGATTGAAACCATAATGAGAGACCCTATACCAGTCTCAAATACAGAATTTCAACATTATACTGTAACGTGCGAGACTGTGGAGGCTCATAAAAGTGGAGTAGGCTTGGACTCGAACGCACCGGGAGAAACCCTTTGTCCTCCCTGCGTCGCACTTCACGGCGTCACATCACTCCTATCGATACAAGGCCTTAGCAATATTCTAGAAATGTGGTAGAACTTTCGAGAAATGGATATTTCATTTATCTATTTATTTATTTATTTATTTAACATTTCTTCTGCCCAACAGACGAATCCATTAACTGGACAGGAACAAATAATTTTGTATAAAAATTATACACTGAAAAATCATATAATGTATGTATAACATAAAATGTAAAATGTAAAAATATTAAATCAAAATGAATGATAGGGACATCATTATTTATAAATATATCAATAACATTTTCTGAATTATTAAGATTCAAACACATTCTGTTTATCGGAGATTTATAAAATAAATTAGAATGACCAGAATCGGGATAAAATGAAAAAGAACTTCGTGTCATATATGTAGGTGCGTGAAAGTCAAGTTTGCTCAGAGTTGTCGGATCATCAATACGACCCTGCACTAATTTGTGTAGATATTCTAAAGATAGTTTTTTCCTGCGGTTAGCAAGTGATTCAAATCCAAAAATGTCAATTAATATTTTATATGATATATCATTTGGAGGATAAGTACCAATAGTTTTAAAGTGAATATATTTTAAGATTTTTTTTTGAATTTTTTCCAACATGTCTGTTTGTGTGTTATATTTTGGGTCCCATATTATAGAGCAATATTCAAGTTTAGACCTTATGTAAGAATAATATAAAGTGAGGATTGCATTTATATTTGTAAACGAGCGACAACTTCGAACAATGAAACCAAGTATTTTGATACTTGAAGAGTATATTTTTTGAATTTGAGCGTCAAAATTCAATTTTTTATCGAAAGTTATACCAAGATCTAATATCTCCTCACAAATTTCAAGTGAATGATTCGATATTCTATAGTTGAAATTAATCGGCTTCAATTTCCTTGTAAAACATAAAACCTTGCATTTTGATAGATTTAAATGAAGCTTATTTAATTTACACCATTTATCAAGATCATCTAAATCATTTTGTAGGGCATGAGAGTCCTTAAAAGTATTTATTACTCTGAATATTTTCAAATCATCCGCGAGAAGTAATTTCTCACTATTTAGGACAGAAGTAACGTCATCTATGAAGATTAAAAATAATAAGGGTCCTAAATTGGAGCCCTGTGGAATCCCAGAGGTCGTAGTGAATGAGTTTGAATTATATCCAAGAAAATATACAAATAATTCACGATTATACAAGTATGAGGTGATTAAATTAATTAACGGAGTAGAAAACCCAAAGCGATGAAGTTTATGTATAATAATTCGGTGATCAATTTTATCGAACGCTTTCGCGAAATCTGTAAATACTGTATCTACTTGGCCACCATAGTCCAAAACCGAGGAGAGATAATGAGTAAAATAACATGAATTTGTGGCTGTTGATCTTGATTTCATAAAACCATGCTGTGAGAAAGAAAATTCGTTTCGGATTTTAAAGTAAATATTCTGATAAATTATGGACTCAAAAATTTTACTGAAATTATTTAGAACTGTCACTGGTCTATAATTTTTTATGTTTGATGTGTCGCCAGATTTGAAAATGGGGGTCACTCGTCCAATTTTCCAAATAGTGGGAAAGTAGCTTGTTTCAAGGGATAGATTAAATATATGATACAGAGCACGCGAAAGTGGATGTGTACAATCTTTGATTATCATATTTGGTATTTCATCAGGCCCACTTTTCAAGTTAGCTTTTACTTTTTTTATTGCTTTTTCAATTTCATCTATTGAAATATGATTTAAAGATAACAAATTATTTGAACAATTGTTCAGAATGGGGAGAGGATCATTGGTAGAACTGGTGAAGACACTCTGAAAATATGTAGCGAAACCATCTCCAATACTCTCTTTCGATGTGAGTTTCATATTATCAAGAGACATTGAAGCCGGGAAATTAGACGTTGTTTTTTTAGAATTGACGAAACTCCAAAATTTACGTGGATCAGAAACAATTGAATTTTCACTGGTGGTTATGTAGTTATTGTATGAAGCTTTCAGGTCATTTTTAATACTAGCTCTCAGTTCTTTATATTGCAATAAATAATATTGGTTATTGTACCTTTTGTACATTTTATAGTAATGTAATTTCTTTCTTAATTTATTTTTGATTTGAGATGTAAAATAGGGAGGGTATGAGAACTTTCTGACAAATTTGTAAGGCACAGATTGCTCAAACATATTGTACAGTGTTGAATAAAAAAACTTGCAAGCTGAATCAGCATCTTTAAACATCTCAAGTTGATCCCAATCAAAATTGTCAATCAAATTATAAAGCTTGATATAATTTGCTTTTTTGAAATCAAACACTTTTTTGTTGTTGATTGAAAGGCAGTCGTCATCTTTGATTGTGATATTAATTGTGATGCTTAAAGACGGGTGATATTTATAATCTCTATCCAATATTGGCAACTCATCTCTCGTAACACTACATTCTGTATTTGATATAACTAAGTCCAACAGGCGGCCATCGCAATTTGCTATTAAGTTATATTGCTTTTAATTAAAGTATGACATAAAATTGTTCAGTGACTCAACAGTTGCAGAGTTACTATCAGAATTCAATTCTGGAATATTATAATCACCTAGTATGATGAAGTTACTATTATATAAGAATGGGATGCTTTCAAAGAAATCATAGATCTTATCATAATTCTCTAAAGTCATAGCTGGGGGAATGTATACATTGAAAATATAAATTTGATCATTATTCAAAGAGATTTTGACACAAACGATATCCACATTAACAGGAAGTAAGTGCATGTAAAGTTCTAGTGCAACACTTGATGAAATAATTCGGTTGTCAATCAACAACATAACACCTCCTCCTCGGGACATTCTGCATTCGTTGAAATTTCTGTCTTTTCTATACACTGAATAGTTATTGTCACACAATTCAGAATTAAACACACTATCGTTCAACCAGGTTTCAGTGAAGGCTATTACATCGAAATCGAAATCGGCAAGTGCAGAATGTAGTGATGATAATTTATTGTTTAAACTCTGGATGTTTTGGTAGTAGATTCTTAGTGGATGATATGAGCTGTTGAGCAGAGATGAATTTAGTTTTTTGATATCTTAGGAACATTATTGAAATATCTTATTCGCAAATCTGTCTCGCCATTTGCTTTCCGGGCCTCAAGTTGTGTTTTAATTTTTCTATAATAACTCATCTGAAGTGATGTACGATCATTATTTATATAAATATTCTTGAACTCATCAAATTTTCTGATATTTTTTGCATTACGAAGAACGTTGAGAGCTTGAGCAGAATTAGGAAACTTCACTTTCACCAATCGAGGCCTAGCATCAGTATTGTTGATACGAGTACCAATTCTGAATATTTTCAGATTATCTGTTGGTGTATCAGGAGAAATTTTGGAGATAATTTTCACAACTTGAAGATTCAAATTTTCAGATTCATTTTCAGGAATTCCGGTGATAATAATATTATCTTCGCGCCTACGTCTGTCATTAATTTCCTCAATGACCGTTTCAACAGTGGATTCAACATCAGTAGTTACAGTAAGTTTGGTTTCAAGCTTTGAAACTTGAGCTTGGAGGGCTAAGATAATTTGTTTTAATTCAGAAATATCATCTGGTTTATCATAACACGATTTACAATAAATTTCTACTGCTTTTGTGGTTGCCCTTGTATATCTGCTTACATCATCAGATGTCAGTTGAATACACGAGAGATGTATAAATTTCTGGCAATAATCACATTTTACTGATTTTTGCTTATCTGAAGTAACGCATTTGATACAATTTGCATTGTAGATCGGGTAAATCCGTGCCTTGCCGAAGATGTTGAGTTCAGTCGTGGAGCAGTGAGTAGAGTGAGAATAATTGATAAATCAATTGATTTTTTGTTGCAATTCTCACCTTTAATAATTGCACACGAGACGTTGTAAAATACAAAAATTGATGAAATGTGAACTCAAATATCAACCCACTAAGCAAAAATCACTTCATGCACACTTTATCACTAAATTTAATAAGTTTTAGAATGATAATTAGTATATTTATAGTCTAAATATCTGAAACTTTCAGAGATGCAAAAAAAACACTTCTCAATCTCAGCACGTTACAAAAATACTTTCATATATAAAGGCAAGCAAACGACTTGAGTGATATATAGTATAATGGCGAATCTAGAGCAGTGAATATCAAACAGTGGAGTGAACAGTGTATATAAATAGTTGAATATAAATATCTGCGACTTAGATTGACCTGATATTGAGTGACAAAAAAATAATATAGTGTTGTTAGTGATATCCAAATGGAATTAATCTTTTCTTTAATCCCTAATTATTAAATGGTGACTTTTATTTCATTACAAACTATTTCTTCAAGCCATAAACATTACAATACGTTCAACCAGTTTTGAGATTGTCAAAATACGAATGCACGAACGAGCGCACGCACGAACATACGTGCCGACATCAGGCCAAAAATAGTCAAAATGGATTCGGGAGTGCTCGAAACGGATATTTTGATCAAAATGTCGGTAGATGAATTTTGTCGGCTCCACAATACATTGTTGTACTTGGTACAAGTAAGTTAAAATGATATTTCATTCAATAAGTGTATAATGCTCCCTTGGTGGTCGGGGTTGCGGCTGGCAGCTACAGTGTAGACGGGAGGGTTCTTACTAGAATAGGGATTCAGTAAATTGGTAAGCAGTATACTTACTAAGGGCGCCACTTGATTTTTATTTGGAAGACCTAGAAAAGAATTGATTCGAGAACAAAATAATATAATCCTGAAAAAGAACGACGCATGCAGCATGAGGTAACGTGAATAAGCTTCAAATCACAGAACTACCTGCAAACTCAATAGTGGCAAATGCTAAATGCATTAAGAAAGATGCCTACCATCTTCAATCTCACACATTCAACCTCTCTCTCTTACGAGATAAGATATTGAGACACAGCTTGTATAGGGAGATAGCATAGCGTTTCAGCGGTGTGGTTGTGGTGGTCTAATGCTGCACAACTCCATGAGCACCATTTTATTTCTGTCATTGACATGGTTATAACAACCACGTGAACATTTGATAAGTTTTTTATGAAAAAAAGTTCATGTTATATAGTTGTCAATATATATTTATGAATATATTTTGTATACATTTTTTGCATCACAATACTTCCAAACAATTTTTCATTCCGAAAATAATGCTCCACTTAGAGTTGGTAAGTTCATCTGTTTTGGTATTCTAGAGCTCTCTGTACAAAAAAGAAGATTATGCCCGACCTATGAAAAATCTGTCATTTCCGCCGTGTTGTGAATTGAGTTGCAATCTCCGGAGTGGAGTGTCAAAATGTAGTGTGATATTTTGACCCGGAACGTAGGTGATCGCAACTCAATTCATAACAGGGCAAAATTTGACCAGTTTTTCACACGAGGGATATATGCTATTTTATTTTCGACTTGGTGGGAAATACCGAAAGCAGGAAACGGCAGTGCTTTAATTTTGTAGTGCACACGATATTTTTCCAACACCAAGAGTGCCGCCCTGTGTGTCACACGCAGGGGATCTTGGTAGGGAGTAGTGGTGAAGATCCCAGTAGGTTCCAGAGGCAAAGCCCCGCAGGGTCAAGGGATGAAGTCCCTGCGGGAGGCCGGGGCGACGAAGACCCTCGACAATACCACTTCCAAAAAGATGAGAATTAGATACTTACAAAAAGATAAAAAATTAATACCTGTAAAAAGTAAAACTGGAAACTCTTATAGATTAACCCATCTGGCAATGAACTGATTGCAATTTGCCTCGCCTGTTCTCAGACGTCACCCTTCGACGTTTTTAAAAATTTTTGTACTAGAAATATTCATTAAATCAATTTTTTATAATAAAATTATCGGTGTCATCGTATATTTTTGTTATTGACATAATGGCAGTTGCTGAGATTTGATTATTTCATATTTATAGGAAGATATGATGTTTTATTGGCAGACAAAAGAAATACGGTACTCTCCACGTTGCGTCGTTCGAACGGAGAGAAGGAAGTATTTCCCGCCGAGTCGGAAATAAAATATTTCACAGCTGAAAATAGTGACAAGTACATGTCATCAAAACGTCCAAAAATAA
This sequence comes from Dromius quadrimaculatus, assembly GCA_963989225.1. Lineage (NCBI taxonomy): Eukaryota > Metazoa > Arthropoda > Insecta > Coleoptera > Carabidae > Dromius > Dromius quadrimaculatus. Next base: position 27,165,212 of record OZ022331.1, on the reverse strand, counting down.
AAATTATCTGTCTGCAAATAACGCAGTAGTTTTATTATATTGTGACGTGCGAGAGTGAGAGGGGAGCTCGTGAAGACGACGTAGTATGGAGATGGCTTCTTGTCGTCTCGTACGCCGCACCACGTCGCAGCACATCACCCTTCCCAATAGAAGCCTCGAGTGATTCCTAGAAATGGAAAGAGTCGAGAAATCAAAAATTCGAGAAAACAATATTTCTCTGTATAAGGCCTAGCCAAAGACGTGTTGAACAGTACAGTAGTAAGAATAGTAGTGTGAAATAAATAATGAACAGTGACAAGTAAAGTGAACAGTGCATATAAATAGTGAAATATAAATATCTGTGACCTTGTTTAAATTAGAATTAGGTGATTGATAGTGTTATTAGTGACATAAGAAGAATAAAGCTTTCATTTCAATTTAGATTATTAAATAGTGACTTTTATTTAATTAAAAACTGATTCGTCAAGCAATAAACATTACAGTGGTGTCAGAAGTGGGATTGTTATGAACAATTTAGTATTTTGTTTATTGCTGTTTTGTAAAATTGGATAATGGCGTCTACGGAGTTGTTGAAAGATTTGAAGGTCGCAGAGTTGAAATATCGATTGGAAGAGCGGGATTTGGAAACCAGTGGCCGCAAACAAGTTTTAATGGAACGACTTCGAGGAGCTATGACTGAAGACGGTGAGGACCCTGATACGTATTTGCGTCCTGCGTTTGGCGCGACCGAAGAAGCTGGTGGAAGCATTGGCTCATGCACTGGAATACGAAGTGGCAAAGCAGGCGTCCAGAAGCAGTGCCCGAGTGCAAGGCTTAATTGTAACTCCGATGCCACGGCAAGCTTGGAGGCCCAGGTTCAGCGGTTGGTCCAGGAAGCAGTGAAAGATCTCAAGAATTCCAGACAACTCCGGTGTCAGAACTGTGGAGAGCTAGGTCAACCAAAAAGTCAATGCAAGAGACCTTTGAAGATGCTACCCAAAGATAATTCCAGACATGAAAAAGAACGCCTCGCAAGAATAAAACTCACCGAACAAGACACAAAGATAAAGCCTAACTGCGATAAACTTTCGAAGGAATTAACGACCCTATTACTATCCAAGGGTCAACAATTAGACAATCGGCAACGCGCACAAGCGGAAGATCTGATACGCCGATTCCAAGAGGTGTTTGAAACCAATAAGGGGCGAAAAGGAAGAACAAATATTGTCCATCACAAAATTAACACTGGCGATGCACGACCAATTCGACAAGCACCACGATGACTCCTGATTGCGAAGAAAGAAGACGCTGAAGCCATCATTCAAGATATGGAGCAAGACGGCATCATTGAACCCTCGAACAGTCCATGGGCCTCGCCAGTGGTACTTGTGAAGAAGAAGGATGGGTCTACCCGATTTTGTGTCGACTATCACCAACTGAATAACGTTACCAAGAAGGACAGTTATCCTCTGCCCAGGATTGATGACACCTTAGATAACCTGGCCGGGTCAAAGATCTTCTCGACCCTAGATCTCAAGAGTGGATACTGGCAAGTAGCGATGGATGAGAAAGACCGAGAAAAAACTGCATTTACCATCGGCAGTGGATTGTGGCAATTTACAGTCATGCCATTTGGTCTGTGTGATGCTCCTGCTACCTTCGAACGACTTATGGAGACCGTACTTAACGGGCTATCTCATTTGAAGAACCTGGAGCAGGTATCTGAACAATTAAAGAAAGCGAGTTTGAAACTCAGTCCAAAAAAATGCCACTTATTCCAAGAACGGGCGAACTATTGGGGAAATGTGGTCTCCAAAGAAGGCGTAGCAGTTGATGCAGAAAAGATTAAGACAATTCAAGAATGGCCGGTACATGCGGATAAACACCAGCTGCGCAGTTTCCTCGAGCTCTGTACCTATTACAGAAGATTTGTTTATGGATTCGCCAATATCGCCAAACCACTGACCAGACTGACGGAAAATAATCGCAGATACAGCTGGGATGAAGACTGCCAAGTTGCTTTCGAGCGACTGAAACTACTCCTAGTCCAAGCACCAATCCTGAGTTACTCGAAGACAGAAGGAAGTTTTGTTCTGGACACAGATGCCAGCGACGTCGGTATTGGGGGCGTTCTGTCCCAATTGCAGGAGGGTCAAGAAAGAGTGATCAGGTACTTCAATAAGGTTTTGTCAAAGCCAGAAAACAATCACTGTGTCACAAGACGGGAACTGCTGGCAGTAGTGAAGTCCATCGAGCACTTCCACAAATATTTGTATGGTGGGAATTTCCTGTTAAGAACTGACCACGCTGCTCTGAGATGGCTACTACAGTTCAAGAATCCTGAGGGTCAGGTCGCTCGATGGATCGAAAGACTTCAAGAATACGACTTCAACATAGAATATCGAGCCGGTACATCACATAAGAATGCTGATGCTTTATTAAGACGACCATGTCCAAAAGATTGTCATCATTGCTCTAAGGTTGAAGCGAAGGCGTTCAGAATAACTGTCATTGACGATGCTTGGCTACCACAAGAGATAGAAAAGGACATAGATGGTGACTCAGAATTGCAAATTATTCAAGAATGGAAGAAGAAAGGAACAAGACCGACATGGCAAGAGGTGGCACCATACTCTTCGACAGTCAAATCGTACTGGGCGCAATGGGATTCTATAATCCTGGATGAAGGCGTCTTGAAGCGTGTCCTGAAAGATCCGGATGGAACCAAGAGTAGAGAACAGCTGATCGCTCCTAGAAGTCGGGTTCCGGAAGTCTTTGGACATCTCCATGGTGGAGTGAGTGAAGGACACCTTGGGGTAACGAAGACTTTGCAGAGAGTTCGTGAGCGGTTTTATCGGCTAAACTGCAAAGAAGACGTCAGGGAATGGTGCAGGAAATGCACTACGTGCGCTTCAAGCAACGGACCGCAGAAACGACCAAGAGCTCCGTTGCGACAGTATAATGTTGATAGTTCATTAGAGAGAATAGCCATCGACGTAGCAGGGCCATTTCCCGAATCAAACGTTGGAAATAAATACATTTTTGTCGTCATGGACTATTTTAGTAAATGGGCGGAAGCGTATGCCCTTCCTAATCAAGAGGCCGCTACTATTGCAGACGTCCTAGTAAAAAACTTGATCTGTCGTTTTGGCGTACCCTTGGAACTTCATTCTGACCAGGGAAGAAACTTTGAATCCACACTTTTCCAAGGGATATGCGAAGTACTGAATATTCGTAAACCCAGAACTACTGCATTACATCCGCAGTCTGATGGAATGGTGGAACGGATGAATAAGACCATCAACAGACACCTGGCCAAAGTTGTCTCTAGTCACCAGAGAGACTGGGACAAATATCTCCATCTGTTCCTATTGGCCTACCGCTCATCCGTACACGAAACAACCGGACAGACCCCAGCAAGAATTATTTTTGGACGGAAACTTCGGCTACCATGCGACCTAAAGTTCGGTTGCAAACCTGGAGAAGACCTGGCGGGTGAAGATTATGTCATTAATTTAAGGCACCAGATGGACGATATCCACTCCTGAGTCCGTATAAGCATCCAGAATGCCAGCGACCGGATGAAAGAGACCTATGACGTCAAGGCACAAGACGGGGGTTTTCAACCAGGAGACTCTGTGTGGCTTTATAACCCAGGGCGGCGATGTGGCCTGTCTACAAAATTACAAACATCTTGGGAAGGGCCTTACGAAGTCATCAGAAGAATTAACGACATAATCTACGAAATCAGACGCAACCTCAAGAGCAAATCAAGAGTGGTGCACTTCAATCGGCTAGCACCATTTGCAGGAGACAATAATTAAGATCTCAACGACGCACGTGCTCGTAAGATCCTTGCGCGGGAAGATTCATTTGAGGAGTTCATGAAGAAATTTTCAAGTGGACGTCGGGCTCGATTCGGAATAGCTACCGAAGTGCAGCAGGATCTATTCAGAGTTCCGGGCGACTACTCCTTGGCTCATTGTGTATCAGGAGATTTGAAGATGTCTCGAGAGATAGCAGCAGTTTTCAAGAAGAAGTTTGGCAGGCCTGAACACCAGAAGCCTACTGTAGGGAAGACCATCTGTCTGAGGGACAATACGACAACCAAGGAGCGCTATATTTACCACATGGTAACGAAAGATACATTTCATCATAAACCAATCTACCGTTCCATGTGGGAAACGCTGCAAGACATGCGAGGCCATTTAATGCAGAACGACATCCTGAAACTGACAATACCAAAATTGGGCTGCGGTCTGGATGGATTAGATTGGAAGATCGTTCGAAATATGATAGAGGTAACATTCCAGAGCAGCGGAATTCAAATATTGGTCTGCTGTTTCCACCCAGCAGGCCCGATCGAACCAAAAACTGCAGACTGCTACTTCTACCAAACTACTGGTTGCACCAAGGGCGGCGAGTGTCGATTCTGGCATAGACATGAAGATGTGTTTCGGGACGAAACATTCTTGAGAAGAGGGCAGTGTGACGTGCGAGAGTGAGGGGGAAGCTCGTAAAGACGACGTAATATGGGGAGGGGCTTCTTGTCATCTCTTACGCCGCGCCACGTCACAGCACATCACCCCTCCCAATGGAAGCCTCTAGTGATTCCTAGAAATGGAAAGATTCGAGAAATCAAAAATTCGAGAAAACAATATTTCTCCATATAAGGCCTAGCCAAAGACGTGTAGAACAATACAGTAGTAAGAATAGTAGTGTAAAATTAATAATGAACAGTGACAAGTGAAGTGAACAGTGCATATAAATAGTGAAATATAAATATCTGTGACCTTGTTTAGATTAGAATTAAGTGATTAATGGTGTTATTAGTGACATGAGAAGAATAAAGCTTTCATTTCAATCTAGATAATTAAATAAAGACTTTTATTTAATTAAAAACTGATTCGTCAAGCAATAAACATTACAATATAACCATTGGATTCTAGAGCCAACCAACATATATATATATATATATATATATATATATATATATATATATATATATATATATATATATATATATATATATATATATATATATATATATATATATATATATATATATATATATACAGGGTCTATCACGGGAAGTGAAACATAGGCGTTTAACATGGGGAATCAGTTTTTCCCTGCGCATTGCTATCCTAATTATTTCAGACAAAAAGCTCTAAATGGATATAGTAGAACAGAAATTTCTGCATCCGAATCAATGAAAAAGAATATATTTTGGCAGCCTTATAACAGCAGAAATAGAATTTAGAAATTCACAGAATTACAGCCAATCGTATAAGCCATGGAATCAGAAATAAGAGACGAACAAAAGCATAATGCTTTATACGTCGAATTATTATTATTCATTTTGACAAATTGTAATATTGTAATAAAAGATCGATTCTTTTGGAACAAGATTTTGAAGTGCGTGCATCATTCTGTGAAATAATGGTGGAGAAGTCAAATTATGATAGAGACTTCCTGAGGAATATTTTATTCTGAGATGAATGCACATTTACCATGAATGGCGAACCCAATGGTCATTATTATTGGTATTGGTCCAAGAATAATCCACATAACGTTATACAGTCCCGGACACAATATCGACAAACTATAAATATATGGGCAGGAATTCCAGGACATCAAATAATAGGCCCGTTCTTTATTACAAGAATGAATTCGGAGTCGTATTTGAATTGATACTTGAATATAGTTAGACCAGGAACTGCCAAAACAAATGAAGAAAATGTGTGGTTTCAACATGATGGCTGCCCTGCACATAGTACAATAGAAATTATGGAATATCTAAATCAAACATTTCCTGGAAGCTGGATAGGACAAAGAGGACCAATTAACTGGCCAGGGGTGGGATTCTATAACTATGTCTGTTATAACTCAAGTATGTTATATAACGGATGGAAATAACATACATGGATACATCGAGCGATTCTGTAACTTTTGGTTGCTACGTACGTTATCATCGTATGTTATGTAACAGATAATAATAAGTACCATTTGCACTAGCAAACGAGTTACTTATATTGGCCAATCATAGCGCATCTTACAAATGCGCGCAAACTTAACATCTGTGGGTTTGACATGTGCGCAGATCCATTTTCAGACAGGTTTTCGACTTAAGAAAGATATTTGACGGAAACCTTCTCATATTATCGTTGAATCACCAAATATTCTATATGCTACAGAATATGTCAGTAATAATACCTAACACAAGATGATAAACTTATATGGATATCTTCATAATGGGTTATAGTGCTCAAAAAATTTTGGGTTTTCCTTTTTTGAGGTTAAGTTCAGTGGTAATCCTTGAATAATTATAATTGAACAAAAGATGATACTTCTGCTAGAAATAACAACATCAACCGAAAGTATAATTATGAAATTAATTTATTATATTTATTCTATTGATTGATTATACATTTTAGACGGATAATTTTTGTTCGATTGACGGTGGAGAACAGAGAGTTTGCAGAGACCAGTTACGTGATAGCCACAATTCTTTTGAGTTATCTAATAGTTGTGTATTAGAGCGTATTGAAAAGTATTTCTCCAAATTTGTCAAATATCTCCTGAAAGCCGAGCTTGATAAGAAGCCTTAATGAATAGTCTTAATTTATCAATTTATGAGATGAAAACACATTATTTTCTGAATCATCGTATATAACTGTTGACTGCTTTGTTTTATTGAAACATCTTTTACATTTTCCAGAATATTTTAATGATTTTATATTTATTTACAGAAAAATTACTTTGAATGTGTAGGTAGAGCTGAAAACATTGAATATTGGTACAAAATTTTCATGCTAGAAATTTATTTGCTTATTAGAACAATTTTTTTTATTGCAGTGCAGTTTTGGAGTAATTGTACAATGGATAGAGGAATTTGCTAGACTATCATGATCTCCACAGCCTCAATTTTTGTAGTCAATTCGTTACAATAATAGTCATATAAGACACGACATTCTTTGATAAGTACTTGACCGATGTTCTTCAATATTCTAGTACAACTCCAATAAATCTTTATTCACTTTACGTACGTTGTGAAATATCCAGCTTGATATTATAATACACTGTATAGTTTTTATGCTGGAATAAAAGTGAGGTTAGAATAAGGACAAGATTATTATTATATTGATACAATATGAAATATCTGGTCAAAACATATATCCGTGTATTATAAATTACTGCCTACCGTTATAGTGCCTAGATTGGCATTCAAAAAAGCCGTCAGATTTCCTAGAGCATCTTTGAAATACTGGCGCGTATTTATTCCGCAGTCTGTCTTGCATGCATTCAAAAGTAACATGAATTACCGAATAAGAATAGGTTTCTTGAACATTGATTATTTCTTTTGGTCTTTTCGAGGAACTAAAATATATATTTCATAAATATGCCGTAATATTTTTTGTAATGCAATTTATTATTGAGAAATATATTATCACAATATAATACCATATATATTCACCTAAAAATATAAGTTTATCAACTATTATCGCACTTATTTGCTTGTATTTGCAGTTTGAATTTGTGATGTGTCAAACGAATTCTATAACTGATGCTACTTTTCATCTGTTATGATAACGTACTTAAATAACGCAAGTAACTGTTATTTATATACGTTATGTAGTTACAGAATCGCAATCTCAATTTAAGAACGTAATGTAACATATTTATCGGTTATAATGTTTTTTTTCTTTGGGGTCATTTGAAAACCAATGTTTATCAAAGAAGATACCAGAGTATAGAAGAGCTCGATTATGCTATAACACAAGAATGTCAAAAAATAGATAATAGGCGATTGAGTAACGTTCGGCAAAGTTTCTACAAAAGATTGAGTTATTGTTTAGCACAAGACGGAGGATTGTTTGAACATCTATTAAAATTTGAGAATTGAGGAATATTTTGAGTTTGGTGTAGTTCATATTGGATTCAATTTGTTGCATTATTCAATTGTTAGTGGTACTTTATTTTATTTCATCAATCTTAAACAATGAATCAAATATGAGTCCATCATTATATACCATCATTATTATTAGATTTTCATGTAGAAAATTGATATTCACTACCTACGGAAGATATCTATTGTGACAATCATCATTCTGACATTGACGTATTGAACGTTACGCTTTTGTTTGTCTCTTATTTATAATTTCATAGCTAATACTATCAAATGCAATTCCGTGAATATTCATATTTTATTTCTGCTATCATGAAGTAGCCTAAATGGTTTTTTCCCCAAAAAATCAAACGGCTATGTTTCACATTCTGTGATACACTTTATATACATATATATATATATATATATATATATATATATATATATATATATATATATATATATATATATATATATATATATATATATATATATATATATATATATATCTATATATATATATATATATATATATATTTATATATATATATATATATATATATATATATATATATATATAATCAAACACAAAATCTCATCGTTCCACAGTTAATCGCTTGGGATTTATCCAAGAGACTCTGATAATCTGTCAAGTAGAATGCACTTTCAGCCAAGTCTGTTGCTATGGGAACAGTAGGCCACTATTCTCATACCGCAACATTCCTAAATACTGATTTCCGTAATTCTACGACTACCAACAGATTTGAATTCATGCGCAGAAATAAGAGATTAATTCCTACTGAAGTGCACTTTTGGCTCAGTCTATTGTTATGAAAATAGTAGGCAATCATTTAGATGGTACAGCAGACTGAAATACCAAATTCCAATATTCTACACCTGAACGTTTTGAATTTATGCGAAAGATCCCAAAAGACTGTCAAGTAAAGTGCACTTCCGTCTTGGTGGATCTCAATAAAAATAGGATATGAGCATCTAGACGGTATAATTGTCTTTAATACTGGATTCCAACAATCTGAGTTCGATCGTTTTGGATTTATGTTAAATAAATCAATGAAATCAAATAAATGAATAAAACAGCCTCTATAGCGTAATTACTAGCGTCCGCTGTCAACGTAAATTCCTTTGTGAAATCTGGATACTGCAGAATCGGTTCGTTAGTTAATAATTTTTCCGATAGTTCGGATGATTCTTTGTAGTCCTTATCATCAATATATATCAAATTTTCTTTTTTCAAGCATCGTGTTACGAGTTTGGTTATTTTAGCAGCATTTAGAATGAATTTCCTATAATAGCCAACTAAGTCCAAACATTTTTTGATTTCTTGTTTGTTTCTAGGATCGGAAAGTTTTTTACGACGTCGATTCTATTTGGATTTGGTTCAACGCCTCCTTGTGATATGATGTGGCCAAAATAAGCAACACCTTTCAATAAAGATTCAGATTCATCCAAATGTATTTTTAAATTATAATTTTGAAAAGTTTTGAAAATCTTGCGAATGTCATTAATATGTTCTTATAGACTAGGTCCCAAAATTGAAATATCATCGAGATAGGCGAGACATATCTTACTAAATATCCTCTAAGAGCATAAATCATCATGCGTTGAAATGTGGCGGGAGCATTTTTTAAGCCAAAGGGCATTCTTAAAAATTCAAAATGTTTCTTTTCCGTTCTAAACGCAGTTTCAGAAATAGAATTCTGATGCATTCCAATTTGACGAAATATGGAAGTAAGATCGAGAGTTGTATAATACATGTTCCCACTTGTCTGAAACTTCTGTTATATTTGGTATTGGAAATTTATTACTAATTGTTTTTGAGTCCAATTGTCCATAATCTATAACCATGTGAATTGACGTTTGCCAGATTCGTCGACTTCCAATAATTTATCAACTTGTTGCTCTATCTCATTTTTGTTTATTTCGGGATATCGATAATTTCTACTATGAACTGATGTTCTATCATTAATTTTGATTTCTTGTTGTGTGATATCAGTAAAACTCAGTGGATCATTTTCATTACGAGATTCATTCGGAAATTCCTGAATGATTTTGATTAAGTAACTCTCTTTTTTCTTCAGAATTCAAATGCTTAGCTCTTATTTCAATTTCAATATCTTCGTTTATATTGCAAGATGCTGAATCAAAATAATAAAAAGGTCTAGTTCAATTGTTTATTGTCACAGTTTGATTTTTAAAACTAAAAATTACACCTGATCTTATTGATACGTTTGTACTCAAAAGTAAATTAAAATCTTTGTGGAAATTGAAAATATAACATTTGGATGCTTCATTATTTAATCTAGAATCAACATATTGAGTTACTTCAAAATTTCCTTTTGCTGTAACAAAACTAGTTCTCCCAGTGAAAATTTCCAATTCATATTCATCAACTAAGTTTGGTGATATTAAATTCACGGAGCTTCCTGAATCTAATAAAATAATAGAATTACTCATTTTAATATATGGTAGTCTCGAATTAGACATAATATTCATTATGTGTCCTGTTGTGTTTCTACGCCTGTCTCTAAAAAATGTTCTTGTTGAGGATTTTCAAAGTCAACGTTTTCAATTCCATACTCATCGTCATATTATCACTATCATTTTCTATTGTTCCCTGTTCTTGATTGAATAATTCTTCAGAGACAAATTCTGAGGCCTTGTTAAAAATTGAGTGTTTCGTCCGGTGAAATAATTATTTGAGGTGTTATTATTGGGTCTATTTATTGTATATTTAGTGTTCACTGACATTGGAATACGTTCACTTGATTGTTGTGAATTGATAATGTTCTGTCTTGGTGCAAAATTTCTTTTAGATCGGTTAGAATAATGTTGTATTTGTTGCGACGAGAAGTTTTGGGCAGGAAACTGTGCTGGAGGGATATTTGGTGGTGATTTTTCTATTTGTCTATTTTGTATAGGTCTTACTGTAGAACTTTGAGCATCATAATTGTCATTACGTGATTTAAGGAAGCTATAATTGTTAATTAATAAGTTTCCTGTTTTAGGTTTTCGATTGGAAATATTTGATGCAAATGGCTCTCTTACTCTGCCGATATATTCATACAAAATTATTTCTTCCAGTACTTTTACTAGATAATCTCCGGTAGGGTATTTATATTCAATCAAATCTCGCTATCCTTTGAACTTCAGTCTTCTGTTCTATAATCTCTCTCACTCTACATTTCATGATTAAAAAGTTTATCTTATTCTTATACAATATTAAAATTATAATAATTGTTGTTGACTGTTGGTTTTCTCATTAATTGAACTTTAATATTACACTTAAAACAAATTTATTAACGAGTATAATATGTACAGCTTACAGCACAAAGAAATGTAGAGTAAATGAATGTGAGTATGTCAATTATTGACCGAGCTAATTTGGACGATTCAGCGTCTTGATAGTGAAAACATAACTAACTTAAGAAAAAATTACTAACATGAGTTCCCGCAACAACCCCTGAGCGGTGGTGTACGAGAGCAGGGTCACGGTCGAGCCACAGCTTTCCAAGAAAAAGATAAGCCAAGAGCAGCCACATGTGAAAAAATAGTTTAGAAAGGAAAATGAGTTATTGGAGGGTCTTTAGGCTCGAACAATAATTATTATAGCAAAAAATATTACATAAAATGTGGCTATATGTTGATTGTTGGTTTCATCAATGGATTAATTTTGTTTCAAATGCGTGACATTTGATTTTACATCATGTTCTCTTATAATTTGGATTACCTTCTTTATTCCTGTGTTCTTTAGATTATCGAGAATATGTTCTTAATGAAGTAGTTTATATTTCTGAAATTGCCAATTCTTGATGGCACACGAATCTTGTTCATTGAGGAAAATACCTTGTACCTAATACTACCTAATTTATGTAGATTTGATGGAAATATTATTATTTTATTAGCGAATGGTATTAGAGAGACATAATTTTTTGCCGTGATCTGCTCACTTAAACAATCATCCTATACTTGTCTATTAAATCCTTAATAATATTATGAATGCAAAAGTCACTCTGTCTCTCTGTTACGCTTTCACGTCTAAACCACTCAACCGAATTTGATGAAATTTGGTACAAAGATAAACTAGAGCTTCAAAAAGGACATAGGCTACCTTTTATTGTGAGGGGGCTAAAATTTGTGGATGATAATATATATGGAGCCTCGTCATTTTCGAAGATAAAACCATGAAATTTTGTATTCGGGCATCAGGCACTTGATAATGAGTGAACAAACATTTTTCTAGCGTTTTTGTGATTTAGACCTACATGGGGATGAAATAGGAGATGAAAGGTTGCTTTGAAATCCAAGCGCCTGCGCAGCGCGGCCTGGTGGTAGAAATATCACGTAATGTGGATATCCGAACGGCCAGTCACGTTAGGGCAGACGAGAGCAAATATTAAAAATGAATGAGTTGTTTCGTAATCCATAGTTCTTTTAACTTTTTGCTTCAATTCAATTTTTAAGTTAAATAAATTGTAAATAGTTATAGCGGTTACTAATATTATAAATGCGAAAGTCACTCTGTCTGTCTATCTGTTACGCTCTCATGCCTAAGCCACTCAACCGTTTTTGCTGAAATTTGGCACAGAGATAAACTAGAGCTTGAGAAAAGATAAAGTCTATCTTTTATTGCTAGATGGTTGAAATGGGGGATGATAGTATGTATGGAAGCTCGTCAATTTCGAAGATAAAACCATGAAATTTTGTATTCAGGCATCAGGCACTTCATATTAAGTGAGCAAACATTTCTTTCAGCGTTTTTGTGATTTCGACCTATAAGGGGATGAAATAGGAGATAAAAGTTCGTAATAAAATTCAAGCGCCTGCGTAGTAAGCAGTGTGTATGTTCATTATTTGCAAAATGAGTATCCTAAAAAATTGAAAATGCTGCCCAACATAACTACTCCACGCGGACGAAGTCGCGGGAAAAAGCTAGTATACAATATTTATTAATAATAAACTTCAGGACTGATTCATATTTATTATTATATGAAATGAACATGGTACTTTTCTTCAATATATGTTTGCATGAGGAATCATAATATGGTTTGCGTGTAAATTGTTGTATTTTATACAAATTATTCGTGTGATTTGTAACAGCTAAAAGTACGTGTATTTTATTGTTTTTTAATATACAAATGATGTATATTGTTTCAATTATTTGGAGCATATTCGGATTCTGTATAATGTTCAAAAGGCTGTTGGGATCTATAATCGTGATTAATAATTGATTCAATAAACAAAGCTCTAACGATTTTATGACGTTATTTACCATATTTTCAAGTTATTGAATGGAGATCAATATTTAACCAACCTGTACTTCTGTGTGTATGAGTGTTTCCCAACTTTTTGTTGTTTTGATTATGCTCATGATTCCGTTGAGCGGGTCTCTTGATTTATTTTCATTGAGAATTATGGTCTGTGAGTTTTTATCGAATCTATCTGTATGTGTCTGTTGTAGATGTCCGACTTCATTTGCTTGTGTTTGTAGTGTTTTTTGATTGTTGCCAAATTGTTTTAACAATGAATAATACCATTTTTTGTCGGCGGCGTCTGAATTTCCGATTATAGATTTTATTATGGATCCGAATCCGTTAATTGATACTCTTTCATTTATTCTATTGATTAGTTCAATTATATTCGATTCTATTACCTTGAACATATGTATAATCTCCAATATCAACATTTTTTGCAAAAAATCTTCCATTTGTTAATTCTCTCAATTCCTTATCAATAATCTGTTCTAACTTCAGACATTCATCATATATGGGGCTTACGTCATTATGAAAAAGATGCAATTGTTCGCTCTCTTTCAAGTGACACTCACCAATTGTATGTAATAAAAAGCCAGGATTCATTGTCACATTCCTAACATCTGCGAATCCATGCAGGACTCTGAAAAAATCAAATTATGATTCTATCAATCTTCACTTTTCGCTCTCTTTATTTATCTTTAGCATCTATTGTTTTAAATCTATCATTATAATTTCTGATTGTGGTTTTCATATATAATGCTTTCTTGAATTTGGTCATCAAGCAGAGGTTTCGTTCTATATTTGCTTCGGTCAAATTCCTCAATTTACTGATCTCATGATCATGAAAAAGAAAAAAACTTCTGGAATGCAGTCAATGGAATTTATTTTTATTTTTCGATTTCGACTAGTTTTGGCACCACTTGTGTCATCCTCAGAAACTATAAATTATGATATAAGCAATTAATAAGCTAAAAATAATTACAAATTGTTCAACTGTGAGCTACTTACATGTTCCCAATAAAATTCAGTAAAAACAATAATTAATAATAAAATAAATGAGAGGTGTATGTAGATAATATTCCACATGGAGTTATGGTGTAAAAAACTTAACATTTGTAAACATGAAAATATTTTAAGTGTAGTCAAAGTTGAAATTAACTAAAAAGTGTCTTCCGTTTTACGAAAACCGTTAGAACATCATTTTTGTGCTAGTGAAAACCTGTATACCAGTTTTTGATATAAAAAAGAAGAACAAAGTACCCCAAGGGATCAATTAGAGTGCTGCACTAATATTTGAATCATATTTAATCCAGTCTTTGTATTATTATATTTGAGTAGGTTATTGTAAATTTTACGCAAATTCATTGTGTCCGTTTTCACATTAATATTGTTTTTATCTGCATTGATGTGTAGCATCTCTAACGTCAATCTCTTATTCAGGTTTTGTTCAAAATCCATTATTGCTGTTTCGTTGAGGTTGAACTTGTGATTTAATTCTATTGCATGTCCCACTACTGCACATTTTGCTGTCGTCATATTCATTTTGCTCTGACAATATTTGTTATGCTCATTCAATCTCGTCGATAAATATATTTTCGTTTATCCTGTATATGTGGCATCGCAATCCTCACATGGTATTTTATATAATAAATTTGATTGGTGGCTTTTATTTATGTTGGATTTAAAGTCACTGAACAATTGCCCTACAGTTTTTGTTTTCTTGAAATCTATCCGTATTTTCAATCTATTTTGAAACAATTCTTGTAATTTTCCAGCAACGCCATGTATGAAAATTAATGAGCAGTAGGTAATGTCTTCTTTCTCCACTTGTCTAGCGTTGTTTTTAGAATTTTGGAAGCTGACAAAACTGATAAAACTATTGCCATGTACAAACAAACATACATTGACAAAATGAATGATTCATTGTCAGACAATTCTACCCACAGAATAATCCAAGAAGACCAAACCAAACGAATACAGAATAAGAATAATAAATTCTTAAAAACATGTATGATGAACAATACATCACTAAGAATGTGAAGAATAATCTCTCCACTAACAATGCAGTACCTCCTGGAATATATAGCCTCATCAAACTACATAAAGACAACCACCCGTTAAGACCTATAGTCAGTGGTATAAATTCACCAACTAGGAATCCTGCAAGATTTCTAGCAAATCTTTTGAAAGGCTTAGAAAATACTACGTATTTTGTAAGAAATCCATTCGAGTATAAAGATTTCATCACAGAGATAAAACTGGATACTGGATACGTATTAATTTCACTGGATGTCATTTTACTATATAGAAATGTACCAGTAAATTTGGTGATCGCAGGAATAGAGAAAAATTGGGCAGTCATAGCACAAAGAACTAATATACCACTGCAAGAATTTTCAGAACTAATCAAATTCTGTATCAAAGAGAATTTCTTCCAATTTGAAGATGAATACTATGTTCAGTCGTTTGGTCTTGCCATGGGCTCCTCGTTATCTCAAGTACTGGCTAATATTGTTATGGATTGCTTACATAAAGAGGTAATACAAAAATTACTGTTTAAGCTTCCTTTCATTAAGAAATATGTGGATGATCTGATATTGGCTGTATCTGAAAGTCAAATACAAAATACATTGGATACATTTAACAGTTATAATGAACACTTACAATTCACGGTAGAAGTAGAACTGAATGACTCCATACCGTTCCTAGACATTTCTATCATACGTGATGAAGAGGGTAACATAACCACATCATGGTACAGAAAACCAGGCGCATCAATAAGATATCTCAACCATTACTCAAATCATCTAATGATTCTGAACAAAACTTAAATAAGAGATTGACGTTAGAGATGCTACACATCAATGCAGATAAAAACAATGGCTGGTACCACAAGCTCTGTCTTTGGCTATACTAGCAGTGTTATTTTAAGAAGAGTCTTAAGGCAATATACATATTTCAAGCTATTTTAGAGAAAAATATTCAAATAAATTTTGTAGAAATATGTGTTTTTCGTAATTTGTATCTGAAGATTATTTTCTAAAGTATTTGGGAAAATTCTAATTACGTTAGAACACATCTTGACACAACGCTTTTAGAAGTGCCAAAAACAAAGTTCGTGGTATCAGCCAATATTAATGTAAAAACGGACACAATGAATTTGAATGAAATTTACAATAACCTACTTGAATATAATAATACAAAGAATTGATTAGATATAACTCAAATATTAGTGGTCTGTAATTGGTCCCTTGGGGTGCTTAGCTCTTCTTTTCTATATAAAAAACTGGTATACAGGTTTCCACTAGTACAAAAATGATGTTCTAACGGTTTTCGTAAAACGGAAGACACTTTTTAGTTAATTTTAACCTTGACCACATTTAAAATATTTTCCTGTTCACAAATGTTAGGTTTTTCACACCATAACTCCATGTGGAATATGATCTACATACACCTTTTATTTATTTCATTATTAATTAATGTTTCCCTTCCATTTCATTAAGAACAAAATTTTTCATGTAAGTAGCTCACAGTTGAACAAATTTTGATTATTTTTAACTTATTAATCGCTTATATCATAATTTATAGTTCCTGATGATGACACAAGTGGTGTCAAAACTAGTCAAAATCGAAAAATAAGAATAAATTCCATTGACTGCATTCCAGAAGTTTTTTTCCTTTTCATCAAATTTCCAGTCAAGAAGTACAAATTCACATAGATAATACCACAAGAGCTTTGAAATGATCGGATATTTCTCGCTAAGTTCGTTGCAAACAAATGAACGTGTCAAGTTTTCCAGGTTAAAAGATCAGGAGCGCATAGCGCAAGTGATTTTCCTGGAAAACTTGACAAGTTGATTTGTTTGCAGGGAGCCTTGAGAGGAATATCAGATTAATTTCGGAGTTCGAGTGGTATTCGGGAGATTATTTTTCCCATCCAAATTCATCAATAGATTCCAGAGACTTGATTCCAAATCTGCTCATTTTTACATTCAATTTGTCTGTCAGTTTGACAGATGCTGAATCAACGCGGCTGAATGTTCTTTGTTTTGTATATATAACCAACAGACCAAATTTTCAAAAAAATTTCACTTGAAAACCGTGTAGGTTGTACCACGTGACGTCGAATGGTGCAATTCTATTGGTCAAATACTTGGATGGTAAAAATAATTATCTTATAATTATGTTTGAGATTTTCATAACATTTTCGCTTTTCTCTACTTATGTTTATTTTAACTTTTTCTATTTCATTATGTCGTTTGTCTAGGTATTTTTGTAATTTACTTCGTGTGTTCACTCTCGGTCTTAAATTTGTTCAATCTTTACCGTAAAGTATTTCGTTTGGTGTCATATTTGTAATATTTTGGATTGAATTATTTTATGTAAAGATGCAATCATTAACAAGTTTCTTCAAAGGTTTGGAAGCGCAAGTTCGTGTCTTAATCCTCAAATGTTTGAAATCGAATTAAGTCTCTCTATGATGTTTGATTTCGGGTTTTGAGCTGATGTTATGTGTTACTCGATCTGATAATTATGGCAAAATGTTCGTAGAGATATGTTAATGAATTCGCAACATTGGTCACATATTAATTTTCTTGGGGGAATTCTTATTCTAATGAATGTTTTCGGAATTTTTACTACGTTCTCACTGTCTTTAGTTTTGACAGAGTATGCTTGTGCACATTTCAAAAATTGATCATATATTATTAGATAATATTGTCCGTCTAGGGTTTATAAATCGATATTAATGATTTCGAGAGGTCGTTCGAGTGTTTCGGTAAGATTGTCGATGAGTTTTATAGGTTTTCTGTCATACTTGCATTTCTTGCAAGTTTGGCAATTATTTATGAATGAAGTAATGGTGACCATCATTTTAAGCCAATAATATTTCTCTTTCTATCTGTTATATGTTTCCATAATTCCACGGTGGTTAGTTTTTCCTATATGATATAAGTAAACGATTTCATTTCGTTCATCCAAGTTTCCAATAACGTCTACTCCTTTATTTACTTCAAGAATATTGATACTATTCGTTTCGAAATATTTTTGGATCAACTCGTTTTAAATTTGGAATACTACATCATTGCATATGCAACAATATCCGACTCTAGGAGCAATGTAACTCCTCATGAATTCTCGTAATTGGTTTTTTGCCTTGATTTCTTCAATTGTGACCATCAATCTTTGTTTTTTGCTACCAAAAAGTCGTTTGATTTTCACATCATATTTATTTTCGGAAGAAAATATAATTCAATTATCAGCTATGTTTATTCTATTCTCTAGAATTTTCAAACTGGTAACTGGATATTCCTAGTCGCTAATAATGGTTTCGATATCATCTTGTGTATTAACTATGTTTATCATCAAATCGTCATCTTGTTCTATAATTCTTTCCAATTCTATTCTTGATTCTAATTCGTCACCAAGTACGAAGTTCTGGGGTGATGAATTAATATTAATATGTATACAAGTATTTTCAAATATTGAAATCAAAATTTTGTTTAATTCTTCCTTCGATAATTTGTCTAATCCACATGATAAATGAGAGATGTCAATTTCTAATTGAACAATCGCGTAATTGTATCAGTGATTGCTTCAATAATTTCTCATTACATAAATCATCAAGTGATTCTATGGAAAATAAATAGAAAATTTGTTCATTATATTCATTTTGAATTGAAATTTAATTTGGTAATCTATTCTCACAGAAATTTTCACTGTCAAATTGATTTATCAACTTATTTTGCTAATCCTTCAATGCTTCCTAAATCAAACAGTTTGAAGCGGTTTCAATGAATTGGAATTATTGTAGCTCAATGATATTAACTGGAACAATGGAATTGTGACTAAGTTGAGTTATTTTAAATCATTTTATCGATCGGTTACTAACAGCAGTTTTCCAGATTCTGAGATCGGAACACTTCGTCACAGTACTGCACCCATTGTATAGTCGGAAGCGTCAGTAGTTAATATAAAATTCTTATGGAAATCAGGAGATGCGAGTTTTGGTGAATTTGTGATCAATTCTTGTGCTTTCGTGAAACATTCTACATATTCCTTATCATGAATGTTTATACTTGATACTTCAAGTGAAAAATTTGTGAATGATTTGGTTGATATCGAAAAATCAGGAATAAATCTGCGATACCACAAAAGTTTGCCTGAAAATTACTTCATTTCTTTTACTGTTTTTGGAACTTGGATATTTTGTATAGTCTCATTTTTTTCTCATTTGGCTTAAGGCCTTCATTAGAATTCAGAAATCCTAAATATCCAACTTCTGTTTTGAAAAACTTCGATTTATCTACTTGTATTTTTGAGTTCGCTTTTTCTAAGTGTTTGAAAACAGTTTTAATATTCTTCAGATGTTCTTGTTCAGGGTCACCAGAAATTATAATATCATCTAAATATACAAGGCATATTCTACCAACTGAGTCTTGTAATATTTCGTTCATGCTTCTCTGAAATGTCGAGGGGGCATTAACTAGTTTAGAAGGCATACGCAAAAATTCGTAATTTCCTGAATTAGTACTGAAGGCTTTTTTTTCTCTGCTATTTTTGTCAACGAGTATTTGGTGAATGCAAATCAAGTTTAGTAGAGTATTCTGGTTCATTTATCTGGTCAAAAAGTGTGTCAATGTTTGGAATTGGGAGTTTATATCTTTAGTTTTCTGATTTAGTTCCCGAAAGTCGATTACTAATCTAGTTTTTCGTCCGCCTGAGGTATCCAATTTTTTGGGTACGATCCATATGGAGGAATTATATGGACTTCTTGTTTTCTGTATAGTCTCAATATGCTCCTCAATGCCTTTTTTATAAATGTGCGGAAGCCAATAATTTTTCGTGTATATAGGGATATCGTCTGAGGTGTAAATTTCATGTTATATTCCATTTGTAAATATCAATGTCTCATTTTCTTTTGGAAAAAGTGAATCATATTGCTCTTATAAATCATATATCTCATTTTTCATATGTAGTTGTAAGCGATCGTCACGAATTTGTACGTGCTACCCTTTTTTTTTTCTTACTCGAGCTTCGAATATCAAATTTCATATTCTTCATGTAGATGACATTCTCTGTAAGATTTATAATAATGTTTTTCTCACGAAGTACTTCTGGTTCAAATATAAAATCGCATTCTGAATGTAAATTGGGGATGAAGAATTTATATTTTTTGTTAAATATCCTTATTTCAACATACTAATTACATTCAACTGTATTTGTTGGAGTTCTAAGAGTTAAAAGTTCCTTTAAAATTTTCATTCCATTTTGTATCACAGATTTTTCTGTTATTATGTTAATATCTGAATCTGAATCGATGAGGATTCAAAAATTTTGTAATATAATGATTGGCATCGTCTAAGTGTTGGAAAACATCACGTACTTTCGTCTATCTGTTTTGGGTCGTAATCTATAGAAGATTCAGTTCCAAAAGTTTCGTCTTGTTCATTTTATTTTGACTCATTCTGTGTCTCATCACTGTTGATATCCGCGTTACTCTCCGTTTCTAGGGAGTAATTCCGTCCGTGGACATAGGTGTCGTCAATTTTGTCCTACCGGACATAGTGGTTGGGCTAAATTCGCGTTCAATTTCTATGATATTCTCAATATTTTGCCAAGCGAATGCTTGTGGTCCCGAAGAGCGCGAATGTTGGGAATTGAATGGACGTGAAGGAAATTGTTGTGATGGAAATTTCTGTGGTGGGGGATTGAAATGTTTATGTGATTTTTGTTGTGTGATTTGAGATGTAACTCTATTTATAGGAGACTTTTGTAATTGTATTGAATTATTTTCGTTCGTTAGAAGTTGCTCACAGGCGTCAAGTGTCTACTAAATTGGAAAATTATCAAAAATTCATTGAAAAACAGTTTATAACAATATTTTATCAAATCGAGACTCGGATCAACTATTTCATATTGAATCATGAATTTGATCTCCTAATAGTTTCTATTATGTGAATAAGATTATTTGAACAGAATTATTTGGAAATTCACCAGAAATTCAATATAAAACCGTCTGCAGTATAAATGTGATTCCGCAGCAATCTACTCAGTATGTTTTATAGAAATTAGGTTATTTGAACGAAATGATATGAAAATTCAAGGAGAAATCATTGAAAGACAGCCTGCAAGTAATTGAAAAATATTTCTTACAACCATATTCCATCAAATAAGGTCTTAAATGGACTATCATTCATCGAATCATGAATGTGATTTTTCAGCAACCTACCGAGTTTCTTCTGCTGAAACTAGATTATTTGAGCAGAATAATTTGGAAACTTTCCAAAAACTTATTGAAAAACAGTCTGCAAATTTTTAAGAAACGTTTTCTATGCCAATATTTCAGCTAATCAAATCTTGGAAGAACTATTATATTATATTGAATCATAAATGTGATTTCACAGAAATCCTATATACATAATCTTCAAAAATATTACTTACGCTGTTAAATGGGTAACGTGACTGATGCGATGTCGTCTTGGTGACAGAATCCCTACAAATTCACTATTCATTCATTCGACTGCAATTCTAGAATAGTCCAGTAGTCGGATAGAAGTAGCGCAAGTACAAGCTGAAATCGAAAAACTTGATGACTTGGAATATTCTACTTTATTCGTTACCTTCTAGCGTAACAATTGACATATCTCATTTGTGCGACTGGATTGTTGGGCAGGCTGTTTAAAAAACTGTGAAATACTATCAAAAACGATTTTCTGCGTTTTACACAAGAAAACTATGTATTTGACAGAAGAAGGTGTTACAGTAGAAAAAATGCGTAATTTAAAATCAGATTCAATAGGTCTCTCTGAACCCCAATTAGCTCAGTGGCTTCTGAATAAGTTGCAAAAAACTGACAGTTTTCATAATTTTTTGAAAATTCATAACTCGCGTTTTATTTAATATTTGGACTCAAAATTTTGATAGAATGTGGAACTTTGTTACATAATTAAATACTCTAGTGTTCTTGATGAATAATTTGTAGGAACTACTTCCACGATAGTGGTCGGCAAATAAATAATATTTCAATAAAGTATTAATAATATTCATCTGGGATAAATTGCTCCTACCTTTCGTTTAGAAGGCTCGGCTAACTAAAAGCACAGCTGCAAATACCAAATAGCGAAGACCGAAAAAGAAAAAGATTGGGCGCCAGGACTTGAAAGAAATAGATAGAGAGTTTGAGTAGTTCAAATTAGTAGAGATAGTAGTAGGAAGTAGAAGCATGAATGATTCAATAGAATTGTATGTAACTTCAGATTTTAATATTGTTTACCAAAACAAAAATAAGTTATCCTTAACCATGAACAAAAAATCGATGAACTTACAACTTGAATTACTCGTGTAGCGTACTATAATAGAAAATCTTGAAAAGCTAGCCATGACTTCTTCTGGGTTGAGCCAGAGGCGGTGCCACGGCCCTTGCGGTTGGAGTTGACCAAAAAAAGATAGTTCAAATTCTCGTTGTAGTTTCTGGGCTGTATCTGCGGTCTTCGTCGGTTGTACGAACCAATACGGTGGGTGTTGACAGCCTTCCTAGAAGCGATAATAATAGAAAACCGACTTTGGCTGCTCCTTCGGCTGATATCCGGCCTCTGCTCTCAACCCAACAAAGTTCCTTTGCTGGTGTAATGACTACACGACACAATAATATTTAAAACAGCTCACACCAGTAATTTGTTCGAGAAGATATATAACAAATGGTTTGGATAACAACACCAAAAAAATCACAATGCATGTACAACGGAATTTTGTTACCAAATCAAATGAACAAAGATAGAAAAATTCACGCTAATGCAAGAAGAGGGAGATGTCACAACACAAATGAGGTGATCGCAAACATACACAGTGAGGAAACGCATGAACGCAATGACAGAATTAAACGAGTAGTTCGTTGCTGAATAAGTAAGGTCTACTCGACCGTATAGCCAATAAAAGAAGTTATCACATCGAACCAAAAAAAAAGCAACAAAATAGGAGAGAAGTCCTTTCCGATAGAAACCGAGAAGCATAAAACTAGATAACTTTTAATCCGCCAAAAAAAAAAAATCTCACTAACTACATTCACATCTTACTCACTCATTCATTCTAAGAAGGGTAAGGGATGCATGGAAAGGTGAAAAAATGATGAAATGACCCGACTAACAATACGGCAGAACTAAGTAATTATTTGGGACATGTGATAATATCCCGAAAAAGATGTATCTATACCCAAATGTACGCATTAGATAGTTATTCACGTATAGAGGACTGAGAGATCAAGTTTACACTCGCGGACGAAGTTTCATTCGTCCAAGGGTGTGAATTGTCTTTCAGGCCGAGGCACGTACAACGTTTTACGCACAACTGTGACAAAATTTACTTGTGAATTTCTCGTAAGTAATTAGTTTTTGAGAACACGCAAAATATTTATTACTTCAAAATTATAAGCTGTCGTATGGTAACAAAAAATATGTCATGTGTCAAACAATTGATTTTGTCTATATGTAAACTAAATTTTGTTGGGATCAGGTCGGAATCGTATTATCTGTTCTGATCTGTTTAATATGGAGATTCCAAATGGAATATTGGTTGGAGCTGAAGAAGCTTTAGCGGATTTGTGTCCTGAGAAATCCAAGGAAAGATACAAGAAGGAGTTCTAAAGCATAAAAAGCTGGATGATAGAAAAAAAGATAGACACTATCAACGAAACTGTTGTGCTGGAATATTTTAATGAGCTGGCGAATGATAGTATTTCATTGTGTATATTTAATACATAATCTATATTTTTCGATTTCCAATCCAAAGTATACAAATGCAGCTCTTCCTGGTCAAAATATTCCATGATCAAGAAGATGCTTCTAATGAAGAAAAATTTGAGAATCAGTACTTACTACAAGCTCATTATATTTTTGAAGAATGAAAGCATCGGATATGAAGCATAGAAAGATATGGTGTTGTCCAAAGATAATATTACCAAATTCATAATGGAATCTTCAAACTCCACATATTTGATGTTCAAGCTACGTCAATTATTAAATTGCTAGGAACTTGTCTAGGTATTCCTAATGTTTAGAATAGGTTGCCTTATTATTTGGAATTCATGGGGCTTGTCGGAGAGAAGAGCTCGCAAATATTCAAGTGGGCGATTTGGAAAACCGGGGCTCTGTCCTTCTTGTGAACATACTAAAACCAAAAACAAATAGAAAACGTCAATTTGGTATTGTAGATGACGAAATATCAGCATTGACGATTCATAGGAAATATTTCGCATTGCGGCCAGGGAGCCTAAGTCATCGTCGTTTTTTTTTTACAATTTAGAAATGATAAATGCACTTGTCAGGCAGTAGGAAAAATACATTCAGAGCTATTCCTGAAATTCATGCAAAATATCTCCGGCCTCCTAATTCTGAGCGCAATACGGGGCATATCTTTCGTAGAGCATCTGCGACATTATTAGCAGATAGTGGAGCAGATATTACATCTCTAAAAAGGCACGGAGATTGGAAAAGTACTTCTGTTGCCGAAGGATATTTGAAAGATTCGGTAGAATCCAAAACAAGAACTGCAAGAATAATTCTCAATACTAAGTCTGGACCAAGTACGTCGAGCGATATATCTCAATTGACACATCAAGAGAACGAGATCATTAATTCAAATATCGAATTAAATGAGTCTGCTGGAACTTCATTCCATAATTTGATTGATTGTACATCTAATATTAGTAAATGATAGAGAAAAGTGGAAAAACATATTAATAAATATTCATAACAATCACTAATCAAGATTTCGAGTTTTCTTACTTTAATAATGATACTGGTATCGAGTTCTCCAGTTTACAGTTCAACGGGCGGTAGAAAAACTTACCGCCCGACAGGCGTAAAGTAGAAGTTACCACAATGGTAACTAAGTTGTAAACAAACAATTTTGTATCAGTTGTGGGTAAAAAAATAGTAACTTCAAAACTGAGCCACGAGGACTGAGAAAATTCTTATTTACAATAACCTGTTTACATTAAAATATCACAAAATGCAATCAAATATTGAAGTTAGTAGAAAATGGTACATACTGTGGTAAATGTGATTTCAATTCACTAACGTAAAATAGAAAATGATTTGAGCAATATTGACAGGGCACTGACCACCGAAGAAAGATTGAAAACAACCTTGCGGATCTCCATATGTGCTCGCAAGATCATGGCGCCCTCAACTGCATACTTGAGAGAGCCAGAGACGGCTTGAGGATATTTTTTTTTCAATCTCTATCAGTAATAGTAATAAAAGTCGTGGAATGGTTGCGGTAAAGTAAACCGCAACACTGCTCCTTGCCAAAACCAATAAAATTTTCGACAGAAATTTCATTTTTCTTAGCATTAATCAAAAGTAACTACAGGATTCTGTTCCGGGGGCTGTGGTTTCAGGACCTTAATATGCCAGCGTCCCAGCGTCCCAAGTCGTTACCATCAAGAGCTTAAATATCTTTCTATGGATGCGTGCAGGAATGAATTTTGGGGCTAATGCAGCAGAAAAGTGTTTGACAGCATCTGAGAAGACATTTTTTTCTACCACACCAGGTCATCAACATGGAATTCAAGAGGGCGACGACAGAGATTGTACGGTTTCTCTGCACGAGTATAGGCTTTGGAGAGTTCAGTTTCCACTGATTTGAAATTAGCATGTAAATCGCTGAAAGAATGAACGTAGGTGCTGGGAGCATCTGATGGGACAACATCCGAAGGAGCGCCATGAAAGCTCCCGGACAGAGGTATGTGTCTTGCAAAGTTGAGATACGCTGGGGTGAACCCAGTCACTTCGTGCACGGAAGTGCGAATAGCTTGTGCTATTTGCGGGAGGTTCGAGTCCCAGGTACGGTGATTGTCTTCCAGGAACAATGTGATGGCGGTCTTGATGATGCGGTTTGTTTTTTCAACATAGTTCGTTTGAGAGTGGTATCGTGCATTGAACCATAGCTTAGGAACTTGATATTTAGCGATCAAAGCCCGGAACTTATGACTAGTGAATTGGGTGTTGTTGTCATACATGACAATCTGCGGGATGCCGAATAGTAAGAAAACATCACTTTCCAATACCGTCAAGACTGACTTAGTAGTGACCTGACGCAGAGGAGATATAAGCGGCATTTTCGTGAACCAATTGGCCACGACTAAAATTTTCGTATGTCCAGCAGACGATCGTGGGAAGGGCCCCATCAAGTCGAGCCTGCCAAGGATAACTGACGGTTTTGGGATTTCCCATTAAACCAGAAGGTAACATATTTAAAGTCTTCTGAGTCAAACAAGTTTTACACTGGGAAACAGAACGTACAACGGAAACTCGGAGATGAGGCCAGTTATAAAGATCGAAAAGGCGACGGAATGTCTTGAATACGTCAAAATGACCAGAGGTAGGAGATGCGTGAGCTTCTTTCAGAAGTTGGTGACGGAGCTCATGAGGATCAAATTGTTTCAAAGGAAAGAGATTGACAGCATGGGGTCGAATAATCAATTCACAATAGAGGGACCTTCCACTCGCCAAGAGGAAAGTCAGCTGGAGAGGACAAAATTGAATTACGAAGTTTTAGAAACCACGGATCTTTGACCTCATGTGGAGTAGTTACGTTCATTTTATAGAATGCAATGTCTTATAATTCATACATAAAATTTCTTTGGGAAAATCACATCAATACTTGGATAAGAATCTGATATATAGACACGAGATACATGATTATCATACCCGTAGTGTTAATCATTCTCAGATTAATGAGGTTAACAAAAATAATACAAGTATGTCACTGTTCCACAAGGGTCTTGACTTGTATAATAGACTTCCTATTTAAATTAAAGAAACACATGACCTGAAGCAATTTAAAAAGAGAGATAAGGATTATTACATTATAATTATGTGACTTAGGCCCAGTTGTACAGTCTAAGCTTATCCAAAGTCTAGTAAAACTAAGTTTAATTTCTATAGTTACAATTATTTCAACAATTGTAACCATAGAAATTAAACTCGGTTCTACTAAACTCTGGATAAGCTTAGACTGTACAACTGGGCCTTAGTAACATATTATTTATTTCATATTCTTCTGATGTATCTATGGAAAGACTGTTATATACCAGCATTTTGTGCAAAATAAATAAAGTTATTGTCATTATTATTATTATAGAGAAGGAACAATCAATATGTCTGAAGAATGAGTGGCAGAGTTAGCAGTTATAGGAATGGAGATGGTACCAATGACACGTAACGAGAATGACGAATTCTCAAGTCGTTGGCCGAAATGAGACGAAGGCTATCTTGCCCAATACTGGAACATTTGCACCTGAATTCAGAAGCGCTACTAAGGGTATGCTCCCGGAAGAGACTTGTATATACGGCTTCGAATCATTCGAAGGGTGAAGAAAGAGTAATGAAATGATCAGCGAGCGACAAAAGGATTCAATGGTACTCATCCAAGTGCGCCATTCCACTAAGTCAGTCTTGATAGGTGACCGTGAGCGCTGGCGACTGTAACAGTGCGATCTCACAAGATTTTTGAACACTTGGGGCACGACGATCGAGTCACATTCTTATGGCTGCAAGAAGAACAATGCTTTACGAATGGCTTCGGGCATTGAGGCAAAAGGTGACCGACCTCATCGCAGTTGAAACAATGGCGAGATGATGAATTTATAGGACAAGTGGTAGAAGGAGAGGAGGTCGTGAGTGTGTGCACTCGAGTAGTAGAAGTGGATGGCCGTTAGTACGCCAGTTCTGGTTCTAACATACGTGGATGCTTAAGTGGGGGACTCTCGAATTTGGTGGTACGATATTCAGTGGTTCCTCTCAACTTGATAATCGCAATTAAGTGATCCACATCGGGTGACTGAAGAACAACTGAGTCATTCTGATAACCTGGTTGCAGGTTTCTAATCATAAGGTTCATGAATCCGTTAGAGTCAGGTGGGTGCACAAGGCGGTTACGAAGTGACTTCAACACTTCTATGTTCATTTCAATACGTTTACATGGACCTTGGATTCGGTTACGTATTTCGTCCCACAATTCGTGATCAAAATCAGCTGGAAGGAAAGCAAAACTAAGCCGAGCGCACAACTGATCCCATTAGTTACCATACAATCTATGGGCCTAGCTCTTATGGCTTGTATTCGATCGCGTGATTTATTAATGCACAAAATTAAAGGCATACAAGGGTATACGTAATAAGGACGCAGCACTCTATCAAACAAATGATCTGATCGAAGGGGAAGAGATTCAACGTTGCTGGAATGTAGTTGAGTCAACTTACCATCTAAATCTTGAATCTTGCTCTGGAAGCTTGAGAATTCATTGATTTGTGAGCAGCTGCTAGAAGGGAAAGATAGAAGTTCATTCTCGTATTCAGTCGCCATCATTTCTTCCAATAACTTCCAGGACTCGGCTTCGGTGAATCTCGGCATCAGACCTCTACACTCTAGTTCGAATCGCAGCTCATCGGAAGTCAAATTTCCAGACATTTCCGGTTTCATCATTGTACCTCCGAAAAATAATTATTGATCAAAAAAATGGAACAAATAATGAAACAAATAGTGAACAGAAATAAATAAGAAGTTTTGTGAGCAAGAAAAAGAATAGAAGAGGAGAGAGATAGAATAGTGAGAGAGAAGAGAGCAATCTGGCACTTGGAGTGCTATTGAAGTAACAAAAAAAAAAAAAAAATTATACAAAATTCACTCTGGAGCCCCACACGTTTGGTGTCAGTGTTACAGAATTAATTCCTCTGGTGTTCTTGAAGAACAATTTGTAAAAATAGCTTCCACGATAGTGGTAGGCAAATAAATAATATTTCAATAAAGTATGGATAATATTTATCTGACCTTAATTGTT
This sequence comes from Dromius quadrimaculatus, assembly GCA_963989225.1. Classification (NCBI taxonomy): domain Eukaryota; kingdom Metazoa; phylum Arthropoda; class Insecta; order Coleoptera; family Carabidae; genus Dromius; species Dromius quadrimaculatus. Next base: position 27,136,232 of record OZ022331.1, on the reverse strand, counting down.
CTTACCTTTTGTTTGTAAGGCTCGGCTAACTGAAAGCACAGCTGCAAATACCAAATAGCGAGGGTCAAAAAAGGAGAGAAATGGGCGTCAGGGCTTGAAAGGAATAGGTAGAGAGTTCAAATAGACCAACCTAGTAGCGATAGTAGTAGGAAGTAGATGCATGAATGATTTTGCAGAATTGTATGTAATTTTAGATTTTAATATTAGTAACCAAAACAAAAATGAGTTATCCTTAACCATGAACAAATACTCGATAAACTTACAACTTAAATTACTGGTGTAGTGTACTATAGTGAAAAATCCCAAGTAGCTAGCTCTGACTTCTTCTAGGTTGAGCCAGAGGCGGTGCCACGGCCCTTGCGGCTGGATTTGACCAAAAAACGATAATTTTTATCAGTAAGGTCTACTCGACCGTATAACCAATTAAAAAAGTTATCACATCGAACCAACAAAAATAAGAAGCAAAATAAGAGAAAAGTCTTTTCTGATAGAAACCGTGGAGCATTAAATTAAAAAAACTTTTAATCCGAGTTCAAAATAAAATTCTCATCAACTGCATTCACACCTCACTCACGCATTCACTCTAGGAAAGGTAAGGAATGCATGGATAGGTGAAAAAATTATTCAGTGAACCAACTAACAATATGGCAGAATTAAGTAATTGATTGAAAAATGTGGTAATATCCCAAAAAATATGTATCTTCACCCAAATGTACGCATTAGTAATAAATCACGTATCAAAAATTACTCAAATGACTCACAAAGCTATAACTGGAAAAAACGGTAAATAATATAAAAGTTGAACAGAATAACGGATGATAATTGAGCAAAAAATGAAGCAGTTTTCGAAACCTTACTCGCTGCACTCGGAACAAGATCGCGAGTTTTAGCTGATACGACGAGGACAAGACCGTAGCATACAAAACAGAATTACGAGAACTATGGCAAAAAATTGAACAAAAATAGAGGAGTTAGGAAACTCGGGGACCTGGAAGTTTCTTGTATCAACTTCGAAAATAGATTGAACGGAGTTGAACTGAATCTACGCGTTTCAGCAAAAAAGAAATTCAAGTTATTATAAAATCTTTAATCAAATAAGTAGAAATATCAAGAATAATAATTGAGAATTAGGAAACGAATAGTTATACTAAAACGCAAAGAACAAAAAAACTTCAGTACGTCATCTTCACATACGAGAAAAAAAAGTAAACTCCACGGAGTCCCAAAGAAACTCGTGACGGTCTACTTGCGATGGGCAGTACCCCGCCGAAGCCTCAAAGTGGAATAATCAACAAAACTAGTAGTTTATTTCACGTCAAAAATAGTAACATCAAAACTGAGCCATGAGGACTGAAAAAACAAATATTGAATTCAATGGAAAATAGTACTTAGTCTGGCAAATGAGATTTTAATACACTAACGTGAAATAGAAAATGATTAAAGCAATATTGACAGGGCACTGACCACCAAAGAAAGAGGCTGAAAACAGCCTTGCGGATCTCTATATGTGCTCGCAAGACCATGGCGCTCTCAACTGCATACTTGAGAAAGCCAGAGACGGCTTGAGGAATTTCCACTTTTTTTTTCAATTCCTACCAGTAATAGTAATTAAAGGTCGAGAAATGGTTGCGGTAAAATGAGCCGCAACAACTTGTAGCTCTAAACATACGCAGCAAATTGCAAAAAGATCGACTCCAAACTCCTTGGAAAAGGTTGGAGAAACTAAAAAAAGGACCCTTCGGAAAACGTCATGGAAAAATTGTCAGCCAACATGGACTCATTCTACTGAATATTTTTGATTTCTCGAGAGTTACTCTACAACGTACTCAAATGGCGTTTCTTTTGAGCGAATGTAAGAATAAAAGTGTCAATCGCAAAAATTGCATTTCACCAATACATGGAATATTCTCAGTATTTCGCTGTAAGGAGCAATGAATTACCCATAGTCGATATACAATTGTCAGGTAAATAAGTGGGTCTAGCTCGAAAAAATAGCTTCTTGACCGATAAGGGGTGAGATTCTATAACTATGCTTGTCACAACTCAAGTACGTTTTATAACGGATGGAAATAACATACATGGGTACACTGAGCGATTCTGTAACTTTTAGTTGCTACGTACGTTATCATTGTATATTATGTAACATATAATGATAAGTATCATTTTGGTCAATTATTGCGTATTTTACAAATGCACGCAAATTTAATACCTGTGAGTTTATCATGTGCGCAAGTCCATTTTCATACAGGTTTTCGACTCAACGAAGATATTTGACGGAAATCTTCTCATATTATCGTTGAATCACCATATATTCTATATGCTACAGAATATTTCAGTAATAATACTCAATACAAAAAGATAAACTTATATTGATATTTTCATTATGGGTTGTAGAACTCAATAAATTTTGATATTCCTTTTTTCAAGGTCAAGTTTGGTGGTAATTCTTGAATAATTTTGTTAAGAATTCCAGTTTAGTTGAATCAAATAAGCTCTATTCACAAAAGAAATAGGTTACACAGATATTGTTGCATGATAATAATTCTGTTAACTAATACATTAGATAATATGTAGATCATAGAGTCTCTAAGTAAAGATGTCCGAAGTTCAGGAAGTCTGTAGAAGAAAACAGAGATATGAGTAAATCATACTCAGTAAAGATCCACGACTGAAATGAAAAACACTAATATAATCATTCTCGCAAGGGACCCTGGGATAACAGGAGTTGTTATAAAGTACAACTTTAAAAAAGGAAATACACCTCACTTCACGCTGCCCGCAGGCATCAATGTTGAGCTGAGCTCTGTTCCACGCTAAACGTGAATCTGCGAGAAAACCTCGCTCCATATCCAGAGGATGTGAGTCTGTGACACTCGCAAACTTTCGTGGAGTGATCTGCGAGGCCATGGAAGAAAGAGTTGAAGTCAAGTTGAGACTCAGTCTCCACCTGCTCACTCAAAGATATGTAATGTAACGATACCCTCGCAGATGGCGTGGTTGTTACTTTTGACGTCGCTTTTGAAAACTGCTAACGGTGTGCTCGGGCGCCAATACGGTCAGTGACGCAGTTTTTCTATGACGGACGGCTGGATAGCTCAGACGGGAAGGGTTAGGGTTGTTGAAAATATACATCCGGAGGTAGGTGTCACAATGAGATTTATTAGACAAAACGACGACGATGAACAAAGAACATTATTTTACAGAACTCTTACACGATGATAACTTTGGCGGACGGTGACGGACGGCTGTACATGACACTCGACACCAGCGGTCGCAGTACGGACCCAGGCGGTCGCAGATGGCGAGAAGTCGTTCCATGCGGGTGGAACAAAACTTGCTCCCACACAGTGATTCTACGTTAATATGGTTCGATACTGTGAAGTCACCAGGTGACTCCTCTAGCTGTGCTTCTACGTTAAAAATAATCGACGCTTCGAAATCACGAAGACTTCTTCAGCGAAGCTTCTACGTTGAATAATCAACACTTCGAAATCACGAAGACTTCTTCAGCGGAGCTTCTACGTTAAATAATCGACGCTTCGAAATCACGAAGACTTCTTCAGCGGAGCTTCTACGTTAACTAATCAACACTTCGAAATCACGAGGACTTCTTCAGCGGTGCTTCTAAATAATCCAAAAAATATTCTAAGTTCAAAAACAGCAAAAATATTCTAAGTTCAAGACAGCAAAAATATTCAAAGTTCAAAACAGCAAAAATATTCTAAGTTCCTTTTACGGACTTGGAAAAAAACAAAACAAACTCACAAATTGTGTCGGACAGCTATGCTAACGGACTTAGCACAAAAACTTCACTTGGACGGTACATACTTTGAAGATGACGCTCGGTATCGGAACTGGTAGCGTACTTGGAACGGCTGCTCAGAGGACTTGACTTACAAAGAAGTGACTTAAGTCGGCCAGAAGGCCTAATTTATTCCCATATTTTAATGAAACCTTACTTAACATGTTTTAAAAATTAAATACATATTAGCGCTAGCAATGATATAAAGAAGAAATACAGAAAAAAGAAGAAGTAATTTTTCAAATACAAATTTCGTTACAATAATACATTTCTTATTACTCTCCTGTCGACGACATCCTTTCCTGATTTTATTTCCTTGATATTAAAATTATTCTAAATAATTTTCTCATCGGTCGATAATATAGAAATTGTCAAGTGTCAGATCTAGTTCATATATGGTCAACGGTCGCGCAGAATGTCAAAAAAAAACAACAAGATATACAATATACAGGACAACAGTGGATTACTTTCAGACTTTATTACGGTGAGACATAAGACATAAATACAGATCACACGATCTCAACTTCTTTTAATTTCAGGTGTTTTAAAACCTAACCTTATTCGTCCACATGTGAAAGATAGTACACGGTATTGAAGCAGCTGAGAACGGATGAATAAACGGTACGTGATGTTGTATGTTGATGCAGAGTTACTGAATTTGAATTTTACAGGGTGCGCAAGAAGTGAAATAAAATTGTGCTGGACTAAAAAATGTTTGCGCTAACAGAAGGCCCTGGGATGTGCAACAGTGACGGATTTTTGGGCCTAATTCGTCACACACCCCCTTACTTCCCAGAAAAAAGTACGTAAGGACTTTTTTTCAAACAAACAAACGGTACACGGTAAACAAAACTAATAATCAAAATAACGGTTGCAGGGGTTGTCGAGATCATATGGGTTATACCAGGCGGTGTATTTAGGCCTCTTTGGATTGGGCTTCCTATGCCCACGGTTCCGGCGGGGGTTCTTCTCCCGCTTCCTCCTCGCTGGCGGCTCGGTAACGGTCGGTGTTGCCAGCGGATGTGCGACGGTTGACGGCTTCCCCGGAACTGTCTGCGGTGCGGTACTGGTTGCGGCGGCCGACTCGGACGATGTTGCCATGGGAATTAACCCCACGACACCAAGTGGGGTTGCGGGAGGCCGACGGACGGGAGATACGACACCCCTCGGACTGGACTTCTGCCCAACCCAGAATTGCCTACCCGGCGTTAACGGAAGGGCCAGCAGCGGAAAGTCTTCCTCCGAGGATACCGGTGACGTCGGCGGAGTCTGGAGCAGGGCCTCCAGGTCCCACAAAGGTGAGCGGGGTGTTGTTGGCCGGTCCGGAGTCCGAATCGGCGACGCAAGGAGTGCGGTCTCTCTTCTGGGAGTGAGGGAGAGCTCGGGGAACTTCAAACGAGGTGGAGTCCTCTCCCGGCTCTTGATGCCCACTAGCCCCTGCCCTGGGACTAGCCTCCAATGACGGCATCATGTTGGTAGGGGGCACCTGTGGCTGCGGCGGTAGAGTCGACGGCGTCTTTTGCGGCAGCGATGGCGGAGGGTTCTGCAGACGCTCGTCAGGCCGGCGGGCGGACATCAGCAGGGCCCCAAGACAGGCCTGCTCTTCAGGCAGTCATCGGATCGGTCGGCGGTCCACGGAACGGTCGGCGGTCTGAGCGAACCTCAGCGGTATCTGAGCGTTCACTTCCACGGATCGGTCGGCGGTACTGAGCGAACCTCAGCGGTATCTGAGTGCTCAATTCTACTGATCGGTCGGCAGATCTCAACGGATCGGTCGGCGGTGCTGAGCGAACCTTTCAAGAAAATTTAGAATATATTCCAGTTAGCAATCAATCAAAATGATATAGCTTATTATTTAATAAGTAGGTAGGTTCATATAAATCTCTGAATTTTAGTATTATGAAGTATTCAATTTATTGATGTGAGAACATAGCCATCTGCAATAGCCATTTCTTCTTCGTCAACCACTCCTGTATTATATATGATATCGTTTTCATCACTTCTCCACGGTTGCCACATTTTCAAACACAATATCTTAAGACGATCACTTCAAACTGACGAACAGGAATATAATGAATTTTGTGATATATTTCTGCTTAAACTAGTGCACTGACTTATAATACGTAATCCTTTATTCTGGAATTCTTAGATTAGCGGTACCTATATTCTTAATATCATTGTGCTGCCCATCGGATTTCTCCAACTAATTATGATATTATCGCGAAATGATTATATTGTTTAATAAGCCTTATTCTCACATCCTTACTAAGAACTATTTAAAATTTTGTTGTCATGAATAATTGATGTCTCCAAAAAACTTTGAATTATCAAGCTTTAGACTTTCCAAATTTTGTTTCCAGTAATGAAGAAATCTGTGGAATACGGTCCAGTAATGTTGAGTATATGATTGGCAGTTTTGTAGATGTTCATCTGAATACCTATTGTGTAGAAAATTGCAGGATGACTAATATTCTTACGACAATGTTGAATCCTTGCGTCTCCTTCACTATACTGTATACTTTATATGCTAGAATAGAAGTGGGGTTAGAATAGGGTCAAAACATATATCCATGTATTATAAATTACTGCATACCGATGTAGTGTCTAGATTGGCATTCGAAAGAGCCGTCAAATTTCCTCGTGCAATTTTGAAATTCTGGCGCGTATTTATTCCGGAGTCTGTCTTGCATGCATGTAAAAGTATCATGAATTACCGAATAAGAACTGGTTTCTTGAACATTGATTATTTCTTTTGGTTTTCTCAAGGCACTCAAATATACATTCTATAAATATGCTGTAATATTCTCTGTAATACAATTTATCAATGTGGAATATAATATCATGATATTATAACATATATATTCACCTGAAAATATGAATTAATCAATTATTATGCCAACCATTTGCTTGTATTTGCAGTTTGAATTTGTGATGTGCCAAACACGAATTCTATTAGTCCAGTCAAAATAGACATTCACCCTTGCATAAATTCCCAAGAAGCTGAAAATTGACATGAATGTTAGGGATACCATTATAATGAAGTTGTGAAAAGTCCCCGACGATCCCGTGTGTGCAAAAATTTTATGCGAGGTCAAAGTTCGCAAAAATGGGTTTTTTGAATTTTTTAGCGGAACGATCAGTTTTATGATATAAATAGCTCAGATACAAATTGTAGATCTTTCAATTCTCTACAAAAATAATCCCTACCTCTTTATTCCTAAGATCCACTATTTCTGAGAAAAAGCCATTCCAAAGTTATATTCTCCATTTACGCACACGTTGCCACGCCACCTATGAAATAGTGTACTTGGCGCGTATTTTTCAATGTGGTTTGCCCGGTAGGCCTATTCTATGGTCTTCTTATTGAAGTTCAATATAATATTAGCTCTTCTTATTCAATTTCTTCTTCATCTTCATTTTCCTAAGTTGACGTAAATTGCTCAAATAACGATACAACAGTTGTTTCATCGTTGATATAAGGATTATCTTCTGTTGAAGATTTAGTATTTGAACACGACTAGCTTTGACAGCTGGTGCAGTGGTGCATGCTTGTGAACAAAGTCATCTTACTTTCTTGCAGCCGCATTTCAAATTATACTCCTTTCTGTAGCTATAAAAAAAGTATTAAGGAGCTTTTCTAGTGCAGGTGGAAGTAGAGTGTGGATTGATTCCAATACATTATTAATTAGCTTCCAGCCCCATTCTTCTGGGTCCAGTTGAACCTGCTAATATACTTGATAAAAATGTTGATGAGCAGAATCCGAGGTTGGAAGAAGACAAGCTAATTGAACACGTTTTTTATTAGATGTATGTTTTGCAAAAGATAGGAAACGTAACTTATCTATGCAAGTAATTTAATGTAAGTGAAAGGTGGACACTGCTATTTTGACAATTGAACACTAGATAGATTTTGCTCAAGGCCGCATGGACAAATAAAATAAGGGACTGGGTTTCTTTTCATTTCATATTCTTAGAATTATCATTCAATATTAATGTATGAGTACTAGTTACGCAGACTAATAGTTGTACCTATATTATACGTCCATAATGAGCATAGGCAGCATAGTCATGCATAATATTAAGAAAATAATTCTAGAATGGCTTTTTCTCAGAAATGGTGAGTCTTAGGGAAAAGGGGTTGGAACCATTTTTATAGAGAATTAAAAGATCTACAATTTTTGTCTGAAATATTTTTATCATTTAATCCGCCGTTCCGCTTAAAAAACCAGAAAACCCATTTTTGCGAACTTTGACCTCGTATAAAATTTTTTGCACACATGGGATCGATAGGGACTTTCGAAAACTTCATTATAATGGTATCCCTAACGTTCATGTCAATTTTCAGCTTCTTGGGAATTTATGCAAGGGTACCCCTATTTTTAAGGCTAACTTGACTGGACTATATAACTGATGCTACTTTTCATCACAATCTTAATTTGAGCATGTTATGTAACATATTTATAGGTTATAATGTACGTTATGTAGTTACAAAATCTAACTCAAGGGCTCAAAAGAGCTTATATGGTCTGTCTTTTCACTGCGCATTTTTTTTTTTACTGGAACACTTCTCACCTCCAGGCGCATAGTATTATAGTAAAACTGTTTTTGGCAGTTTTTGACAAGAAAATATCTGATATGGACATCATATGACTCACTTGTACACCTTTCTACTGAACAATTGACATTTGACACTGAAATTGATACAATTCTCGATACTTACTAGTACTTTATACTCTCTTGAAGCAGATTCTGATTTGAAACAACTTATCGTTATCCTAGCATTTCACGATTAAAATTTACACAAAAAGCTAATATCACCATATATTCACAATCTCATAATAAATTGATGTTTTAAGTTTCTGTAGTCACCTCTTTGAACTCGATCTAATATAGTTTGAATATAAATTGCTTTGTTTACCTGATTATACATACATCAATCTAAAAAATGGATTGAATAAATAAATCTGTTCCCACGACTATCATTTTTCTTGCCTTGAAATACAGAGTTGTGCCAGGTGAAACAAGAGGAAAGATGTATCAATGTCATATACTTGTCCCCTGAAAATCAGCAGCAGTGAAGCTCTAAATGATTGTCTAACAACCACTGACACTGTGTTGGGACTTATTGGGGCAGTAGATAATCGAGATTGCGATCTGTAACAGAACCAATTGTTAACTCAATTCTTGTTGAATTACTGTATTTTGGCAATATTAGAAAATGCTCAGAAACGTTGGAAAATTACAAAAAAAAAATATTCATTATGAATATATCAGAAATATAATCGATCACTGATTATATCATGATAATAATGATTGCAGTTATAATAATAAATGGAATTATTATGACTATAAATTTATCATATATTCTTTTTGTTCTCATTTTGTTGCTCAATACATTTCTGTATATGCGAAAGAATATATTCTTTGATGTTTGGTATACTCCGTGCATATTTCAACATGATTAAACTCTCATCATGTTTCAATTAACCACCTCTTTGTGCTATGTATCCCCATTATACGTGAATAATAACTCTAAGATCATATTTAGAAAGCTTGAAAACGTTGAAAAAATCATAATCTAGGTTTAACGCTACCTTATGATAGCATCCCGCACACTTAAAGTATTACTATTAGACTAAGAGCCAGTGTTCCGCAGATTTACATATAATGCTAGGTATACTATTTCACCTGCCGTAGGTGGAATGAAGATTCACTATTCTTATCAAGGGTTCCTTTGGGCGTGGCCAGAAGTCAAAAAGCATCAAAATTGACTTCCGAAACGTGATCGCAGCATATCTGCCATATTGATATCATGAAATATATAATTTTTTTCATAGAAAAATTGATTAGCAGACACTTCTTCCGGTTCCTACTATATTTCAAAGAATTTCAAAGCTTCCAAAATTTTATACAAATTTGCGTTATTTCAGCTGAGCTGAATTCATATACGTTATTTATACTATTGTTATTTACATATATTTACAAAAACAGACACAAAGGTCGGCTGTGACATGAGGGCAGACCACATAATAGTTTCTCAGTCGTGCTGATGAAGGCGTACGATTTTGACTCTCTCACTGTTCATCTCGGAGGGAACTAGTTTTTCAGAAAAGCTGCATTTATATATGTTATTCTTGCTATTATTGTACATATATATCTAAAAAATCAGATAGATAGGTGAGTTCTAGAATCCAGGCATATCACATAATAGTTTCTCTGTCGTGCTCATGAAGGTGTATAATATTCTCTTTCTCACTTTTACTTGCAATGGCAGCGAATTAGTATCAATACATGTAAATAATTCTTCCAAATTTCATAATTTATTACTCTTTTTCAAGTCATGAACATATAATTTTTCAGAAAAAAATCTACAAATTTTTTTCACGTACAATAATAACGATTGTGCTATTTATTTTGTTGTAACAAAACGTACAGCTTGAAATAAAAATGCGAAATGAATAAATTGAACATTGACTGAAAAAAATTGAGGGATCATCTTGATGATGAAAGCGCACCATCTCCCACAATCACTGAGCTTGAAATCAAGCAGTTTGGGCAAACTTATGAAACAGCATCTTTCATATAGTACTAGTTTCAAGTTGATTATTTGATAGGTACATAATTTACGCGCGTACAAGCTCAAAAATCCCTTTGAATCTTCATTGTCTAGTTATTGACTGACGGGAGGTCATATGCTGTACCTTCAAATAATAATTTGATCTATATCAAAGCTATATAAAAAAAACCCTTAAAACTACCTCTAAAGCTACAGATTCAAGAAAATAAGTAACGGGTGGTCATGTACTGGCCTAAATTGATTGTAAAAACCTAAGTCGAACTCATTCTAATACTAATAACATCGAAAACCACTTGTCAATATTTTGTGAACCTCGCGAGATATTGAAATAAATAGTTTCTACCCTAAAATGGGTACTAACCCATATCGGTTCGAATTTTAGGATACAAAATTCAATTAATAACATGCTGCTCATTCTGTGCAGCAATTTTCAGATTTCAATCATGCAAAACTGGGTGTATGCATGAAAAAATCTAGCAGTTTGTGGAAACCTACAAAACAACATCTTTCATTTAGTACCTGTTTCAGGTCTGTAGGTGCTGTAGTTTCTTGAGATCTTAGCGTCACACCAGCCAGCCAGCCAGTCGGCCAGCCAGACAGCCAAAATGCATATAAAAGCGTGTTTTTTTGCGCTAAAAAATGAAAATCATTCGTCCCTGTGCGATGAAAAGTGAGAGAGTCAATATCATACACCTTCATAAGCACGACAGAGAAACTATTATGTGCCTGTATTTTAGAACTGACCTATCTGTCTGATTTTTTGGATATATATATATATATATATATATATATATATATATATATATATATATATATATATATATATATATATATATATATATATATATATATATATATATATATATATATATATATATATATATATATATATATATATATATATAATAATAGCACAAATAACATATATAAATTGCAGCTTTGCTGGAACACTAGTTCCCTGCGAGATGAAGAGTGGAAGAGACAAAATCGTACGCCTTTATTAGCACGACTGAGAAACTGATATGTGGTCTGCCCGCATGTCAGAACCGTCCTATGTGTCTGTTTTCGTAAATATATGTATATAACAATAGTATAAATAACATATATAATTCTCAGCTTTGCTGAAATAACACAAATTTGTATAAAATTTTGGAAGCTTTGAAATTCTATAAAATATAGTAGGAATCAGAGTAGGTGTCTGCTATCGAATTTTTCTAGGAAAAAAATTATATATTTCATGATATCAAAACGACAGACATGCTGCGATCATGTTTTGAAAGTCAATTTTGAAGCTTTTCGACTTCTGGCCACGCCCGAAGGAACCCTCGACGAGAATAATGAGTCCCTATTTCACCTACGGAAGGTGAAATAGTATACCTAGCAATAATATGGAGTTTGCTACCATACTGTTAGTCTGCGGAACACTGACTCTGAGACTATATGTTCTCTATGATAAAAATAGAAAACTTTCATGATTATATAATAGAATGTGCATGTATATTGTGACTTCTGGCTATTTTTCAGATTGAAAACGAATATTGATCTACAGTGCCGTGAATTAATGGAGTATTCAAGTTAGAGAAGCTGAATCAATGCAATACAAAGAACATACTGATATGATCAGGAATGCCTCAAGAAATTAAAACAGTGCAAACAATTTTCAAGCGGATGACAAGTCATAACAATTCAGCATGAATTCTGTAGAGATTTCACACACTGCACTTTCCATATATCCAACATTCTCAGTCCATTTTCAATTTCGCTAACACTCAGAAGCAATGAGATTAGTAGGGATGCTATTACTTCCCACCTTCGCTTTGTAACGGGCTGCGCATCTTGTTAGAACTACAACTTCAAAGAGAAATTCATGGCGATTCACTTGGTCCGATCAAGTGCTTTGTGAGTGCTTTCCCAACTCATGAGGACGGTACTGCTTCCATTTATTGACAAAGTGCCATTACATTGATAGGGTTGATGTCAAAATTGTCAGTCAATCAAAGGGAGAAGATTAATTCCATTATAGCACCTAATACAATTCATATTGAGAGTTCTCTGAGAGCAGGAAACGCAAAAATGGATTCCTGTCAATATGAAATTTCTGCTTCACCTTCAACAATGAACAGTGGGAGCTAATAAAACTTTTGAAGAATGAGTGTGCACAAGAAATTTAAAAATAGAAATAATAATTAAAGTGAGCTATTAACAGAAAAAAATCGTGTGAAAATATTGTTAAGATATCTGTGTTTACGAGAATGTACAAGAACAGCATCAGTGTAAAAATTACAACCTATAAAATCACATAGCAAAGTTTCTGTATGCCTCATCTAGAAATCTGTAATAAAAGTGATTGATATAAAATTCTCTAATATAGGTCATAAGTCGTATATTGTTTGAATATTACTCAAAACCTTTCAAGCGCCAACTACAAAATTAATTTTACAGGCTCAACTACAGTGACACCAGAAAGAATTCACACAACTCAATTTTGTATCTGAATATTGCATCAAATTGCTCGTTCTCGTTCATGCCTGAAGATCTTTGGTTCGGCTTTTCAGGGGACTGCATGACCTTATTCAATGAGAATCTCAGAGAGTGTGTCTAGAATATTTCAAATAATAATGAATTGTGGTTTGTTCTATGAAAGATCGAGTGAATTTATTCTATTCAACACATTTAAATAAGTTTTATTTGCTTTATAACAACAAAATTATTGCTGTCCAATAATCGATAATCAGCCAATACAGTAAATTCATTCGAGTCGGGCGATGATTTGATCTGTCTCCTATTAAACTCGGCATTAGATGAATATTACTAATAATAATGGAACTGAATTATTTGAATGTAGATTGGAACAAGAATTGATTTTAAAATGTTATCATATTGTTAGTGACTTTTTCACGAGTCATTGTTAATTTTAATCGGATTATATTTTTGTATTCTTATTGTGTGATTTCTCCTATAACATGTTTATGATCTGCAGGATACAAAGCAATATTATTATTATTATTATTCATATTCTCTAAGTTGGTGACACTGCTGACAGGTGAACAGGTGAAATTTTTCAACTGCACAATTATTTCTGTGGGAAATAGGTGCCGGAAGATAAGCCTAACAATAAATTTTTGTTTTAAAATTATTATAAAGCTTGTGGAAGAACGTAAAGTCGTTATCTCTGCTGTGAGCCTATGGTAAGAAGAAGCATTTTAGAGTTGAAAGTTAAAAAGAAATCGCTATATTACAGCAAAGGCTGTGACAAAGTGTACATGTACTGCCGGCCCAGCGGTTAGCATGCTCGCTTGGTGCGCCAGCGTTCGGGGTTCGACACCGCATCAAGTAAACTATAATATTTTTATTTTTGATTCAAAATCGGTAAGTAGCAAGTTGAGACTGAAAAATTAAATACTTAATGAATAGGCAGTATATAAAGCCTTCGATTTCGAAGGGAAGTCAGTTGAACTGTAGCGCCTTCCTACAGTTGAGCTCCCCAGAGCTGGGCTGTAGCGACTTTCTACAGCCCACCAGCTCTCTAGGCTAGTGGGCAGCCTCCGAGTTAGCAGCCAGCGGCGTTCGTCAGACTAAGGGTAAGCAAACCTATACCTAGTGTCCGACTTGCGTCTTCCAAGTCTCCGTCCTAGTATCAAGCTCGCGTCTTCCGAGCTACACCCTAGTTACGACTAGCGTCTTCCGAGTTAACGTCCTGTTATCCAGCTCGCGTCTTCCGAGCTACTTCCTAGTGATCCGACTCGCGTCTTCCGAGTTAACGTCCTATTATCCAGCTCGCGTCTTCCGAGCTACTTCCTAGTGATCCGACTCGCGTCTTCCGAGTTCACGTCCTGTTATCCAGCTCGCGTCTTCCAAGCTACATCCTAGTGTTCCGACTCGCGTCTTCCGAGTCATCGTCCTTCACTTCTGTTTAAGTGGATCTGCGTTGTGAAGTACGTAAAAGTATCCGTCAGTCTGTATACTTCGTCAGTAAGTATGATCCGTTAGTCAGTATACTCCGTCAGTCAGTATACTCCGTCAGTCAGTATACTCAGTCAGTTAGTATACTCAGTCAGTTAGTATACTCGGTCAGTTAGTAGACTCAGTCAGTTAGTATACTCCGTCAGTCAGTACAGTCAGTACAGTCAGTAGTCAGTCAGTATACTCAGTCAGTCAGTATACTCAGTCAGTCAGTGTACTCAGTCAGTATACTCTGTCAGTCAGTATACTCCATCAGTCAGTATACTTCGTCAGTTAGTATACTCCGTCAGTCAGTATACTCCGTCAGTCAGTATACCCCGACAGTCAGTACAGTCAGTACAGTCAGTAGTCAGTCGGTATACTGAATCAGTCAGTATAGTCAGCAGTCAGTCAGTATCAGCTAGTAGATTCAGTCAAGTAGTCGAATATTTAGACAAGCGGTCAATCACTTGATTGTTACAATGGTTTTGTTGACACTATTTGACATTGTTGGGATGGTCTAGCAATAGAAAATATTATTGCTGTTATTTGTGTATTATCTTTAATGTTTATTTTCAACTATAATAAATAGAAATATTTTATTTTTGGTAAGAGCTGTTACTCTTTTGTTGCGTGTACCTCGTTCTCCTTTTTCAGCAAGATTTCAGAAGCCTGGACATCATACCTCCTCAGAGCTACCTTGGCACGTACAACTGCCGGTCGCTCCGTTAAGTAAATGGCGCCCGAGCATTGAGTAAAAGTTAGCGACAGGCCCAAAAGTACGTTACACATATTTCTGACGTTCCAAGCGGGAACGTCACAAGGTGTCGAAACTCTCTGAAGAATGAAACGCAATCAAATTTGACGTTTCTAACTTTCAAACTACGACCTGTCAACAACAAAAGATTATTAACAATCTAAAGAAGCAAGTGAGAAAGAAAAATATCATTATTACCGGACTATACGATAACACCAAAAATAATGATAATTTGAAGCAACAAGTGGTTGAATTTTTCAACACATATTTGGAGTTACACTGCACAGATCATGATGTCAGAGAAGTCCGCATTCTTGGTGACGCTACCAATCAAAGCAGTCCTAAACCTTTATAGTCTATAAAATTAGGCAGAGGAGGCACGTCATCAAAATTTATAACTAGATAATGACGTCACGTAATTACTACGTTTATATGCTATACCAATTTAATCTTTAAAAATATACGCTTGGCTAATCTTGACAGCTCGGAACACGCGTGCCATCTAGCGGCGACGAGAATAAACTCTTGGGTAAGAGATATGATAACAGAAATAAAATTTCAGTTTTGATTTGAAAACATCGATTGTATCTAAAGAAGAAACGTGTTGATATTAACCTGTAGATTTGAAGGAGTTAAATTTGATTGCTTCCGCCAATAAAGCTTGGCCAAAGCAAATTAATTGAGTCCAAAATCCATCACCTTAAGATTCCAAATTATACGTATGTTTTTTTGAGAAACCTTTCGTCTTGTTATCCTGTTATTAAATACTAACATAGAGAAGCTCATTCAGCAGAAATAAATTGGTCTATAGTTTTCATGATGGTAATTTCGAAGAAATAATTAGCGATGCATGTAAAAAAATCATTGGAATTGTATTACGCGAAACTCCAGGCATTTACACTGAAAAGAACAAACCAGAAAACGTACAATCCAGTTGTGAAGGTTCATACTTTTTCCAGTAGTATTGTGAATAATAGAAAAAAATTACTTTTTGTTGTTTTGAATTGTATTATTCGATTTTTAAGATTTCTTATTGTTTTTGGATAATTTATCGTATAGATTAATGAAGATCGAATAATTCAAATCGTCAATTGTATCTGTGAGATAGAAAAAGGATATTGCAAGCTCGCTGCAGCAATTTGTATCTATTGTGAACATGAAAAATACTAACTCTAAAACGGATACACCGATGATATGGAATCGTCCCTCTCAAAAGTAACTTGTTAATGCGATATGCAAGGGCTGCAAAGTTAATAACCTATTTCCAATTGCAAAACGAGTCAATCTTTATCTAAAAAAAGAAAGAAATTATAATGACAAATATAACTTGAGTGTTGATATAAAAAGTATATTGAATCAAAATTTATATGAAAAACATAAAAGAATATACATTTTACCAATAATTAGATACATTTGTCATCAACAATTGAATACTTCAATACTTTAATTCATTCGACGAGCCGAAATAGCCCATTACTTCATGTGATCTTTCTTACATTCTCGATTTGGAAGAGGGTAAAAAATCAAGTCACGATTTTTATTTTGGGTGTTTTGACAACCAGATACGCAACAACTGCGACCTGTCCTTTATTTTTTTCACTCATGGTTTATCAACACACTTCAAACATTTAAATTATTTAATAAAATACATCAACTCTCGCCTGCTTGCAGCATGACAGCGAATACGTCAAACTTCGTTTATAGTCCTACAAGTTTCTAAAATCTGCCGCATCGAGGCGCTACTTACTCCATTAGCCAAGCGTATAATGTGGGTTGCATATTTGCAAAAACGTGCGAAGCTAATTTATTTGATCTAGTAAATTGATTTATTGGTTTATAATATTATACAGAGTGATCAAAAATGATTGACTGTACCACCTTGTTCTGATTTTTTTTGCCGTCTGTTTGAGTTAGTGAGCTACAAGTGACAGATGACAGTTCCTCTGAAAACATTATCCTAACCTTATAATTTGGTAGAATAATAATAAATTTTCAATAATCATTCTATAATACAGCTATTTACTTACTTTTTTATTTCTTGAATCTGATTGTGGATGAATCCATCACAGAATATGCAAAAGTGAGATTTCATAAGGAATTTATGTGATTTTGTTCAGATTTATAGGTCTCCAGCTGACGAGCTGTGTAAGGCGTTCACTCTGGAATTTGGTGGATTATCAAAACAATACACTGACTTTAATGTTTGAAAATAATGAGCTTTATTGATATTCAAGGTTAAATTAAATTAAAAATATTCTATAGAATAATGTAGGTAAGGGAAGTCGTCAAATTGGATCCGTAATTTCGGAATAAGGATTGACTCTGAGGATTGAGACGTATGAGGATTGGTTGCGAAATGAGTTTCTGTTAATCAGTCATTATTATTGCCAGTAAGTTCTTCTTCACTGTTGTTTGTAGTTTTTGCTACAGCGCCCTTTTTATCGTAATGAGTTTATACACTCTGGGATCCAAGTCTTGATTAACTTGGGCTTGGCTATACTGTACTGAGGAGTCCTAATAAGGACGAAACATATGTCTACAGTTGCATCTCCGATCTAAGATGATGGTTGCTTCAGCCTCGACTCTTAGATTTGAATTTTCTATGGGAAACAATTCTTTTTTAGAAATATTCATTTTTTGAATGTTCCATAGCACAGCACTTCACATATTTCACAGTTTTTGTGTGGAATTTTCATTTATGTGATTTCTTCTTTATCTTCTTCACTGCTCTCTTCTTCGTCGCCGTCATCTGAATCATTGACATGGATTACTAATGGTTGAACATCATCTTGTTCCAGAAGTATTTCACGGTCGTACCATTTTTTAATTTCTTCCACAGTGTGGTTCACCGTTTTTTCCCATACCGTAGGTGTCACTGCATTAAGCGCTTCTGTCCACATGTCTAGAGTTTGGTTGTCACCATAACCATCACGACCAATATTTTTGTTGTAGTAACTCTTACAGATTCCCCAAATATTTTCGATGGAATTGAAAATGCAATGGTAGGGCGGCAAACGTAGGACCTGGTGTCCATTTTCCAGTGCATATTCGTCAATAACATACTTCTCAGAAATTTTATGTCTGCAATGCGCAATAGAAAATGTAAATGTTATATTACTATAATTTCATATTTGCAACTTACTCTGCAGCAAGATCAAAAAGTTGTCTTTTGAATATACACTGACTGGAATCTATATTATGATCCGCAAGCCATGTTTGTATTTGGGCCTTGATCCAATTTTCCCTTGGGTTTTTTTCTTCTACTTTGCTATGGTAAGCGGCATTTTTCATGATAATTATTGATGGTTCATTCAAATTAGGGATCAATTGTTCCTTGAACCATTTGAAGAAGTTTTCATGATTCACCTCTCCATGGTAGTCATCTGACTTTGTTTTGGAAGCAAAAATTAGGGCTGCATTGAGAATCCAGCCATCCTTAGAACCCGCATGAAGAATGATATACCTATATACAAATATCAAAAATCAATCAATCTCATGATTATAATAATGAGATGCTGAATTGGAATCAATAACCGATTAAAAAGAATCAACGATTAATTCAAGAGTCAAAAATTATTTGAAGAGCAGAATATGGTAATAACAATCAGGTGAATTTACCAATTATTTTGTATTTTTTGTATTATTTTATATTAATTGGCAATATTTTCAAAACTAACCTTTTTCCATCTGACGTTGTTTTTTGCTTCACGCTCCTTATGTTCGCGTCTTGCCAACTTCAGGAAGCAGATCCTTTCTGGAAAATCCAAGTCTCGTCCAAGAAAACAAACTTATTTGGAATTGTTTCTTCATAATTTTTCATAAAATTGGACAGGAAATGTATTCTTTTTGAAACAATATGTGATAGCTCGTATATGGCACGTCTATTGTCATCTTGCTTCCAAGAAAAACCAATGTTGTGTAAAACTTTCACTAAACTTGGAATCGAACCGTGGAAAATGTTTCGAGAACGTAGAATCTGTTGTAAAGTTATGCAAGTCACGTGTGATTCTGGAAATAAATCATGTTTGTAATAATTTCAATCATTATAAGAAGTGATTATTATTATTTAACTTACTGTTTGTGTACATCTCATAAATGACGTTTCTTATTGCAGTTTCCCCAAATGAACCAGCTGCAGTAACTGGTCTTTTTCTGCTCTTGGGCTTTTTTGGTGATGCCAACACTTCACTTCTCGAAACTTTTCCAGAAATTCTATGGACAATCCCTTTGGATATTTGTAGGCAATCAGCAACTCTCTAGAAATAGATACTTGATATAATTTTAATAACAAAGATTGAAAACTATAAACATACCTCACGAACAGCTTTTAATGGAAGCAATGGCCCACCATTCGCCAACTCTTTCTCAAAATATGAAATTACGTTTGCAATCAGCATTTGCAACTGCTTGGAAAATGCTTCAGGCATTATTACTGTTTTGTAAGACCACAAAACGTAAATTGAACACAATGGTTGAAGTGACAGTTCAGTTCACAGATAATGAATAAAATAAAAAAAAGAAGAAAGCAAAACTCGAATGACAATCACTGTTTGTATTGAAAAATACAGATTTAATACGCAACAAGGCAACAGTAATGATATTCTAACCAAAAAGAACATAGTAAACACGTTTGTTCGCACTGAAATGTCGAAAACGAATGACAATGTAAACGTAGTCAAACTTCATAGTACCAACGTATGATAAAGAAATAAACAACAATTATTGTAGATGAATGAAATTTTGTTGAAAACATTAAATTTGAGTATAAAATAATTGTTGATTAAATTGAAATATACTTTTCTTATAGTATGCAAAAAATTGCATTTATTTTCTCTGTTTTTCCAAACATAAACATTACGTTGTCATTACGACAGGTTCTTTTCATTTTGTAATGTTTTGATGACGTGCCTCCTCTGCTTAATTTTATAAACTATACTAATTCCTCTCTTCTCGGTTTCTGTAAAAGATAAAGTATTGTCAAGTCGACATGAATTGAAGAGAACAAACGTATACATTGATATTGACAGAAGCACACAACAACAGTTAGAGAAACCTGATCTCCTAAAAATCAGAAGACAACTTATAAATCAAGGGAAACAAGTGACTCTAGAAGGCAACGAATTACTTGTGAATGGCGTTCCTTTGCAGCAAAACGCGACAACAGCGAAAAGAGGCAGATCCAGTAATTCGTCGGAAGATACTCCAATAAAACCACCAACGAAGCAGCAACAGCTGCTACCTCAGTTTTTTCTGCCAGGAACGATCCTTCCAGTGAGAACATAGCATCAGACTTCCCACTCGACTCGCAATGTAGGTATTTACAGAGCAATCACAGCACGGTAGTGTTAAAGTATAAACACTAGTTAATGTATATCTTTCAATAATTTTATTTATTCTATCTTATCAATATTAATACATCAATCATTTCCTATAAACAACTTATAAAACTTACATACTCGATATAAATTTACATAATATATTTTCAACATCTTCTCTTTTTGTAAGTTGACAGCTATTTTTTCAAATTCATTCGTTGACAAATCATTTCAAATCTTGGTTTGTATAGAGGCTTGGTCATCAAATCTGCAAGTTGGAACTCTGATGATACTTTCTTGATTTGAATACTTTTTTCATTTACCAATTCTCTTACAAAAAATGAACGGATTCTTATATGCTTTGTTCTACTATGGTATTCATGAGGAGGATTGTGTGCTAATTGAATTGTAGATTCATTGTCTATGTTTAGAACTGGGAGATTCTCAAGATTTGTCAACGCTCCAAGAAGTCTTGTGAGCCAAATTATTTCTCTAGCAGCTTCACTTGCTGCCACGATTTCTGCTTCAGTTGTTGATATTGAAACTGAACATTGTCGTTGACTTTTCCAAGCTATACTTCTTCCTGCATACATACAAAGTATACTAATTGTAGAACGTCCTGTAGACATATCTCCACCATGATCTGCGTCACTGTAGCAAATCATGTCTTGGTCGGAACCCTTTCCATAAATTAGCCCTCTATCTTGAGTTCCATTTGAATATCTAAAAATTCTTTTTACTCTAACAACATCTTCTCTAGTTGGATTCTCTAAATGTCTTAAAGCAATACTAACTGCAAATGAAATGTCTGGTCTTGTACCAACCATTAAATAAGCCAAAGCTCCTACTGCTTCCCTATAAGGAAAAATATTCATCTTCTCTTCTTCTTTTTTTTGTGTATCTTCTTTTAAGATAGGTGTAGAGACAGATTTAGAATTATTCATACCGAATCTTTCTAATATTCTTTTTGTGTGAGCCTTTTGATTGACTTCTACGGACCCATCTTCTCTTTTTTCTATCTCTAAACCCAAGAAATACGAAGCTGGTCTTGTGGTAATCTTAAATTTTGTCTTGAGTTTATTTAAAAATTGTTCTGATTCTCTTTCATCAGATGAAGCTAGCAAACCGTCATCTACATAAAGTGCTAACATCAGTTTTACCTCGTTTTTGTTTCTTATATATAGGCTAGGATCAGCTTCACTTTGTTTAAATCCTGATTCTAATAGAAAATTGTGTATACAGGCATTCCAACATCTGGAAGCTTGTTTCAGACCATATAAACTTTTCTTAAGCTTGCAAACTTTCTTAGTATTATTCTCAAAACCTTCTGGTTGTTTCATAAACATTTCTTCATTTAATGTTCCATTCAAAAATGCCGTTCTGACGTCAAATTGAGTTAATGATAAACCTTCATTCGCTGTGACACTTAACAACGCTCTAATCGTATTCATCTTTGCAACTGGGCTGAACGTTTTATCATAATCTATTCCTTTTTTCTGCGAATAGCCTTTTATAACCAACCTCGCTTTGTACTTGTCTATACTACCATCTGAGTTGGTTTTTATCTTGTAGATCCATTTACACTCTAGAGCTTTTCTGTTTTCTGGCAAGTCTACCAAATCCCATGTATGATTCTCCTTCAATGATTGTATTTCATTTTACATAGCTGTTAGCTATTTTTCTCTTTGACTACTCTGTATCGCTTCTTGATAGCAAGATGGCTCTTGATGTTCTTTCATCTTCCCTGCCATTGCCAAGACAAAATCATTTAATCTATTTGAAGAATTTTCAACATCGTCTTCTCCATTTTCCACTCTTGATTCAATGTCTTCTGGATTATCAGGTTCCATACTACCATCTTCTAAACTTGACAATTCTACACTTTCTGCGTCCTCGATGACAGGAGATTCATTCTTATTGTTCTCTTGGAGTGCTATTTCTTCGAAAATTACATCTCTTGATCTTATCAACTTGTGTTTTTCTTTAGACCAGACTCTGTAACCATAGTCTCCATCGTATCCAATTAAGAATCCTTTTTCAGCTTTTCTGTCTAATTTCTTTCTCTTCTGTTTTTCTATATGAGCGTAACATAGACTTCCAATTATTCTTAAATGTGATATTCTAGGTTTCTTGCCATACCACAATTCAAAGGGTATTTTTCCCTCGACTCTTGAGGAACCTGTACGATTCAGAATATATGCAGAAGTATTTATCATCTCCGCCCATAGTCCTTGTGGTATTTCTTCGGGTGCATGCATCATTGCTCGTGCTGCTTCTACAATCGTTCTGTTTTCTCTTTTGCTACAACCATTTTGTTGTGGTGTATATGGCATGGTGAGATGCTGTTTTATTCCATTTTCGCGTAAAATTGATCTCACTTTTTCATTATCAAATTCACCACCATTATCACTTAGAATCTGACGAATTGTATGACCAGTTGCTTTACATTCAGCTAATACATCTTTCAATTTAAAGTGTACTTCTGATTTTTCTCTGATAAAATAAACATAGCGGAAACATGTGTAGTCGTCTTTAAACAGAACAAAATAGCAAAAGGATTAAGGAACATAAGAAGAACACGAAAATGGGCGAAACGACGAGATCAGGTATAGCGAACCATGCGTGGACAGAACATCATCAAATAAAATGGGAGGAAGCCAAAATAATTGATAAGGAAACTCACTGGCGAAAAAGAAAATTCAAAGAAGCTGCACACATGCTTGACAACGATCGTGTTTTCAGTCTACCGAGCACCAATATCCATAGCGCGTGGCGTCCCCTCATTGGCCAGCTGAAGCTTCATGATGCGAAACCGTCATAAATCATTACATTTCTAGTATATAAGACGTAGCTTTTAGTTTTTAGTTCATATTCACTTGAAAACGATTGAAGATATATAAATCAATCGAAACGTTGTGTATTTTTATAATAATAAAGACGATGGAAGTCCGAAAAAATAGTTCAATTAATAATTATTCATCATCTACAACCTTCAAAGAAACGTTGGAAGCCCGGTACGGACCCGGTATCAGCGAACTAATCAGAGGCTACGAGAAGATCATGACGAAAATTACCAGAGAAGAAACACATATCGCATTTCTTAAAGAAGCCAGGGACGGCAACATCATTCCAGTTGGATTTAAATTAAAATCCCCAATTCCAGGAGATCGAGCCAAGAAGATTATAGAGAACGCCAGTCGTGCTCTCATAAAATCACAAATTAACTACCACCGCTGGAAGAAATCGACCCTTTTGGATGACGGCATACAGAGGTTTGAAGAAATCAAAAGAATAACACTACACGAAGACTACGAGCCTATCTTCTGCAAAATAGACAGGAGTTGTGATAGACTCCGTGAGGTCATTCATAAACAACATGAGAGGAAACTCAATAAATTCAAGACAGCAGACGGTGATAAAACTGACATCACAAAGAAAACTATTATAAATCTTCCCAGTCGTACTCTCTCAAATACAGAAGAACAAGTTTTAAGCAAGGGCTTAAACTTTGCATTAGCTCCAGCAAAACAACCAACCTTGGACATAATTTGTGCTGCAGACTGCGTAAAGCTGCCCGAACAAGAAGCTGAGGAGTTTAGATGGAAAATAAGGACGGTATTGGAGAAGAAATCGAAACAAAGCAAGAACATAACTAAACAAGAGACAGCTGCAATCAAAAATCTTCGCTGTGACGACACCATCAAAATTTTACCTGCTGACAAAGGAGCTGCCACCGTCATAATGGATACCATGACATATGACACAAAAATCGAAGAAATACTTCAAAAAGGGAGCTACAAGGAGCTTAAGGATGATCCGACAGCGAAAATCAAGAGGAAGGTATATCAAGTTCTGAAGAAACATAAAGATAACATCTCTGACCGGAAAAGAAGAGAACTAACACCACACTACAGTAAACCACCACATTTATATGGGCTTCCAAAAATCCATAAAGAGAATATTCCATTGCGACCTATCACAAGTTCGCGTAATTCACCTGTGTACGAACTTTCTAAATATCTGTTACCTATCCTCCAACCACTACAAGGTAAAACAGACTCTTTTGTGAAAGACTCAAGACATTTCGTGGAGATATTAAGCACCGTTGAACTTCAAAGTCAGGATAGGTTCATTAGCTTTGACGTTGAAAGTTTATTTACCAACGTCCCATTAGATGAATCGTTATGCATCATCAGGAAGAGACTAGAAGAAGATGAAACGCTAATAGACAGGACTACACTGACGGTCAACGGGATCATTGAACTACTTGAGTGCTGTATACGTAACACATACTTTCAAGTCAAAGAACGTTTCTTCGCTCAAGATGCCGGTTTACCGATGGGCTCATCCTTATCACCAGTAATTGCAAATATCTACATGGAATGGTTCGAGTCTCATGCAATATCTACAGCTGCAGATAAACCAAAACTGTGGTTGAGGTACGTGGACGACACTTTCATCATATGGGCAAATGGTGACAATAAACTTCAGGAATTCCTGGAACATCTAAACAACATCACACCTACAATCAACTTCACAATGGAAAGGGAATCTCAGAGCTCGCTACCATTCCTGGACGTTATAGCTAAAAGAAACGAAGACCACATCCAAACTGCAGTATATAGGAAGAAAACACACACGGGACAATACCTTAACAGTCACTCCAACCATTCGACGTCTGTGAAAAAAGGTGTAATTAGAACATTATATGACAGAGGCGTTAGGTTGTGCAACACAACGGACGCACTCGACAGCGAGATGAAAAACATTCGTAGAGATCTGATGCAGAATGGCTACAAGTTGAAGCTGATAGATCAGACAATACACGAACGACAAAATAGAACTGCGAGAGATGATGAAAAGAAAGAAGTATCTGCAGGTCCATTCCTAAGCATTCCATATTTGAAAGGTACCTCAGAAGAAATTGGCAGAATTGGGAAAAAATACAACATCCGCACAGTTTTCACCTCCACCAGGACTCTGAGAAGTATTTTGACTAGGACCAAACCAGACCAATGCGATACAAAAAATTGCATCTACCAAATACCATGCGAATGCGGAGCATCATATATTGGGGAAACACAAAGACCATTGGACATCAGGATTAAGGAACATAAGAAGAACACGAAAATGGGCGAAACGACGAGATCAGGTATAGCGAACCATGCGTGGACAGAACATCATCAAATAAAATGGGAGGAAGCCAAAATAATTGATAAGGAAACTCACTGGCGAAAAAGAAAATTCAAAGAAGCTGCACACATGCTTGACAACGATCGTGTTTTCAGTCTACCGAGCACCAATATCCATAGCACGTGGCGTCCCCTCATTGGCCAGCTGAAGCTTCATGATGCGAAACCGTCATAAATCATTACATTTCTAGTATATAAGACGTAGCTTTTAGTTTTTAGTTCATATTCACTTGAAAACGATTGAAGATATATAAATCAATCGAAACGTTGTGTATTTTTATAATAATAAAGACGATGGAAGTCCGAAAAAATAGTTCAATTAATTAAATTTGAACCTATGTGCTTTGCCGTAAATGCAACCTTCACATAGCTCTGAATTTAGTTCAACTTTTATATTCAGTTCTCGCTCAATCAATTGTTTTATATGTCGTTTATTCTGATGTCCCATCCGTTCATGGTACAACTGTAGCAAATCTGAGTTTGATAATTGATTTACTACTAACTGAGACTTCCCATTCTTAATATTCAGTCTGTAGAGCCCACCTTGTTTTGTTCGATACCCGTGTAATATTATTTTGCCATCCACTTTCAGGACACAATTTTCTGCGCTGGACTCAAAGAAACTCTGCTTTAGTCTATCCTGTGCCGCTAAAACTGAGAACAGATTTTTTTTTATACCGGGTACGTTCCAAACATCGCATAATCTAATTTTCATCTGTCTGTCACCATCTTCTGCTTCAACTAGAATTGTTCCTTTACCTACAGCAGATACACTTTCGCCATTTGCTGTTACAACCGTATATGAATCTTTGAAGTACTCGAAGCTCTCGAAATAATCTCCTCGATTTGTAACATGGCTTGTGGCACCATTGTCAACATACCAGTGATCGTCATCCATAATTCTCATGTCATCTACTGTCATTAGCATAAGATTCATATTGACATTTGTCTTCGTTTGCTGTTTTGATGGTTTTCCATCTGAAATCCATTTTTTACAATTTCTTACTCTGTGGCCTATTCTTCCACAATAATTACACTTCATGTTCTTATCCTTATTTACTTTAAAGTTTCCTTTATTTTCTGCACTTCTATCTGTCTTTATTGTTAAAGATTTCATGCTCATATCAGTATCTAAATAGCTTTTATTCGATAAAGCTTTTTCATGGGCACAAAGCTGACTTGTTAGATTATCTACGGTGCGATCTTTCTTTGCTATTAGAAGCCAACTTGATTTAAACGCAAAATATTCTTCAGGCAAAGTGTTTAATATTCTACAAATAAGCAGAATTTCTGGTAAATCTGCTTCTTCTTCTTTCTTCAATTCGTTTGTCAAATCAAACCAAATATTCTCCAATTTCGAGATATGAGTTGATATGTCATCTTCATAATCTTTCTTATACCCAAAGAATTGTGTGCAAAGATCATAACTGCGCTCCTCTGACACACCATCCAGCAATCTATGCAACTCGTCTCATACTTCTTTCGCTGTAGAGAATCTCATCACCTTTTGTAATGTTTCTTCTGACATATTAGTTGTAAGTATGAGCAATGCTATACTATCTGCCTTGTTGAATATTTTTAAATCATTCTCGTATTTGACTTGCTCAGATCTTGAAGAATCGTAATCTGAATGATTGGGCTTCTTTAATCTACCTTCAATAACATCTTGTGCTCCTGAAGTTCCTCTCAATAACGCAGATATCTTATACTTCTAGGTGAACCAGTTTTTTCCATCAAGATTTCCTATTTCTATTTTCAGACCTGATGCCTGCATATTTCTTTCTTTTGATGGCTGATTAACTTAGTCGCAGTATTACAATAGTTATCTTCTAACAAAACAGATATTCTTGTTTTATAAGACTAATATTATACTTTTTGCGCTCTGCTACCATGTTAAAGTATAAACACTAGTTAATGTATGTCTTTAAATAATTTTATTCATTCTATCTTGTCAATATTAATACATCAATCATTTCCTATAAACAACTTACAAAACTTACATACTCGATATAAATTAACATAATATATTTTTAACAGGTAGAGCTCAGGGCAGGTAATAATCTTTTTATGCTTCAAAATAAAGCAAGTCTTCATATTTCATTTTGGAATATTCATGGCTTGAATTCAATACATAATCTAGATATTGAAACAAAGATAAAACTCTCAAAGGCGCATGTAATATACTTATGCGAATCCTGGGTTTCAAAAGATAAAATTAACTTACCAGTATTTCTAAACGGTTATAAAATCATCTCTTCTGCTGCAGCCATTAAAGAACGAAATGAAGGCAGGACCAGTGGCGGAATAGTAATCCTAGTAAATAGAAATGTCAATATTTCTTTTCAGATAATACAGAATAACTATTTTTGGATCTTAGTTTAAAAACTAAATTTGAAAAATATATTTTGGGTACTATATATTTGAAACCAGATCTGAATAATGAAACATGCTTAACCATGCTTCAGGATTCCTGTAGCACTATTTTGAAGTTATATCCAGATTACAGGTCCCTTCTGATAGGCGATTTTAACAATAAAATTGGTCAACTAAATCAAGCCCTCGACAATACCTTTTTAGGTCACTCGGTCTCAGAATACCGGAAGTCACTACAGGAGACTATAGATGCCAGAGGCAGGAAATTAATTGAAGTTTTGGGAAGAATAGGATTATTTGTATTAAATGGTCGTACAGTAGGTGATAATTCAGGGAGGTGAACTTTTCATGATGCTAATGGCAGCAGTATTGTCGATTATGCCTGGAGTAATATTCTTATGATAGAAAACGTCGAAAAATTTGGAATTTTAGACAACTTAACATCAGATCATAACATTTGCGCTGTTTTCATGGAGGATATATCTTGCCCGAACAACACAACTATCGCAGACACTAAAATGAGTAAAAATCGCATAGATAAGTACACAATCAACTTCAAATACAGCTCAGAAACTGGAGAGTTTTACGTAAATCACTTAGAACATTCTAATAATATTTATTTCAACAGTAACAATGCTGAGAATCTCAATATCAGTTTGGTCAAAGCAATTAAAGAGGCTGCTGGTCAATCTAACATGCTGCAGATACAAAAACACAGTAATTACTTCAACAGCTTGTTGAAATATGATGCTCCATGGTTTAATATTGATTGCAGAGATATAAAATCAAAAACAAAACTGTTACTCAAAGAATATTATAATAACAGAGATTCCTAGAATCTTAAAAATTATGTAGAATCAAAAAAGCAATACAAAAAGATGCTAAAAAAGTGCAAGCTTGATAATTACGAAGAAATATACAAGAATCTCAGCCAAAGAAACGATTCTTATTCATTTTGGGACACAGTCAGAAAATTGAAAACTAGAACATATCACAAAACGAAGTCTCCTTGAACTGCTGGGAAATCTTTTTCTCTGATCATTATACTACAGCTTCTATAAGTACGATATCAATATATGGATTGCTTGAATCCAGTGCTAGATTGTGAGATTGAAGAACTAAAAGCCAGTATAAACAAAAGTAAATTGAATAAGGCTGCAGGCAGCGATGGTCTAGGTAATAAATTCTTTAAAAATATCACGCCAAAATGGGAGCATTATGAATATAATTAAAATTAAACATGTTCAATGTAATTCTAACAACTGAGTCAGTGCCCGTCTCATGGTCCACATTGAATATGAGTTTGCTACATAAAAAAGGCGATAAACTTCTCCCATCCAATTACAGAGGGATAGCCTTGATCAATTCTCTATGTGAAATATTTATGCAGATTCTATACAATAGATTGGGGCCGTGGCTAGAAAACAATAGTATCTTGAATAAATTCCAAATGGGTTTTAGGAAAGAGCGAGGCACAGTCGACAACACTTGCACTTAAGATTGCAGCGCGATAAAGTATATACACTGTATATAATAATTAGATTATTGAGAAATATTTACGAAAACGCGTCTTTGAAAGCTAAAGTCGATGAGCAATTTACGAATTCAATCAAAATCACAAAAGGAGTCTTACAGGGAGAGATTCTAAGCCCCTTTCTATCGCAGTATTCATCAATGATATTGATAGTTACTCCAGACAAAATGGCCATAAAGGTATGAATATTGACGGTAACATAGACATACTAATACTAGCCTATGCAGATGATTTAGTAATCTTAGCAAGCAGTCCCGCAGACTTGCAACGGAAAATAAACACCTTGAATGATTATTGTAACTGGAACGATTTGACTGTAAACATGCTTAAAACAAAAATTCTGATATTTCATAAAGGTAGAATGAACATTATTCGTGATTTTCTATACGGTGACCAGAAGCTGAAAATCGACAATAAATTCACTTACCTAGGAACTACTTTTACTTCTTCGGGTTTATTCCGAGATGCAGCAAATAACAACTTCAAGAGAACAACTATAGCTAGTCAAAATGTACGAGATATTTTAGTTAAAGCTAAATCCAAAATGTGGACCAAAAAAATTAAATTATCACACTCCACAATTAATGCTACACTTTCATACGCCATTAAGATCTGGGGCCATAGATATTTCTCAGAAATAGAACGCGGCCAAATAAGATTCTTGAAATCTGTTTTTTGCTGTCCCCTACATACTCCCAATTATATGTTACGTATGGAAACAGGAGTCGATCACATATCTGTAACAACTTGGAAATTGATTCTGGGATGGTGGAAAAAACTATTGCAATTATCCGATGAACGATATCCCAGAATTATTTATAACCGATTGCTAGCATTGGATAGCTCACCGAATAATGAACTTTCTTTAAATTGGGTAACTCAAACTAAAAATTTCTTACTTGAACAAGGTTCCAGTGATGTATGGGAAAAACAACTGGTAACTGCCAACACTATTGAAAAAATTATTTCCAAGTACACGTATTCATCAAGGCAGAGTGACATTAATAGGTGCGAAATTTCAAACTATAATGAATATTTCAAGTACATAAAAAAGTCATTCGGTCTTGAAGATTATCTGAATGGTATGTAATCTCAAATTCTCGGAAAACGTATTTCACTTTTTCGTAACATGTTCTCTATACAAAGCTCTCCGCAGTAACTACCTCAGTAAATATAACATAATAAAACTGGATGAAGAAAACTACTTTACTTTGTTTCAAGATCTATCGGTCGAAAAGGTTAATAACCTATTTTACTACACAATTACCGCACTAAAAATTAGAAGTTTCTGTCTGAACTCTGAATGAGTGAAGTCCGGTACTATTTTGTACATCGTATTTTTTTTTCTTTGTGATTGCACTGTGAATGCTACCACAATTAGAACAATCTAACTACACTTATCTTATAATTATCACTGTTAATGTAATATTCTGCATAAAATATGGTTACATATATACATTATTTTGTATTTGTTATGGAATTTGTTAATTTAATTTTTATCATTCTTTTGTGTATACCAACTTCCTGGAATAGGATGTACCTCAAAGTCAGTAAATGAATAATGATAATAATAATAATAATAATGATAAGTTTGAAATCGTGATAACTCAAGAACGGTGCTTCGTAGGGCAAAACAAGTATTGATAGAGAACTTTACGTTCTATTATATTTGCTTACTCATTTTTCCGTTAGCTCTCACTATTTCAGAGATATACGCAAAAAGCAAAAATTTGAGACCTTTGGTCACGGATAAAAAATATCGCACAAGCGGGGATTGATAGGGACTTTTGACGTAGCATTTTTAGTGGCGTATCCAAGACCTGTACCAAAACTCAGTTTATTGGGAATTATTGCAAACTGATTCATTGGGATGAGAATTGTTCAAATTCAGAGCCGTAATCGCTAGAAACAAAAACTGTAACGAAACCGATATTTTTTATTTTAATTTACCGGAAATCAAAACCAATTAAAAAATTTCCAAACACCTTAATCGATAAATTATACTGGAATTTAACTACAACAGAGACTGTCAATCAGGATCAAACCGCTATTTATTCTGGTTCAGGTAGATGTTAAATAATAGGTATTTATGATATAAGTGTCGAAAATGTCACTTTATTTTGTGACAAGGGAAGTTTGCGACAAGACGCGGAGTGGCACAACCTTTGCAACAAAATAAAATCAATATGTTTTATTAGGTATAAGTTCTGTAAATTTATTAGAAACACAACGTTTCAACAGCAAAGTGCTGCCTTTTTCAAGTGAAAATAAATATAAATATAAATAAACAAAATTGTCAAGACAACAAAAATAAAAATAAAAGTACAAATAATAACTAGATTAGTTTCAAATATATTAGCTCCTAGGATCGTAGAGCTCAGCCAGTGATTGATGATTCAATATCCACAGGTCTACAGGAGATAATAATGAAGGTCTAAATAGGGAAATTGTCTGCTCCTTGTGGTTCTAGGTCAATCTGGCTCTACTCTTTTTGGTTTGGCGCATAACTGAACCATCCACAGATCTTCAGGAGGTGGTGATGAAGTAACTCTTGCAAGTAGATTCGTAGATACAAATAACTTGAAATTATGAACAAATGATTGGTAGCCATGATCGATTAAGTCCATAACCAGTATTCAAATTCAAATTATTCGGTGATTTTTTAATTTCAATTGCTTCTCTTATAAGCCTCTTGAACCAATTGTTCTCTTTAGCCAGAAGATTCGTATTCTTGAAGTCAATGTCATGTAATTCTTGTTTCTACAGTCCTCTTGGTTTGTCAAATATATACTTTGCCACATTGACAAGGAAATCTGTCTCTAACATTACCAATAAGATTTCGAATTTTTAAACTAGAAGTGTATGAAATTTTAATGTCATATTTATGTAAGAGCCTTCCAATTTCATCTGTTATATTGGCTACGTAGGGTAACGTAACAAATATTTTCTTATTATTTGGATCTTGAATAGGTGGCGTAGAATTTTTCTGTCTAAGTACTTCCTCAATCTGTGTTCTATCATATCCATTCTTCAAGAAAACATCATCCAAAAATTTGATTTCATCAGATAATTTACTTGGATGACATAATGAAGAGGCTCTCTGATATAAAGTTTTAATAGTACAAAATTTCTGAGCAGGTTGGTGATTTGATGACTGATGTAAATATTGATTTGTATGGGTCGGCTTCCTATATACAGAATGGGCAAGTTTGCCATTACCTTGTTTCTCCAGGTAAACGTCCAGAAAAGGCAGACAGTTATTTTCTTCAACCTCAATACTGAATTTAATGTTCCTATGTTGCATGTTAAAATGATTCGAAAAAACATTCAATTCATCTCTACCATGAGGCCAAACAGCAAAGACATCATCAACGTAACGAAGCCAGACAGTAGGTTTCTTCATAGCAGTGTTTAAAGCTTTTTGTTCAAAATTCTCTATGTAAAAATTAGCGATAGAAGAAGAAATAGGGGAACCCATGGCGACACCATCAATTTGCTTGTAGAAATTACCATTAAAGATGAAGAAACAAGAAGTCAAACAATGTTTAAAAAGCTTGACAATATCAGATGTAAAATGATCTTCTAATAATTTCAGAGTATCGATGATAGGTACTTTCGTGAATAAAGATGAAACGTCAAAACTGACAAGTAAATCATTATCTGTCAATGTCATATCACTAATCAAATCCACAAAATGTCGGGAATCCTTGACATATGATGTAGTATGACCAATCATCGGCTTCAACAAACTATCCAAATATTTGGCTAATCCATATGTTGTTGAGCCTATTGAATTGACAATAGGTCTTAGAGGAACATCCTTTTTATGAATTTTCGGAAGACCATAAAACTTGGAAATGACAGGATCTTGGGGAGTAAGCTCTTTCTGAATATCTTGAGGTAAAGAAGATTCTTTCAAAAGTTTTGTTTTTTGATATTTTGAAGAGCTAAGTGGATTACTATTAACTTGAATGTAGGCAGCATCATCCAGTAATTCATTTGCTTTTCTAATGTAGTCTTCTTTATTCATGATGACCGTAGCTTTGCACTTATCAGCTGGTAAAACAACAATATCCTTATTATTTCTTAACTCCCTTAGGCACTGAAGTTCACCTCTTGATAAGTTGGATTTGACAGCTGGAGCCTTCTTCAAAATACGCATAGTTTCATGACGAATTTCTTGAGACTTTTCTGCGGGTAGCAAATTGATAGCAGCTTCCACATTCGTTATAATTTCTTCAACAGGAATACGGCTAGGAGTGATTCCATAACCCAAACCGTTACATAAAACATCACAAGCAGTATCTGACAAAGAATGATTACTGAGATTGATCACTAATTTATTTTTAGGTAGTGAGTGGGTGTCAGTTTCAAGATTATGTTTCTCAAATAATTTATCAAATTTAGTTTTTTGTGAATTACTTAACTTTTGATGTTGATCTGTTGAACGAAGAGTAAGAATACCATCCAAAATTGTCCAATCTTCTGGTGCCAAAACTGAAGACAGGTATAAATGAAGAGAACAACATTCTTTGTCCAGGCGATCAATTTCTTTTCTAATAAATTGAATTCTTTCCCGTGGCATAGCAAAGCTTGCACGATTCACAATTCTACTTGCTTGATATGTTTCTATATATGTGTAAACACGTGCACAACTTGGAATGATGTTATCATCCCTGCATCTCTTCAAAAATATTAAATCACAAAGCCGGGCAGTTTTCTGTTTCTTGACTTTTTCAAATTTATTGACATGTTTATATATTTCCTCCCCATAGAGGCGTTTTAATGAAGGAAAAAACTTTTCAGAACTCATTTTATAGATAAATATATTTCATTGGGTATAAGTTCTGTAAATTCATTAGAAACACAACGTTTCAACAGCAAAGTGCTGCCTTTTCCAAGTGAAAATAAATATAAATATAAATAAACAAAATTGTCAAGACAACAAAAATAAAAATAAAAGTACAAATAATAACTAGATTAGTTTAAAATATATCAACTCCTAGGATCGTAGAGCTCAGCCTGTGATGATTCAATATCCACAGGTCTTCAGGAGATAATAATGAAGGTCTAAATAGGGAAATTGTCTGCTCCTTGTGGTTCTAGGTCAATCTGGCTCTACTCTTTTTGGTTTGGCGCATAACTGAACCATCCACAGATCTTCAGGAGGTGGTGATGAAGTAACTCTTGCAAGTAGATTCGTAGATACAAATAACTTGGAATTATGAACAAATGATTGGTAGCCATGATCGATTAAGTTCATAACCAGTATTCAAATTCAAATTATTCGGTGATTTTTCAATTTCAATTGCTTCTCTTATAAGCCTCTTGTACCAATTGTTCTCTCTAGCCAGAAGCTTCGTATTCTTGAAGTCAATGCCATGTTATTCTTGTATAGCTTGCTCAGCCACAGCAGATTCTTCTGGATGGTTCAATCTTATATGACGAGAATCCTCTTTCAATCTTGTTTCTACAGTCCTCTTGGTTTGTCCAATATATACTTTGCCACATTGACAAGGAATCTTGTATATACCTGGATACTGTAGAGGAAATCTGTCTTTAACAGTTCCAATAAGATTTCGAATTTTTAAACTGGAAGTGTATGAAGTTTTAATGTCATATTTATGTGAGAGCCTTCCAATTTCATCTGTTATATTGGCTACGTAGGGTAACGTAACAAATATTTTCTTATTATTTGGATCTTGAATAGGTGGCGTAGAATTCTTTTGTCTAAGTGCTTTCTTAATCTGTGTTCTATTATATTCATTTTTCAAGAAAACATCATCCAAAAATTTGATTTCATCAGATAATTTACTTGGATGACATAATGAAGAGGCTCTCTGATATAAAGTTTTAATAGTACAAAATTTCTGAGCAGGATGGTGATTTGATGACTGATGTACCCATACAAATCAATATTTACATCAGTCATCAAATCACCAACCTGCTCAGAAATTTTGTACTATTAAAACTTTATATCAGAGAGCCTCTTCATTATGTCATCCAAGTAAATTATCTGATGAAATCAAATTTTTGGATGATGTTTTCTTGAAGAATGGATATGATAGAACACAGATTAAGAAATTACTTAGACAGAAGAATTCTACGCCACCTATTCAAGATCCAAATAATAAGAAAATATTTGTTACGTTACCCTACGTAGCCAATATAACAGATAAAATTGGAAGGCTCTTACATAAATATGACATTAAAATTTCATACACTTCCAGTTTAAAAATTCGAAATCTTATTGGTAATGTTAGAGACAGATTTCCTTGTCAATGTGGCAAAGTATATATTGGACAAACCAAGAGGACTGTAGAAACAAGAATTACATGACATTGACTTCAAGAATACGAAGCTTCTGGCTAAAGAGAACAATTGGTTCAAGAGGCTTATAAGAGAAGCAATTGAAATTAAAAAATCACCGAATAATTTGAATTTGAATACTGGTTATGGACTTAATCGATCATGGCTACCAATCATTTGTTCATAATTTCAAGTTATTTGTATCTACGAATCTACTTGCAAGAGTTACTTCATCACCACCTCCTGAAGATCTGTGGATGGTTCAGTTATGCGCCAAACCAAAAAGAGTAGAGCCAGATTGACCTAGAACCACAAGGAGCAGACAATTTCCCTATTTAGACCTTCATTATTATCTCCTGAAGACCTGTGGATATTGAATCATCAATCACTGGCTAAGCTCTACGATCCTAGAAGCTAATATATTTGAAACTAATCTAGTTATTATTTGTACTTTTATTTTTATTTTTGTTGTCTTGACAATTTTGTTTATTTATATTTATATTTATTTTCACTTGAAAAAGGCAGCACTCTGCTGTTGAAACGTTGTGTTTCTAATAAATTTACAGAACTTATACCCAATAAAACATATTTATTTATAAAATGAGTTCTGAAAAGTTTTTTCCTTCATTAAAATAAAATCACTTTCAACACGTGTATCATACACTATTATTTTTACAAATACTATTTAAAGTGGTATTGCAAAATAAGTAGAAATTTATACAAATATAACATATCGAATGGACTGTCATTAATAAAGCAACTAGGTACTCTCTGATAGCAGCCAATGTTTCATTGTTATTCACACAGTTTTACATTATATTTTCAATGAAATGAATAGTCAAAAAAATTTATTAATCCCAGCTAAAATTGAGGAAGCAGCTACTAGAGCTGTATATAATCTATTATCTTTGAAGTCGAGACAACAGTACGACATCGCCTACATTCTCTAAAATGATGCGAAGGTAAACATGATTCCGGTAAATATTATGAGACTGTTTTTGTGGCGTACTTTGAGGAGAAGTCCAAGTTGTGGAAATCGTCAACGTTATGATCGAATTACTCTATCTGTTGAGAACTATGCTGGAAATGAAGAACAATCGAGATATAAGAAAACATTATATGACAACGTGTTAAAAGTAATAGCAATGTCATAAATTGTTATTTTCAGTACGCTAAACAACCATTGAAAGTCTTACTCCCAATAGTGTTTTTATAAAAATATATTTAACAATTATCGCTGTTCTTGAACGATCATAAACCAAGAAGAGATGGATTAGGTGTATACGTCAACAACCCACACATCGCTTGTAGCTCATTGAGAATAATAAGTACTAATAGTAGCATTTTAATTGATAATATGGAAAATGGTGAGTTCGAACAACATGTATAGATAACTTGGATAATGAAATCGGACTACCTTAGAAATAACCAGTACTACATGCAATTGAAGTACAAATAGACATTAAACGTCAATGTTTTGAGGGTAGGAGATGTATTTTCATCATCATCGATCTACATATATGTGTCGCGATCAATTTACAGCTCTGATTTTACCACTCGAGTTTCGTCACTCAACTTTCTTGACTCAAGTGATAAGACCATACCACTTATGCTTTTAACTTCTTGTTTGATGCAATTTAATTTTTTTAGGGCGAAAACAACTCATTTAAAAGCTCTGAACATGAAATTCAAGTTTTTTTTGGAATATTATACTAACGACACCTCGAATTTCAGAATATCTAATGATTTCAAAGAAAGTTTCTCATACTGTTTTGGCCTCCTAATTTCATACTGATATCATTTCTGACCAATCGGTGATATAATTTATGATGACAACCAAGTTTTTTCTTTTCTTCAGTCATAAGAACAATAGACGACTTGTTACTGTTGTATCCAGAATAACACTTTTGGTGATGGTGAACTTCCAATACTGTTAATATCAATAACATTAATTGTATGCTTCCTGTACGCTGTACAATAGGTATTGCTATTTGTGTTTTTGTTCAAACTTATGATAGCAGATTCATTTTTCTCTGCTCGTAGGAGTAAAGTATTGCGCATGAAGACACCACAAGAACATAGGTCCATATTCTCACCTCTCAAAATAGTGCTACTCCCTAAAAATTAATGCACTTTCTCTTGCCATCTCATGTTGCATCATATAGCGCTATCTCTTCTATTAAAATTTTTGCCGGAGTAGTGTGACATTAAGAGGTGAGAATACGGATCATAGTATCAAATAGTGACGTATGTAAATAATCAAATCCATAATTTCCGAATTTAATAATAATAATAATCCGAGTTTACGAGTTTTTTGAAAGTGAAGATAGGTATAATTCAAAACCTTCATTTGTATGTGTATCATCTAGACCCTTGCCAATATCAATTTCTCCTGTCTTTTGGTTTCTTCTAGCTTATTTGTTGCATTTTTGTCCTAATAACAGTTTTGGCTATGGCTGCAGCATCTTCTCTTATAGCTTCAAGTGTTCACAGCCCAGTGAAGATGGTGTTGATTGGGAGTATTCAACTAACTCTTGGTGATGGAATAATACGTTTTTTGAATCATACTACTAATTAAGGTCGATATTTTCTCACACCACATCTAGCTGTATTCAAAGCTATCTTATCGACATTCTCATTTTTGATCAATTTCACAGCCAATTCTGCAACTTCAGCCAATTTACTTTGTGTATATTGCATGTGTAACACCAGATAGCACTAGTTTTTCCTAAATCGAAGAATCCAAGGCAAAAATTGTATTCAATGCTTTATTTTCTTTATTTTATCAGCTTTATGGCGAGCTAATAGTCATCTCTATTTTGTGAGTATGCAGTACCGTGTTCTGCACAAGCTCCATCCAACTGATTGATACCTCAATCACTTTGTGCCAGTCGTTCAGGAAGCTTTACACTGGAGTCACAGTATGAATAAATTGGTATTTGGATTTCTGTTGATAGACTATTGTGATTAAAACGGGATGCTGACATTACTATAGTTGAATCTATACTAACCCAGATTAATATTTTTTTCTACTGAGAAGGGATCATTTTGTCAGTTTTGAATAATAAAGGGTAGATCTCCAGGGTAAAACTAACGTTTATGATATGAGTTGAAGGGACACATATACAGGATGCAACGGATTTTAAGTAATAAGGGTCAAATTCCATAGATATTCATTATTTTGCTGTTAGACATAGACATAATAGTACTAAAAACTTTTCCTTAAGTTATCAGACTTGAAAAAAGTTATTTGAAGTTACCTGCATCTACATTTTCTAGATAGTTCTGAATAATTCGCTTTGTATCTAGAATAGATTATACTGAATTAACAGCAGCAGAAAAGAAATAATTTCATTAGCTGAATGCTTTTCGCTGACTGCTACGCTTATTTTTGAGTAATTTCTTCTTATAGAGTCTATAACTTTTCACATTGTTTCAGATTTGTAAGTTGCACTTATTATGAATTCACTTGTAGCACTACTTTCAGCTCCATAATTGGAATATTTATACTGCTTTTCATAGAGTTTTGGAAGTTTCTTCATTCGAGAATTGTAGTATGACTTAGTTGCTCTATTTAGTAAGAATAATACATCACGCATTTGTCCTAATTCTGAGGTATACCAATTTTTATTCATTTGTGGTCTCGTGTGATAATTATTGTCGAATGATAATTACATAACACTGAAATCACTCTTGGTGTTGTTTCTAGTTTCTAAGCAACCATGATGTAAGGCAACATGCTTTCAAAACTTTCATCAATGATCTGGGGATATTATAATAAGATTGTTATTACTTACTTGTACTAAGTACAAGAGAGTGTTGTGGAACCGAAAAAAATCACCTATCGAGATTAAGATGGGAATATCCGCTCTGAGCATCCCTGAATCCATTTTGACTATTTTCAGCTTGATGTCGGTACGTACGTGCGTTCGTGCGTTCGTAACTCGCAAATCTCAAGACTGGTTGAACGTATAATATTGAAATTTTGTATTTATGACTGGTATAGAGTTTTGTTATGCACCTCGCATTATGGTTCCAATCGTCTGTACCAAAAATGCACTTTACTTGATACTTTTTTCGAATTTTTCCAATGAATCTAAGATGATCAACCGTAGGATGTTGAAATTCAGTATTTTGACTTGATCTAATATCAGAATCCTCATCTGCTATTTTGTCATAAATCATCCAAGCCAGAAGTGTACTTTACTTCAATTTTTTTTTTCAATTTTTTGCATAAATCTGGAATGATTAGTCATAGCATATTGAAACTTAGTGTTTGAACTTGCTGTAGCATCAAAATATTTATCTACTATTTTTGAATCAATCTGTCGAGTAGGTTTTTTCAGTAAGACGAGAGCACAGAGTGTCCTATCTGATTCTTGGAATATCTATGATAAATATGTGCATATTAGGTGGATCTTCTTGAAATTCAGTGTTTAGGCTTGTTGTAGCATCAAAATAGTTATCTACTATTTTTGTACCAATCGGTCAAGCCGGAATGCACTTCACACTTCATGAGTATGACAGACATTCTGAATTTGCCGTATAAAACAGTTAGTCCAATTGAAATGATAAGGTAGGCAATGAAAATCTGTTGTCAAGTTTTTAATTTTGTTTGACATTTCACATATCAAAATATTTCTCTTTAAATTTCATTTCGTAAGCATGACAAAAGCGGCAAAATTATATCAGAACATGCTTTTTCATACAAATTTGGAATTAATTTTCATTATGTTGGTTACACGGTCCAGCTAGAATTTCAGCATTATTGAACATCAAATATACATATTCATCAAACCTCTTGAAGGCATGAAAAACAAAATGAGGCATAGAAATCTACGACTATCTGATGGTCTCAAAGTACAGCGAAATATTGTGAAACCGACAAAATTCTCATATCGAGATTTTGATGGATATATCCGTTTTGAGCATCCCGAATCCATTTTGACTATTTTTGGCTTGATGGCGGTATGTATGTATAACTCGCAGATCTCAGAACCTGTCAAACGTATTAAGCTGAAACTTTATATGAAAAACTAGTATAGGATCTAGGATCTTGATGTGCACCTCTCATTATGGTTGCAATCGTCTGTATTGGAAGTGCACTTTACCTGACACTTTTTTTGAATTTTCCGCATAAATCTAAAATGATCAGCCGTGGGATACTGGAATTCAGTATTCAGAATTACTGTTGCATCTATATGATCATCTCCTATTTTTGTTCCAATCGGCTAAGCCGGAAGTGCACTTCATATTACAGACTTTTCGAATTTTTCTCATAAATGTGTAATAATCAGTCGCAGAGTATTGAGATTTCGTATTAGGCACTTCAATAGCATCTTGTTGTACACCTTGCATTATAATTGTGATCGGCTAAGTCGGGAGTGCAGGTTATTCGAAACATTTTCAAATTGTCCGCATAAATCCAAAACGATTGAACGTAGAATATTAGAATACAGTATTCAAGATGATAGTACTGTCTAGATGCTCATATCATATTTTCATTGAGATAGACTGAGTCGAAAGTGCACTATACTTGACGATCTTGGAATTTTGCGCATGAATTAAGAACTATTAGCCGTAGAAGCCTGGAAATCAGTATTTAGGAATGTTGTAGCTCAAGAATGATGACATACTGTTTCCATTGCAACCGACTAGCCGTGGAATGATGAGATATTGTGTTTGATTATATATATCCAATGATGTACAAGTAAGTCACGTAATATCCACGTCAGATTTCGGAGGCCCTGGTACAGGACCACCAAGTCGTATCCAACGACCTTCGTAGGCAGTACCTGAATGCTCTCTCACAAATCTGCTGTAATGCGGAGGAGCTGCGTCATGGAGAAACCATG
Organism: Dromius quadrimaculatus; assembly: GCA_963989225.1. Taxonomy (NCBI): domain Eukaryota; kingdom Metazoa; phylum Arthropoda; class Insecta; order Coleoptera; family Carabidae; genus Dromius; species Dromius quadrimaculatus. Next base: position 27,094,576 of record OZ022331.1, on the reverse strand, counting down.
TATGCTGCCGAACAGCTAGCGGAATGTTCTCTAACAATTCTGGTAGAGTATTTTGTGAAAGCTCCAGGTAAACGTCACTATTCACACGCGTAGGTAAAATGTATGGACCAAGTAAAGTACCATTCACAATCACAGCCCAAATGTTGAAAAGAGAATCAAGACTGGGAATTACTTCTTCTAATAACATGTGAGTATTCTCTGGACCAGTAACGTAATTGTGGCAATTATAAATACCATCTCGAGTGAACAAGGACTCGTCGGAGAAAATTACATTTATTGTGAAATTTTGGTCTTGAGCATGTTGGTGAAGAAGCCATTGACAGAAATTCACTCGCTTCAGGTGGTCACGTTAGTAGGTGAAAGACGCTGTTTCTGGCTCAATCTCAAGGTCATCACATCTTGAATGATAAAAACGTCTTGAGTTTTCTCGGGCCAACGTTTTAAGAAATAATAAGAACGTTCTGAGGAATGATTAGAACGTCTTGAGACTCCTTGGCGCAGCGTCCTAAGAAATGATAAGAACGTCTTAAGAAACAATGAGAAGGGTTTGAGTTCAATACGTTGAGAAATAAGAAAGAGCGCACTGATGCTGTTCAAAACAGAATGGCGTTCCGATTTCCACTTTCGACTGTCAAAAAACAAAATGTCGTTTACTTCCGGCTTTCACATCTTGCTGTCCAAAACTAAAATGACAGCCACTTCCGGTTGTAACTTCCGGTTGTTAAAGACAGAATTGTGGTCACTTCCGGCTCAAACTTCCAGTTGTTAAAAACGAAATGGCGGTCAATTCCGGTATTCACTTCCGACTGTGGAGAACAAAACTGCGGTCACTTCCGGTTGCGAGAAACAAAATGGCAGTCTTTTCTAGTTTTTACTTCCGGTTGTCAAAAACATAATGGCGGCCACCTCCGGTTGTTGGAACGAAATAGCGGCCAATTCCAATTCTTACTTATGCTGCCATCTGTTAATGAGTTGCTGAAGTTGTGAGAATGAGAGGCATCTGGAAGATTTTGTGTTGTGTGTTGAAGGATTTCTGTGACATGACACACCACCAAACATTGTATACATATGAATTCTATCTATGAATATATATATATATATATATATATATATATATATATATATATATATATATATATATATATATATATATATATATATATATATATATATATATATATATATATATATATATATATATATATATATATATATATATATATATATATATATATATATATATATGTACATATATATATATATGTACATATATATATATATATATATATATATATATATATATATATATATGTATATATATATATATATATATATATATATATATATTTATATATATATATATATATATATATATATATATATATATATATATTTATAGATATATATATATATATATATATATATATATATATATATATATATATATATATATATATATATATATATATATATATATTCATAGATAGAATTCATATGTATACAATGTTTGGTGGTGTGTCATGTCACAGAAATCCTTCAACACACAACACAAAATCTTCCAGATGCCTCTCATTTATATATATATATATATATATATATATATATATATATATATATATATATATATATATATATATATATATATATATATATATATATAGAAATCCGGCGCAATAAACGTCACATATGAAGTTTATTATAAGAAATAAAAATGTGTTCAATAACCTTTGAAAGTCATATTCTTATCACATATTATCAATTCTTTGAGGTGATAAATTTCGGTATTAATTCAATTAACACTCCAACATTGGTGATTAAATGATGGAATATTGTTTAATTCTATATTGAAAACGAAATCGATCACTTTCATATTGCTCCCATATTCCTTGACGACTTAATTAATATGCATATTCCCAAGCTATCATGTGATGTACTATTCGCCATCTTGGAGCCCACTGACAAATCTGTGAAACGTTTAATATCCTCATTTTTATGATTTTGTGTGAGCTATGTAGATTTCCAGATGAATAATTACAAGAAATAAATAGCAGGCAGTTACGCATCTTGTTCTTTTAAAAAATTATCTGCTTGCAATAATTTTCTACACAAAATCTGTAAATGTTTAGTATTCAAATCATGAAGTTAAAGTAGGTAGTATGGTGACTCAAACAAACAGGTACCTAGGTAAGTACCTGAATATTTGCTTTGGTCGAAACAGGTTGAATAATAAATAATAATAAGCAAAAAAAAAATAATGAAGGGAAAAAATTTTCAGAACTCATTTTAAATAATAAATATGTTTTATTGGGTGAACAGTTCTGTATAAATTAATTTGAAACACAACGTCATTTGCAATAATTTTATTAAATCATATTAAAGTTCACACTTCGGTAAACGGCAAACAACTGACAGTGGGCTCCAAAATGGCGAACGAGCCCGCTGTGCTTTATCTAGTGCCATAATTCTGACATTGACATATTAAACATCACGCTTTTGTTCGTCTCTTATTTATAATTTCATAGCTAATACTATTAAATGATATTCCGTGAATATTCATATTCTATTTCTGCTATCATGAAGTAACCTAAATGATTTTTTTTCTCACTAAGTCGGTACAGAAATTTTGCTCTACAATATCCATTTGAAATTTTTGTCTAAGATAATTTGGGGAGCAATGCGCACAGAAACACTGATTTCCCATGTTAAACGCCTATGTTTTACTTTCCGTGATACACCGTATATATATATATATATATATATATATATATATATATATATATATATATATATATATATATATGTAAAGGGAATTATTTCCTTTAATTTAAATATAATGGTAGATCGGATATCCATGAACAAACAAATGAGAAGAGACTGATTGTGTCAAAATAAAATTAATTAATTATTCAGTAAAGAATTATCATATATATATATAACTTGTAATTGGAAGCTGACATTGTAAATAATAACATTAAGTGTCGTTTCTTATATTACAGGTAAGATTTTGTCAATCATATAATTAGTAACGTGGAAATGATGAAAATAAATTTACTTATATTACAGAGAAACTCAATTGTGTTTTTATTGCGGTGTCACCTTTTCTAAATATTACGAACAATATTATAAAACGACACTTCTTGTGGTGAAAATGAAAAAACTAAAATTTGTATTCCAAGCAAAAGCGACGATGGATGGGAAATCTAATTCCATCGCCATAACTTCAATCGTCACTGAAGATGACATAATATTTTTACTGCTAGAGGAACTTCAAGCAGCATCAATTCATAAAGAAATCAGCAGCACGAAAGTTTTCAATAATATCAAAAACACAATAAAAAGAAGACACCAAACCAGGAGCGTTTGGATAACTTTGACAGAAGACATAGTAAAAGATTATTTTGATGAAGCAGGAAACATTATTTTTGAAGGTCAATATTTAGAAGAAGCCAATGCAAATGCAGCTGCTCAAGAAATTGATGTGGAAAATCCAATTGTCAAAATTCTAGAGAAACTGGTTGAAAATCAGGATAAAAACAAGAAACAAAATGTAAGAAGAGTAGCCGAAAGATTTGTCTTAGAAAAATTTGATGGTAAAAATACTAATGTTCTCCAATGGGTTGAGTTTTTTGAGAATGAATGTGCAAGATTTGAAATAATTAATGATGAAGATAAAATTGAAATATTCAGAATATTCCTTGAAAAATCTTGTGTAGACTGGTACAATTCTATGATGATAAAATATACACTACAATCTAAATGGTTGGAATGGAGACAAAATTTTTGTGAAACCTATGCAAATAAAGGTTGGGCTAATAGTAGATATGCACTATCTTTCAAGTATCAATCAGGTTCTTTATTAGAATATGCTATTAAAAAAGAAAAACTTTTGCTGCAGATCAGGAAAACAATTGATCAAGGTACTTTGATTGATCTTATTGCTCATGGTTTACCAAATTTCATAATGGACCGAATTGATAGGGAAGAAATTTTGGAGACAAGAGATCTCTATAATGAGATTGGAAAATTAGAACACCTAATTAGCAGAAGTAAGTCAATGAGACCGAAAAGTTTAACAAAATTTAACATGGATAAAAAACAGAAATGTAGTATCTGTGAAAAACTAAATAAGGGTGTACGTTATCACTCAGAAACTGTTTGCTGGTACAATTCAAAAGGTAATAAAGCTAATGACAGAAATCAGATCAGACTTATTAATAATTCAGAATTGGAGTATGAACTAAAAAATGAAGACCAAAAAAACTAATAGTGCCGCCATTGATTAAAATCAAGTTAGTATTAAATAATAACCTAGAGATATTTGGAATTTACGACTCAGGTTCAAATGTTACACTAATAAACTCAAAATTATTAAAATTAGAAGAAAAAGAAGTGAGTGGTTCAAAAAATACTAATTTGAAAACTATTAATGGCGTGAAAAAGACAAAAGGCACAATAAGCTTAAATGCAAAAATTTTTAATATAGAAAGGAAAATTTATGTTTTTGTAATAGATGAGGAGAATTTTGATTATGATTTTTTAATAGGACTAGACTGTATAAAAAAATTCTATCTAACCCAAGATGAGAATCTAAAAATTAGTCAAAAGATCCCAGAAAGGAGAAAGAAGAATATTTCCGAGGAAATAAAAATTAATATAACAAATACCGATAATTTATCTGAGAATATTGAAAATAAGAACCATATAAATGAAACTATCAATGAGGACAGATACTTAGTAAACTTTAACGAGGACATTGAAGAAAAGGACTTCAATATTTGTATGAATCACTTGGATCATGACCAACAAATCAAAATAGATGGATTAATAATAGAAAATTCCTCTATTTTTGCAAAAGTATGACATTGGCACGGTAACTGATTATGAGGCACACATAGATTTATTAATGGAAAAATATTGCAGTAAAAGACCGTATCGATGCACAATTGATGACAAAAAGGAGATAGAAGAACAGATCGCTAAATTGCTAGACAAAAAGCTAATAGAAGAATCATACAGTCCATTTGCAGCTCCAGTAACATTAGCATATAAAAGAGATGAGAATGAAAGATCAAGACTGTGCATAGATTTTCGAGATCTCAATAAAATTGTAGTGCCGCAGTCACAACCTTTCCCACTTATTGAAGATCTAATGGTAAAAACCAGGGACTGCACATTTTTTTCAACTTTGGACATCAATTCAGCATTTTGGTCTATACCTCTGCGTATTACAGATAGACACAAAACAGCATTTGTCACACAAGATGGCCATTTCCAATGGACCTGTCTACCATTCGGTCTGAAAACTTCGCCAGCAGTTTTCCAAAGGATACTCAGCAATATAATCAGAAAGCATAAACTCACAGATTTCACAGTAAACTACATAGATGATATATTAATATTTTCTAAATCATTTCCGGAACACATCCAGCATTTGAGCAAGTTATTTGAGGCAATAAAAAAAGAAGGTTTCAGATTAAAATTTTCAAAATGTAACTTTGCAGCTGATTCAGTTAAGTACCTAGGTCATATGATACAAAATAATTCTATAAAACCTATGAAAGACAACTTGGTTTCAATTAGAAACTTTCCAATTCCAAAAACACAAAAAAATGTAAGACAATTCCTAGGGAAAATAAACTTTTACCATAAATATGTGCCGAATATAGCAATAATACTGGATCCATTACATAATTTATTATGGAAAGGACAGGAATTTATTTGGACAGATAAATGTCAGAAATCATTTGATGAGATGAAGAATATATTATGCTCCCAACCAATATTAACAATTTTCGATCCAAATTTACCAATTTATATTTACACAGACGCTAGTTTGCTAGGAGTAGGAGCTGTACTGAAGCAACCACAGAAGAACAAAGAAGAAAAGCCTGTAGCATATTTTTCGAAGAAGTTAAATGAAGTACAAAAAAGGAAGAAAGCCATATATTTGGAATGTCTCGCAATCAAAGAGTCTGTAAGATATTGGCAGCATCTGTTAATAGGTAGAAAATTTACCATCTTCTCAGATCATAAGCCACTAGAGAACATGAATATAAAATCAAGAACTGATGAAGAACTAGGGGATTTAACATATTACCTTTCACAATATGATTTTGAGATAAAATATTCTCCAGGAAAGTACAATTTGGAAGCAGATGCTTCAAGCAGGAATCCAGTTCTGGAACCAACTGAAAATATAGATGAACAACTAAAAGTTGTAAATCTGATAAAATTTGAAGATATTTTGGAAGACCAGCAAAATAATGAAAATATACAAAACAAGAGAAACAAATTGATATTTAGACACAATGTTTACTATAAGAAAATGAAGAAGAAAGAAAAAATTATATTATCAGAAGACTATAGTTTGAAGCTAATAAAAGATATTCATGAACGCTATTGCCATATTGGTATAGAACAGATGCAGAATAAAATACTAAAATGGTACACAGCAAGAAATCTGACCAAAAATATCGAAAAAATTTGCAAAAACTGTGAAACTTGCATAAAAAATAAGTCTAGAGGACAGAAAAAGTTCGGTTTACTGTCTCATTTGGGTCCGGCAACAAAGTCTTTTGAAATAGTCCCCATTGATACAATAGGAGGATTTGGAGGATCTAGATCCACAAAAAAATATCTACATCTCTTGACCGATCATTTTACAAGACACGTTTATATTTTGACGTCAAAAACACAAACTGCAAACGACTTTATAAGGCTCGTCAAAAATGTATTAGAAAATAACGAGATCAATCTGATTTTGACAGATCAGTATCCAGGAATAAATTCAAAAGAATTCAAGAAGTTTTTGCACGATAAAAAAATAAAACTTGTCTACACAGCTGTGAATTCACCTTTTTCTAATGGTCTAAATGAACGACTGAACCAAACTTTGGTAAATAAAATCAGGTGTAAAATCAACGAAAAGAAGCAAAACAAATTAGCTTGGACAACTATAGCACACATATGCACACAAAAATACAATGACACGGAACATACGGTTACTGGATTTGCACCATCATACTTGATGGATGGAATAGATGTTTCGATATTGCCAAGCGAGTTAAAACAAGGAAATTCTGAGCATGACTGGATACAGGACAAGAAATTAGCCCTGGAAAATACTATGAAGTCACATAGTTATAACAAAAATTTTTTTTATAAAAATCGGAAACACTTTGATTTCAACGTAGGTGATATGGTGTTTGTGGAGAATGGGAACAAACTAAATAGAAAGAAACTTGATGAATTAAGAATTGGACCATATAAGATCGTGGAGAAATTATCAAATTCAATTTACAAGATCAACACTGGACACAGAACATCAGAGTCAAACCTTTTCCACATTTCAAAACTGATTCCATATCCTGATCTTAAAGAAGTGTTGAGTGAGGAAGAAAAAGAGAACTAGAAGAGTATGACGATAGAATAATTATTTCAAACAACTCTCCGTGTATTTTTTCTTTCCCGGGAGGGGGTGATGTAAAGGAAATTATTTCCTTTAATTTAAATATAATGGTAGATCGAATATCCATGAACAAACAAATGAGAAAAGACTGATTGTGTCAAAATAAAATTAATTAATTATTCAGTAAAGAATTATCATATATATATATTACTTGTAATTGGAAGCTGACATTGTAAATAATAACATTAAGTGCCGTTTCTTATATTACAGGTAAGATTTTGTCAATCATATAATTAGTAACGTGGAAATGATGAAAATAAATTTACTTATATTACAGAGAAACTCAATTGTGTTTTTATTGCGGTGTCACCTTTTCTAAATATTACGAACAATATTATAAAACGACACTTCTTGTGGTGAAAATGAAAAAACTAAAATTTGTATTCCAAGCAAAAGCGACGATGGATGGAAAATCTAATTCCATCGCCATAACTTCAATCGTCACTGAAGATGACATAATATTTTTACTGCCAGAGGAACTTCAAGCAGCATAAATTCATAAAGAAATCAGCAGCATGAAAGTTTTCAATAATATCAAAAACACAATAAAAAGAAGACACCAAACCAGGAGCGTTTGGATAACTTTGACAGAAGACATAGTAAAAGATTATTTTGATGAAGCAGGAAACATTATTTTTGAAGGTCAATATTTAGAAGAAGCCAATGCAAATGCAGCTGCTCAAGAAATTGATGTGGAAAATCCAATTGTCAAAATTCTAGAGAAACTGGTTGAAAATCAGGATAAAAACAAGAAACAAAATGTAAGAAGAGTAGCCGAAAGATTTGTCTTAGAAAAATTTGATGGTAAAAATACTAATGTTCTCCAATGGGTTGAGTTTTTTGAGAATGAATGTGCAAGATTTGAAATAATTAATGATGAAGATAAAATTGAAATATTCAGAATATTCCTTGAAAAATCTTGTGTAGACTGGTACAATTCTATGATGATAAAATATACACTACAATCTAAATGGTTGGAATGGAGACAAAATTTTTGTGAAACCTATGCAAATAAAGGTTGGGCTAATAGTAGATATGCACTATCTTTCAAGTATCAATCAGGTTCTTTATTAGAATATGCTATTAAAAAAGAAAAACTTTTGCTGCAGATCAGGAAAACAATTGATCAAGGTACTTTGATTGATCTTATTGCTCATGGTTTACCAAATTTCATAATGGACCGAATTGATAGGGAAGAAATTTTGGAGACAAGAGATCTCTATAATGAGATTGGAAAATTAGAACACCTAATTAGCAGAAGTAAGTCAATGAGACCGAAAAGTTTAACAAAATTTAACATGGATAAAAAACAGAAATGTAGTATCTGTGAAAAACTAAATAAGGGTGTACGTTATCACTCAGAAACTGTTTGCTGGTACAATTCAAAAGGTAATAAAGCTAATGACAGAAATCAGATCAGACTTATTAATAATTCAGAATTGGAGTATGAACTAAAAAATGAAGACCAAAAAAACTAATAGTGCCGCCATTGATTAAAATCAAGTTAGTATTAAATAATAACCTAGAGATATTTGGAATTTACGACTCAGGTTCAAATGTTACACTAATAAACTCAAAATTATTAAAATTATATATATATATATATATATATATATATATATATATATATATATATATATATATATATATATATATATATATATATATATATATATAAGTCAAATCATGAACTACAGAATTGTGATAAACACCACCCTGCGTGAAATGTAACTATACCATGTTCTAATGTGAATAAGTTGCATAATAATGTAAGATACAGATTCGACTACAATTCTGTACCTCAAGAGATTTTACTTCTTAATTTAAATAGAATCGACTGGTGTCCCTTGTATAACAGTAAAGATATAGATGATGCAGTCTGTAAATTCTACAATATCTTATATACTTCTATTAAAAATTTCATTCCAGTAAAGAAAATCAATACTGACAAATTCCCAAAATAATTCAAATCAAATACAAAGTCATTAATATTCCAAAAAAAGGCAGCACATAAGAAATATAAAAGCTCTAGTAGCATGCAAGACTATAATCTATTCACTAATTTAGGGAAAGAATGTGAACTATCAATTGAGACCAATTATGAAGAATATTTGAAAGATATCCAATCAAATATAGTAACTAATATCAATAGCTTTTGGCAGTATGTTAATTCTAAAAAAGAGAACAACTTTATTCCTGACAATATGTTCTTCAATGATATTTGTGTTGCAGAGGGTAATGAAATTTCAAATCTTCTCGCAGATTACTTTCAATCTGTCTACACAATCACTGATCACTCTTTTGACAATGTTGACACCAAATTTCCTGATGTGAGTGTAATAAAAAATATCCTTATATCGAAGGATGATGTCAAAATGAAACTGACTAATTTGGATATAAATAAAGGAGCAGGACCCGACGAACTACCAAACTGCTTTCTTAAAGTAGGTGCAGCTGCTTTGCTAGAGCCTCTAACTTTCATATTAAACTTATCGCTACGGAATGGTCAGACTCCAGAAATATGGAAAATGTCACATGTAGTACCAATACAAAAGTCAGGTAACAGAGCTGATATTACGAACTATAGACCTATTTCCATATTATCGGCTGTCCCTAAGATTCTAGAAAGTATTATAAATGACAAATTATCCGAAAATTTTAAACAGGTACTAATTGAACAGCAACACGGCTTTTATGCAGGCAGATCTACAGCAACGAATCTGCTACCGTACACACAATCTATTTACAATATCATACAAAAAGGTAACTATGTTGATAGTATTTACACAGACTTCAAAAAAGCCTTTGACAGAGTTGATATTCAAAGATTAATGCTTAAGCTTAAGAACTTAGGCATTGAAAACTCTCTTTTATCCTGGATCCATTCCTATCTCAATGATAGAATTCAGATAGTTAAAGTCAATGGTTTCTTATCAAAACAAATTCGAGTAACTTCAGGCGTCCCACAAGGATCACATATTAGCCCGCTGCTCTTTTGTCTGTATGTAAACGATCTTTCTTTAGTTATTTTACATTCATAAATTGCATTCTTTGCCGATGATTTGAAAATTTACAAAGAAATTCAAACGTTACAAGACAATCTAGATTTACAAAGTGACCTGAATCGTTTTTCAAAATGGTATCGTGATAATTTCATGAAACTAAATATAAATAAATATAAACATATGCGCTTCACGCGAAAAATACTGCAAACAGAATTCTCTAACTACCTGAATAAAAGTAAATTAGTTCTAGTTGACAACATAAGAAATTTAGAAATGATTTTTGACAAAAAACTGCTTTTTAACGCACACTTAGATCATATAGTGAATAAAGGTATGAAAATGTTAGGCTTCTTGAAAAGATCATGTGTTGATTTTACCGAAACACGAACTCTTTTGATACTACACAATGCTCTTGTCAGATCACAGTTAAAATACTGTTCTGTCAATTGGTCACCAACTTACAATGTACATATATTGATAGATTGGAAAATGTGCAAAGGAAGTTTATGAAATTTCTAGCATTCAAATCCAAAGTACATTATGAAAGCAGTAATTATCAACTATTACTTCAATATTTCGGTTTATCTTTGTTGAGTACGAGACGAAAATATTTTGACATCATCTTTATTTACAAAGTTTTGAATAATCTTATAAACTCAATTCACATTCCAAATATGTTTTCAATGATTGTTCCTCAATATAATACCAGAAATAATAAACTACTGACAATTCACGATGCGAAAACTAATTATGCACTTCATTCACCTCTTAAGAGAATTGCAAGAAATATTGATGAAGTCTACGATAAAATTCCCAATATCTATACTAAATTGGAATCATTCAAATATCAAGTTAGAAAAACACTGTCAATTGATTAAATATATTATTTATACTGGCTTTTTGTATCCAAAATGTATCATATATGTTTTACGTGCTGTATTCAAAGGTATATCCGTAAATATTATTATATAGATATATATATATATATATATATATATATATATATATATATATATATATATATATATATATATATATATATATATATATATATATATATATATAACTTAACAATCGATCTTCGATAACTTTGTTTTTAAAAATAATATTTTATTATTTGTTGCAACTAGATGTTGCTTGTTACAAGACTGATTACAAACTGAGCTTATTCTAAATGACATGCTAAAGGAAAATTATGTTTAAAGAGTAATATTACATTCTAGAAATGCATGCTTAACAATAATTATATACTAGCTAAGGGTTTTCTGCTATATAACTCCTCCCTTCCTAAAATGGAGCCTCTTCTGGTAGGCGGATGTCCTTTTTCTCTAGGGGTGAGTTCGAAGTTGGTTTTCTTCTCAAGTAGAAGTTTTTTATCCACTTAAAAATGCAATAAAACATTACTGCAAAAATCCCTAGATAAAGTATAACAGTCCATATGCTGGGGATGTGAAAGTTTGATTGTACATCACTAATAATTGGTATGGAATTAATAGGAATTTCTTCTAAATTCAAAGATTTTAAATTTATAGTCAAATTTGATTTCTTGCTACTTTTCAATTCCATTCTAACATTGTTAATCACCAATGGTTTACCAATTGTTTCACTTTTGTAAGTTAATAACTGATTTTTGAGATACACTTCACATTTGTCATTTTCAATCAGGAATATACCACATAACACCTTCGTTTCTACACCTTGCTGACACTTCATTCTGATTCTTTCTTCCTCAGGAAATACAGCTAAATACTGATTGATTTCGGGAACGATTTCAACCTGGTTTCTCTTGATTTCTAGCTTGGTATACTGGCATTGATTGGAATCGTCTTCAAGTAGTATTTGACTCTCGCATTTTTCATTATTATGCGTTTGAAATGTGTTGGGACATTGGTAGATCTTACTTTTAACACAAATGTCATCAAGAGGTCTAATTTCATTATCCCTGGATTTTAACAAATACCTAACATCAGGTATTATTGTTACAAAATCTGATTCGACTCTAGTAGGTATTGAATGCAAATAATAAAGATCAAATTGTTTTTCGAAATTTATTGGTAACGAAATAAAATAGATTATTCGTGGATGTTCTATTTTGCAATTGACTGAAATTACTGATTCGAAATCCAATATTTTATCAAGTTTTAGCTCAAATGGTAATTGATTAGGATAATAATTAGCTATTTGTTTCAATTCTGAAAATAATTCTTGTGGTTTAATTATACTGGGATGCACTGTCTTCAATTTACAAAATGTTATTGAATTTTCTATATCTTGCAAAACATTTAATATGGTGTTATATATTATGATGAATTGATTATGCAGATCTTTTGTCATAATTATCTCATCTAATTTGATTTTATTCATCATAAGGTGATGTAAATATTCAATCTTTGATTTTAAGAGCATCTCGTTGCGTTGAATATCTTGAATTGTACCATTGAATTTTTGTATGATTTTACCACTCAAACTATAAGCCATACTGATTTGATCTTGTAATTTTCTTTCATTATTCTGTAGATGTTCTAAGATATTGTTAAATCTCTTCCCATCTTCCGCGTCCAAATTACCAGTAATAGATTTGAATATTGTTCCTAAACCATCGATAATTCCTCTTTTATTTCTTTTATTAACTGAATGTATTTCTATATTCTCGAATTTTTCATCAATGCCTGTTTGCAGGAATTTTATTATTCTCTTGTAATTTGCTAATTCATTATCATAAATAGTATTATTCGAAATGGTTGAATTTAGATTTTGATATTGTATATTCAAATCATTGTATTCGTCATATAAAGGTGTTAAATCATAATGATGCACGAATGTGTGCTTCATTCGTTCCAATTTTGCAGGTCCCAAATTTATTGGTAGTATCCCTAAATTTTCGGTCACGTTTTTAATGTTCACTCCTTGAGCGACTGCGAACAACCTGGAACGGGTTTAAAGGAGTACGCCTATGAGGTTCGCGAGTGAGTTGGTTTTTTACGAGCACCGATAATAAAATTCGAATTATCGAAAGTTATCGTGTAAGTAAAGACAGAGGTGTGGACCATAGTGAAATTTAAATAAAGTGGAAGCGAACAGAATAAAGAGAAAAGTCAACAACAGTGATACAGTTTGATTAATTATTATAAAATAAAGTGAAGATTTAAGTGACAATAGTGACCTTGACTCAGTGCTGTATAAGACAGGTGAAAATTGCTGTCAGAGGCACAGACGCGCGTGAGAATCGTGCTTAGCGCAGGCGCTTTAAGCGACTAGCAGTGGCGTGGCAGTGGGGATGAACTTTTATCGGGAACGTAGCGATTCTTTAGAAAAACGGAAGAGAGACAGCTTAGATAAAGGTGAAGCTTTCAAAAAGAGTAAAGTCACACTTAGATCGCCGGAGAGAAAGGGAAACGAAGACATAAAGGATATGGAAGAACTAAAGGAGTTAATAGTAGGCTTGTCCCAAGGTATGAAAGATATTAAGAAACAAATGAACATTGACCATGCTGACCTGAAAGAGGAAATCCAAAAAAACTCTTCTTCCATTGAAGAGCTTAGGAGAGAATATGAAGAAAGAGAATAAATTTGGCAGAAAGAAAGAACGGAGTTAAGTCATGAAATACAGATGTTGCGGAAGAGAGTTGAAATTCAGGACAAGAAAAGTAGAAGCAACAATGTAATAATAAAAGGGCTCGTAGGGGGAGGCGACAGGCCTAAAGAATTAGTGAATGCACTGTTCGAAGAAAAATTACAAGTTAGATGCATTGTGAAGACAACAAGGCTAGTCAAGAATAGAGACCAGGAACCGTTTATTATCGCAGAACTAAATAATAGTGATGACAAATATAAGGTCATGAAAAACCAAAATTAGGTTAGAGGTGAAAAAATTTATATAGATAATGATCTGACACAGGAGGAGAGAAAAGTACAATCACTAATACGGAAAAAAGCACAAGAAGAAAGAAATAAAGGAAAGAAAGTCAAAATTTACCATTACAGGTTACTGATAGAGGATAAGAATTGGATATGGAACGAAAATAGTGGCAAACTGGAACCCGGTCCTACTGCAAACACAAAAGCAAATACGTTAAAAAACTAGTCAAGAGACAGGACGGAACCATTGGCACGAATAGGCAAGGAAAAAGGATTACGAATAAAAACCAATTATTATTGTTAAGTACTTGGAATGTCAGGGGGGCAAAATCACCTGGAGCTCTAAAAAATCTAAGTAAAGTTTTTGAAGATTTCAAAATAAATATAGCCGCGATACAAGAGACAAAACAACAAGGCAACGATATTTTTGAGGTAGATAACTATGTAGTTTTTAATAGTGGATTCAAAACAAAACATTTCGGTGTGGGCTTTATGGTAGCGAAAAGAATAAAGGATTTAGTTATTGAATTTGTGCCTGTAACAGATAAAATATGTAAATTAAGGATCAGAGGATTGTACAGGAAAATTAGTATAATTAAGATACATGCCCCAACGGAAGTAAAGGAGGATGAGGAGAAGGACGATTTCTATGAAGATTTAACGAAAATATTCAACAGCATACCTAAGTATGACGTCAAAATACTACTAGGAGATTTTAACTCGAAAGTGGGAAGAGAAGAAATATATAAAAATATAACAGGAGGCCATAGTAAGCACGAAGAATCAAATGACAATGGAAAGAGGCTGATAGAATTTGCAACGGTAATGGATCTAAAGATAATGAGTACCAGATTTCAAATGAAAGAGATTCACAAAGGAACATGGACATCTCCCGATGGTAAAACATGCAATCAAATAGACCATGTACTGGCCGAGAGGAAGCATGAACATTTAATAACAAATATAAGATCCTACAGAGGTGCAGTAACTGAATCTGACCATTTTTTGGTTGAAGTCACAATTAAACAAGAACTCCCGCAAATAAAAAATAAAATCAGTCAAAAAGTTAGATATGATGTGGAAAAACTACAAAATGAAGACATACGGAAAAATTTTGAAGAAATGATGGAACATAATTTACAAGAGAAAGGTTTTGAACATGGGAAAACAGTGGAACAGAACTGGGATAATCTAGAACAAACAATCAGAAAAGTGTCGGAGCAGGCGATCAAGAGAAACAACAATCGAATAAAGAACCGAGACTGGTTTGATGAGGATTGTAAAACAGCGATGGTGAACAAAAACAAAGCAAAAATCCTGCTTCTAAACATTAATAACGTTGAAAACAAACAAAGATACGTACTAGAGAGTAAAAATTTCAAACGGATCTGCAGAAGTAAAAAGAGAGAGCAGCTAACTAAAAGAATGGAAGCAGCGGAGGCTAATTACAAAAACAAATTTATTAGAAATTTCTACCAAGAAGTAAAAAAGCAGAAAGACGGATACAAGAGCAAAGTAATCTACTGTAAAGATGAAGATAATAAGTTAGTAACGGGTGTAGAAAAAATAGACAGATGGAAAGAATATTTTCAAGAACTACTAAATGATGAAGCTAGCGAAGAAGAGACTCCTAGTGTGCAGAACAGAAACCCGGTAACTAATGGCGGATTTGAAGAGCTGACTAAAACTCCTGGAAAAGAAGAGATTATAAAAATAATCCAAGGCCTACAGAAGTGCAAGAGTCCCGGTGAAAACGGAGTGGCCGCAGAAATATACAAGTACGGGGGGGGAAGAACTACAGACGTGTATCTATAAGTTGATTAAGGATATTTGAGAACTAGAACAGGTGCCAAGCAGTTGGAAAACTTCAGTAGTTCACCTAGTGTATAAAAAAGGAGACAGAACAGCTTGAGAAAATTACAGAGGAATAGCCCTGCTTGATGTAGCATACAAAATCATGGCAATTGCTCTAAGAAACAGACTGGGAAAAATTGCAGAGGAAAAGTTAGGCGAATATCAAGCAGGTTTTAGAAGTGGCAGATCGACGTCAGAGCAAATATTCGTGCTGAAACAGATTATCGCAAACAGCTATGAGCATGATCTTGAATTACATGTATTATTTATAGACTTCAAGCAAGCATATGATACAGTGGACAATAATAAAATGAGAGAGATCTTAAGGGAGCTGGAAGTACCGGAAAAGTTGATAAACTTGGTTCAAATGACACAGGAGGACACCAGTTGTAGAATTTCAGTGGAAGGAAGGCTGTCTGATAGTTTCAAGGTAATCAGAGGTCTAAGGCAAGGTGATCCAACTTCCCCTATTCTGTTTAATATGATACTGGAAGGGATAGTAAAAAGAAGCGAACTGCACAGGACAGGTATCATTCATAGGCAAAAACATCAGCTTTTGGCTTATGCAGATGATATAGCATTAGTAACAAGAACGAAGGATGAGCTAAAACGCATATTTAAAAAGTTGGAGAAGGAAGCAAAAATTATTGGTCTTGAAATAAACGAGAAGAAAACTGAATATTTGTATGTGCGGAAACAAAACAGAACCGGGGAAGATAAGTTTATAACTGGAACAGAGGATGGAAAACTCTACGAATTCGCAGAAACTAAAAATTTTAACTATCTAGGAGTAATTATAAAAAATGATAGTGAAGAAGATACTGAAATTGCAAGCAGAATTCAGAAAGGTAATAGGTGCATAGGAGCTCTGTTTAACTTCATTAAATCGAAATCGATCTCAAGAGCAGCAAAAATAAGAGTCTATAAAACAGTGATACGGCCGGTAGTGTTATACGGGAGTGATTTATGGGTACTAAATGCATCTAATCAAAGTAAACTTGAAATTTGGGAAAGAAAGGTTCTGAGATTAATCTACGGGAGGAAAAATGTAGGAGACGGTCTGAAACTAAGGAGAACGAACGCAGAAATCATGAAACTTTTCGCGGACACTAATATTACGGGAGTGATTAAAATCGAACGATTAAAATGGTTGGGTCATGTAAAACGTATGTCAGAGAACAGAGTGGTTAAAAGTGTTTCAAGAGGTGGTATAATGGGAAAAAAGAGAAGAGGACGTCCTCGTGGAAAATGGTATGACGCAGTATTAAAGGATATCGAACAATTGGGTGTAAAAAAATGGGAGGAGAAAGCACAGGACAGAGTGTTATGGCGAAGAATAGCGCAACAAGCCATGAGTCTACAAGGCTCGCAGTGCTGAACCATATATATATATATATATATATATATATATATATATATATATATATATATATATATATATATATATATATATATATATATATATATATATATATATATAAATCTTCTATTAAACCACCCACATTAATTATCAGTCAAACAAATATGACTACCCCAGCATTGAAAAAAGAGTACCTCGATATGGTACCAGATTTCCATGGAGAGCGCGAACTCTTACCAAGATTTCTAGAAATCTGTGAAAAATTGCTAACTAAATTCTTCAATAAAAATGATGTCACAGATTTCCAAAATGAATATTTGATATCAACTATTTTATCAAAGATTAAGGGCGACGCAGCGAAACATATCGCGAGTTGTACCATTACCGATTGGCAAGAGTTAAAAGCAGCTCTAACTAATACTTATGCTGATAAAAGAGATCGTTTTACTCTAGCTATTGAAATGACTGAGTTAAAACAGTCACAAAATGAGAGTCCATTTGATTTTTATAACAAATTACAACATTTGTTAAATCTTCAAATCTCCCGTCTGAAACTAGGTTCAACATCAGTAGAACAAGCAGTTTTGATTCCATACTTTCAAAATTTTGCTTTGAGAGTGTTATTACGCGGACTTAAAGAGCCTATTGGACAACTCATGCGTACGAAAAATCCTTAGAATTTAAACTCTGCATTGAGTATGTTAACTAATGATTTTCAATTTGGAGAATCCCAGAAACCGCGAGTACAGAATTTCAATTTTAAACCACCATCAAAACAAATTGTACAAAAACCTGGTGGACCGCGATCACTATATTTAACAAGTTATTCTCCAAATCCACAAAGACCATTCAATAAGAATTACGGGCAAAATTCGCAATTTGTAAGAAATAAAACTCTCCCTCAAAATCAGAACTCCACGCAAAATTATCCTAAGCCTACTCCCATGAGTATTTCTACAAATAATACTTATCAACCAAGAGCAGGGCCTTCCCAAAGATATCAAAGTTTCAAACCTAGACAAAACATTATTTCGGAGGAATTATATAACATAGACAGCGAAGACGTGACAGAATCCGAGAATCATATAGAATTGCTTAATTTGACTAACAATCCAAACACACTACCGTTTATTATATTACCTGAAAATAATTTAAAAGTTCTAATTGATACGGGTAGTACAAAATCGTTTGTAAAACCAAATATTGCTCATAAATATTTTAAAAGTAACATTTTTAAAGATCCGTTCCGAATTTCATCAGCACACGGAACTTTGATAGAACAATTTAGTACTCTTAAACCTATTTCTAAAATATTTAATATAAAAAGAGATGGTAATTTCTGTTTAAAATATCACATGTTTAATTTTCATGATAAATTTGATATGTTATTGGGTTTAGATAATATAAAATTATTAAAAATTGTTATTGACATGAATAATAGTATTTTAATAACTCCAAATTCGAAAATTAGAATTCACTATCTTGAGTCAAATCAAAATAATGTAATTCAAAATAATAACTTCAATATTATAGATGATGAACAGAATTCTAACACTGTTATTACATCAGACAAAATTTATTTAGAATCACAATCAGAAAAGGTGGTTAAAATAAAGGTTAGCATGAAGACAGGTGATATAATTATTCCAGAAATTGAAATGGAAAATTTTATAATACCATCGTGTATTACAAAGGCAGAAAATAACTATGCCGTTTGTACAATAATAAACCCAACAGATGACAATATTCATATCGATGTATTAAAACCAATTAATGTCGAATTATTTGATAATAATTATGAATCTTATTCAAGTCCAAACTCAAATTCAAATTTTTTCCAAACAGAAAAGATTAAATTTGATATTTCAAAAATTAGAACAAATCATATGAATTCAGAGGAAGAATTCGCTATAACAAAATTGATTAAAGAATACTCTGATATATTTCATTTAGATAAACAAATGCTCTCATTCACAAACGAGATTAAGCACACGATTAAGACTAAAGACGAAATCCCCACTTACACGAAAACTTATAGATACCCTGAAATTCTTAAACAGGAAGTCAATAATCAAATTCAAAAGATGTTAGAGCAGAATATCATTAGGCCGTCAAATTCTCCTTGGTCCTCACCGATTTGGGTGGTTCCTAAGAAACAAGATGCATCAGGCAAACGTAAGTGGAGAATTGTTGTAGATTACCGCAAATTAAACGATAAGACAATCGGTGACAAATATCCCTTACCGAATATTAATGACCTATTAGATAAATTAGGACGTTGCCATTATTTTACAACGCTAGATTTGGCATCAGGATTCCATCAAATCGAGATGCACCCCGACGACATTCCTAAAACAGCATTTAATACAGAAAATGGTCATTACGAGTTTTTGCGAATGCCATTTGGGCTCAAGAACGCCCCTGCTACCTTCCAAAGAGTTATGGATCACATTTTAAGAGGGTTGAACAATCAAAAATGTCTCGTGTATCTAGATGACATTATAATTTTTAGTACAAGTCTTCAGGAACACGTAGAGAATTTAAAATTAGTATTTGATAGATTGAGAAAGGCAAATTTCAAGATTCAGTTAGATAATCGGAATTTTTAAAGAAAGAAGTTGCGTATTTGGGACATATTGTCACACCTTCTGGAGTTAGACCTAACCCCAATAAAATCATTGCCATTCAAAATTATCCAATACCAAAAAATACAAAACAGATAATAGTATATTCCGATACAAGTGCGGAATGAAGATCATTCCATGCGAATGTGAATAATTCAGCCATGAGACGAAGTCGAGTGGCAGAATTCACATGAGCATGGTGTGATCGATTCGCACGAGTGGCGGATGTTATTTTTTCTACAGTCAAAGGTGTCCGCGTGAATATCTATAACCAAAATATACCATTTTCTGAAAAGAGTTTGCTTCATTGATCTCATTCCAATTTATCAAGTGTTGATATAATTACTCATATTGATTCCATTTTGAAGAGGAATTATAAGAAAATCAAAAAGAATTAAAATTATGACAGTAATGACACAGTTTTTTCGCGACGCCACACGGCTCTCTTAGGTACCTCTAAGCGAGCGGAATGACCCCTATTCCGCACGCTACAGCGTGTGGAATGAGTATCATTCTATAGTGACTGTAGAAAAAAGGATTTCTAGGTTTGTTAGGATATTATCGCAAATTTATTAAGGAGTTTGCAAAATTGACCAAACCCCTAACTAAATGTTTGAAAAAAGATGCTGTAATTAACATACACGATCCATCATATGTAGAATGCTTTGAACTTTATAAAAATTTATTAATTAATGAACCGTTACTTCAGTATCCGGATTTTTCCAAACCTTTTAATTTAACATGCGATGCTAGTAATGTAGCTATAGGAGCAGTTTTGTCACAAGGCCCTATTGGAAGCGATAAACCAGTAGCATACGCTAGTAGAACGTTAAACATATCAGAAAGTGATTATTCAACAATAGAACGCGAGTTATTAGCGATCGTTTGGGCAACGCAATACTTCAGGCCGTATATTTTTGGACGTAGATTTACTATTATTACTGACCATAGACCGCTTCAGTGGCTTTTTTCACTCCGACAGTGTAGTCAGAAATTAATAAGATGGCGATTAAAATTAGAGGAGCTCGACTACGAAATCGTTTATAAAAAGGGCAAGTTAAATACTAATGCAGATGCTCTCAGCCGAATCCCACAAGAAATTGATAATTCAGAAAATTTATTAGAAAATGAAAAATTAACCGAATATCAAAATTATATAAATAATAGGCAGAAAAATTTGAGTTATACTGTAAATATAACAGAAGTAAATCAATTCACCATCAGACAGTAATTTAGCCCATTGCATTAGTAAAGACCTTGGTATGTTCAAAGGAGTAGCACGAAAATTCAAAGAAATTTTTAAGAATGTTGATAAATTGATAAATCAGAATCCTAAATTATATGATTTAGTTTATTTGAAAGATAAGAATAGATACATTATGTATCTTATAACCAAGAATAGATATTTTGATAAACCCACGTCACAAGATATATTTTATACATTATTAAATTTTAAAAATTTCTGTTTAAAACATAATATCGAAAAAATTTGTATTCCTAAAATTTCATGTGGCAGAGATGAACAAAAATGGGTTGATATTAAAATAATGACTTAGTATGTTTTCCATGAAACAAACATTGCGATAACCGTATATACAGGGTTAGATTCTGAATCAATTTCACGAGCTGACCTTTACATTAACGAAACAGAAAATATGATAGCACTTGAAGAATTCATCAATGATTTCAATGAAGAATTAAAGAATAAAACTAATGATGATGAATGTAACTCACTTATTGTTGAGGTAGATAAAAATTATCAAAACCTTCCTATTGACGAAGTCGACGATAGCGGTGCAACAACTCATTCAAATACAGAGAATCCCGTTGTCGGTATTCCCATTGTTGATTGTCCGGTAAATTACGGAAAAAATCAAGTAATTATTACAGAAGTCGAGTATGATCCTTCAAACCCCATTTTGACTAGACTTCACGACAATAAGCAACGATTTACATTACAGATATCAAAGAATGATTACCAACAAGAAATAATTAATTCTGTGAAAGAATTTATAGTGCCACGCGTTAAGTACCATCTTTATTTTGAGAGCCCGTTGTATGAAAAATTTAGTGTAGTTTTACAAAATTATTTCAAAAATTCTGAAATTAGAATAATGAAATGTACTGAGAAATTATTAGATGTGATGGATGAAAATGAAATTATTGAAATCATCCAAAATTATCACGAAGGAAAATCGAATCACAGAGGTATAGACGAAACTGAAACTCGGATAAAGCAAAAATATTATTGGCCCAATCAGAGAAAATCAATTCAAACCTTTATTAATAAATGTAAATTATGTCAAGTTACCAAATATGATAGGAACCCTTGGAAATTGAAATTTAATGTAACTCCAACTGCAATAAAACCTTTTCAGATTCTACATGGAGATACAATAACATTAGAAAATTCTAGATTTCTAACAATAGTAGATTCGTTTTCTAAATTTGCTCAAGCGTATAAAATGAGTTCTGGTCAAGGTATAGAAGTGGTTAATAAATTTATGAAATATTTTACGCATCATCCTATTCCAGAACAAATAATATCAGATAATGGATTAGAATTTAAAAATTCTGTTTTGCAAGAATTATTAGAAATTCACAAGATTAAAATTCATTTTATAAGTTCGCAACATCTAGAGTCTAACGGCATAATAGAACGTTCTCACTCGACACTCATAGAACATATTCGTCTTTTTAATAATCAAGATTTATACAAAAATGAATTCATTGAAATTAAGGTCGACTATGCAGTATTGGCATATAATAATACAATACATTCCGTTACAAAACTAAAACCCATTGAGATAATTCCTGGTCATATAGATTCTAATTCACCATTTATTATGGAAATAGATAAACAATTGATAAATGATTATATTATTGGACATAAGAATAAAATGAAAATACTTTATCAAAAAATTAATGACAAAATTATTCAGAATAAAGATAAAGTTATAACTAAACAAAATGAAGACCGAGAAAGTTTACCTGATATTCCCGAGCAAGTATTTGTAAAAAATAGACAGAAGCAACAGAAAACAAAGAACAAATATAAACCCGAACTCACGAAAAAAATTGATACGGAGTTAAAAACTGCAAAAATAAAATCCCGGCACGGTAATACTAACGAAAATATTCACCTTTCGAATATAAAACGTCCGAAAAAGAAAACTTATCCATTTAAACCCGTTCCAGGTTGTTCGCAGTCGCTCAAGGAGTGAACATTAAAAACGTGACCGAAAATTTGGGGATACTACCAATAAATTTGGGACCTGCAAAATTGGAACGAATGAAGCACACATTCGTGCATTATTATGATTTAACACCTTTATATGACGAATACAATGATTTGAATATACAATATCAAAATCTAAATTCAACCATTTCGAATAATACTATTCATGATAATGAATTAGCAAATATATATATATATATATATATATATATATATATATATATATATATATATATATATATATATATATATATATATATATATATAATTTGCTAATTCATTATCATGAATAGTATTATTCGAAATGGTTGAATTTAGATTTTGATATTGTATATTCAAATCATTGTATATTCAACCATTTCGAATAATACTATTCATGATAATGAATTAGCAAATTATATATATATATATATATATATATATATATATATATATATATATATATATATATATATATATATATAATTTGCTAATTCATTATCATGAATAGTATTATTCGAAATGGTTGAATTTAGATTTTGATATTGTATATTCAAATCATTGTATTCGTCATATAAAGGTGTTAAATCATAATAATGCACGAATGTGTGCTTCATTCGTTCCAATTTTGCAGGTCCCAAATTTATTGGTAGTATCCCCAAATTTTCGGTCACGTTTTTAATGTTCACTCCTTGAGCGACTGCGAACAACCTGGAACGGGTTTAAATGGATAAGTTTTCTTTTTCGGACGTTTTATATTCGAAAGGTGAATATTTTCGTTAGTATTACCGTGCCGGGATTTTATTTTTGCAGTTTTTAACTCCGTATCAATTTTTTTCGTGAGTTCGGGTTTATATTTGTTCTTTGTTTTCTGTTGCTTCTGTCTATTTTTTACAAATACTTGCTCGGGAATATCAGGTAAACTTTCTCGGTCTTCATTTTGTTTAGTTATAACTTTATCTTTATTCTGAATAATTTTGTCATTAATTTTTTGATAAAGTATTTTCATTTTATTCTTATGTCCAATAATATAATCATTTATCAATTGTTTATCTATTTCCATAATAAATGGTGAATTAGAATCTATATGACCAGGAATTATCTCAATGGGTTTTAGTTTTGTAACGGAATGTATTGTATTATTATATGCCAATACTGCATAGTCGACCTTAATTTCAATGAATTCATTTTTGTATAAATCTTGATTATTAAAAAGACGAATATGTTCTATGAGTGTCGAGTGAGAACGTTCTATTATGCCGTTAGACTCTAGATGTTGCGAACTTATAAAATGAATTTTAATCTTGTGAATTTCTAATAATTCTTGCAAAACAGAATTTTTAAATTCTAATCCATTATCTGATATTATTTGTTCTGGAATAGGATGATGCGTAAAATATTTCATAAATTTATTAACCACTTCTATACCTTGACCAGAACTCATTTTATACGCTTGAGCAAATTTAGAAAACGAATCTACTATTGTTAGAAATCTAGAATTTTCTAATGTTATTGTATCTCCATGTAGAATCTGAAAAGGTTTTATTGCAGTTGGAGTTACATTAAATTTCAATTTCCAAGGGTTCCTATCATATTTGGTAACTTGACATAATTTACATTTATTAATAAAGGTTTGAATTGATTTTCTCTGATTGGGCCAATAATATTTTTGCTTTATCCGAGTTTCAGTTTCGTCTATACCTCTGTGATTCGATTTTCCTTCGTGATAATTTTGGATGATTTCAATAATTTCATTTTCATCCATCACATCTAATAATTTCTCAGTACATTTCATTATTCTAATTTCAGAATTTTTGAAATAATTTTGTAAAACTACACTAAATTTTTCATACAACGGGCTCTCAAAATAAAGATGGTACTTAACGCGTGGCACTATAAATTCTTTCACAGAATTAATTATTTCTTGTTGGTAATCATTCTTTGATATCTGTAATGTAAATCGTTGCTTATTGTCGTGAAGTCTAGTCAAAATGGGGTTTGAAGGATCATACTCGACTTCTGTAATAATTACTTGATTTTTTCCGTAATTTACCGGACAATCAACAATGGGAATACCGACAACGGGATTCTCTGTATTTGAATGAGTTGTTGCACCGCTATCGTCGACTTCGTCAATAGGAAGGTTTTGATAATTTTTATCTACCTCAACAATAAGTGAGTTACATTCATCATCATTAGTTTTATTCTTTAATTCTTCATTGAAATCATTGATGAATTCTTCAAGTGCTATCATATTTTCTGTTTCGTTAATGTAAAGGTCAGCTCGTGAAATTGATTCAGAATCTAACCCTGTATATACGGTTATCGCAATGTTTGTTTCATGGAAAACATACTAAGTCATTATTTTAATATCAACCCATTTTTGTTCATCTCTGCCACATGAAATTTTAGGAATACAAATTTTTTCGATATTATGTTTTAAACAGAAATTTTTAAAATTTAATAATGTATAAAATATATCTTGTGACGTGGGTTTATCAAAATATCTATTCTTGGTTATAAGATACATAATGTATCTATTCTTATCTTTCAAATAAACTAAATCATATAATTTAGGATTCTGATTTATCAATTTATCAACATTCTTAAAAATTTCTTTGAATTTTCGTGCTACTCCTTTGAACATACCAAGGTCTTTACTAATGCAATGGGCTAAATTACTGTCTGATGGTGAATTGATTTACTTCTGTTATATTTACAGTATAACTCAAATTTTTCTGCCTATTATTTATATAATTTTGATATTCGGTTAATTTTTCATTTTCTAATAAATTTTCTGAATTATCAATTTCTTGTGGGATTCGGCTGAGAGCATCTGCATTAGTATTTAACTTGCCCTTTTTATAAACGATTTCGTAGTCGAGCTCCTCTAATTTTAATCGCCATCTTATTAATTTCTGACTACACTGTCGGAGTGAAAAAAGCCACTGAAGCGGTCTATGGTCAGTAATAATAGTAAATCTACGTCCAAAAATATACGGCCTGAAGTATTGCGTTGCCCAAACGATCGCTAATAACTCGCGTTCTATTGTTGAATAATCACTTTCTGATATGTTTAACGTTCTACTAGCGTATGCTACTGGTTTATCGCTTCCAATAGGGCCTTGTGACAAAACTGCTCCTATAGCTACATTACTAGCATCGCATGTTAAATTAAAAGGTTTGGAAAAATCCGGATACTGAAGTAACGGTTCATTAATTAATAAATTTTTATAAAGTTCAAAGCATTCTACATATGATGGATCGTGTATGTTAATTACAGCATCTTTTTTCAAACATTTAGTTAGGGGTTTGGTCAATTTTGCAAACTCCTTAATAAATTTGCGATAATATCCTAACAAACCTAGAAATCCTTTTTTCTACAGTCACTATAGAATGATACTCATTCCACACGCTGTAGCGTGCGGAATAGGGGTCATTCCGCTCGCTTAGAGGTACCTAAGAGAGCCGTGTGGCGTCGCGAAAAAACTGTGTCATTACTGTCATAATTTTAATTCTTTTTGATTTTCTTATAATTCCTCTTCAAAATGGAATCAATATGAGTAATTATATCAACACTTGATAAATTGGAATGAGATCAATGAAGCAAACTCTTTTCAGAAAATGGTATATTTTGGTTATAGATATTCACGCGGACACCTTTGACTGTAGAAAAAATAACATCCGCCACTCGTGCGAATCGATCACACCATGCTCATGTGAATTCTGCCACTCGACTTCGTCTCATGGCTGAATTATTCACATTCGCATGGAATGATCTTCATTCCGCACTTGTATCGGAATATACTATTATCTGTTTTGTATTTTTTGGTATTGGATAATTTTGAATGGCAATGATTTTATTGGGGTTAGGTCTAACTCCAGAAGGTGTGACAATATGTCCCAAATACGCAACTTCTTTCTTTAAAAATTCCGATTTATCTAACTGAATCTTGAAATTTGCCTTTCTCAATCTATCAAATACTAATTTTAAATTCTCTACGTGTTCCTGAAGACTTGTACTAAAAATTATACTGTCATCTAGATACACGAGACATTTTTGATTGTTTAACCCTCTTAAAATGTGATCCATAACTCTTTGGAAGGTAGCAGGGGCGTTCTTGAGCCCAAATGGCATTCGCAAAAACTCGTAATGACCATTTTCTGTATTAAATGCTGTTTTAGGAATGTCGTCGGGGTGCATCTCGATTTGATGGAATCCTGATGCCAAATCTAGCGTTGTAAAATAATGGCAACGTCCTAATTTATCTAATAGGTCATTAATATTCGGTAAGGGATATTTGTCACCGATTGTCTTATCGTTTAATTTGCGGTAATCTACAACAATTCTCCACTTACGTTTGCCTGATGCATCTTGTTTCTTAGGAACCACCCAAATCGGTGAGGACCAAGGAGAATTTGACGGCCTAATGATATTCTGCTCTAACATCTTTTGAATTTGATTATTGACTTCCTGTTTAAGAATTTCAGGGTATCTATAAGTTTTCGTGTAAGTGGGGATTTCGTCTTTAGTCTTAATCGTGTGCTTAATCTCGTTTGTGAATGAGAGCATTTGTTTATCTAAATGAAATATATCAGAGTATTCTTTAATCAATTTTGTTATAGCGAATTCTTCCTCTGAATTCATATGATTTGTTCTAATTTTTGAAATATCAAATTTAATCTTTTCTGTTTGGAAAAAATTTGAATTTGAGTTTGGACTTGAATAAGATTCATAATTATTATCAAATAATTCGACATTAATTGGTTTTAATACATCGATATGAATATTGTCATCTGTTGGGTTTATTATTGTACAAACGGCATAGTTATTTTCTGCCTTTGTAATACACGATGGTATTATAAAATTTTCCATTTCAATTTCTGGAATAATTATATCACCTGTCTTCATGCTAACCTTTATTTTAACCACCTTTTCTGATTGTGATTCTAAATAAATTTTGTCTGATGTAATAACAGTGTTAGAATTCTGTTCATCATCTATAATATTGAAGTTATTATTTTGAATTACATTATTTTGATTTGACTCAAGATAGTGAATTCTAATTTTCGAATTTGGAGTTATTAAAATACTATTATTCATGTCAATAACAATTTTTAATAATTTTATATTATCTAAACCCAATAACATATCAAATTTATCATGAAAATTAAACATGTGATATTTTAAACAGAAATTACCATCTCTTTTTATATTAAATATTTTAGAAATAGGTTTAAGAGTACTAAATTGTTCTATCAAAGTTCCGTGTGCTGATGAAATTCGGAACGGATCTTTAAAAATGTTACTTTTAAAATATTTATGAGCAATATTTGGTTTTACAAACGATTTTGTACTACCCGTATCAATTAGAACTTTTAAATTATTTTCAGGTAATATA
The DNA here is from genome assembly GCA_963989225.1 of Dromius quadrimaculatus. Taxonomy (NCBI): domain Eukaryota; kingdom Metazoa; phylum Arthropoda; class Insecta; order Coleoptera; family Carabidae; genus Dromius; species Dromius quadrimaculatus. The sequence goes on along the minus strand of OZ022331.1, from coordinate 27,065,788 downwards.
ATAAACGGTAGTGTGTTTGGATTGTTAGTCAAATTAAGCAATTCTATATGATTCTCGGATTCTGTCACGTCTTCGCTGTCTATGTTATATAATTCCTCCGAAATAATGTTTTGTCTAGGTTTGAAACTTTGATATCTTTGGGAAGGCCCTGCTCTTGGTTGATAAGTATTATTTGTAGAAATACTCATGGGAGTAGGCTTAGGATAATTTTGCGTGGAGTTCTGATTTTGAGGGAGAGTTTTATTTCTTACAAATTGCGAATTTTGCCCGTAATTCTTATTGAATGGTCTTTGTGGATTTGGAGAATAACTTGTTAAATATAGTGATCGCGGTCCACCAGGTTTTTGTACAATTTGTTTTGATGGTGGTTTAAAATTGAAATTCTGTACTCGCGGTTTCTGGGATTCTCCAAATTGAAAATCATTAGTTAACATACTCAATGCAGAGTTTAAATTCTAAGGATTTTTCGTACGCATGAGTTGTCCAATAGGCTCTTTAAGTCCGCGTAATAACACTCTCAAAGCAAAATTTTGAAAGTATGGAATCAAAACTGCTTGTTCTACTGATGTTGAACCTAGTTTCAGACGGGAGATTTGAAGATTTAACAAATGTTGTAATTTGTTATAAAAATCAAATGGACTCTCATTTTGTGACTGTTTTAACTCAGTCATTTCAATAGCTAGAGTAAAACGATCTCTTTTATCAGCATAAGTATTAGTTAGAGCTGCTTTTAACTCTTGCCAATCAGTAATGGTACAACTCGCGATATGTTTCGCTGCGTCGCCCTTAATCTTTGATAAAATAGTTGATATCAAATATTCATTTTGGAAATCTGTGACATCATTTTTATTGAAGAATTTAGTTAGCAATTTTTCACAGATTTCTAGAAATCTTGGTAAGAGTTCGCGCTCTCCATGGAAATCTGGTACCATATCGAGGTACTCTTTTTTCAATGCTGGGGTAGTCATATTTGTTTGACTGATAATTAATGTGGGTGGTTTAATAGAAGATTTATTAACAATTTTGTTACTTGAAATAGTTTGTGACGACTCTGTGTCACTGTTAGAGCCGGAGTCAGAATCAGAGCTTGTATCAGATGAAGCGAAATTAGAACTTAGAGACATATGCACTTACAGCAAGATCAGCGTCTTCATGTCCGTTGAAGATGGATGCCTGTGAAGTGAGCCCCAGGTAATTTCTGCGAAGCTGTTTCCGATGTCCTCTCGGTCACGATGCTGCGGTCCTGATGTGCGGTTACGGTCAGGAACAGTTGTTACGAAGTAGTAGATCGATTCTTTATTTGATTGCCGTTGAATCGTTGAAACGAACCAAATCTATATGCGTTAGATTTGTTTTGGCAATCCTACCGACTGCGCCACTTAACAATCGATCTTCGATAACTTTGTTTCTAAAAATTATATTTTATTATTTGTTGCAACTAGATGTTGCTTGTTACAAGACTGATTACAAACTGAGCTTATTCTAAATGACATGCTAAAGGTAAATTATGTTTAAAGAGTAATATTACATTCTAGAAATGCATGCTTAACAATAATTATATACTGCAATATAACTTATAAATATATATATATATATATATATATATATATATATATATATATATATATATATATATATATAATAATAATAATAATAATAATAATGAATTTATTTGTAATTCGTATTAAATACATATACAAAGGAATTTACTTTTACATAAAATAGAGTATGATAAAATTTTCACAGAATAGGATGATTTTAAACTTGAAATAATACAGTAAGTTTTATAGATATTCTAGGGTGATACACATGTTATGTCTTATTGATTTAGAATAAAAGATCTTATTTTCAAGGCATTTATCAGGTAATTGTAGAGATTATACATCATTTTCTTGTCCGGTATGATCAAGATGTTTCGAGCAAAATTGTTCTTTGTTATCTCCAAAATATGAGAAGAAATGTAATGGCTTCGAAGGGGAGAATATAGTGGGCATTGAACAATAAAGTGGTAGATATCTTCCTTTTCTTGGATGTTGCAGAAAGTACAATTATCCTCAGCTCCCAGTTCGTAAGCTACTCCTTTAACATAGAATTTTGGTTTTAAGGTGTTTGCTAATCTTATTTGGCTTACCAGTTTGAGTACATTTATGTTGACTGCAAAGGATAAGTAATTATCATTTTGGAAAATTTCTTTATAAAAATCACTGTAACTAGACTGAAAGATTCTGTTTGTATCGTTAGGCTCTAGCATTTTTTGATAATTTTCGATCATATGATCACGATTTTCTTTCAGCGCTACGCAGCTTTGTCGCTCCCATAGCCATTCACAGCTGATTTTTGTGAGCATATTTTTCAACTGGGCTACCCAGTTGTATTTGAACTGTTCAGGGTTTGTTTTGTTTGCTTCCAACAGTTTTGTATAGTATATTTTTGGATACCTGTTATCCCTCATTATTAACAATTTATACCACCAATCTATTGTTTTTGTAAATACCAGGACTTCCACGTTTTTTTGTTCAGTTTCCCGTCTGACCATATAGTTCGGAGTATTTCTTTGCCAGTTAAAGAGACCTTTTAGATATCCCACTCGCGCTTTTTCTAAAAGGTCTATGTATCTAAGACTCCAGATTTCAGAGGCATATAGCATTGTAGGTATGACAACCGAATCATAGAGTTTTTGCCTAGCTGCCCATGATTCCATTTTTGTTTTCACCATAATTTGTTTAATATTGCCTACAGCCATTGCTGCCTTGCTTGTTACTTGTTTTGAGGCTTCAAGGAATAGACCGGATGATACGAATTGTATTCCAAGATACATATATTTTGATGTTGTTGAAATCTGATTGTTTTGGCACATGTAAGTGGTTTTTTGCTTTGGCGATCTTCCATTGTGAAAATGTAGGACTTTGGTCTTGGAGGAGTTTATCGTTAGCAGATTTTCTAGGCAATAATTTTCAAGTGCCCTGAGTTTCTTTTGAACATCTAATGGTGATTTTGCAAATATAACCAAATCATCTGCATACAAAAGAAGAAGAATGTCCTGATTTGTTTCGTAGAAAATTCCCTCAAGTTTGCATACTTCTCTGAAGTAGTTTTCCATATCCGATATGAATAAGGAGAATAACAGTGGGCTGAGTGAGTCTCCCTGTAATACCCCTTTAGTAATATCTACAGTAGCAGTATGTTGATCTTGTATCTTAACTCGTAGCTTTGCCTGATTATATATATTTTGTAAAGTTCTTGTCATTTTAGCACTCACTCCTGTTGAGTACAGTTTATTCCACATCAGTTGATGATTAATACTATCAAAAGCTCCCTTGAAATCGATAAATATGGCGTAAAGATTATTGTTCTTTGTCATTTGGATTTGAATGACAGCATTTAGGGTGAAAATGTGGTCAATGCAAGATCTACCTCGCCTAAACCCTGCTTGAGCTTCTGGTAGTATTTCATAGCTCTCTGCCCATGTCAGCAATCTGTTAGAGAGAATTTGAGTTAATAGTTTTACAATTGTACATATAAGTGCTATGGGTCTGTAATTTTCCATGCTTTCTGTATCTCCCTTCTTATGTATTAGAATAATTTCAACAACAGTGAGTGCTTGAGGTAATTTTTCTTCGTCCCAGAAACAGTTTAGAGTATTTAATAATATAGTATTCCAATTTTCTGGCAGATTTTTAAGTATTTCGTTTGGAATCAGATCTATCCCTGCGGCTTTGTTATTTTTTAGATTTTTGACTGCTTGACACAATTCATTTTTTGATATTCTGTCATCCAGATATGGTCGATTTGGTTGAAAATAGCATACTAGTTCTTCCCTTTCAAGTGAAAATTTTGTCACAAAATACTGTTCCCAGATATCTATATCTATTGGATTCATTTTTCTTCTCTTGGTAGCTAGGGTTTTGCAAAGTTTCCAGAATTCCTGCGGGCAAGATATATTACTAATTATAGATTTTTGCTCCTCATAGTGTTTTTCTTTCTTTAACTTCTTCATTTTGTTGTAAATCTCTTTTTCAATTGAATATCCTTGTAGGAGTTCTTCTTTGTTCTCTCTCTTGTATTTTCTATATGTCTTTCTTGCTTGGTTTTTTTGTTTCGTTAATTCTCTATCAAACCACGGTTTATTATTATACATTTTTTGGAGACTATATGATTTCACAAGACCTACATCTATAGCTACAGACATAACTGATTCCAGAAAGTATTTATAGGTCTCTTCTATTCCTTCGGAGTATCGGTTCGTCTCACCGATCGATCGCATTTTTTGTTTAAATATTTCTTCTTTTTCAGTTTCCCAATGGATAGAAGTTTTTCTTGCTATGGATCGTTGGTGGCTATTTTGTGAGAGATCCGTTACAATGTCGTTTGCTACTCTAAAGTAAATTGTTACAGGAGCGTGTGGTGTCATCGTGAAATCATCTACTTGGCAGTTTATTATACTTTCAAAACTCTCCAGATTACACCAGATCAGATCTATAACACTTTTTCCATTTTAATTAGCAAAAGTGAAGTTAGCTGGGTTGTCGTTCTTTGTTCGTCCGTTAATTGCAAAAAATCTGCATGCTTCCATTGTTTCGGTTAATTTTCTACCTCTTAGATTTATGATTCCATCTAGAGATGATCGCGTTGGTACCATACTACAGTTCTCAAATAGAATGTCTTCGCCTTGATTCAAGTTTCCAATCCTCGCATTGAAATCGCCTCCAATTATAAACATTGCTCCTCTGTTATTGCTTGATATGTCGTTCAGTGATTCTTCAAATAGTTCTATGAAGGTCGTATAATCTTTCAGTGGTGATATGTAAACATTCGCTATTATAATCTTACAATCTTTCGATATTTTCACTTTGAGGAATATCCAATACTCTGTTTCTTGTATTAAGGTTACGTCCTTGAATCTATCTTTTATGAGAATCATTAAGCCACCGCTCGCTCTCCCTCTGCTTTTCTCTTTTATAGCACATGATTCATAAGTTTGGTAGTCCTTTAGGAATTGTAGATCCAGACTATTTTTATTTGTTTTCCAAGTTTCGTTCAAACATAATATATCAAAACTCTGAAATCTTTCTTCTTGTTCGATGTCTAGATTGAATATTGTGTTTATGCCTCCTGCGTTCCAAAAGAGTATATTTACGCTATCAACTGTTTTTGCTACTTGATTCTTCTGATTTTTTGAGTATCTAGGTTTTTCGAATTTGGTTTATTTTCTTTTATAGTGCTTTTCACTGTGGTGGATCTAGTTCGCATTACGTAGTTGTCCAGTGTATCCTTCATTAGTTTTCCGGATGCTGTGCTAGAAGTTCCAGCATTTTGGTGTGGTTCTACTGATTTGTTATTTCCTTCGATACTGCTTTGAATGTTGCTGGAGAGGTTTGGAGTCGAAATTGATAGTCTTTCCTGTTGCGGCTCATCATTGGGACTGTACATTTCAGTGATTTCTTCCGGCTCATTGTTTTCTAATTCTTGTAGGGTATATAGCTCCTCGTTTATACACAGTTTTTTGTTTTTAATTTAAGCTTTCAGTCCCTTCTTTTTAGCATCTTGCAGGTGCTTGTTCATTTTCATTCTATTTTCTAACTCGGTTTTAGATAGATCTTCATCAATATAAATCTTTGTTCCGATAAGTGCTCTTTTTTTCGCATATAGAATTTCATTTCTACGAGTTTGTGTTGTAAACGTAACTAGAATTGGTCTTGCTTTCAATTTTGAGGTTTGTTTTTCTCCGATTCTGGTAATACAATCAATTTCTTCAATTTTAAAATTTATTTTAAGTTTATCATTTACTAAATTGAGAATTTGTTCTCTCATAGATAATTTAGTTTCTTCTAATATTTCTTTCATATCATGAATAACCAAATTTTTTGCTTTTAGTTGTTTGGTGGAGTACTCATTTTCTGCTTCTTGTGTTTCCAATTTTTTCTCCAATTGTTCATTCCGTTTCTCCATTTCTTTGACTTGTTGTTCTAGCACTGCTACTTCTTTATTTGTTACAATAATAGCTGATAAAAGTTCTTGTTTTGATTCTTCAATATCTTCTTTTGTTTCTTTCCTAGCCTTTTCTATAGCGGCTATGATTCTGTTTTCATCCATAATTGAGTTTTATTTTATTTATTTTTTTTTTTTCTATTTTGAATTTTGTTTCTACTAGAGTTGGCAACCCTGACTGCAATTTTTTCGTTATTTCGTTCTGGCTTAAGTAGCTAGCTGCGTCATGCACATGCTCATGCTTCTAGTTCGATTAATTAAGATTTTGAAGGTTAAATTATGGCTTAGTAAGGATTTGTTATATTTGTTATTTGAAATTCAAATCTTTTCACTCACAGTTTGTTGTTTGTTCCTCAAATCATTTGATGGACGTTTCATTTGTATTTTATCCATACAATTTCAAAAGTTCTGATAATTTATATATTTTATCACTTAAATCACGTCCAAATGTTACCAGTGTATACATATATATATATATATATATATATATATATATATATATATATATATATATATATATATATATATATATATATATATATATATATATATATATATATATATATATATATATTTTTTTTTTTAAATACAGGATGTATATATTTGATAACAATAAAATTGATAAGAACAGAAAGATTTATCTTTTGAGACTAGCTTCAAGGTCATCGCAATCCAAATTAAGCGGAAGACCTATCAATAGCACGGAAATGTGGTCTGAGATAATATTAAAATCAAATCTTTTTTGTATTATAATATAATAGCTGTTAGAATTTTATGTTTACCATGCTCAATTGTCACAACCTTTTTGGTATAATTTTTTTCAATTGATATGAAATCTGTAATGTTTAATGATATAGTGATAGTACATCACATGATAGCTTGGAAATATGCATATTAATTAAGTCGTCAAGGAATATAGACGCAATATGCGAACGATTTCGTTTTCAATATAGAATTAAACAATATTCCATTATTTAATCACCAATGCTAGAGTGTGAATTGAATTAATACAGAAAATTATCACCTCTAGGAAATAATAATATGGGATAAGAGCATGACTTTCAAAGGTTATTGAACACATTTTTTATAATAAACTTCATATGTGAACGTTTGATTGCGCAGAATTTCTATAGAATGATAAAAGAAATATATATAAAGACAAAATTTCTATTGTTTTATCCAGTGATGATACACATTTCTAAAGTGAGAAAATTTGTATATATATATATATATATATATATATATATATATATATATATATATATATATATATATATATATATATATATATATATATATATATATATATATATATATATATACATATATATAACTTAACAATCGATCTTCGATAACTTTGTTTTTAAAAATAATATTTTATTATTTGTTGCAACTAGATGTTGCTTGTTACAAGACTGATTACAAACTGAGCTTATTCTAAATGACATGCTAAAGGAAAATTATGTTTAAAGAGTAATATTACATTCTAGAAATGCATGCTTAACAATAATTATATACTAGCTAAGGGTTTTCTGCTATATAACTCCTCCCTTCCTGAAATGGAGCCTCTTCTGGTAGGCGGATGTCCTTTTTCTCTAGGGGTGAGTTCGAAGTTGGTTTTCTTCTCAAGTAGAAGTTTTTTATCCACTTAAAAATGCAATAAAACATTACTGCAAAAATCCCTAAATAAAGTATAACAGTCCATATGCTGGGGATGTGAAAGTTTGATTGTACATCACTAATAATTGGTATGGAATTAATAGGAATTTCTTCTAAATTCAAAGATTTTAAATTTATAGTTAAATTTGATTTCTTGCTACTTTTCAATTCCATTCTGACATTGTTAATCACCAATGGTTTACGGATTGTTTCACTTTTGTAAGTTAATAACTGATTTTTGAAATACACTTCACATTTGTCATTTTCAATTAGGAATATACCACATAATACTTTCGTTTCTACACCTTGCTGACACTTCATTCTGATTCTTTCTTCCTCAGGAAATACAGCTTGGAACAATATACTCTTATTTTCTACAAATTAATTTATATTTTCTATTTTATTTATACAAGTTATACGTTTAACCATCTATCTACGTTTGAAACTTTAGAGCATATTTGAATCCTGTAGTTATATAGTGTGAGTATGATCATTAAATTACATTTGTATTTGTTCCAAATTAGAATTTCAAGCTTTCATGTATCTTCTTGTTTCAGTCTTCCGGTTCTGACGATGGCTACACAGTAGTCGAAACCGGTCAACAAAAATAAAAATTTTGAACAGTGTGATACAAGACTTTATTTTTCTTCTAACTTTCAATACAATAGGTTTTAGTTTTGTAACAGAATGTATTGTGTTATTATATGCCAATACTGCGTAATCGACCTTAATCTCAATTAATTCATTTTTGAATGAATCTTGATTATTAAAAAGACGAATGTGTTCTATGAGTATCGAGTGAAAACGTTCTATTATGCCGTTAGACTCTGGATGTTGCGAACTTATAAAATGAATTTTAATCTTGTGAATTTCTAATAATTCTTGCAAAACAGAATTTTTAAATTCTAATCCATTATCTGATATTATTTGTTCTGGAATAGGATGATGCGTAAAATATTTCACCAATTTATTAACCACTTCTATACCTTGACCAGAACTCATTTTATACGCTTGAGCAAATTTAGAAAACGAATCTACTATTGTTAGAAATCTAGAATTTTCTAATGTTATTGTATCTCCATGTAGAATCTGAAAAGGTTTTATTGCAGTTGGAGTTACATTAAATTTCAATTTCCAAGGGTTCCTATCATATTTGGTAACTTGACATAATTTACATTTATTAATAAAGGTTTGAATTGATTTTCTCTGATTGGGCCAATAATATTTTTGCTTTATCCGAGTTTCAGTTTCGTCTATACCTCTGTGATTCGATTTTCCTTCGTGATAATTTTGGATGATTTCAATAATTTCATTTTCATCCATCACATCTAATAATTTCTCAGTACATTTCATTATTCTAGTTTCAGAATTTTTGAAATAATTTTGTAAAACTACACTAAATTTTTCATACAACGGGCTCTCAAAATAAAGATGGTACTCAACGCGTGGCACTATAAATCCTTTCACAGAATTAATTATTTCTTGTTGGTAATTATTCTTTGATATCTGTAATGTAAATCGTTGCTTATTGTCGTGAAGTCTAGTCAAAATGGGGTTTGAAGGATCATACTCGACTTCTGTAATAATTACTTGATTTTTTCCGTAATTTACCGGACAATCAACAATGGGAATACCGACAACGGGATTCTCTGTATTTGAATGAGTTGTTGCACCGCTATCGTCGACTTCGTCAATAGGAAGGTTTTGATAATTTTTATCTACCTCAACAATAAGTGAGTTACATTCATCATCATTAGTTTTATTCTTTAATTCTTCATTGAAATCATTGATGAATTCTTCAAGTGCTATCATATTTTCTGTTTCGTTAATGTAAAGGTCAGCTCGTGAAATTGATTCAGAATCTAACCCTGTATATACGGTTATCGCAATGTTTGTTTCATGGAAAACATACTAAATCATTATTTTAATATCAACCCATTTTTGTTCATCTCTGCCACATGAAATTTTAGGAATACAAATTTTTTCGATATTATGTTTTAAACAGAAATTTTTAAAATTTAATAATGTATAAAATATATCTTGTGACGTGGGTTTATCAAAATATCTATTCTTGGTTATAAGACACATAATGTATCTATTCTTATCTTTCAAATAAACTAAATCATATAATTTAGGATTCTGATTTATCAATTTATCAACATTCTTAAAAATTTCTTTGAATCTTCTTGCTACTCCTTTGAACATACCAAGGTCTTTACTAACGCAATGGGCTAAATTACTGTCTGATGGTGAATTAAATAAATCATCATTTACTCCTGTTATATTCACAATATAACTCAAATTTTTCTGCCTATTATTTATATAATTTTGATATTCGGTTGATTTTTCATTTTCTAATAAATTTTCCGAATTATCAATTTCTTGTGGGATTCGGCTGAGAGCATCTGCATTAGTATTTAACTTGCCCTTCTTATAAACGATTTCGTAGTCGAATTCTTCTAATTTTAATCGCCATCTTATTAATTTCTGACTACACTGTCGGAGTGAAAAGAGCCACTGAAGCGGTCTATGGTCAGTAATAATAGTAAATCTACGTCCAAAAATATACGGCCTGAAGTATTGCGTTGCCCAAACGATCGCTAATAACTCGCGTTCTATTGTTGAATAATCACTTTCTGATATGTTTAACGTTCTACTAGCGTATGCTACTGGTTTATCGCTTCCAATAGGGCCTTGTGACAAAACTGCTCCTATAGCTACATTACTAGCATCGCATGTTAAATTAAAAGGTTTGGAAAAATCCGGATACTGAAGTAACGGTTCATTAATTAATAAGTTTTCACAAAGCTCAAAACATTCTACATATGGTGGATCGTGTATGTTAATTACAGCATCTTTTTTTAAGCATTTAGTTTAGGGTTTGGTCAATTTTGCAAAATCCTTAATAAATTTGCGATAATATCCTAACAAACCTAAAAATCCTTTTATCTGTTTTGTATTTTTCGGGATCGGATAATTTTGAATGGCAATGATTTTATTGGGGCTAGGTCTAACTCCAGAAGGTGTGACAATATGTCCTAAATATGCAACTTCCTTCTTTAAAAACTCCGATTTATCTAACTGAATCTTAAAATTTGCCTTTCTCAATCTATCAAATACTAATTTCAAATTCTCTACGTGTTCCTGAAGACTTGTACTAAAAATTATAATGTCATCTAGATACACGAGACATTTTTGATTGTTTAACCCTCTTAAAATGTGATCCATAACTCTTTGGAAGGTAGCAGGGGCGTTCTTGAGCCCAAATGGCATTCGCAGAAACTCGTAATGACCATTTTCTGTATTGAATGCTGTTTTAAAAATGTCGTCGGAGTGCATCTTGATTTGATGGAATCCTGATGCCAAATCTAGCGTTTTAAAATAATGGCAACGTCCTAATTTATCTAATAGGTCATCAATATTCGGTAAGGGATATTTGTCACCGATTGTCTTATCGTTTAATTTGCGATAATCTACAACAATTCTCCACCTACGTTTGCCTGATGCATCCTGTTTCTTAGGAACCACCCAAATCAGTGAGGACCAAGGAGAATTTGACGGCCTAATGATATTCTGCTCTAACATCTTTTGAATTTGATTATTGACTTCCTGTTTAAGAATTTCAGGGTATCTATAAGTTTTCGTATAAGTGAGGATTTCGTCTTTAGTCTTAATCGTGTGCTTAATCTCGTTTGTGAATGAAAGCATTTGTTTATCTAAATGAAATATATCAGAGTATTCTTTAATCAATTTTGTTATAGCGAATTCTTCCTCTGAATTCATATGATTCGTTCTAATTTTTGAAATATCAAATTTAATCTTTTCTGTTTGGAAAAAAATTAAATTGGAGTTTGGACTTGAATAAGATTCATAATTATTATCAAATAATTCGACATTAATTGGTTTTAATACATCGATATGAATATTGTCATCTGTTGGGTTTATTATTGTACAAACGGCATAGTTATTTTCTGCCTTTGTAATACACGATAGTATTATAAAATTTTCCATTTTAATTTCTGGAATAATTATATCACCTGTCTTCATGCTAACCTTTATTTTAACCACCTTTTCTGATTGTGATTCTAAATAAATTTTGTCTGATGTGATAACAGTGTTAGAATTCTGTTCATCATCTATAATATTTAAGTTATTATTTGGAATTACATTATTTTGATTCGACTCAAGATAGTGAATTCTAATTTTCAAATTTGGAGTTATTAAAATACTATTATTCATGTCAATAACAATTTTTAATAATTTTATATTATCTAAACCCAATAACAGATCAAATTTATCATGAAAATTAAACATGTGATATTTTAAACAAAAATTACCATCTCTTTTTATATTAAATATTTTAGAAATAGGTTTAAGAGTACTAAATTGTTTTATCGAAGTTCCGTGTGCTGTTGAAATTCGAAACGGATCTTTAAAAATGTTACTTTTGAAATATTTATAGGCAATATTTGGTTTAACAAACGATTTTGAACTACCCGTATCAATTAGAACTTCTAAATTATTTTCAGGTAATATAACAAACGGTAGTGTGTTTAGATTGTTAGTCAAATTAAGAAATTCGATTGTGTGTAATTTTTCAAGGCAGTTTGCACTAAAACATTATCGGTTTCAAAGTTCATATCTTCTTGGAATTCAATGTTAGTTTCATTCACATATTCAGTGACGTGTTCTGTTTCGGAAATATGATTCTCGGATTCTGTCACGTCTTCACTGTCTATGTTATATAATTCCTCCGAGATAATGTTTTGTCTAGGTTTAAACTTTGATATCTTTGGGAAGGCCCTGCTTTTGGTTGATAAGTATTATTTGTAGAAATACTCATGGGAGGGCTCAGGATAATTTTGCGTGGAGTTCTGATTTTGAGGGGGAATTTTATTTCTTACAAATTGCGAATTTTGCCCATAATTTCTATTGAATGGTCTTTGTGGATTTGGAGAATAACTTGATAAATATAGTGGTCGCGGTCCACCAGGTTTTTGTACAATTTGTTTTGATGGTGGTTTAAAATTGAAATTCTGTACTCGCGGTTTCTGGGATTCTCCAAATTGAAAGTCATTAGTTAACATACTCAATGCAGAGTTTAAATTCTGAGGATTTTTCGTACGCATGAGTTGTCCAATAGGCTCTTTAAGTCCGCGTAATAATACTCTCAAAGCAAAATTTTGAAAGTATGGAATCAAAACTGCTTGTTCTTCTGATGTTGAACCTAGTTTCAGACGGGAGATTTGAAAATTTAACAAATGTTGTAATTTGTTATGAAAATCAAATGGGCTCTCATTTTGTGACTGTTTTAACTCAGTCATTTCAATAGCTAGTGTAAAACTATCTCTTTTATCAGCATAAGTATTAGTTAGGGCTGCTTTTAACTCTTGCCAATCAGTAATGGTACAACTCGCGATATTTTTCGCTGCGTCGCCCTTAATCTTTGATAAAATAGTTGATATCAAATATTCATTTTGGAAATCTGTGACATCATTTTTATTGAAGAATTTAGTTAGCAATTTTTCACAGATTTCTAAAAATCTTGGTAAGAGTTCGCGCTCTCCATGGAAATCTGGTACCATATCGAGGTACTCTTTTTTCAATGCTGGGGTAGTCATATTTGTTTGACTGATAATTGATGTGGGTGGTTTAATAGAAGATTTTGTTACTTGAAATAGTTTGTGACGACTTTGTGTCACTGTTAGAGCCGGAGTCAGAATCAGAGCTTGTATCAGATGAAGCGAAATTAGAACTTAGAGACATATGCACTTACAGCAAGATCAGCGTCTTCATGTCCGTTGAAGATGGATGCCTGTGAAGTGAGCCCCAGGTAATTTCTGCGAAGCTGTTTCCGATGTCCTCTCGATACACACGATATATATATATATATATATATATATATATATATATATATATATATATATATATATATATATATATATATATATATATATATATATACATATATATATATATATATATATATATATATATATATATATATATATATATATATACCGGTATACCATCCGTACCACCCAAATATTTCGCGAAGTGCTGAACGGATTAATAATAGAAAAAATATGTGTGAAATTATTTCTAAGATTCTATTGTATAGTAGCAAATTCAAGTCCACGTTCTCACCCCCTGAGGGTGGGGAGGGTGCAACTTTCAAATTTCGAATGGCCCCTTCTTAATTTTGATGCAGATTTGGATTCTTATCTTATAAATATGAAGTTTGTGTCTAGAATTTTTTTTCATATTCTTGACAGATGGCGCTATAATCGCAAATATTAGTTATTTTTCGTGATTACTTTAACGGCTAATACTAAGTAATCTAGGCTTGCACAGTCTTCAAAACAAATTTTTTGAGTGTGGAGTGCGTTCGGGAAAGCGTTCTTGCCATTTCCTGGCGGCTGCTCTGAGCCCACCACGACACTCGCCTAAAATTTGCAACATGTCAGCAGCTTCCCTTTTGTTATAAACTATTCTAACAACAATGAAATTTTCTAAACGTTTTGACTCTTCTTACAAGAAGTCTTGCTGGATTTTGTTTATAAACACGTCTACTATGCCCCAATTTTAAAAGCAATGTACGGCTGAAGTATGTATTCAGTACTCAGTATTAGCCGTTGAAGTAATCACCAAAAATAACTGATCTCTGCGATTACAGCGCCATTTGTCAGAAGCATGAAAAAAATTTCAGTCAAAAACTTCATATTTTTCCGTTGAGAATCCAAGTCTGCATTTAAGAGTAGGAGTTGATATTTAAAATTTGAGAGTTGCACCCTCCTTACCCTCAGGGGATGAATTTGCTACTATTCAGTAGAATCTTAGAAATAATTCTATACGTATTTTTTCTCTTTTCAATCCGTTCAGCATTTCACGATATATTTGAGAGTGGTACGAGTGGTGTGAAACACCCGGTATATATATATATATATATATATATATATATATATATATATATATATATATATATATATATATATATATATATATATATATGTTTAAGATAATAACAAGTAAGAAAAAAATTTTAAGATTTTTTGTATTTTATTTTGATATATTCTTTTAATTGTAGAATTACTTATAGCAAGTGGAAACAAATAATAATGGTGAAAAATATACAGCTAATAAGAGAGCTTCTTGTTAACAAATCTCCCAAGATGGAAAATCAATGAGAAAAAGAAGGATAGATCTAAATAAAAATGTTATAAATATTGATCAATGAACTGATGAACTTGTAGAAGTAATAACAGCGGAATCAAGTAAAAATTTCATGAATTGTGATTAGGAAACTGCTGAACTTGCAAAAGATATAACACTGGAATCAATGGTGAATAATAATTTACTCCCACAATTCCATGTAGTTGGTAATAATAATGATGAATTAATAATAGAACATAAACAGTTTTCAAATGAGAATATTTATATATGTGTTGGTATTGATCCAGCATAAAATTCTGAAATAATTGTTAGATTGCATAACTATACGATTGAGAAGTTCACAGACTTTGAAGTATGTGAGTGGCATGAGTTCCTCATGACTTATAATATTATTATGGATTATATGAATAGTTATTCAACAATAGTATCATATTCATTTTTTGATGATGAAATTTCATTTGATATTATAGAAACTAAAAAAATTATTATTATTGAGTCACAGAATAAACAAATTTATCTGAGTAACACAGGTATCAACTATTTATTTTCAATTTCAGATTTTCCAAATTCTGCAATCAAGTACTTGGAATCTTCAAACTCTTTCGAATACGATTCTAATATTATAAAACAGTAATCAACATGTGAAGGAGGATTTTTTTCTATTATTTATAATATAGTCAATAATTTAAATAATATTCATGATGTAGCAATAAAGCAAATATTATTAGCTTATCCAGATGTAGTTTATGATACTATTCAAAATTTTATCGAAGAGAATATTAATGAAGTATTAGAAATAAATTAAATAATTGAAGTAAATTTTTTTTCTAACTCTACCTATCAATAATAATGTTTGGTAATAATGAAAGTGTAATTAGGTGTATTTATTGATAAGGAAGAAAGATAAACTGTTTTATAGGAAATTTTGTTGGTTGTTTATATTTTTAATTTTTATTTCACAAAACTTACAAATTTTAAAAATAGGTAAGGAGTTACATCAATGTAAGTATAATGAATTTAACTTGAACCTTATTCATTAGTTTTGATAACAATAGTTTCAGTTGTTCATATGAATTAATATTAGGACAATTTATATCAAAAAGGGAAAAGTCAAATTTCTCGGCTTCTTCAAGTGATTTTGTGAATTCATTGGATTCATGGTAGTAATTGTTCATAAAAAATATAGACGCCCGTTTGTATACTTGCAAACTGATTCAATATCTATTTCAAAAGATCATCGGATGATGGATAAAAATGAAGGATAAAGAATTATTGAGTCATCTCTTCACGTTGCAAACGTTTCGATCTTTATTAGACCTTCATCAGTGCCTAAGGCAATAAAAAGAACAATAGAATACATAATATTCAATAACGTGCAAATAATTCTCACAATGAACAACAAAATAATAATTACCTTAGAGAAAAGTAGAACATAACCAAACATTTTATGATATTGTGCAAAGACATCTTTACACTTCTACAATACAGAAGCAACTGAATTACAAACGGAAATGTCAACAAGAAATCACTTGTTAATGAAACGTAACAACAAAAGACGTGCGCCAAAATTCAGCGGCAAATATAAAACCAAAATAATTGAATAACAAGTGCTATCTTTTACAAAATGACAAATCCAAGATATTTTGATACGTTTTACTTAAATATTCAGTATCAGTTCTGAAATTGATCGAGTTATGATCTAGATAAATATATATCATCTCCAAGAAATTCCTTTTCTTATAATTACTTTCATGATCTAAAATTTTAACATTAGCAAAATCGAAACGATGATTATTATCTATACTATGGCTGGATAAAGCTGTTTTTTTATCATCTAATTTCTTGCAATCATTTTTGTGATTATTCATACGACTTTTTACATACTGTTTCGTTTGACCTACGTACACGCCATTACAGTCAATACAATTTATTTTATAGATCACATTTGATGTATCTTCAATATTTACTCGATCTTTTAAACGACTAAATAAGCTTCCAATCTTTTTATTATTATAAAATACAATATTGGTTCTATTGTTGGTTAACACTTTCGCTAGCTGATATGAAACATTATTAATATATGGAATTTTAAAATATATTTTATGTTCAGTATTTATTTCTGTATTTTTATTGACTGTTAGAGCGGATAAAGTTGAGTGTAAAATTTTGGAAACAAATTTAAGTGGATAACCGTTATTATTCAATGAAATTCTTAATTTCTGGACATTCTCATGGTGAAAACGAGCATCACTAAGTGTGACAATCTTATTAATGGAGCTCTTAATAATTCCAATTTTTTGATGTAAAGGATGGTTAGACTGATAATGTAGCATCCTATCAGAAGAAGTAGGTTTTTTATAACAATTAGTTATCAAAGCACCGTGAGCTTGTCTCACAATGAGCAAATCCAGAAATGGTATACTGCCATCTTTTTCAATTTCCACTGTGAATTGAATTTTTGGGTTATAATTATTGAAAATGTTCAATGTTTCATCAATCATATTAGACGGAACAGAAGTCAAAATGTCATCAACATAAAGATGTAAGAAAATAAGATTGAAAGGAAGTTTGGTCAGGATATCATTTAATAATTTCGTCATGACCAAATTCGCAAAAATAGGAGACGCTGGATTGCCCATCGCACAACCATCAATCTGACTATAAAATTTTCCATTAAACTGAAAATAACTGCTGACAAAACAAAATTCAACAATATTTTTGAAAGAAGCAAGATCAATGGATGTGTGAGGTTCAATTTTCTCCCACACATCATCAATGGCATCAATGACCAAGTCTTTTGTGACATTAGTAAATAAGGATGATACATCCAACGAGATCAACATGTGGTTATCGGGTAATATATAATCTTTACATTTATTTACCACTTCAATAGAGTTTTTCACGTTATATATGAGGTGTTCATCAATCATCAATAAAATATTCGATACTAATAGACCCATAAACCTCCACCAGTTCCTTTGAGACCGGTGGTGTCATGTATTAATTCACCTTCTTATTATATTTCCAAATTTGTATCGAATATTTTATTGATGATTGATGAACACCTCATATATAACGTGAAAAACTCTATTGAAGTGGTAAATAAATGTAAAGATTATATATTACCCGATAACCACATGTTGATCTCGTTGGATGTATCATCCTTATTTACTAATGTCACAAAAGACTTGGTCATTGATGCCATTGATGATGTGTGGGAGAAAATTGAACCTCACACATCCATTGATCTTGCTTCTTTCAAAAATATTGTTGAATTTTGTTTTGTCAGCAGTTATTTTCAGTTTAATGGAAAATTTTATAGTCAGATTGATGGTTGTGCGATGGGCAATCCAGCGTCTCCTATTTTTGCGAATTTGGTCATGACGAAATTATTAAATGATATCCTGACCAAACTTCCTTTCAATCTTATTTTCTTACATCTTTATGTTGATGACATTTTGACTTCTGTTCCGTCTGATATGATTGATGAAACATTGAACATTTTCAATAATTATAACCCAAAAATTCAATTCACAGTGGAAATTGAAAAAGATGGCAGTATACCATTTCTGGATTTGCTCATTGTGAGACAAGCTCACGGTGCTTTGATAACTAATTGTTATAAAAAACCTACTTCTTCTGATAGGATGCTACATTATCAGTCTAACCATCCTTTACATCAAAAAATTGGAATTATTAAGAGCTCCATTAATAAGATTGTCACACTTAGTGATGCTCGTTTTCACCATGAGAATGTCCAGAAATTAAGAATTTCATTGAATAATAACGGTTATCCACTTAAATTTGTTTCCAAAATTTTACACTCAACTTTATCCGCTCTAACAGTCAATAAAAATACAGAAATAAATACTGAACATAAAATATATTTTAAAATTCCATATATTAATAATGTTTCATATCAGCTAGCGAAAGTGTTAACCAACAATAGAACCAATATTGTATTTTATAATAATAAAAAGATTGGAAGCTTATTTAGTCGTTTAAAAGATCGAGTAAATATTGAAGATACATCAAATGTGATCTATAAAATAAATTGTATTGACTGTAATGGCGTGTACGTAGGTCAAACGAAACAGTATGTAAAAAGTCGTATGAATAATCACAAAAATGATTGCAAGAAATTAGATGATAAAAAAACAGCTTTATCCAGCCATAGTATAGATAATAATCATCGTTTCGATTTTGCTAATGTTAAAATTTTAGATCATGAAAGTAATTATAAGAAAAGGAATTTCTTGGAGATGATATATATTTATCTAGATCATAACTCGATCAATTTCAGAACTGATACTGAATATTTAAGTAAAACGTATCAAAATATCTTGGATTTGTCATTTTGTAAAAGATAGCACTTGTTATTCAATTATTTTGGTTTTATATTTGCCGCTGAATTTTGGCGCACGTCTTTTGTTGTTACGTTTCATTAACAAGTGATTTCTTGTTGACATTTCCGTTTGTAATTCAGTTGCTTCTGTATTGTAGAAGTGTAAAGATGTCTTTGCACAATATCATAAAATGTTTGGTTATGTTCTACTTTTCTCTAAGGTAATTATTATTTTGTTGTTCATTGTGAGAATTATTTGCACGTTATTGAATATTATGTATTCTATTGTTCTTTTTATTGCCTTAGGCACTGATGAAGGTCTAATAAAGATCGAAACGTTTGCAACGTGAAGAGATGACTCAATAATTCTTTATCCTTCATTTTTATCCATCATCCGATGATCTTTTGAAATATATAATTTTTACTGGATATGACTATTTTCTAAAAATGATTCAATATCATTTGGAACTTCAGGAAAAATTGAATCTAATGTCCCATATTCTTCAGTATTGAATTCACAATCATTTACGAATTATTTTGATAAAACTTATAAGTCTATCCGTTGTTGGAACAGCTTCATTATTATTGGTAATGTGACTGATATAGGGATTTTGAGTACTTTCCAATTGTAGAGATGGAAATTTTATATTATATGTTACATCATATATCATTATTACACCAATGGAGAACACTTGTCACAAGCTGAACCATCTATTTGACATCTTGATACAATAAAACATTGTAAATCACAACACCATTTATTGTTATAAATATTTCCACATTTCATTTGATTCTTCACACCACCAGTTATATTGATTTCACTCCTATTCTCTTCAGTGTCGGAGGTATTGATCAAAAACTTTTCATAAATGGTTTTAAAATCATTTAAATTCAGTGGAAGATTTTCTTTACAAGTTTGATTCATAAATGGACAATTCTTAGACCATTTGTGATGTTCTATCAAAGCATTATCCCCTTTTTCCCAATTATCTGATAGAACATTACATTACCGTTAATAGTGGATTAACTACACTTTCAAAACTCATGTTGACAATAGTAATATTTGACAATAAATGAAAACTAGTGAACAGCAATTATATTTATATATATATATATATATATATATATATATATATATATATATATATATATATATATATATATATATATATATATATACAGGGTGTAACAGAAATAAGTACATTAATTTTAACCTGCAATAGATCTCTTCAAGCCTAACAATTTTTCTTTATAACTTTTTTTTGTAAGTCTCCTGGATATCGAGTGAAAATTCATCAAAGTTTGGTCAAAAATTTCATAGTGCGCCTATGGTTAGAACTGGATGTTTCTCATTTGTTGGAAGAATGATAGCTGTCGATTTAAATGATTATTTTGAAGCTTTAAACCATCATAGTCTTATCAATCATTCATTTGAAACTGAAAGAATAACAGTATTTCAGTAATACACTGATATTCGCTCACCTCGATAATTCTATTTTTGTATATGTTGGAAGAAAGATCAATTTTATCTCTGAAATCAACAATTTGGTATATTAGTCGTATTTATATGTTATTGTTGAGAAATTTTATTTCTATTTAGGAATTTCACGTATATTTTTAAATAGTTGGTACATTTCTTGAACATTAGATTGTCAACACGAGGTCATTGCACTTGGATCAGCTGATTTGAATAGTCTGAATACAGCCTGTAACACAGTTAGAATATGGGTCAGATTGTGCTGCCATCTACGATCAACTTAAAAAGTAGTAGCTGCTCTCAGCTTACTTCATTACTGTTGGCTCTCAAACATAAAGAGAAAATCATTCAACGATTTATTTAAAGTGAACAGTGAAATATGAAATGGGATGCAATTCAAGAATAATTAATCAATGAATCATTTAACTGAAAATATTCCCGCAAAAATTGTAAGAGCTTATTCTTGAAAAACAGAAAACCTAACCTACAAATGTATCACACTGAGTTTGGTAATTGATTTTAAATATTTTTCAAAATATGAGATACAATATTCCATTTGTTCAACAGATCAATTTACGAGGCATACTTCATTGAAACGACCTGACTGTGAAGTTTGTAATAATATGAGAAAAAACTAATTCACAGCTGCTTCATTTATAAATTAATGTATTTTATTCATTTCATCTGGTGTTTTACGTTCCAGGTAAACGATAAGCTCTCAATATCTCATAGTATTCTCATCATTATGTATAAGTGCACAATGTTTTGACATTAAATACATGGGCATAACCACAATAATTCAATTTTTAGTGAAAAATGACATTTCTGAAATCGTTCCAAATAAATTCGGCGAACTAATCCTACACTGCCTGCGCAATCGCGGATAGAAGAGCAAAACATTTTCACAGGTTCTGACTTTTGTGACAATAATAATTAGACGATTTTTTCCAAAATTTATTTGAAGGAATTGATCTGGAATTGATAGCTTACATATGTCGAAATCAATTGTTTCGTTGTAACCAGAGTTGTAACTGCTACTGGATCCGATAATTATACACCTGAACGACTCGTCAAATCATAGGGGTCAAAATATGCTAAAAAAAGATGAGAATTCGAGAAAAAGTTATTAAGAAAAATTGTTATGCTTGACGGGTTCTATCACTGGTTAAAATTAATGTACTTATTTCTGTTACACCCTGTATATATATATATATATATATATATATATATATATATATATATATATATATATATATATATATATATATATATATATATATATATATATATATATATATATATATATATATATATATATAAAATATTTTAACTCAACATATTTGAGAAAAATTAATCTTATTTAACATGTGGTTACATTGTGTTGATACAGTAGAATACTTGAACAATGATCAATTCTTCTAGGATTCAGGGGTATTTATCACATTTCTTATCATAATGGAAAAGTACTGTCAAAAGTGCTGACACAATAATAATTGTTGTGGAATAGGGATACAACCGTACATAATTCCTCTCTTCTGATATTTTACAATAATTATTATTTAATGGTACTTAATTCTATATTTGACTCTTTATTACTATTGGATTCTTTATTTTTTCTACAAATTGTTGAAAGCCTAATTTTAAACTACTTATATAAAGGAGCAAAACATATTATTGAAAATAAAATAACATAAATAATATGAAAATGATGATCGTTAAAATTATCCAAACTCAACTCATTTATTTGTGGCTATTCTTTTAGTGTTATATTCACTCTATCTATTTTATTAAAATTTGTTAAATCCAATTGTTGAAAAGTATTATTTTAGGCGATCATGACAAAAAAGGTGTTTTTATGGCTTCTTTTGCGGCCGAGAAATTTCACTTTTTGGGACTTATCTGTCAAATTTCACTTTTTGGGACTGATCTGTCAAATATTACTTTTTGGGACTGATCTGTCAAGAAATATTTCATAAACACTATATATTTACCTATATGGGCAGCTTGATGAACTCTTTAAGAAACAGTTTTCGCTTAAATAGTACATATATTCTTCCGTCAACCTCTGTAGTTCTTGCAATTCAAAAAATAAATACGCATTTTTTGTTAAATGTCAACTTGATAGAAGACAATAAAATAAAACAATTTCAACGGCAACTAAGATTTACAATTGCAATTTTTTAGAAATAATTGAATAAAATGATGTGATTTTGAATTATTTCGTAACGATCGCCTGAAAAACGTAGTCCAGGCTATATAGACAAAAATAGGAAAAATAGAAGAACTAACCTGTGTATTTCCAATTTTTTCAGAAATGTCATGCGGAAGGTTCCTTGAGCAAAATGTAATAGCAAGAAGTGGAATCACCATGCCGCCGGGGGAAAGGGGGGTATTTGAAGGTCCGTTTTTCAACTTTTTTGCCCATAACCTGAAAACGGTACATCCTAACAGGAAATTTTCAACTTAAAAATTGAAGCCTAATAAATTTCCCATAGTTTTGCTCATATCTATTGTTCTGAAACAATGTATAGTTTCAGAGATATCTGCTCTCAAAAGTAGGTAATCTGTGAAAAATCTCGATTCGTCCAATGTTTTTCGTCAAATTTTTCTTTTCTATATATATATATATATATATATATATATATATATATATATATATATATATATATATATATATATATATATATATATATATATATATATATATATATATATATATACATATATATAAATTTATTTCCTGTCGTCCGCTAAAGGAAGTGACAAGAGTAAAATTTCATACTACAAAATGTTCATTGGAAAAGTACAAGCCATGCAAAAAATATTGAGAACAAATAAGTTATTGATGTAAACTAAATGACTGTGAATTAAATGTAAAGTGATAAGAGTGATAGTTGAATGTTTATTATATAATGTGTCACCTCACACGAACTCTGTAATATTGTCCTCTCCCTCGCTGTCATCTTCCTCGAGGAGGAGCACTGAAGAGGATGCGTTCAAGCATGTCTGTTCACAGGCACATGCTGGTGAACAGTGGATGCCTGTTCTCCGGCATCCACACCCGGATCCACAACCACTCCCACATCTGCAGAAAATTGACTCCAGGACAATTGCAGGGGCAGGAGGTTCGAGAGTCTTGACAGGAGTGAGTACTCCACTTTCGTCTCGTACTCAACTCCATCGTTGTGGATCTAGGAGTTTATTGCCAAGCCATTGTTGGATTTGATGAAACACTCTTAGCGAGTGCTGCTGAGCCGCACCTCTGGTAGGTGGTGAGGATGCCAAGTTCGTTTTTCCCTTGGCCGAAGATTTTACGAAAGAACTTTACCGGTGGTGGTTGAGATCCCATTTGTTGGGTGAAGCCTGGTACAGGACGAGAAACATCTTCTCTCCAGCTTTAGTGATGGCTGCAGTACTTGACGTTGGGTTGTAAAAAACGTCTGAAACTGATTTCGAGTTCTGTGGCTCGTTTGCAAATGTTTTCAGAATGGACGCTTTTCCTTTGCCAGATATTGCGCTCGTGGTGTCGCATCCTGAAAACGCATGGATGAAGAGGATAGATTCACTGAAGGGAAGCTCCTGCAATTGTGTGGTAGAAAATATCTTCATCTCTGTGTTATCTCGCGCAGGCTTCATTAAAAAGATGCTCTTGTCTGGTAGTGTGAGCGCTACAAGCAGGACAAGCAGGTCTACATCCTCTCAAACCACAACTAGAGAGGAATGAGAAGTTGCCTTCGTAATTCCACATGTCATAATGAAGCGATCTGCATCTCCAGTGGCGGCACTGGCCTCTACCCCTCTTGTTGTCAGTCTGCTGACAAGCAGCTGGATCAGCTTGGTTTTATTCTTATCATTGGCTAGGAAGTTCTCCTGCTGGACGGTGGCCACGATATTGGTAGAAACGTTCACCTCCAGTGAAAATTTAGATGCTTCTCTCCGTTTCTGTTCAGTATGTTTTGTGGAATTGGCGTCTCCGTACCCATCAAAGACAACAGCAGAGTTATCACCGTGATGATTGATGATATACGATTCGTACTGCTCACAAATGGACTAGAAATTGCTGCCATGGGAGGAGGCAGAGAGGATTTGTATGTTGGGCTGGCCGGCTGGAGCTCATATCAGCTTCGTCTACCAGCCAATTCAAAAACAATTTCTGGAACAAACTCTTCTACTACTACTCTTCTGGATGAAATAGGATCCACCACAAGCACACGCGAACCCCATCAACACGACATTCACTATGTGTGATAAATTACATCGATTACTCATACTTATATTATATTGTACTTATATGTTGACCGTTATAACCATCAATTATTGAGAAATAGGACTCAGAGTTTTCCTGGTAGGTTAAGTCACGATTCCAACCACAGACGTATGGAACATAAACAAACATAGTATATATATATATATATATATATATATATATATATATATATATATATATATATATATATATATATATATATATATATATATATATATATATATATTCTTGAAGAAAATTTGATGCTCTCAAACTTTTTATTTAGGATTTTTCTGCAAAACTAACGGAGGAAGGGCTAGAAGAAAAAGTTTGACGAAAAACTCTGGGCGAATTGCGTTTTTTCGCAGATTGCCTACTCTTGAGAGCGGATATCTCCGAAACTATACATTTTTTCAAAAAAATGTATTCGAACAAAACTATAGGACATTCACTAAGCTTCAATTTTTATGTTGAAAATTTCTTGTTAGGACGTACCGTTTTCAGGTTATGAGCAAAATAGTTGAAAAACGGATCTTCAAATACTCCCCCTCCCCCCGGCGGCATGGTGATTCCACTTCTTGCTATTACATTTTACTCAAAGGACCTTCCTCATGACATTCCTGAAAAAATTGGAAATACACAGGTTAGTTCTTCTATTTTTCCTATATTGCCTGGACTATTGTGTGCACCTCGGCCTACAGTTCTTTTTTGGTCTCACCTGAATTGCAGCCTCAGCTACGCTTCGGCCGCAAACAACAGATTCGACCAGAAAAGATAACCTTCACGGCCTTGATACACAAATAACTATTGTGATTAAAAGCTACAAATATCATTTCTTCATAAGTTTCTTGAATTATATCAAATTTGAAATTATTTATTACGCATTTACTCATGAGTTTTAATTTAAATATACCTTTAATTTTTCTATTAAGTGTATCACTTTTACAATTAATTTGAATTTGTTGCTCCTTGGGACTTATTATGACTAATTCATTCGTATTTTGAATTTTTTCTCAAGTGTTCTCTGACTCTAAAATATGATATTTACAATCATCATTCGTTTGAAGTTTCAAAATATTCACTATACATTTATTTAAACCTACAAGTTCAGTTCTACAATAATAAATCCCATTAACTAGAATGCAATTGTTTATTTTGAAATTATCATTATTTTTCATAGAATACATTGTTTGTTTTTACTGTTAATTGTATGATTTTGTTATGTTTGATGAAAGGTAAAGGCGTGAATTGATATAAATCGTAGGTCTGGGAAGAGAAAATTTGTACATTAATTAGGAAATATATCTGTTCATTATCGTGTTGACAGTAGGTCTCTATAATTTCGTTTAGTTGCCAAATATCTTTATTTTGTGTAATTTTTCTGATATTGATTGAGTCAATAATACTTGTGTGTAATTCTCTCAAAGTACAAAAAGTTAAACTGATTTCTATTATCTTGATAAGATTATTCAAACTCTGAATTATAAGTATTATTTTTTGAAATTTATTCTCAACATCTATTCTTCCTTGCTAATTAAAATTTCCCTTTAACATCTGTTTAATATTCACCATTTGTGATTTCATCTAATTTTCATTACTCCTAATATTCTCAATTTGATTATTAAATTAATCAATCATTTCTTTACTAATTCTTGAATTTTGATCATTCTGATCCTGTAATATTTTTTTTGTCATTTTTTATTTGCTCATAAGTTTTATCATACCGTTCTCCATCTAAAGCATCTAAATTCCCTGAAATCAATTCAATGATATTGCCTGTTCCATTAATTAATCCGCGTTTTGAAATTCTATGAAATACTTCATAAACCTGATTTTCTAAATCATTAAAATTATATATGAGAATATTAATATAGTCATGAAACATTTCTTTCGACTCATCTGTTTGGGAAAGGAGAGTTTTTTTTCATTGTGTGTTATTTCAAACATTCATCATGAATCGGAGTTATATTATAATTAAAATAGATTATTTGTTCTGAAATTTTTATCTGTGTGCTACCTTATTTAACTAAATGAAATCCATTGTCATTTGAAATATCCGTAAGTTGAGCCGTACATCTGAAACCACAATTTACCGTTTGATTTATTTATCCTGACATGTTTCTCGGCCATCTGATCTCTGATTTCTACTTTCCCTAATATGGGATTGTGATTTTGAACTCTATATTTTCTGAATAAAGGTTCATTGAGTTTCTTGATTAATTTTGGATTCTCTTCCACATACCCAGATAGCAAAGAAATATTCCAAGAATAAGCAGAGAATATTTCTTCCGAATATTCAACTATTGTTGGAATATCCTATGTTTATCAGGATATATTTGTGGGATATTGATAGAATATTCCCATGTCCCGATATTGCATATCCTATAAATATCCCAGGAATCATCCTGAAATATGCTATGGATATATAATGTTATATTACATATGATTCTGCTAGTGAATGTGTTGGACGTGATAAAGTTGATCTCCGACAAAAAATAATATCTAAATGGTTCAAATCGAGTTATTAATAGTGAATTTCTTGTGATTTAGTGCAGTTTTAATTATCTCGTTTCATGCATGTAAAAAAATTGTTGTAAGTCCTCCTTTACTATATCTTTGAAGATTTCCGGCAAATGTGAGGCGATCCGGCTGCGTATCAACATTCTGAGTATAGCACATTCTGTGGTGAGGCTTCTATTAAAGTAATAGCATTGAAACATAAACAAACTTTCCAAACATTGAAAATAGAATAACTAAGTTGATAAAATTTCAATTGATATTTTATATTAAAAAAATACTATAAACTCAATATTAAAAAAATCCAATATACAACTACGAAGTGCGCAGTCGGGACATTGGTCAATCTGTGAGCAAAGTCATCCCAACTTTTGTAATTAAATTACAGAATTTACCTCTTTGAACAAAAACTTTACATACAATATGACATCTATTTGTTCTTGCTCTTCTAAGGTCACTGAACCGCATTTATTATTGATATGCTGCGTATGCAAAAATAAATTCAATAATTCCTGTATGGGAATATCTTCCAGCGAGGTACGATTGATAAATGGTAAAAAAGGGGTCACCTGGAATTGTACTAATTGTTCAAAAGTGGGAAATGATCTTATCTCATTAAAGTCAATAATCGTTAGTATCAGTGAGAAATTAACTAAACTACAAGAAATTGTTGAAAATAAAACTCAGAATGATTCAGTTGATATTGAAGAAATTATTGGTGAAATAAATGATCGAGAAAAACGGAAGAATAATATAATTGTATTCGGTTTAACTGAATCCAATAATGGAAATGATGTAGCCACTGTGACAAATTTGATTCGACACATAAATAAGAATATTAATATAGAGGATCTGAGAATTTATCGGTTGGGCAAAGTGCAATCGGGCAAAAATCGACCTATAAAAGTCATACTTAGTTCCGAAAAGGATGTTATTGCAATTATTCGTACTGCTAACAAACTGTCAACAAACCCAGAGTTTTCTAAGATATCAATATCCGCCGATAAAACACATCGTCAAATAACGCACTATAAAAAAATTAAACAAGAATTGCAACAGCGTACTGACAGTGGTGAACTCAATTTAAAAATAAAATATATAAATGGAATACCTAAAATTATTTCTTTAAACTAATAGTGCCCAACAGTGATATTTCAATCTCTCGTAATGAGCGATTTATGTGTAATAAAATTTATTATCAAAATACGCGTGGTTTAATATATATTGTGTGTGCTACGGAGACGTGGCTAAAAAGTGATGTTAGCAGCAGTGAATTATTTCCTATTAACTATACTGTTTATCGATGCGACCGCAGATTTAGTGAACTGTCTGTCAATAGAGGTGGTGGTGTTCTTATTGCCTGCAACAATGCCGTCATTCAAGCCACGCAAGTCGACTTGTCCAGTGTTATCAGTAACAACAGCTCAATAGATATTGTCGGATGTAAAATTATTAACCATGAAATTAAATGTTACATTTTTGCTGTATACATTCCTCCAAATGTGTCACTTTCAGATATTGAGCAATTCTTTGGTGCTCTAAGCACTTTAGATTATATTAATCAGAATAATTCTATATTTTTGGGGGATTTCAATATACCATCATATACCAACCTCAATAATTTCTGTACCAAATACAATTTGTTACACAATTTTATGGAATTATTCAACTATACGCAATATAACGATATTGTCAATATCAATGGTAGATTGTTAGATCTTGTTTTTGGTAATGTTAAATGTGATGTAATTAAATGTGAACATAGCTTAGTAAAATTAGATGAACATCATCCCGCTTTAGAAATAGATTGTAATATTTTTGTAGCTCAACAAAATAATTTTCCTGCTTCTAACGCGGGTGTTAAAATTTATAATTTCAAAAGAGCCAATTTTCCTGCTCTATATGACTCTATAGCATCTATTGACTGGTCAGTTTTGAAATCTTGTGATGATGTAGAACAAATGTGCGACTTATTTTATGATACCTTAGAAATATCCTTTGATTCATTTGTTCCAACATATAAACCAGTATCATCGAATAGGTCGTATCCACCCTGGTTTACTAGGGAAATTATTGTTAATATCAGGAGAAAAAGCAAAATTTATAACAATTATAAAAAACTCCATAGGGTATCAGACTTTCAAAAATACAAAAAATTAAGAGCTCTTATCAAAGTAGACATAAAAGACGCCTACAAAATTTATTTACGTAAAACTGAGAGCTTGATAGTTGCCGACTCTCAACAATTTTGGTCCTACATCCACAATAAACAGAAAAATACCCGTATACCAGGTAACATGTCTATGGATGATGATAATTATGGAGATCTCAAGCTATTGTTGATGCTTTCGCAAATTATTTCTCTAGTGTATACAATATCTCTACTCCTCAAGGTGTGAAATCTTATAAAACAGATTTTACAAGCTATCTTCCACCTATAAAAATTGCTAAAATTGATGAGCAAGACATAGAGCAAGCTATAAAAAAAATACCTAATAAAATTACAGCTGGAGTTGATCAGGTTCCAAGCTTCTTGATAAAAGACTGTGTCAATACTTTTCTCGAGCCATTATTTCTAATATTTAATCAAATATTACAATCGTCTGATTTTCCTCAAACGTGGAAAATATCTCGTATAAATCCAGTTCATAAATCCGACGACCGATCAGACATAAAAAATTATCGCCCCATTTCTATATTATGCAATTTCTCGAAAATTTTTGAAATCATATTACATACGAAGCTACAAGCACACACTAAGAATTTTATATCAGATAAACAGCACGGATTTGTTGAGAGAAGGTCAACTGTAACAAACTTGGCAGTAATTTCTCAATATCTGTCATCTGCGATGGATAAAGGTAACCAAGTCGATGTAATATATACTGATTTTCAGAAAGCGTTTGATAGAATAGACCATTATATTTTACTACATAGATTGAACAATTTAGGATTTAATAAAAATCTAGTTGAACTATTTGAATCGTATCTCGTTGGTAGAAAACAGTTTGTAAGATATAATGGTTATTCTTCGTATTATTTTACGCCAGCATCAGGCATACCGCAAGGCTCAAATCTTGGCCCGCTCTTATTTATATATTTCATTAATGATCTTAGTAATTTAATTTCATGTGAACACTTGTTTTTTGCAGATGACTTAAAAATTTATTCTTTGATCAATAATATTCATGATTGTGAGCTATTACAGACTTCATTAAATAATATACAGGAATGGTGTGATTCAAATAATCTTCAACTCAATATTAAAAAATGTAAAGTGGTATCTTATTACAGAAAAAGATCCCCAGTACTACATGTATACCAAATAGGCACTCAAAATTTAGAGAGATTAAATATTATTAAGGATCTTGGGATTTATTTTGTTTTCATGCTAACTTTCAACCATCATATATCTGAAACAGTAAAATCAGCTTTCAGAATTCTTGGTTTTATTTTTCGAAACTCTAAAGGATTTTGTGAGCAATCAACCTTAATAATATTATTTTTCTCTTTTGTGAGGTCTAAATTGGAATACGGTTCATTGATATGGTATCCACTTTATAACAACACTATTAATCAGATTGAGTCTGTACAAAGATGTTTTTTAAGATACCTCGCTTTTAAGAACGATGGAACCTATCCGATAAGAGGAATAAATCATGATTATTTGTTAGAACGATTTAATATCCAACTCTTAGCTGATAGGAAAATATGTCAGTCCTTAATGTTTTTGTCCAAATTGTTACAATATATGATAGACTGTCCTCAGTTATTGCAATATATCAACATATATGTACCACGTCATTCAGCTAGAAACTCATGTATTTTTTATTGTGAATTTAGTAGAACAAACTTACAGAAGAAATCTCCCGTTCATATTATGTGCAACAATTGCAATATCTATGGAAAAGATTTAGACATATTCATTATATCATCAAAAAAATTATCAATCATTTGAATATCAATTAGTGTACAAAATTATTTTGAAATTTAGTTTAACTTTAGTTTCATATGAAAATGTATCTATTTTTGTGAATTATGCTTGTTTCGACTATTTCACGTCTAAACACATTTTATGTATAGATTTTTTCTGTCCTATTATTGGTTATTCACTGTTGGGCAAATAAAGGTTATTATTATTATTATTATTATTATTATTATTATTATATTCCTGGAATAATCTATGTATCTCTATAAAGTAAATGTTCAATATATGCTAAGAATATTATAGGGATAATTGAAATCATATTCTTGGAATATTCTGGGCTGGTTTATGACCATATTGAAACTATATTTTTTTGGGAAATAAAATCATATCTGTGACAAGAAATTCAATAATTAGGAAATATTTATTCTTATATAAGTACAATTGAGAAAAAAATGATCACACTCATAAAACCCACAAAAATGTAAAAATACATTGCGTATTGCACTTAACTTCCAGAGTTGAAGAAATATATATGATATGAAAAAAATAAAACCATATTTGCGATAACGACAAGATACAAATGTAGATATACATTATATAATCTATTGATTTCTAATTTTCATATGTTCAGGAGCCTGCTTAACCGTTTGGCAATTTTTAATTCAATTTGTTTCCCTGTGACATTTCTGGCGGTATGGTTTATCTTGGCAGATTCCTAAATGAGAAATCATTTGAAACAGATAATGTTAATTATGATAAAACAATGCTTTACCAATAATTGCAGTAGTCAATTTGAATTTTTTGCTCTCTTTATAGTCCTGCCAACTATATCCAGTGGCTAATTAATTCGCAAGAATTCTTGTCATCTCTCTTCTTATTAATTTGTCCACATTTTCCTCTTTAATTTGAGCCATTGGATACCTGAAAACACATTCATTCTGTATATTTACAGGGTTTCATACAAATACCAAGTGAAATAATTGAATATTCATTCAAGAGAAAGAAATAATAATATTGATGCTCATTTAAGAGATCTTTATTTGTTGGTTGAATCAATAGCCAAAATGAGAATAAAATAGAATACTTACATTTTTCAGAACCAATCCTCACACAAACAAACAAATATCCGATACCATGTGGCTGCGATAAATACGACACGGTGACTCACATCTTTATAACTCAACTGTAAAACTTTCACTAAAATCGGCAGAGCATTGTAATAACTTTGTGCATCTTCTACAGGTCAAGATTTAACAAAAATATTCCATACATACCAAAACATTTTATAATATCACGTCATGAATGTAGTGTCTGAAAATTTTATGCATTCATTTATTATTATTCATTTATTTTCTTCTACTGCCTGAATGAGATACTCCACTACTATCAAAATTTGATAAACTTCCATGAAAATATAAAAGTATTGAATAAATAATAGATATAAGTGATAAAAATATATTGAATATTGCTTTGTTCTAATGAAAAGTCGATTTAATACTTATATGACGTCATGATGACGTCCAAAAGTCTATTATTTTTCTCAAACAGTGGGCTCCATAGCTGTACAAATTCATAAAAAAATTGATCTTATTCATGGAAAAAATATGTTGCGTTATAATTTGATTTACTTAAAATCAATGGGAATGTATTGGAAAAGTTGACATATATATCATTTCTATTTATCGAATGCCATTTAGAAACATTTTGACAAACCTCCAAATTTCACCGGCATGCGCAAAGAAAGGAAACTAGTTTCAAACTACTGAGTATTGTTTGGTCGAAAGAAGAGTGATTTTGACAAGTAAATTTGTTAAATTAATAATTTATCTAGCTCGCGAACTAACTAGAAATATTAAAAATAATTACGCCTCCTATTTCACTTTAAGTCAATATTCTCAAAATGTTTGATGTTTAATAAGACTACCGTTTGAGTGACAATAGACCTTTGGACGTCACGGAAAATTTCCAAACCTAAGAAAAAATATTTCTAAATTGCTACGAGCCTCTTTTGATTCGCATTTTCAAAATACTTCCATTTAGTCATGTCTCAAACTACTCTGAACCATTTAAAAATTTTATGTGTCCATGATTTAGGTCGGATTTAGGCTAATATTCAATTAATTATTTAAGCTATATTCCAATGATCAAGTAATAAAATACATGCATATTTAAATTATGTTGATAGATGTGAAATTTTCCTGTCTTAAAATAAAAGAGAAATAAAAGAATTAAAGTCTAGACAAAAGACTTTGGGAGCATAAAAAAAAATGTTGAGTATTTTTATATGCTCCCAATAATTCACTAGACAAAAATGTTAAATTCACTCCATTTTTTTTTTCTCCGACGAGAAATGTACATAAAGTACGGAAATAAAAATTAGATATAATTTTTCTTATGAAATTTTACGATAATTGCGATCTGTTTTTATATTGGGTTTGTTGAAATCTAAATTCTTGTTCTGGATACAATTGAAGTCGTACATCTTTTTCATCCTAACCTGTTATAACACAATCATAAATGTCTCCATTGGCCTCACCACCAACAATCGTTTTCAGTTATGAATAAAGTTTATAAAGCTGAGCAAAATTGAATATAACATGAATATCTATCATATTTTCTACTAGGAATATACAAAATGTGATAATCTTTAAATATTTGTATCAAATATTCTAGGAATAATTTAGATATACTATTCTCAGATGATCCATAGTATATAGGAATATGCTATGTATATTAATTATGAATATTCCAAGAATAAGCAAAATAGGATATTTCCAGAAGATTTATAGGCTGTTGGAATATACCATGTATATTTCGAATATCCAGGGCATTCACAGGACAACTAGAGAATATTCTCAGGACGTTATTGCTATCTGGGTAAATTGTATATTTCATCTCTAAAGGATTATCATTCTTTTCATAACGCTTTTGTCTCTCGACTTCTATTTTTTCGTTCATAATTTTAAATAGCTCTTCTTGAAGTGTTTTGTCTATTTTTCAGGCACAAAGTTGAAGGTTTTGTAAGTTTAGCAAAATTTGGAATAAATTTACGATACCATCCAATTGTACCAAGAAATTGCTTAGTCTGTTTTTTTGTTTTAGGAATATTGAGATTTTTATATTTTTCCACTTTAGAAGGAACTGTTTTAATTCCATTTTGAGTGATAATATAGCCCAAGTATTTCGTTTCTGTTTGCAAGAACTCCGATTTATCGATTTTGATTTTTAAATTTACTCTCTTCAGTTTCTCAAAAACGAATTTGTTATTATCTGAATGTTCTTCAAAAGTTTAGCCAACAATTATTATGTCATCTAAATAGCCTCAACAGATTTTATTAACTAATTCTCCTAATGCAATATTCATTATTCTTTGGAATGTTGCAGATGCATTTTTTAAACCGAAAGGCATACGCAAGAATTCATAATGACCGGATGAGGTAGAAAATGCGGTCTTTTCGATGTCATTTTTTTTCATAGGGATCTGATGGAAACATGAGTGCAAATCTAAAGTCGTAGAATATTCTGGATAATCAAAATGATCCAATAATGTATCAATATTAGGAATTGGAAATTTATCATCTTTCGTCTTGGAATTTACTTTTCTAAAATCGATTATTAGTCTTGTTTTTCGTTTTCCGGAAGCATCTTACTTTCTTGGAACTATCTAGATGAGAGAATTACAATGGGAATGAGATGGTTGTATGACTTTTTCTGATAACATTTTCTTAGTGTTTCACAAGAATCAAGAAATAGTCTTGATCTTGTCTTGATCTTGTCTTGAAATCAAGACAAGATCAAGACAAGAAGTGTTTTTTATTTTCCAAGACAAGACAAGAACGTACTATCAAGAATAAAGACTTCTTGTCAAGAAATCTTGATATCTTGACAATTAATTATTGAAATCTGCATATTTATTATTCTATTATTGAAATATTGAGATCTGCTGTGGTCATCACAGTTTTTTCCCGACAATAAATTTCATGGCCAGTTTCATCACTGTTTCATGAATTTAGGAGTATCATACCAACTTTCAAAGTGACATTTGTCATTATCAAACTGACAGTGCAAAGTGACAGCGTCATTGAGAAAGTGACAGCGTCATTTTCAAAGTGACAGCTGTCATTTTCGAAGTGACGGCTGTCATTGTCTAAATGACAGTTGTTATTGTTATGGTGACAGATGGCGGCCTACAATATAAGTATTTTGGAAGATGAAGAGTCTTTTTCTAAATTTTCTAGTTGAAAAAGCTCATTTACAAATTTAAACCTATTCGGGGGAGTAAAAAGTATCGGTGACTATGATTTTCAAAACAAATATTTGATACATATCGAAAGCATATGTCGCCAGTTTTCGGTGATTGAATCGTTTATGTAGAAGAGAAATGTATTGGTAGAATCCCCAATACTCTAAGAGAGCAGTTAGTTCTTAGTAACATTGCTATGTAATAGAACAATAATAATTGCAAATACTGATTGAAACATGAAAATGACAGACTTTTCATCTATTTCTATTGGTGGCAATCTTGGAAAACGTTGCAAGAATCGATTCATAACACAACTGACAGGAAGGATAAAGGATAGACACTAACTCTAAACTGAGTGTTCAGATTGGATAAAACAATGAAGAGAGGGGATTCCCCCTAAAAGTGAAGATCAAGAAATATCAAGAATTCTTGAAACAAGACAAGAAATGCGTCGTCAAGAAATGGGCAAGACAAGAAATTTTCATTTTTTTGTCTTAAGAATCAAGACAAGAGAAGAAATAGTCATCAAGACAAGAAATCTTGTCTTAATGAAACACTACATTTTCTGAATATGTTCTTCGATGTCCTGTTCGTTGATTTGAGGGAGTCTATAATTTTTTGTATGAATAGGAATTTCATTATTGAGAATACTTTTATGCTCGCATAAATTTGTACAAGACAGTTGGTCGTTGGGTTTTGGAAAAAGATCTTCAAAAATATCTACAAGTGATTTTAATCTAATTTTTTCAATTTGATTCAAATGTTCTGAACGGATTTGAATATTATTATTATAATTTACTTCCTTTCCCTTGTATATTAACAGATAAGTGATAAATTGCATTTCTTATGGAATTTATGAACATAGCATTTTAATGGAATTTTATCAATTTTCAAAATAACAAACTGTAAAATAGTTGATTCACCATTTGCGGTTGAAAACGTGCATTTTTCGTCATAAGTTTTGATTTTTTTGAATTTCATTAAATCAGGATGTATCAAGTTGATACTTGATCCCGTGCCTAGTGGAATGATATAGTCTTCTATTTGTAATGATGGTAAGTTGTATGTGAAACTAGACATTACTTGTTCGGTCCGTCTGTTTCTGTCTCCAATTCTAAAAAAGGATAGTTCTCAAGTTCATTGTCTTGTTCTATGAGTTCATATTTGTCAGCGGTTTGTTCTAGTTCATCTGAACTTTCGTTAAGATTGTAATTCTGTCTAATTGCCTGAGTTGACATAGGTATAGTACTCGTAAGTCTTGACTGCTGGGTCATTGGCTTAGGATGATGAAGTCGTTTCGTGTCAATATAATTTTTTATATTCTGACGAGGGGCAAAAGGTTTTGGCTGATTTGGGTTATTATTGAATTGTATAGGTTTAGATGGGAATTGTTAAGTTGAGAAATTTTTTAGTGGTATATTGAAGCTCAAATTTGGTTTATCTTTCAACATTGGTGATTTATGTAAATTCTGATGTGAGTAATTAAATTCATTTCTTAATAAACATCCACATTCCTCTTATGTATTTGGTTGTTAAACGATAAATTAATGATGCTCTTACTGAAAAAGGTAGGAGGGTTATAAAATGTGGACCTACTAATTTTTGATTCTCTTCAATAATTGCATTTTTCTGTAATTGATTACATTCTTCTTATGAAATCTTTGATTTATATTATGAGAATTTCTGAATTATAACTTCTAAAGTTTTGTCTGTACTGATTTTATTTTTCATCTGCAATATTTCTAATAAAATTGTTTCGGCTGTACTTTTAGCTCAAAGATTTGTGGTAAGGTGAACTTTTAAATCATTCCAGTCTTCAAATTTATTGTGTGTGTGTGGTTTTTATAATTCCAAGAATATATGTTCTCTGAATGGGACTTAGAACAATGTTAGCTAAAAAAATCAGTACGTCGTCTACTGCACTGATGAAATAATTCAATATTTTAATGTCTCCATTATATGGAGGAATGATTTCAGCGAGGTTTTCCAATTCTGAAAGCGTTGTTGTGGCCATTGTTGGAATTTTTGATACGCTCAACCTACTTGGCTTCAAAATTAAACTTTTCATAGTGTTATTTGAAGTATCAGTGTTTTCTGATTCAATGTCAGAAATTTCAGAATCTGTACTAGTATTACTACAATACATATGTAGATTATTCTGTGTGTTTAGGACTGTGCCGGTCCCTTGATACCTTTATTACTAGTCTCTGCTAGAGGTATGCCTTCGTGTAGTACATTCTAACTTACAAAGTTGACGTCAGCAAAATGAGAATTGTTTGATAGATTACGGACATCACCGGGCCACTGATTGTTCCTGGAGCTGGAGACGTGATCGAAAAACTGTCGAACAGCAAGTTTTCCTTCCTCTCGTGATTCTTCTGCTTCTGGATTTCCAAGAAAAATTGATTTCTTCGTTGGGTCTGCGTTTCTTGTTGCTACCACAAATCGTTGTGGACAATTTGTTTGGAATTATTTTTCTTGGTTGATATTTTATTAGTAGATCAGAGTGAAGAATTAAATTCACCACACAATTAACTTTTGTGTTTCTCTGATTCTACTAACTGCGCCAATTGAATATTTTAGCTCAAAATATTTGAAAAAAATCAATTTTATTCAACACGTGGTGTAGTGGTTATCACGCATGACCGGAAATCATGAGATCTCGGGTTCGAATCCCGGCGCTGTACAAGACTTTTTCAAAAATTAAAAAAATTAAAAATTAAAAAAAAATTAAAATTAAAAATTAAAAATTAATTTACTTTCATTCAACCGTCTGGCTTATTACGGATTCGCCAACTAGATTTACATTCAGAATATTTACATGAGAGTTAATTACTCACGAATGTCAGCCGTTGTCCTCCATTGTCAAAGACACAAAAATGTGTCGTCTTTGGAGCGTACAGCAAACTTGACAAAAATGCAAAGAATCTTGTACAGTGTTGGGAGACTTACTCAGTTGTCTCAGCGTGGTGTAGTGGTTATCACGCATGACCGGAAATCATGAGATCTCGGGTTCGAATCCCGGCGCTGTACAAGACTTTTTCAAAAATTAATTTACTTTCATTCAACCGTCTGGCTTATTACGGATTCGCCAACTAGATTTACATTCAGAATATTTACATGAGAGTTAATTACTCACGAATGTCAGCCGTTGTCCTCCATTGTCAAAGACACAAAAATGTGTCGTCTTTGGAGCGTACAGCAAACTTGACAAAAATGCAAAGAATCTTGTACAGTGTTGGGAGACTTACTCAGTTGTCTCAGCGTGGTGTAGTGGTTATCACGCATGACCGGAAATCATGAGATCTCGGGTTCGAATCCCGGCGCTGTACAAGACTTTTTCAAAAATTAATTTACTTTCATTCAACCGTCTGGCTTATTACGGATTCGCCAACTAGATTTACATTCAGAATATTTACATGAGAGTTAATTACTCACGAATGTCAGCCGTTGTCCTCCATTGTCAAAGACACAAAAATGTGTCGTCTTTGGAGCGTACAGCAAACTTGACAAAAATGCAAAGAATCTTGTACAGTGTTGGGAGACTTACTCAGTTGTCTCAGCGTTGGTGTAGTGGTTATCACGCATGACCGGAAATCATGAGATCTCGGGTTCGAATCCCGGCGCTGTACAAGACTTTTTCAAAAATTAATTTACTTTCATTCAACCGTCTGGCTTATTACGGATTCGCCAACTAGATTTACATTCAGAATATTTACATGAGAGTTAATTACTCACGAATGTCAGCCGTTGTCCTCCATTGTCAAAGACACAAAAATGTGTCGTCTTTGGAGCGTACAGCAAACTTGACAAAAATGCAAAGAATCTTGTACAGTGTTGGGAGACTTACTCAGTTGTCTCAGCGTTGGTGTAGTGGTTATCACGCATGACCGGAAATCATGAGATCTCGGGTTCGAATCCCGGCGCTGTACAAGACTTTTTCAAAAATTAATTTACTTACTCACATATATATATATATATATATATATATATATATATATATATATATATATATATATATATATATATATATATATATATATATATATATATATATATATACTCAGTTCTACAAGTTTAACAAATGAAAGACTGAATATGTTCTTCTTAAAAAATCATATTTATTATATATCTATTGAATTATACAATTCATTATCAAAATAGTCTTCAATCTCATATACATTACTTATTGTACAGTTATTGCAGTGATTAAAACAAGTTTTTTGTAAAAGAATATTTTTGAGAGCTTCACATTCCTCTAAAGATATAACATTATATTCATTATTGAATGACTCAAGGAATACTTTTCTTACATCACCTTCAACATATATCACTACTGCACTTTCTAATGAAGGTATAATTGTTTCCGAAAGTTTGGTATATGGTATGTGTCCATCATCCCAACAAAAACAATGATAATTTTTATATAACCAAACAGCTTGTCTCTTATATTTTGATTCCAGTTCATTCCAGGAAAATGGTGGCTCGAATAATAAATGACACAGCTTACTTCCGTCTCTTGGCATGATAGCAATTTCTTTTGCTACCATTATATAATCTTCCGCATCAAATCCTTGTATATCAACAGTTGACTCCATTCCCAGATGCTCCAATTTCATACTAAAGTCCTGATTGCACTAGTAAGTGGGTTATATTCTATAATTTTATCGTGAATGATTGAACAATATGCACTTGTGTTTCCAGCAAAATTTTCACTAGATTCAAATTCTAGTCTAAGATCTACAGCACAATTTTTCATTGAATCATTCTGATTAGAACGGTTTATTATTATAATTTGAGCAATTGATTTGAATTTTGACTTACTAAGAGCTAGTCCAATATATGTTTCGTAGTAATTATAATAAGCTTGAGGAAATTTCGCATATATCGTACAATAAGGCATGATGATTATTCTTGAAATCAAGACTAAGATTATCATATGGATAACAAACTGACTTCAAATATAATTTTATCTCTGGTTAATTACAAATATCAAAGTTACTGCTGTTTTTATTTTTTTGATGTTTACGAATAGTTTGGAAACCAATGATAACAAATCGAGGTAGAAGATTAGATTGACCATGTTTGTTCCTTTGACAATTGAAGAGCAGGATATTCATAATAGTCCCAAGAACGGAAAGCACAAGATATAAAACGATTTGAATCAGCTATTTTCAATAATTTCAACCTATACTCATCGTTAACATGAATATGAGGAGCTCTAGAATGCATTTTATTCAATTAAAATTTTGAATTGGCTGTAGATGTATAGGTATTAGTATCAGCTCTTGTTCTTATAAGTGCTAGTTCTTGTCTAACATTCATCATAATTTTCATATTATCTTCACAGAATCCAAGTAGCATTTTTAAAGGAAGACATACTTTCAAATTTCTATTAGCATCTAATGTCATGTCTCCATCCAGCGTTTTCCAGATTTTCACATTCAACATTAGTTGAGGAGCCATATGCCTTCAAAGTAGATGTACTTCCAACATTTTTTAGCTAATCTACCTCAACACTATCCACAAAATGTTTAATTGCATCAAATAGAGATGCAATACCATTATTTGTTATTTTTGTATCAATAGGAGGTGCAGCATTATCTTCTGTAGATAATTTATCTTCAATATATAAAAAGCTTTGACTTGGTAATATGTATATGTCTTGCTATTAAATTTGAATTCGAATTTCATCACAACTGTTGAATGCTGATGCAACCAGCGGTGGATGGCTGTGCATTTTGATTTGACTTATCGCATTATCAAAAGATACTCCAAACATTACATTTAATATATCACTCATTCTGTTTTTTGCTTCTAATATTTTTTTTTCAATTGATATCCAAGTAATTTAATGGAATTCTTATTTTTCTT
Organism: Dromius quadrimaculatus; assembly: GCA_963989225.1. NCBI lineage: Eukaryota > Metazoa > Arthropoda > Insecta > Coleoptera > Carabidae > Dromius > Dromius quadrimaculatus. The sequence goes on along the minus strand of OZ022331.1, from coordinate 27,024,338 downwards.
GTTAACTCCTAATTTTATCATTATTGGATTTTGTTCTTCCATGATCAATTCCCATTTTTCAATAAACTTTTTCCAAGTGAGGTCTAACTGTTATTGTTTCACCTTGGAAATTTACAAATCTTTCTTCTTTGTCATTCATATGAATAGTTATGTTGCTCATCAATTTTATGTCCACTTCTAAATTTATAGGGCTTGGAGGAACTAAATTAATTTCATGACCTGCCGCAACTTCAGGAAAGAATTGATGTATAGTATGTGCAGAAAGGTTATTCTTATAAGATCTCGATATTTCATTACATTCTAATAAAATTGCCTACACTTCTATTATATCAACAGATAAATCACTTTCATGAAATGTGTTTCGTTCTAATATTCGTTTTTCAAGTCCCACTAGTGAACCAAATGAATCTTCTCTTGAGAAATCAATTCGAACAGTACTTCTTAATTCACATTTTGATGTATTATTATTTGGCTCTAGGAAAATGAAATCATGTTTCTAGTTTTCCTTTCTCATTCAATATTATTTGAACAAAGCTTTTCTTCAGGAATATAATTGGGATCATTCAATTCTTTTTCTAGTTCTTGTTCAATATTCTCAATTTCATACGACCCCACTGGTATTTGAAACAGTGTAAAATCCTTATCTGTTTGATTTTTATAATAGAATTTATTATTACTGTCATCAATGTTTGTTATTGAATGAAATGTACTAGAATTATTCAAATCCATCACATATTTACAATTATTATCTAATTCAATTGATGGAAAATAGTCTGCAGAATCTTTGGACCCTTTTCCTGTAAGTGTGAATGAGATTGATTCCATGTTGTAACTGGTGAAATAAAAAGTCATGCTTGATATTTGACAAGATATTCTCAACATAAATGGCCACAATTGTATGCATTGAAGTTTTGAAAACAATTATAATTATAATTTATTTTAATATCAGGTCCAAAACAATCCACTTACTCTCTTGGCGGAGGTAAACTTCCAAAACTGCCAGAATAATCATTTATTATACCATAAGTAGTTGAGGTATTATCGATTATTTTTGTGATGCTATCACGAATGTTTATTGTGCTTGCGTTCGAATACCACGAGTGTGCAGCACGAGTGGTATTCACAAGCACAATAAACATGAGTGATTGCACCACAATAATAGTCCATAATACTTTAACTACAAATGGTATATATAGGACTATTCCAGGAGTCAAACCATTTTCTTAAATTAGTTTTCTATGAATCTAGTAACAACTCACGTAATTTTCATAGGAACAAGTAAACAAATTTCTGTCAAACTGAAAAATTAGAATTTCTTGCATCTTCTTTGACGAATAATAGAGAAATATATTGCGTCTTGATATGAAATCTAGTTCAGAAAGGTTTGGTGATAGATCAGAAGATAAAATTGATGAAGATATTCAGAAAAATATTCCATTAAATACGAAAAAAGCACAAATTGGAGGTATCCACATCTTTGAGTGAAATACTCACTTTGACCAATAGTGTAATACCCGATGGTATTTCTACACGTCCAAATACTCACTGATATGCACCGTTTCCACGGCGATTTCGCATTGTCAACCTTGTTATAAATACTACGAATAGAATAATCAACAATATTATTTTTGTTAACATAAGCTTCCCAATGAGTACCAGAACCATCATAAGAATCTGAATTTATTACAGTAGATTCGTTTTTTGATGGTCTATTGGGTGAATTGTTTCGCATGTAAGCTCCACGAAAATTTTCTGTATTTCACTTGCACACATATTTTTTTAGATCAATATTTGTTAAAGGCTTTCACGGTAATTTTATTTCTTTTTCTTGTTTTTTTTTTCATACCATCACCTGTTTTATATGTTTCTGAGTATACACTGTTACCTTGAGCTTTTTTGACACCGTATGAAGAAGCATCACATGCAGCGCCAGCAAGTAGTGCTTTTCCTAATTGAAAGAGGAAAAACGCTTAAGTGTAAAAATGAATAATGGATGGTAAGCTTTTCAACAATAAATTGAAAAAGTCTTGTCTACACTATTCTATTCTAGCTTAAATTACTGACCGCTTTCGATTCTTTGAAGAATCATCATCAGAGTCGATTAGACTACAAAGAAACGAAAAAACGATCACATACAAATTTTTTGTAAATCTACAGCAATGTACAAAAATCACATAAAAAATTAAAAATTATTCAAAAAATACTTACACTATACAACTACAGAAGGGAAACTACGTCGACTAGACATATATAGGTATAAAAAACCATGTAAAAATTGTAATAAAATATGTTTCATAATGTATGGAATTTTTTTCTATATATCTGGATCTGAGCCTTAGCCTTTTTTTTGAAAAACATGATTATACTGGAGGAGGACAGGGAAATCCTGTCGCGGCGCCAAAATTCAATAAATTTTCCAGAAGCGCACTATTTTTCAAATTCAACTGGTCATTCAGATTTAGCGCTCTGTTTGCTGCAATAGATCTTTTTATTTTTAAGTTTTCTAAAAAGTCAAGTGCTTTCTCATCGTTCTTAATGTGTAATATTTCTACGTTGTTATCAATGTTAAAATCATGTCCTGTATCTAACATATGTTCTGCAAAGCTAGATTGGTTGTTATTATTTTTGATACAGCGCATATGTTCCTTTATCCTAGTGACAAATTGTCGCCCAGTCTTCCCAATATAATTGCTGCCGCATGTGCACCTCAACCGATATACCCCCGACTTCTCAAGCTGTGGCGTCCTGTCAATTTTTGTACACAACTCTCTACCAAGACATGTCATCGATTTGAACACAAGGTCAATATTATATTGTTTGAATATTGCTCTTATTTTATAATTTATATTTCCTGAAAAGGGTAAGCTAATACGCAAAGGTAGGTTTGTTTCATTGTTTAAACCGTTATGAGCTGTTTTCAAGAGAATGTTTTGTTTCTTTTTGTGTATTAGGTTATCAACAATCTTTGGATGAAAATTATTTGCTATGGCCATTTGTTTCAGAATTTTGGTTTCATTTTCGATATCTGAGACATTTAAGTCGTATGACAACATTCTATGAATGTGTGACTTGAAAACTGCCAACTTGTGTTCTTTGCAATGATTGGAATTATTGTTAATTTAGTCTATGGTTTGAGTTGGCTTGCGGTAGGTATTAAAATTGAAACCATGTTGTGATCTAATAATTCTAAGATCTAAAAAGTTTATTTCTTCATTTACTTCTGTCTCTAAGGTAAAAGATATGTTGTTATGTAAGAGATTTGATGCTGTATGAAATATTTCTAGTTCTTCCATAGTGCCTGTCTAAAGGGCCAGAGCATCATCAACGTCACGAAACCAGAATTTAACATCGGTAACTGAAACTGTAGAATTATTAAAAGTTCATGTTCAAAATTTTTCATGAAAATTTCTGCCAAAGTGCCAGACAGAGGGGCACCCATGGGTAAGCCTTCACTTTTTTGATAAAATTTGTTATTGATTATAAGAAGTTTTGTCTTAGACAATGCTGAATTAGAACAAAAAGACGGGTACACATACCATTGGACCAGTATGATCAACTGATTATTTCGACGACAAGATTTCTCGTTTCTCCAACTGGTACATTGATGAAAATATTAGAAACATCAAAAGAAACTGAGATTCCGTTTTGTGCATCATTATGGTGCTATTTCAACTATTTTATCAGCTCAGAAGTGTTTTTAATTGAGTGAGGTGAATGGGCGACAGGACTTCCCCGTCCTCCTCCAGTATAATCATGTTTTTCAAAAATTTTTCTGCTCAGTCGTGCGTACTCAAGGCTCAGATCCAGATATATAGAAAAAACTTCCATACATTATGAAACATATTTTATTACAACTTTTACATAGTTGTTTATTCCTATATATATCTAGTCGACGTAGTTTTTCTTCTGTAGTTGTATAGTGTAAGTATTTTTTCAATATTTGTGAATTTTTTATGTGATTTTTGTACATTGCTGAAGATTTACAAAAAATTTGTATGTGATCGCTTTTTCGTTTCTTTGCAGTCTAACTGGCTCTGATGATGATTCTTCAAAGAATCGAAACCGGTCAGTAATTTAAGCTAAAATAGACACGACTTTTTCAATTTTTTGTTGAAAACCTTACCATCCCTAATGCTTTTCCAATTAATGGAAGAAGTGTCAGTGGTTGAAAGCCACCAAGCCTTCGAGGTGTTTTCAGTCTCAGTCGTTTTTTCGATTTCTGAGCCTTTTTTTTTCTTATTCATTCCCATTCCAAGTTTTGCACTAAATTTTGCGTCGTTAGATTTAACTCTGTTCAAAGCTTTTTCTTGTTGAATCTTATCAGCCTTATGCCGATCATTCAAATTATAACTAACTGAATAAGCTATGTTCACTACATGCAGCATCCAAAGTATTGATACCCCTGTCTCCCCTATTCAATCTTTTTTCCAATTCAGTCCCTGGTCCACAAAATTGATAGCCTGGAATAAGTAACTCTATAGGTTGGGAGTTAATAGCCTTAGTCGTCAATCCTTCTATTTAAAACTTCTCTCCATGTATCAGCATTGGTGCATTTTACTTGACTGAATATTTATATATAGAAAGGTATTCTTATATGAAAACCAGTAGTCATCATGAGATTTATAGAGCAAAAACATCGTTTTCAGATAAGCAGTTTTGATAATGAAGAGAGTAAAAAAATAATAAGAAAGCATAGCAACCTACTGCCCAATAGCATAAGATGTATTATTATTGGATCTAGTAATTGTGGTTAAACTAATATTTCACTTAGTTCACTTACACATCCAAATGGATTGAAATTCAAGAATATATATATATATATATATATATATATATATATATATATATATATATATATATATTTATATATATATATATATATATATATATATATATATATATATATATATATATATATATATATATATATATATATATATATATATATATATACTCTAAGTCTTCACATCAACCTGAGTATAATTTTCTACAAGAATGTATTTCAAGAGTTAAGGGTATGGGATATCATTCTTCCAGTGACTGAAGCATTATTGTTTTTGACGACATTATGTGTGATAAACAAGACTGTATGCGTAATTTTCCCAGCATGGGTGCACATAGTGATATTGATTGTTTTTATCCTTCACAATCTTATGCAAAAATACCCAAACATCTAATTAGAGACAATGCTAGTTTTGATATTATATTCAAGCAAGACGAAACGAATTTACGACATGTTTATGACGATCATGTGATTACGGATATGCCACTCAATAAGTTCAAGGAAATTTGTATAAGATGTTGGGAAAATACATATGGATTTGCAGTTATAGAGGAAGACATTGAGAAAAAAGGACGTTATCGTGAGGAATCAGACAATTTTCTTGAGCTCCGTTCTATTAACAATGACAAAAATGAATAATAACAAAAATCTTGAGGGAATAGTTGATGTTAGTAGAATATTATAGAAGAAAATTGAGTGCATTAAATCATAGCAAAATGGACGAAAGTATTCCATTGGGAGAAACATTCAAACTTATCACAAATCCACTTAAAACGCTTGCTGAAAATACAAGAGTACAAGAAAAAAAACGAAACTTATATAAAAAGAAGTATGGGTAAAGAGAATGTAATAATTCCTAAGAAGGAAAGATCGGACGTGAGAAAGGTTCTGGATTTGAATATTGAGACTCCAAGTATGAGTTTTCATGTGAAAGATGAAGATATTCATGAAGATTTCCCAATTATGTCACCTACGTCGAAGGCCCAAGAATCGTAATATATCCCTCAAGGATAACTTGAAATGGGAGATTTAAAATTGAAATTTGGTGATATAGGGCATGAATATCTCTTTAAAACTATAAATGAAGATTAAGAATTAGATAATGTATATGGTTTAGAGTATAATAAGAAAGATGGAATATTTAGACTTAGTGGGAAGGAAATTCAAATAGATAAAAATGATATAATCATTGAGGATGAGAAATACAAAGGAACTGAGGGTCTCTATGAATTGATATTTATAAAAAACCCTGAGACTTCCAAAGAAGAGGACAAAATTGAGTATTTAATATATTTGAACAGACAAATGCACACAAAAATTCAACAAATAATTCACTTAAAACTTCAAGTACTTCAAAGTTTTCCAATATAATCCGACCATTCTTCACAAAGGAAGGGGAACCATCGAGTTTGAAAAGGAGAAGAAAACCACCTGGTAAATGCTTTCCAACAGGATCTGGCCTATTACCATTTAATATGCAGTATTCCGATAAGAAACGGGAATTGATTTACTGGGAATCCAAATGAATTAGTTAATAAATTGAAATTACTGGAAGCCTCTCAAAACAGAGGACATTCAGATCATAATAATAAAACTATTTCAATCATTGAAGGATGAAACGAAGCAAATATGATAGAATAGTTTGTACATAGTGTTTGTTCATTTTGAGTCTATCTTTACAATAATAAAGATGTTTATTTCTTAAAAAGCTACTCTTATCATGTCAGTGGATATATTTAGTCGTTATTTAATGAAAAAACAAGAGAGCATCACTACATTTTTTTGATGAATATGGAAGTTTTGATTAAAATAGGAAACAAATTCCAAATATTAAAAAAGCAATGGATGATACTGGTGTAGCTACAAAAGATTGAAAAGATGAAAGAAATAATGGTATTAAGAAATTTTCAAATTCAAACTCCAGTATTTTGCAACAAACAAATAATGAATATAAATTCAACGCCAAATTAAAAGATATAGATAATTTGCCAGCACCGCTATGATGAGGATCAAGCTGCTAAAAAGTTATATGTTGATAGTATAGTGCAAGCTGTTAAAACAAACATTGAGAATGGAATATTAGTGATAAAAGCTTCAATGAATGAAGAAATTGATAAAGCACTCAAATTGAGAACCTCTAATGATTACAAAAAATGAATTAAAGTTGAAGAATTTAAAAAGCCGATAATAAGTTAAATTGGTAGGAGAATAAAGGAAGACTGGCTTTGAAAAAAAACTTTATAATTTGGAAAATACGACGACGTTTCGGCTATTGTTTGCGGCTATTATTCAAGTCTAAAGAACGGTTACAATTGATGATGAATAAGTTTACAAAATTTAAAGTATGAGTAACTTACCAGCTAGGTAACCATTAAGGTTTATTATAAAAAAGGCGTTAAATCCTTTATTATTCACATAGTCTCAAAGTAAAGAGTTAAAACAACATCGTGGAGTCACAGCTCCTACGAGTCAAAACAGTCTGAAGTTAAATCGTGAAAAAATTACAAAAAAGTTGACTACTACAGACCTCTGTACAGTAAAATTGGAACTTACAAAATTTGATGGTCACAATTGTCAAAAAGAGTAACAATTACCCTGAGGAAAAAGTTTTATACATTTTTTGTAAACTGATCCGGAATTCAAGAAATCAGTTTTTTGGTTTAAGGTATTATCTGTAGAATTTATTTAGCAAGACTCAAGGAACAAGTGCTTGTAACGATTTTTTTCCAGATGCAAAATTTTTACATTGTCGAAGTCAATTTTCTGATTGGAGTTGATCGCATGGTCAACAATGGCACTGTGGCAGTCGTTATTCCTTCTATAGTTGTAAGCGTGGTTGTACATGCGAGGAGACGAACGTTGTTTTGTTTCGCCTATATAGACAGAATCACAACCACCACAGCCCAACTTGTAAACCAGAGAACTTTTATCCCGCAATTCAACTTTAGATTTTAAACGTTTGAAAAGAAAATTGGTGTTCGCACTAGAGTTGTAGGCTAAGTTTGAATTGAGTAAGGTTCCTATTTCTGTTAAGGGACGTTGTGAATGTTTATAGAACGGTAAAGTTAAATATTTATCTCTAGCACCCAGTTGGTTGGCAGGAACAATAGGTTGTGTGTTATTGTTAGTATCTGTTATATTGTGAAGGTGATCCAATCTGTGTTTAATGGTATTGTCTATAATTTCAGAAGGGTAACATTTCTGTAACAAGATAGTTCTAATTGATTTTAAACTAGATTTGTGATAAATTTTGTCGGATAATAATATAGACCTTGTGACGCTACATTGCGGTAATGCGTCTCGCTGGAGCTGCTGTCGGTCGGTGATGCTCGGGCGCCATTGCGGTGCAGCTCTTTGGCGATGTTTGTGCCGGGTAGCTAGTGGGATGGGAAAGGGTTTGTCGACGAATGAAACTGAAACGTGTAGAAGGACAAACAGTATTTATTGAACACACAAAAACAATCAAATCAAAATGAATAAGAAAACATAAACGGCGACAACGAGGATAAATCAAATCTCATAACGGTTAAAACGGGGATTTCGGTAACCCACGTTACGGGGGTCACTCAGAAAGTAGTTTCCTGTAACCCACGTCGCGGAGGTCACTCAGAAAGGAGTTTCGTGTAACCCACGTCACGGGAGTCACTTAAACGGACGGTTTCTGGTAACCCACGTCACGGGAGCCACTCAGACGGACGGAGTTCACTTACGGTACGGTTCGGACTTCGGTTGTACTTATAACTTCGCTGGATAATACACTGGGCTCAAGTCTCAGAATAGAGTGCTTTACTGTCTGATTTTGGGCTGTATTTATACCCCGAATTTAATGAATCCTTACTCAACAGGTTCACTTAAGTACTTTTAGATTTGACTTAACCTTGTCCATGTAAAAATCATCCGTTAAATAAAATACATATTTGGCACAGTAACAAATCGTTTACAAATCATTTCCATAACATTTCTTCACTTAAATATATTTTATTTAAATTTAAACATAAATCAAAGTTCTCTAATTACTCGCTAGATGGCGACTGATATTATAATTCTTTATTGGAACATTTAAACTAACAACAAACGCAGGTAAACAAAATGATAAGCAAACGTAACTTTGACAGGCAGAACAAAACTTCTCAAAATGAACAAAGAAATATTATACATTATTGCTAGACGGTATGTTACATTCCATGTTAAACTATAGTATCGTCTTATCCAATATTATTCTTCTCTAGATTCGGCATTCCATATTACCATGCGGGATTTGCAATTTAACCTCAACTAACTAATGTTGTAGAAATTCAAATAAAACCTTGACTGGGGTTTCATACGGAACGAAAGAACTTCTACACGGCGGTGAGTTGATTATTATTCCAATACGGATTGTTATTCTGCAGGAATGAACTTTGATCGGTTTTCGATGTTGTAAAATTACTAGAGCAACTTGAGGAAGCTAACAGGATGAAATTGTAAAGATAACAGGTGAAACAGAATTACGGTTAAAAAGGCTAAGTGAGTTGAACTGTCGTGATGACAAAATAATGACTTCTTACAACGGTATTTATTATTTGAAAAATTGCAGATTATATTCCAAAACGAAGACTGCTCCGTCACATCCTGTCCACCAAACTGGTGATAACTGCTCTTTTGTATTTTGAGGGATAATGGGAATTGAAATTCAAATATCTACCTGACCAAGAGTCTTTGTGGTACCAATTGGTAACAAAATCATTGTTACCACTCCTGATGATAGTTATGTCTAAATAATTGATTTTGTTGTATAATTCAGATTCTGAGGTGAACTGTATGTTAGAATCAAAGGAATTGAATTCATTCAAAATAGTATCAAGGCAATTATCAGGAACATAACAAAGGATGTCGTCCACATAACGAAAATAGAAAAGGAAATCAATTTGAGTATTATTCATGACATTGGATTCTAAATAAAACATAGCTAATTCAGCAAGAATGGGGGACAAGGAGTGGCTCATTGATACTATTATTGGTATTGGTATTGGTATTATTATTATTGGTACACCTAAAATTTGTAGGTAAAATTCATGTTTATATTGAAGGTAGGAAGTAGGAAGTATTCAAAATGAAATAAATGCAACGGGTGAATTCATCGAGAGGTAAGCTAGTGCGAACAGCAATTTCGTCCCATCTATTTGTCAAAACTGTGATAATAAGATCATGAGGTATAACAGAAAATGAAGATATTACATCTGGTGGAATGAATTTATAATTATCTGGACAATTGTACTGTTTGAGTTTTTCAATCAAGGAAGAAGAGTTATCTAAAAAATATGGAGATGTGAATTTTAGAGGTGATAAAATGGTTGCTAACGTTTTAGAGAGGTTGCCGTTCGGAGAAACAATATTTGAAACTATAGGTCTCAAAGGATGGTTTACTTTGTGAATTTTAGGTAAACAATATAGTTTAGGACTCACAGCGTTGGTCATTTTCAATTCACAACATTCCTTGAAAGTAATTAAATTTTTATCATTGAGATTTTTAATCACTTTGTTATTATTGAGTTGAAAAACCTGAGTGACAGTAATGCACTCACTTTAGTTCCATAGTCAGTACATGAAGCTAAAGTGAGTGCATTACTGTCTGATGTTGACACATATAAGTTACTTCCGAAAGACCCCACTCAGGTTTTTCAACTCAATAATAACAAACTGATAGAAAATCTCAATGATAAAAATTTAATTACTCTCAAGGAATGTTGTGAATTGAAAATTAACAACGCTGTGAGTCCTAAACTATATTGTTCACCTAAACTTCAGTCTGTTTTGACTCGTAGGAGCTGTGATTCTACGATGTTGTTTTAACTTTTTACTTTGAAACTATGTGAATAATAAAGGAATTAACTCCTTTTTTATAATAAACCTTAATGGTTACCTAGCTGGTAAGTTACTCATACTTTGAATTTTGTGAACTTATTTATTATCAATTGTAACCGTTTTGTAGACTTGAATAATGGCCGCAAACAATGGCCGAAACGTCGTCGTATTTTCCAAATTATAAAGTTTTTTCCTAAAGCCAGTCTTCCTTTATTCTCCTACCAATTTAAAAGATGAATTAATAAATTAGGAAACAAAAATAAATTACAAGAAAAAAATAAAATTTAAAACACAAAAAATGTCAAAAAGAGAAATTATTGAAGAACTACATAAAAAGATCCAAAGACATTAAGATGGACGCAGAGTGTTTACAAAATGCTTGAATGATTTATGGCAAGCTGATCTTGTCGAAATGATACTATACGCGAATAAAAATTAGGGATACAAATACATGTAGACAATTATTGATGTATTTTCTAATTATGCTAGGGCCAGACATGTTAGAACTGAGTCGGGTGGAGAAATTGCGAAAGTATTCGAAAATATTATTAGGCAGAAAAGAAAACTCAAAAATTGGCAAACAGATAATGGAAAGGTATTTTATAATAAAAACTTTCAAAAAGTAATGCAAAAAAATAATATAAATCACTATTTTACACTTGGTAACTTAAAAAAAATGATGTTGATATGCAGATGAAGCTGCTGTTTAAATTGTGTTACTCACTTTGTTCCTAAAGTTTTTGTGGTAAAAATCAGTGTTTAAATTGATTTGTGCTTTTCCCTCATTTTCTAACAGTGTATTGCATCCAGTGGTGATATCATATTTTCCTTATTAAAGGTATATTGTTAGCATTTTCTACATTCGATATTTTCACATGTGCACATAAAGACTAAAATCCAGTGTATTTGAATTAAAACCAACTTTATTAATTAAATTAGATAAATCTGTGTCCTTCAGAACTCTCTGTAGAAACAAAATAAAATCAATCATATCGGTAATTGTCGTTGGTTTCCGGTCAGCGATGTCTTCTGTCTGTCCAAATTGCAACAAAGCAGCAAAAAATGATCATCACAAATCAATGGAATGTGACGGTTGCAAAAAATTAACCCACTTATCATGCATCTAACTCATTGTTGATGATGTCAGCCGTTTCACGCGCACTACGACGCGTTCAGTTCGCTTCTATTGCCAAATATGTATCAAAGAGACTGATATTGTATCATCTTTGAAAAAAATGATTCTTGAGCTCCAGGCGGGAATAATCAATATGAAACAGAAAGATAACACCAGTGATATTATTGAAAAAGTTATGAGTGAAATGAATGACAGACAATCTCGGGAAAATAACATAATAATATCAGGTCTACCTGAGCAAAATAATGAAGATCTTTCCGCTAAAATCTCTGGTATTGCTACTGACATCACTCCTTCAGCTCGTCCAACAATCAAGAAATGTCATCGCCTCGGCAGTTTCCCAAATCATGGTGTTTCGGCTAACCCTGATTTCAATATTAAACCTCGTTTAGTCAAAGTTATTTTTGATAACTCTGATACTGCGGAAACTTTCATTCATAATGCTAAATCACTACGACAATTCCCCAAGTACGCTGGTATTTACATCAACAGTGATAAAACTCGCCTACAAACTGAATATTTTTAAAAGATTAAAGCCGAGTTTGTTAAACGAAAGTCTGATGGTAAAACTGATATACGTATAAAATATCGAAACGGAGTTCCATTCATATCAAAAAACCAAAAATTTTAGCCGCCAAAGCTAATCATTCATCAACAAATCTAAATTTGAGTATATTTTATCAAAATTTCCAGGGCATGGATAATAAATTGAATACTATTTATACAGCTATGCTCTCTTCTGATTATAATATAATTGCACTTACGGAGACTTGGTTACATAGAGATGTTTTCAATTCTGAATTCAGTGATAACTCTTATAATATATACAGAACTGACCGTAATTTTAGTGCTTTAGGCCTTTCCCGTGGTGGAGGAGCCTTGCTAGCTATAAAACGTAACCTAGCTTCCATAAGTGTTGATCTCAATGAACCTAATATTAATTTACCACAATGTGTTGATTTAATATGTGCTAAAGTCACTCTTTCCAGTTCTCATCTATATATTTTCAATATTTATATTCCTTCTGGCAGTAATTTACCAATTTACTTAGCAGTATTTGAATATTTACAATCTTTAACATTTTTATTTGATAACAATTGTATCATTCTTGGTGACTTCAACATAACTGAACTAACCAATACAAACGAATCAAATATTGTTACTAATTTCAATAACTTTACCAATTTCTTCGAGTTTCAGCAAATAAATCATGTAAGGAATCATAACAATAGAATTCTTGATGTAGTTATCACAAATTGTAAATGTTCCGTAGAACATGCTGACGATTTATTGTTTGGGATTGAATATTATCATCATCCTGCAATTGTTATTAATATTATTGTTATCCTGATAAAGTCCACAAAAAGTGGAGTACACTGTATTGCAAGTTTATATTATAATTTTAAGAATGCTAACCTGATCAAATTGTATTCGTTAATCAACGCTTTTGACTGGAATCAACTTTCTATATTCACTAATGTCAATGATGCTTGCAATTTCTTTTACACAATTTTGTACAGCTTTTTTGATCAGTGCGTTCCTTCTCGTCCTTTCCAAACCTCCTACTATCCTATCTGGTACACTAAGCAGATCAAAACCGATTTAAAAAAAAAAATCAAATTATCACAAAATGTATAAAAAATATAATAATCATTCGGACTATGAAAAATTCAGATATCTAAGATCAAAAATTGAAGCCGACATTCAGACGGCTTACAACAGTTACATTCAGTCTGCCGAAGCAAAAATTATTGTAAATTCCAACGAATTCTGGAACTTCATAAAGTCCAAAAAAAATTCTAAGCCATGTCCAACTAAAATGATATTCAACGAAATTTCTTTGAACACCCCGTCTGATATAGCAAACAGTTTTGCAACATATTTTGGTAGCGTGTTTTCTATCTCCGGTATTACCAATTACGATATACCCGAGAATCATTATTGTAATAATATATTATCTCTCAAAAATATTTCGCATGATGATATTGCTAAATCAATCACAAGACTCAAAGTCTCTATGTCTTCAGGACCGGACTTAATTCCTTCATTCCTGATTAAAGATTGTTCTAATTCTTTCGTTATTGCTCTTTCTTATATAATAAACTTATCTTTGAGAACTAATACTTTTCCAGATATCTGGAAGCAGGCTCGAATAACACCTATTTTAAAATCCGGTGACTCTGCGCAAATTACAAATTATCGACCAATTTCCATTTTAACCAATTTTAGTAAAATAATGGAAAATATCTTGTATCGGGCAATTTATGATCACGTTCACAATCTTATCTCTTTTTCTCAACATGGCTTTGTTGAAGGTAGATCTACTTCGACCAACCTGTTATTTTTTACTCAATTTCTATTGACATCTCTTGATTCAGGGAAACAAGTTGATGTTATATATACAGATTTCTCCAAAGCCTTTGATCGTATTGATCACGATATTATTATCCGTAAATTAAATGGTTATGGCTTATCTTTGGATTTGATACAATTAATTTCTTCCTACTTAAGCAATCGTTTATTATTTGTAAATTATCTGGGCTCCACCTCCTCTGTTCTTCCAGCATCTTCAGGTGTACCACAAGGGTCCAATCTGGGTCCATTATTATTTCTTTTATTTATTAATGATTTGCCCCTAATATTTAACCACTTCAATCTACTTTATGCTGATGACCTTAAATTATTTAGCTCATTTTCAGATTTAAGTCAATGTGACTCAATCCAAGAGGATATTAATAATTTAAACTCATGGTGCAATGAGAACAAACTTCATCTAAACATTTATAAATGCAAAGTCATGTCTTTTACAAGAAGAAATCCCCTATCCTTTATCCTTACACTATTTCTGGAGTTCCATTATCTCGTTGTGAGCAAACAGTTGATCTAGGCATTACCTGTGATACAAAATCTATACTGAACTCACACATAGTAAGAATAACTGCTTCTGCAAACAAAATGTTGGGATTCATAATCAGACAATCTCGTAATTTTACCTCAATACAACCAATTCTTCTTCTCTACTATGCTTTTGTTAGAAGTAAGCTTGACTACTGTTCAATAATCTGGAGTCCTTCGTATGAGGCATATATATCTTTACTTGAATCAGTACAAAAAAAAATTCTACGGTATCTGTATTTCAAAGTTCATAATATTTACCCCGATTTCAACGTGTCTTACGAATATCTCCTGGATTATTCTAACTTCACTAAGTTAACCGACAGACGCAATAGAACACAGCTTTTATATTCACATAAACTCATAAATAACTCTCTAGACGATCCAACAATACTAAGTTTAGTGGACTTCCGAGTTCCTTCCTTTAATTCACGTAGTCAGCGGACATTCCAAACACCTAAATGCCGTACAAATATCCTTCTCCACTCTCCCCTGAATCAAATGTATGATACCTATAACAGTGTTCAAAATCAAGCTGATATATTCTATGATACTATCAATACTTTTAAACGTCTCAAGCTTTGACACGTCTCAATTTGTTCTATCAAAATTTAAAAAAAAATAAATAAAAAAATAAAATAAAAATGTGAAACTTACAGATATTTTGGATTATCATTGTTTCTTTTTTTCTCGCAAATATTTTTATACAATATATAATTCGTATTTTGTCTTCATCTGTATATTTATTGTTACTTTGTACTTTTGATCCTGTCCAGTTTTGGGTTTCTGTTTGGACAGTGTATTTTGAAATAAATAAATAAATAAATAAATAAATAAATAAATAAAAGTCAGTGTTGTTGGAAGATTCAATTAAACGCTGGAAAATAAAATGTGGAAGGAGTTCAGTATTCATGGATCTTACAAGCGGACTGCTATTTCACCAAATTTATTTAGGACCCACAACAATATAAAGCCAAGAACAATTCGAATGTGTCCAACAAATGTTGATACTAAAAATGAGAAATATTTACTTGATACTGTTCAAATTATATGAATTGGTTGGAATTTCAAAACTAAGAGATTTTTTCGAAAAAAGCTATAATCCAAATTGTCAAACTGAGATATCTATTGTTTCAAAAGTAAGCATAATAAATCCAGTAACATATAAACTGAAAGATTATTTGGGTCGGCCTGTTGCAGGAGGATTTTATGAGGAAGAACTACTAAAAACCAAGCACCCAAATATATATTTGGTGGAAAAGATTTTGAAGAAAAAAGCAGATCAAGTTTTTGTAGAAGGGTTAGGTTTCGATAACTCACATAATATGTGAATGAATAAAAACCAAAATTCATAATTCTTCCAATATTATTTGTGTTTATCATAAAATAAATTGATACAATAAACATAAAATATAAAACTGTGTATTACATTATTTTTGTATATTTTTTGATATAACTACATAACCACTGAATTCAATAATACTATTACAATCAATTCAAACCTATTTATTTTGGAACAATCAAAAGAATTACATTTTTTGTATTGGGTAACGACCTCACGGTCAAGGTCCATAGACTATACAGGTTACCTCAATCAGTTAGCTTGTGGGTATCGCTGAGCAGTAAACAGAAGGAGCACTACGTCACTGCTAGCCCTGTCTTCTCTCAGTCTATATCTTGCTTCATCGTTTGTCGCGTGATAATATGAATTCGAATCGAATTTTTCTAGTGTTTTGCTTAGTACCACTTACCTACTTTTCGCCACTTTCTCCAGATTTCCATTTTGCTAAACACTACGTTTTTGCAAACGTTAGTATATATCTAAAATGTTCATTTCTCAAGAGCTGTCATCGAAAGTGAGCATTTACAGGGCAACTTAGTGCATGAGAAATGGTTATCTTGTTTACAGGACGCGAAATCTTTTGCAGTCAGGACGCGAAGTATTTATAAACTGTATTGGTATCATAGTGACATTGTTTGATTTCTCTTTTTCCATTTCCATCAATTTTAAGACCTGGATTTGGAGAGAACGTTGTTAGATTCATGATTGCGAAATTCTTTTGCATTCTCGAATAGTTTTCTAGTGAGCGTAGCATTCTCGAATGCAAAAGTGATATATCGCAATTTAGAACTATTCGAGTCTTGCTCTTTACATCCTGTGTTATTTTTTTCTACTGTGCATTTTTTCTAAACACAAATTTATTATCTCTAGAAATGAAGATGAGATACATTGGAGGTTTTATTTTCGACGCATAGATAACGTCTATATTTTTTCGGATTATTTCCAAATAATCCGATATTTCAGCAAATTAATTCAGTAATATTCATTGTGGATGTACCTACAGTTATTGAAAAATTGAGTTTTGATATAAACCATTCGCTCTCACTTCGCCTGGGAGATTATGATCAGCTGATGATGACACAGATGATACTTTGGATCTCTTTTCCAATTTAAATTTGTGTTTGTTCATATCGTTACAATGACAAAATTGTATAAGGTATTATGATTCGGCTTGATCTTAGAGCTCATTGCATCGCACTGAAAATCAATATATCAGCTTTATGTGTCACAATTAAGGTACTCGTTTGAAGAAAAAAATTGTATATATCATTCAGAGCAAAAATGGATTTATGTGCTTCGATTACTTTGACTGCAGAACGTAATGAGGCAGTCAAACTGCACACTTCAGCACATAAAGCCTAATTTTTGCTCCTTATAATATGATCTGCTATTTAGGCAGTTTATAGTTCCGTGTCTAGGAGTCAGTTATTCTTTCATCATGAAAATAATTTCTGTTTTTGATAAAATGAGAACAAATTTGTCAAAAAAAGATACTGCTGTAGCAATGCAGACAGCGGTAGGCGTGGCCTCGCAGGGCTAGCGGTGACGTATTTTTGATAAACCAATTGAAGCAGAGTTAGCTCATTGAGGCTACTTGTATAGTTTACAGACCTTGGCCCACGGTAATATATCAATTTTTCATAATACCAGCATTGAAACTACGCACTTCAACGCCTGTTTTGTCAGTCGAAACAAGACAATTTCAGACAAATGCGAGTGTAGCCGAGCAGAAACAAGCCTGTTTCTACCTTAGGGGAGGAACAAGCTTGTAGAGAATAGTTTTATGGGAACGTGTACATTCAAGCTTCAAGATACGTGTTTATTGTGGTAGGATCAGTAATAATGAAGATATATTAGATCCAAAAACATTTTTAAATGAGTGTTTATTAGAGCCTATAGAAGAAGTAGGTGAATTCATTCACCAATATCGCGCTCCAGTGGGAATTAATTGCGAGTTAGCTTGTCAAAATTCACAAAATATTACAAAAAATGAGTCCACAATAATAGCAGATATATTTCATCATTCTAGAATGAGCCTCGTAACATCATCTGATGATTTTACCGATTGGTTTTTGAATATTGTTGGAGATTCAATTCTGGCACACATAAAGAAATTTCAAAAGCGCGATAGCGGAAAAGCGCTCAATGAAATTTTATATTTAAATGCAAGTTGGAAAATATTCTCTCAGTTTTTGAATTGATACGCCTTATTTTGTTTTAGGTCAATATCAATGAATTTGATTCTCTGAATAGTGAAGGTTCATATTACATTGAACATCTCAACGATATTAGAAATAAAAAAAGCTGTTAGAAATGTGAAGAGTGATTGGGCTATACTATCAGCAATATACCCTGTACATGATAATATGGATCGTAAATCTCAATATCCTCAAAATATCTGTGATATTTTTGATTTATGTAATATAAATTTTCTAACACTGTTGTGTGATAAAAGTTAATATGAGAAGCAGAACAATATATCAATAGATGTGTATGGATTAGAAGAAATTGCATCAAACAAGAAGAATCATGTTGTGAGGCTGTTATTTCATGCAAAAAATAAATTAAACACACATGTGAATTTCACTTTATTGAAAAAAACAACTAGTCACATTATGTATGGACAAAATCCCTTCCTTGATTATCATATTCACAATTTAATGAGCATAATGATAAAAAATATATTTGTGACAGGCGTCTCCAATATTTTTCAACTGGAATTTTGCTTGATAATCATGAGGAGTATTGTGAATTAGTTGATGCATTTAAAATCAAGTTACCAACAAGAGATTCTGTGTTTAATAATTTCAAGAATATTTTGAACAGAGAACGTTATTCGTTCGTCATTTGTGCAGACTTTGAATGTTTAACAGCACTAATTGATACATGTCAACATAATAGTAGTACATCATATACAATGAAATACAAGAATCATGTACCATGTGCTGTAGCATATCAGGTTATTTGTTTGTACAATGAAAGCTTATCGTTTTTTGAATCATTTCGTGGACCTGAAGCTGCAATATGGTTTGTTGAGAGATTGAAGAGAGTTCTTGGAATAATTGAAACGTTTCATGAGAATATAATCCCAATATTAATGACAAACGAAAGCTGGGAGGACTCCAATATTGCTATTGTTTGTCACATATGTAGGCAAGAAATGAAAATCATATATATATATATATATATATATATATATATATATATATATATATATATATATATATATATATATATATATATATATATATATATATAGATATATATATATATATATATATATATATATATATATATATATATATATATATATATATATATATATATAAATATATATATATATATATATATATATATATATATATATATATATATATATATATATATATATATATATATATATATATATATTCAAATCCTCTTCTACCCGAGTAGAGGCTGTTATATCCCATTTCTCTTATTCATCTATAAATATCTACCACTTTTCTCTGTCCTGTACCAATTCATGTGCATCTCGATTTGTGATCTTCTTCTCATTCAGTATGCTATTCATCGTATCTTCCCATGTTTTCCGTGGTCTTCCTCTCGTTCTTTTTCCTGTAGTTCGAGCTTTCCATACTGTTTTCACCTGCCTACTGGAAGTCTGATAAGATGGCCGTACCATTGGAGCTGTCTGGTCTCTATCGATTTTTGAGCTGATTTTATGTCGAGCCTCTTTCTAATTTTTTCGTTTCTTATTTTATCCCGTTTGGTGACTCCTTCTATTTGTCTAAGGCACATCATTTCTACCGCCTGTATTTTGCTCTTTTCCCTTTGATTTAGTACCCAAGACTCGCTTCCATATATCAGGGTTGGTAATACAATAGTTTTGTATACTGTTAGTTTGGTAGTTCTACTCATACTTTTATGTCCGAATATCGCTGTTCTCAGAGAATAATAAGTTCTTGACGCCGCTTGTACCCTATTGTTTACTTCTTCATTATATCCCCCTTCGCTTTCAATTATGCTTCCTAAATATTTGAAACTTGTTACTTGTTCGATTTCTTTTTCATTCAATTTAATTTTTATTGTTATATCTTCTCTGGGAACTGCCAGCACTTTTGTTTTCTCAATATCAACTATCATATTTGCTTTCCTCAATTCCTCGTTCCACACCTCCAAATTTGTTTGTAGTTTTTCCTCTGTTATACCGAATATTGGCCATGTCGTCAGCAAATAAGGTTTCTTATATTTTGATGTTATTCAGGTTCAAGTTGCCCACTTGTGTTTTTTTAAGCCTTGGGTACGCATTTTTTAATATCTCGTCTATGTATACCACAAATAGAAATGGACTCATATTTACCCCTTGCCTTAGCCCTTTAGTAGTCCTGGATTCTTCGGATATACAGTTACCGGTGCGCACATAATTCCTGCTGGTTTCATAAAGTGTTCGTATCGCATCTAGTAATTTATGGTCTACATCTCTCCTTTCCAGAATATCCCACAATAATTCTCTATCTGCTCGATCAAATGCCTTTTCTAGATCGATAAAGCATATGAACAGTTTTTTGTTAAATTGCAAGGCTCTCTTTATCAATTGGCGGATACTGAATATGTGGTCCTGTGTGCAATATCCCGATCTGAATTCACTTTGTGCCTTTCCTAGATCCTCTCCAATTTCTCTTCTTAATTTTGTTTCTATTATTGTCTCGTACAATTTAGCAGCTACACACAAAAGTGAAATTCCCCTGTAGTTTTTGCAGGCTCTCTTATCAACCTTTTTGAAGATTGGCATTATTATTGTCTTTTCCCAATCTTGTGGTATGTTATACCCTCTCCAGATTTCACCAAACAACTGGTATAACATACCTATGTCCGATATGCCTGAATATTTTATTTGTTCCGGTTTGATTTCGTCAAAGCCTGCTGCTTTACCAATGTTATAAATATATATATGAAAAAAAATAAAACTATCGGACAAAAAGTCGAGGATCATTTCCACTTCACAGGTATATTGATACACCATAGTTTTTATCTAGAATTTAATGAAAATACTGCAATTTTTAGGAAGATATAGACCTGCAGCACATAACAACTGTAATTTGAGGTACAAGAACACCAGGTTCATTCCTGTTTTCTTTCATAACTTCAGTGGATATGATTCTCATCTGTTGATTGAGGAATTCAAGTCCACCTTCTCACTTCCTGAGGGTGAGAAGAGTGCAGCTTCAAAATTTTGAGAGGCAATCCCTTTATTTTGATGCAGATTTGGATTCTCATCTAAAAAATATGAAGTTTTTGTCTGGTACTTTTTTTCATGTTCTTGACAGATGGCGCTGTAATCGTGAAGATCAATTATTTCCCGTAATTACTCCAACGACTAATACTAAGTAACCTAGGCTTGCACAGTCTTCAAAACACATTTTTTGAGTGTGGAGTGCATTCGGGAAAGCGTTTTTGCCATTTCCTGGCTGCTGCTCTGAACCCACCATGACACTCGCCTAAAATTTGCAACATGTCAGCAGCTTACCTATTGTTATAAACCATTCTGACAACAATTAAAATTTTCAAACGCTTTGACTCTTCGGACAAGAAGTCTTGCCGGATTTTGTTCATTAATAAGTCTCCTACGCCGCAATTCATGAACAATGTACGGCTGAAATATTCATTCATCACTCAATATATGCCGTTGAAGTAATTACGAAGGATAACTAATCTTTGCGATTACAGCGCCATTTGTCAGGAACATGAAAAAAAGTTTGAGACAAAAACTTCATATTTTTTAGTTGAGAATCAAAATCTGCATTTGAAAGTTGCACCGTCCTCACCCTCAGGCGTTCAGCACTTCACGAGATATTTGTGTGGTACGGGTGGTCTGATACAACTGGTATATATCCAATGATGTACAAGTAAGTCACGTGATGTTCACGTCAGATTTTTCTCTTAGGTTAAGGTGTGACTTAGCTGTAATTAATGATATGTTTTTCGCATATCTCATATGCTGTACATTTGTAAGTATAATTCTATTGTGTTATATTTTCATGTCAACATCTTTTCACCGATGTATTCCACTAAAATTTTTGTTCTATCTCATGTGTATTCATCCGTAAGTTTCTCGTATATTGCTTTAGAAAGTCACTTCCATTTCCATTCTTTCATTTAAATTTTTGTAGAACTCCTGAGGAGGGCTCAATTGGATCCAAAACTAATGGAGTGATTTGACCTGAAAATAATAAATTTTATGACCGAATCTAAAGAAGAAATTTTCTTCAACATGAAACTAATATCTTTCTTTTATCTTTAGAACAAAAACATGCTCAAACTAAAAGTAAAGTTTTTGATAATTTTATCATGAACGGATGAGACTTGGTATGAATTTGTTAGTTCTAATTGAATATAGCTCAGTGTTTGCTTCACATAACAACCTTAAGCTACAAAAATACAAATACTCAAAACTTCAAATTTCAAACTATTTTTTCTAGTAAGTTTCTTCTTCATTGAATTTCACTTACAAAAGTAATGTAAATATTCTTTATGTAGGAAGAAATAGGTGATTTATCACATTATAATCAACTTGGATGTGCAGATTCCGTTAAGACAACAATTTGATTAGACGAACTAGAAGAGAGAGAAAAGTTTCAAATTTTGAATGCTGATGTTATGAGTACACGTTACGAAACAAGGCCTTTGACTACAACTAAAGAATTTGAATCGTTTTTTCTCCACAAATTTAGGGTATCAACCAAAGAACAAACAAATAATTTGTGTAATTTCTGTTCTATATTGGAAAAATAGGCAATATTATGAATATTCGTTTTCATAACTGAATACAATCTGTAATAAAATTATTGGGAATGTGAATTATTTATGATAATATCGAATTTAATAGAATATAAGGTATCAGTTATGATGATGAATGATAACTATTGTAATTTGTGCTCATCAGACCCATATAGTTGGTTTCATTTTGTAACTTGTAATTGTAGCTCTTGAAAAAATTCAAAATGAAATAGAAACTTCACCATCTTGATAAGAATCTTATCTCCTCTTTCTTCTACTGAAACATTCTCCAGGTTCATAAGTTATTGTAATCCATAGAAAAGCAATATTATTACCTGAGGTCAGTAATTCTATTACATATTTTATTTTTGATAGCCAAAAGTAGAAACTAGAAGATGACAGACATTCTGTCATCTTGTTTTTCTGACGACTGGAAGTGCAAGCCAAAAGTGACCACTATCTTGTTCTTGACAACCGGAAGTAAGAATCGAAAGTTGGCACCATTTCTGTTTTTGACGTTCTTATCATTTCTCAAGACGCTGCGCCAAGAAAATTCAAGACGTTTTTATTATTTCTCAAGACGTTGCGTCAAAAAAACTCAAGACGTTCTTATCATTCCTTTAGACATTCCTATCATTTCTCAAGACGTTGGCCAAGAAAACTCAAGATGTCCTTATCATTTCTTAAGACGTTCTTATCATTTAATATGTGATGACCTTGAGATTGAGCCAGAAACAGCGTCTTTCACCTACTCACGTTGCATCAGATTTTGAACTCTTGAGTAATGAAACGGATGGTATCTTAAGCTTCGAAGAATTCTCCACGCAGTCATATGAGAAACTTCTTGTCCCAAGTTGCCTGAAATTTAGCGAGTATTAATTGTGGGATCAACATCAATTATATCCGATGAAACATTTTCAAAATTTTGTCGGTATCTTTGACGTCCTCCACCTCTACCAGGATCAGGTAGAAGTGATCCTGTATCACGGAGACACTGTAGTAGTCTTCCAAACATTCGATGACTGGGATGCCGTCTATCAGAATATCATTCTGCATACAAACGCTGCGTTGCTCTCTCGTTTCGACTCACTTCTACGTATACTATCTTCATATCAGTTAGATCTGAATTACTAAATGCAATATCCATTTCCATTATTATTTTTTTACTCAAATTCAATAACAATAGCATCAAACACTGTTTTACGTTACTAAGTTGAAAAATTTATTGATAATTATTTGATTCACTTATGTATTATGTAATATCTATTCAATTTGAGATTAGTTATTGGGCAATGGTCACGAGTAATGTTGTGATTCTGAAAGAAATTATTAACCCAATGCCCCAAAAGTGTTCATTTGAGTGAAGCCATTTCCCAATTCCCGAATTTCAGTGAAATTCTTTTTGATTCATGATCAGTACGTCCAATATTATATACCATCAGATTTTGTTACAAAGATTCAGTTACACCCTGTATAGTTTACTCTTTTTCTATGTGAGTCGATCTTCCTTTCGAATACTGGACAGTTTCCGTCAAACGCTGAAACATCTGTGTCTAATTTAAATTTCAGTGAACTATTCGTTATGGTACAATTCATGCAGTAAATAGTTTTTGAACTACATTCATCACTATTATGGTCACTACCACATGTTGGACAAGCCTTCTTATTTTTACCTTCTGATGCTTCATGGAAATATCTGTAACAATTGTAGCATCTCCATATTTTGAAATTCTTCACCACACTACATCTCCTCCAACTTATATTCAATTTTCCATAAATCATCACTATCGGGAAAGTTGTGCTGTCAGTTTTTATAATAGCTGAGCCCGTAGTTATTTTGTCTTTTCCTATATAAGTAACTTAAATGTCAGCCTCATCCTTATTGCTATACTCATTCTGTCTAATGATGCACTCCTCAATTTGATTCTGGTTAGATTCCCACAAATGCCGAAAATTTTCATTCTTGAATTTTGTAATTTCGATTCTTTTATTTCGAATTTTTGTCCCAATTTCTTTTCCACTCCTTTGCTCAATGTTCTTGTGACATCTTTCTTATCACATTGAGCAACTGTTCTTTCATTTTTTATGTTGTTTACTGACGTTACATCAACTTTAAGTTTAGAGATATCCATAATTTTTTTCAACTCGGCAACCGTTGAGGTACAATTTTTGATCTTTTTTGGCTTGATAGTTACTGTAATACTAGCTATTATTGCATGAGAGACTGTATCATCTTGTTTTTTTGTGGGGTATTACCATTTTACGCCTTTGCATAATTTCATATAAATAAATTTTTTTTCCTTAAGTTTTGCGCATTCATAGTGGAACCACTTTCTACAATTTCCATCGCATCCTATAACTGCATCACCGTCAAATTGAACTCTACATACGTAGCAATATCTGCCATCTTCCTTTTTATTACACCCTATTATTATCCCTCCAAAACTTTGTTATTTGTCTGATTTAATATTTATATTTATTTACAATACGGTTTGGAGCATTTCGTGCGACTTACGCCCTAAAAGTAACTCTACCCAACAGGTGTCTCAACTGCCTCCACTTGCAACAACTATCACAGACCATCAGCATAATGTGAAATTGAACATTTGATACAAATTACCACTATATGCTGTCTCCATCCATAAAAATGAATGTTAAATGTGAGAAGCGCCGAAACTGAGCCACACTCGATTTAACTCTACACAATGAGAAATAGAAGTCGAGGTTATAGGTACATATTCACAAAAGTGACACATAATAAGTTGAAGCTCTGAAACATCTATTTGTTCCACAAAAATTGAAATCTTAAAGTGGATTTTGACATCTAAATTTTGTGGGACTAATATATATCCCAGAATTTTTGTTTATGCTCCCTATGTTCCACAGAGTAACTTTCGAGTCACAATTTTTGTGATATATTTTTTATTCACAGGCCGTTACTGTCTTTATGTCAATAGATGGTGTTGCACGTAGCTTCTATCCAGCCCCTAATCTTAGATCATATATAATATCTAGATGGAAGAAACTGCAAACAATTACGACGGCAAGAGATG
Organism: Dromius quadrimaculatus; assembly: GCA_963989225.1. Lineage (NCBI taxonomy): Eukaryota > Metazoa > Arthropoda > Insecta > Coleoptera > Carabidae > Dromius > Dromius quadrimaculatus. The sequence continues at coordinate 26,998,527 of OZ022331.1, read as the reverse complement.
GAGGACATATTGTGAGAAAGCTGGAAAAATGAACTGCGCAAGCGCGATAAAAATCAAATTTATGCTTGCCAAGCCCACAAAATGACCAACACATGATGTAATGAGTTTTTGTGTCTGTGAAAATATTTATATTCATTCGCCGTTTTTCGGTTACAAAGTGCATCTTCTCAACATCACTTCTATAATTAGCAAATGAAATTTGATAGACATGCGCAGCTCGTTTCACTTCATTTCTCTTCTATTATATTTTATTTTTTGTCCCTTTCGTAACCTATAATTTTCCTCTCTGGCGTAACTGTTCCTAAAAATGTATAGTGTGATATAGGACTCCTTCCATCTAGATTCTATATACTATAAATGATCTAAGCTTCTATTTATGCGGATAATCAACCCATATAAGTCTCCAAACTCTGGGATTCCAATCCTGACTCTCCTGGATCTTATCTATACTGTGCTGACAGATAAGGACAAGACATGTGTCTACAGTTGCTTCCCGATCTATGGTGGTGTCAAAGATGGCTCTTTGATTTGGACTGTTCTGCAGCATAACATTTATGTCGCAATTCTTGTGATATCTTTTCAAGTTGCACACAAGTGCTGCGAAATAGGAAGCGATAGACGTACTTGGGTATGGGCCAGCCATAATTACTTTTTATACATGACATTCAGTCGTCGTTATTTCACGCACTATCGGTGTGTCCTCTGATGCTCATAATTTGTGGGTCTTGCTGTGAACTTCCAGAATTTGATGTCTATCGCTCTATGTATTTTTCTATTTATGATTCATGAATGTGCATTTATCGCTCATGTAGATACTGTGATATCCACCTCTGACACATGATCAGCTTTTCAGAATATAAAACGGTCTCAAGTTATCGATTTCCATGTTACCTTGTCCAACATTGCATCATTACAAAGCTTCATGCAGCGCAAATTACACAGCGCGTCGAACGACGCGAAACATTACGGAGTTTTTTCTTCTTTTACGGCACTGACTGACCGTATTACGCTGATTTGATACTATTTGCATCTTTGTGGCGTGCACGCAATTTCGTCTGTAATATTTAAAACTGTTCGAGAATTGTTACCGATATCCTGCAAGATGACACTTATTCTAATGTTAGAGAATCCTTCATGCTACGCCCCAGTATTTCCTCGACAGTATTCATTGTCGTATACTATGAGGCTCTTCAGGATAAATTTGAATGTTGTAACTGTTATCGTAGAAGACTACATACAGACGCATGAATACATATTCCACCAAATTGAGTCCTCTTTGAAAATAGTTTTTAGGAAAATTGTCGATTTGCAGAGAAATCTAAACACGATCAGAATACCACCTCATGCGAATAAGGTGAAGAAGTACAAGAACTCTATGACGTAAAGAGCATAGAGTGAGATGCCTCTGCTCTTCTCATTGACTTTTCATCTTGAGTTAATACTGTCATAGTATATGATATTGTCGGTAATAGTGATCTTATTATCCAAATATACAATAAAGAGAACATTCACTTGAGCGTTGGGTGATGGACCCCTTATTATTTTTAGCCACAATCATTCTTGAGAAGTACTCAGGAATAATCGCGACTGCAATTAGTTACATAAACAGATATTTGTGGGTGTGGCAGTCAACATTTGGGTTTAATAAAACACTCTTCTCAATTTGTCCAGCTCTCAGCTGTATTTTCAGCCTTCTTCAAGGACACTAAAAATAACAAAGTTGAAATTTAGAAAAACCATGTTTCTCTCTAAGTAAACAAAGTTTTTTATTTATATTGAATCGTATTATTAATAAGAATAGTGATATTCATGAAAAAATATCCGAAAAGACAAACATTTTGATTAGCACATGTTTGGTGTTCACAAATGATGAATATATCAGAATTAAACGTAAATTTCGATTGATAATTCGAGTGATTATCACAGTTAATTGGTTTTAGAGTATATTGCACATTTGTTTTTAGATAAATATAGAAATTCCAAAATTTCATTTGATCAAGCAATGTTTCTACGTGACAGGCTGTTCGGCCATTTTTGGGAGATCAGATGTTGAAAAAAAATCCCCAGAAGGATTGTTCAGCAATATTTTATCTGATCCTGCTATAGCAAGTATAACAAAAAAGCGGCATTTCATAGAGGAATATAGTCCTCTTGAACTGAATGATTCTGTAAACCTACTAAAATTTGTCTTTGACAGCATGTATGATGTTCACTACTACAAACAACTAATTGGTTCGCCAATGGGTGCAATACTTTCGTCCATTCTGGCCTAATGGATACACTACCAGATGCATGCTCCGAAGAATTTGAATTTACTTTTCCATTTTTCAAAAAACTCGTGGATGACATCGTAACTGCAGTGCCATCTGACGAAACAAACCATATTCTGAAAACATTTAACAACTACAATCCACAACTTCAATTTACAATAGAAATTGAAGCTGTTAACAGTATAGTGCTCCTCGACACTTAAATCATATGAGATGATAATGGAGTACTACGCACAAATTGATACACTAAACCAATGGCTTCTCAACGTTATATCCATTATCTGTCAGAGCAACAGAAACAAGTCAAAGTAAATGTTATCCTGGGTCTAGAGACGTATTCTTCGCATTTCTTGTCCCATGTACCACTCTGAAAATTTACACTAACTCAAGAAAGTATTGCTAAGCAATGGCCCTCCAATAGAACTTACTGACAGCTTATTGTTCAATAGTACTAATGTTCAACATGATCAACGGAATGCTTTCGTGACCCAACAACAATCACTTACTAATATAAAATATGTATCAGTACCATATGTTTCTGATTTGACACTTTTAATATGAAAAATTGTAAGAAGTGATACAGTCAAAATTGCGCTTAGAAGCTGTCTTAGTGTCAAAAATATTTTTACAAGATTAGAAGATCGTGAACTGATTTTAAATCCATTTAATATCGTTTATCGTATCCCTTGTGCGGACTGTGAGCTGTAATATGTAGGCCAAAGCTCAAGAAACCTGAAAAGCCGAATTTCATCTCACAAAAGTGACACTAAGCTGAAACCTTGTGCAAGTATATTATCAAATCACTGCAACAGAACTAAACATGAAATGGCTCAAGATCAGATTGAAATATTGCACAATGAACGCAATTTGTCCAGACGCTTGTTTTTAGAGATGATTCATATCACAAATACTGATCAGTTCATAAATGAGAGAACTGATATCTGTGGCTTGAGCAGCATCAGCGTTCATTTGCTCCAAATGTCTGAAAAAAAGCAGCAGTCAGAACCAAATGATGGTCATGACCTGAATTCAACATAAAAAACCTCACCCAGTTTTCAATATCATTAAGTAACAATGAAATTGTAACACTTTTACTTACTTGTACAAAGTAACAAGTAAGTATTGTGAAACCGACAAAATTCACCTATCGAGATTTTGATGAGAATATCCGTTTTGAGCATCGCTGAATCCATTTTGACTATTTTTGGCTTGATGTCGGTACGTTCGTACGTGTGTGCGTAACTCACAAATCTCAAAACTGGTTGAACGTATAATGTTGAAATTCTGTATTTAGGACTGGTATAAGGTTTAGTTGTGCACCTCGTCTTATGGTTCCAATCGTCTGTACCGAAAGTGCACTTCACTTGAAACTTTTTTCAAATTTTTGTAATATATCTTGAATGATCAATTGTAGAATGTTGACATTCAGTATTTGAACTTAGTGTTGTATCGGCATGTCTGTATGCTATTTCTGAAAGAATCGGCCAGGCTAGAAGTGCACTTTACTTGAAGCTTTTTTTGAATTTTTTGCATAAATCTAGAATAATTAGGCATAGCATATTAAAATTTCGCATGGAGAACTTCCATAACATCTTATTGTACATCTTGCAATATGATTGCGATCGGCTGAACCGGAAATGCACTTTACTTGAACCTTTTCCTTAATTTTCCGCATAAATTCAGAATGATCAGCCGTAGGATACTGGAATTCAGCATTTCCAATTACTGTAGCATCTAACTGGTCATCTCCTATTCTTGTAACAATCGGCTGAGTCGGAAGTGCACTTTATATGACAAACTTTTTGGATATTCAGCATAAACTCCAAACAATCAGTCATAGAATATTTAAATTTTGTATTATGCACTTTTATAATATCTAGTTGTACACTTTGCATCATGATTGCTATCGAATAAGGCGAAAGAGCACTTTATTCGAAACATTTGAATTTTCCGCATGAATCCAAAACGATTGAACGTGGATTATACCGTCTAGATGCTCATATCCTATTTTTATTGAGTTCCACCAAGCTGGAAGTACACTTTACTTGACAGTCTTTTGGAATTTTTTGCATAAATTCGAAACGATCAGGTGTGGAATATTGAAATTTGGTATTTTAGTCTGCTGTAGCATCTGAATGATTGCCTACTATTTTCATAACAATATACTGAACCGAAAGCTTACTTCAGTAGGAGTTTATTATTTGATTTTTCGCATAAATTCAGATCTGTTGGCAGTCGTAGACTTCTGAAAATCAGTATTTTGGAATGTTGTTGTACAAGAATGATGGCCTACTATTTCCATAGCAACCGACTTGGCTCGAAGCGCATTCCACTTGACAGATTTCTACAATCTCCTGGGTAAATCTAAAACGATTACCTGTGGAACGATGAGATTTTGTGTTGGATTATATATACCCAATGATATATATGATCAAACACAAAATCACATCGTATTATATATATATATATATATATATATCCAATGATATACAAGTAAGTCACGTGATGTTCATGTCAGATTTTTCATTTTATACAATCGCATTCCTCATGCTCAACCTTTCTAACTTTGTTTGACATTATAAAAGCATAATTTATTCTAAGAATATTTATTGTTTGTTTACTTTATTCAATTAAGTAACTGTTCTAGAAGCTTTTTCTCCTTCTGGGGATTTTTGTTATATCATCGTCAATCGTAAGGGTGGCTACAGCCAGCCAGGTCTCCAAAACATGACCGATCAGCCTGTCACGTAGAAACATTGCTAGATCAAATAAAATTCTGAAACTTCAATATTCATCTAAAAACAAATCTGCAATATACTCTTGAACCAGTTAACAGTGATAATCACTCGAATTATCGAAATTCACGTTTAATTGTGATATATTTATTATTAGTGACTACCAAACATGTGCTCATCAAAATGTTTGTCTTTTCGGAATTTTTTTATGAATGTTACGATTCTTATTATGAAGAGTATCTGTTTATAATGGATGTAGACTTAATCTGTTAGCTTATAATGCAGGATGTATGATGTTATTTTCAACAGCCTGGTTCATAATCAAACGTCAAAATTTGAAGATCGTGTATCTTAACCTTGTCAGAAATAGATCTAGAGAATGATTTTCAAAATCGATTGGCAGTAAAACAATTCTGTCATGCTCCCAATAATTCTGTTAAAATATAAGATAATTATTATAGAGGAGTCATCATGAAATGTATTTTCATTTCATGTCATTTCTTACTTGGTATTTCTGATTCATGAGCTATGTATTTCCATGAATTCTCATTACATGATTTATTTTTATAGTCCACATCACATTTGTCATATATAGATATGCGAAAATTTTTTTGCAAGTCAAATTGAATTTATATGAAAATCATCCATTTAAAACAGCAGTACAAACTTCGTGATGTGAAGATGAAATGTCAGTGTCAAATATGTCTACTACGAAGTAGAATAATAGAGGAGCAGACACTCAGTTGGGAATCGTGAAGCCTAAAATGTAATGCGGCAGCTGAGAGAGAGATAGCGAGAGCGGGCCCAGCTTTGCGTGCGTCATATGCAGAAATAAAATTATATTCAAATTATTTTCAATAGAATACAATTGCCAGATAGATTTCTTATTTTCATTACGTTAAATACTACATTATTCTTTGAATAGAAAAAAAAGTGAAAGAAAATTAGCATTTCTATTCATTAAAACCTGCAATGAATTACTAGATTATGATTAAACATGTTTTATAAACGTTTCTTTGGACGCGAGTTTTCTGATTATGAATTATAATGGGCACATAAATAATTTGATGAATATTTCATATTACAATGGACGTGATAAAATTGAAGAAATATACACAAACAATTTCTTAAACACTGGAAGAAAAATACGAATAGAAAATGCTGCTCTGCAAAAAATTTTTGTATGTTGAACATGAACGAAAAATTTAACAAAAATATAATATACATTCACGATCTTACAGAAAGTAACAGTTTTTGACATTATTTCTAGTTCAATCAAAAGTTATTGGAATAAACAGCGCAATAAAAGTTTTATTACTTGACTCTATTCTATCAGTGAATACTTTAAACATAGTTTTCATCACTCATGCAGGATAAGTACTATTTTGCACATATTTCTTTGAACGGTAAATGGCTCTTTGGCTTTTGCGTGCGCCAAGCATAGTTTATCGCCCGAAAAAAAAGCGCAAAATAGTGTTTATCCGCATTCGTAATAAAAAATAGTATCTGCAACTCGTGCGGTGTTGTCAGTTGCCCACTTGAGCTCTCGTAGGCAATCGAGAACTTATTGCACTTGTTGCACAATATACTATTGTTAAATTCAATTCTCCGAAAGTAGCACAGGAGAAATAGAGAAACTATTCTTATATGCCACAGGGCTAACAAGAACACTTGCTTCGCTCATTTTTTGGTACAGAAAAAAGACAATATTTCTCTTTACACGTTCTGTACTACTATTACAATTTAAAATTAAGGATAGAGCGAGACTCGCCATTCACTTCCATACAAACATGGACCCGCCTCAACCTATCTCTCAGTTATTCTCTCTCTCTCTACCAATATTACATTTTTGGCTTTACTTTTGCGACACAGTTAAGATAGGAAATTGCATAGGCGTGATGTCTTCTGAAATACAAAAATAAATGCAACGCATACACGTGATACAATGCTCGCTCGCTTTTGGTTGGAAATGAGCTGTATGATGTTAAACTTGAAAGTTGGTGAACTTCACGGTTACAGCATAAGTCAACATCATAATTCAACATCATATTTAATGTCATTATGAACGTCAACGTGAATATGCGTATAGTTTAATTTTAAAGACTACAAAATAAATCACCGGTTACATCCATTATAAACAAGCCTCAATATGCTAGGTTTGAGATAAAGTGGGCGTTTCGCTTCTTCTTTAGCAGTTTTGTTCTGTGTTTATAATGGATGTAAACTTAAACTGTTAATTCATGATGCAAGATGTATGATGTTATTTTTAATAGCTTGGTTCGTAATCAAACGTCAAAATTTTGAGATCGGGTATCCTAACCTTGCCAGGAATGGATCTAGAGAATGATTTTAAATTGATTGACAGTAAAACGATTCTGTCATGTCTCCAATAATTCTGTTAAAATATGAAACAATTATTACAGAGAAAGAATTACCATGAAATGTATTATAATTTTCTGTAATTTCTCATTTGGTATTTTTAATTCATTACATATTTCCACGAATTTTCATTACGTAATTCAATTTTATAGTCCACGTTACATTTTCAACTTTGTGATGTGAAGACGAAATGTCAGATATGTCTGCTGAAATACTGAAATGAATGCAATGCATACACGTGATACAATTCTCGCTCGCTATTGGTTGGGAATGAGCTGTATGATGTTAAACTTGAAAGTTGGTGAACTTTACGGTTACAGCATGAGTTAACATCATACTTCATGTCATGAACGTCAACGTAGGAGTGCGTATAGTTCAATTTTAAAGACTACAGACTAAATCACCGGTTACATCCATTATAAACCAGCCTTTGATCTCATTTATGCCCAGTTGCACCGCTATCACTTAACTTTGAGTACGGAATAATTACTATGGGAACAATTGTCAATAAATTGGTAACCATGGATATTATTCTTCTCTTAAAGTTGAGTGACAGCGGAGCAACTGGCCATTAATGGAAGTGAAAATTTTTGTTAACTTGAAGAGAGACATGTTTCTTTCTAAATTTCAACTTCAAAATTCATGGTGTCCTTGAAGAAGGCTGAAAATACAGCCAAAAGCTTGACAAATTCAGGAGAGTGTTTTATTAAACCCAAATGGTGACTGAAAAACTTGTACAGCGTCAGAATTCACTTCGAGCATGCGTAATAACCGCTACACCACGCTGAGACAAGTACATATCAATATATATATACATATATACATAAACATATACATAAGTAAAAATTATATAAAAATTAATAAGTAGATTGATTTATATAACCTTAAAATCACTGTTAAATATTGACAGTGAAATTATTTATATCAGTAGTATATCAATGACAACGATTGAATGAATGCGTGATATAATACAACAAAAACGAATCAAATTAGCTCACTAGTGAAATTATAACTTCAATTATGTCAGGCGTATGATGAATTTTATGTGATCATTATACCACTAGCTTGAGTAAAGAAAAATAAGTAACTAGGAAATATATTAAAGTTATTAATGTGCAGAAAACTATTATCAATAATTTCAATCAACTGCAAAAGAGTATAACAGTATTCAATAAGAATAATTGAGAATATAACAAGTTTAAATTATACAAATATTGCAATGATATATCGTAGATGTCAAATAATAAAATGATGCTACAACTGAGAATATTAATACTCTGAAAATGAACGAGGAATACAGAGATTTATCAACTGCAAAATAATACCACAGAGGTCAAATACAATTTAAAATATAATAAGCTTAATATACACAATTATTGCAATGAAATATCACAGATGTCGAATATTAAAATAACGCTGAAATTAGAAATATTATTGTCCGACTAGTTTATTATTGTTGCTATAATAACACTGATTTCAAGGTGATTACGTAATAAATAATATCTAAGGGCATTAGGTTTCAAAATAATGCCCTCGAGCATCATTTTGAAAAATAACAAAAAAATTTCCTAGTTACAGCAAGTAACTAGAGTAGTTTCTCTGACATAAATCACAATGACAGGACATACATTGCTAAAAATTTTGATTGGAATACAACAAAAGTTGGACATTAAACATTGAAGGCCCCACGGAAGTTTAACAGACAATAATGCATACGGTCAACGCACACACCTCGGGCCAGAGGCCCTCGGAAAGTACACTGTTGACCTCAGGCATTATTGTCCTTTTAACACCCTTGATACGTTAATTACTATAATAGTCTTATATATAAAAAGAAAAGAAAGAATAATAATCTGCAAGGAGATATAACAGAAGTCAAATACAATCAAGAATGTTACAAGTTTATGAATAAATAGATGAATAAATATGAGGATGAATGTTGCAATGAAAATGACTCTCATCAGTCTGAAAATTGTTAGTTAGCTCACAGATATTGCACTTCCATCGAAACAAGTCTTCATTTTCTAGATCACTATCTGAATCATAATTCAAATTATTTATGAGAGCTCTTATTTCTGCTGTATTAAAACTCACCTCTCTTTCCCAACAATCTAATATTACCTTATTTGTGTGTTCAACTGTATTATTCCATGTTTCTGAAGTAATGTGGTCCAACGTTCCCTGCCACATGCTTAGAGTTTTATCCTGCCGTATCCATCTCGACCAATATTCTTATTTTAATATTATTGTTCTGTGAGACCTCAAATATTTTCGATTGAATTGGAGATGCACTGATAAGGTGATAATCCTGAGATCTCGCGTGCTTTTACCTTTGTCATTTCGTCTACTTTGTATTGCTTCTCTGGATTATCACTAAAAAGTTAACAGAAAGCATTGAAACAAAAATGATTGAATATATTAAATCCAACGTACCGTGAAATTGGTGCCAGAAGTTCCAATTTGAGCATATTTTCATCATACGGAATGTTCTTATTTGTCTACCAGACTTGCATTTTTTTTTTTGGTCTAGCTACTGGTGGGGATTGGCTCACAGGTCACGCTATGATTTGGAGCGTTGTTAATGACTATAATCGAGGGATTTTCCAACCTACATAATAAATTTTCAAACCATTTAAAGAAGTTGTTACCGTCCATTTCACCATGATAATCCCCAACATTGAATCGAGAAGCGAATATAATTTCTAATTTCAGCGTTATTTTGATATTCGACATCTGTGATATTTCATTGCAATAATTGTGTATATTAAGCTTATTATATTTTAAATTGTATTTGACATCTGTGGTATTATTTTGCAGTTGATAAATCTCTGTATTCCTCGTTCATTTTCAGAGTAGCAATATTTTTAATTGTAGCATCATTTTATTATTTGACAACTACGATATTTCATTGCAATATTTGTATAATTTAAACTTGTTATATTCTCAATTATTCTTATTGAATACTGTTATACTCTTTCGCAGTTAATTGAAATTATTGATAATAGTTTTCTGCACATTAATAACTTCAATATATTTCCTAGATACATATATTTCTCTATTCAAGCTGGTGGTATGATAATCACATAAAATTCATCATACGCGTGACATAATTGAAGTTATAATTTCACTAGTAAGCTAATTTGATTCGTTTTTGTTGTATTATATCACGCATTCATTCAATCGTTGCTATTGATATATTACTGATATAAATCATTCCACTGTCAATATTTAACAGTGATTTTAAGGTTATATAAACTAATCTACTTATCAATTTTTATATGATTTACACTTACGGAATTTCATGCAAAAATGCCTACAGATCAATAATAAATTATAAATTGAATAATATATAAATTTTTTTGGTTTTAACTCTGCATATTTATTTTTATTTTAAAGTTTCGAAATTCTTTCAGGAAGTCTTCTTCAGAAAAAATTATACAAAAATAAACAAGGCAAGAAGGTATCTAGATAATGAGGAATTTTAAATTGGAAATATACAGATTACTAGATGAGAAAACGTGGGTTCCACATTTAGTGCAAAAAGAACAAAACTCCTCTGGCATTCACCCAAAGTCTGAGGAAAAACCACGTGAAAACCTTAACAGAGGAATCAACGCTATAAGCATTGACAATTATTATAGAGAAAAAGATTCAATTCATATAGCTCATGAGGACGATGTCCCGTTTCTGCAACGCACACAGTTTCAAGGTCCAAACAAGTCATAGAATTTTTTTCAACAAAAAAAATTAATTTCAGTAATGGAAAGCTATTGTCATTCTCAATTAAGACGACTATATCAGCAAGGCTGAAGACTTGCTTCATGATGCAACTCATGAAAAAGTCAGCAGGAATCCTTTAAGTTTGGTCAAGTATCAGACAACTGAACTTCTCAAAGAATTTTCTTTAGATAAGGATGTTATTAGATATTTGACTTCTAGCGATCTATATGTACCTAGATTTTATGGTTCACCTAGAATCTATAACCTAGGGATCCCTCTAAGACCAATAGTTGAATACATAAATTCGTAACCCTATTTATTATCTACATATCTTGACAGTTTATAGAGACCATTAATCAATAATTCTTCTTCGTACGTTGGAAATTCGAGATATTTCATTGGAATAATTTGTAACGTACGGTTGAATGATAATGACATCCCTGTTAGTTTCGATGTTTCTTCTTTATTCAAGAAAGTTCGAATTGAAGACACCCTAAAGCTTTTGGAAAGAGATTTCCCTCCAGATTTTAATGAATTATTCTACCATTGTTTGACTTCTAGCTTCTTCATTTTCAATAACGATTATTACAAACAAATTGATGGTGTTGCAATGGGTAATCAAATCTTTTCATCAATTGCAAATTACTATATGGAATGTTTTGAAGAAAAGGCATTAGAAACTAGTACCTATGAACCATCCTCATGGTAACGTTACGTGGATGATGTTTCTGCAATCTGGCCTCATGATCATGACAATTTGAACAGTTTTTTGAATCATCATCATTTAAATAATGTTCACGGAAAGATCAAACTCACATCGAAGCTCATTGCCTTTTCTTGATGTGAATCTAGAGCGAACCAATGATGGAAGACTACTACACACTGTTTATAGGAAGCCAACACACACAGACTAATATATTCATCACAGAAATATGGAACAATTGAATGTCTTTTCCAAAGGGCTAATGATATCTGTCACCGTGATGAACTTGATGAGGAGATGATTAATCTAGAAGTAATTTCCCAAAAAATTGTTTTTGAGACCTGTCAAGAACATGATCCCTTTACAATCTTCGGATATTTATAAGATTCCTTGTACCTGTGGGAAAGTCTATGTCAGTCAGATGGGCAGAAGTGTAAGCATACGTTTTGTCAAACATAAAAGATGCATAAGACTCAATAATCCAGATATATCTTCTATTACTAATCATTTCATTGAATTTCTGCACGACATCAAGTTTAAAGAAACAAGAATAACTGCAAGATTTTCACATTATCATATAATTTAATCACTTATTGTAAATATTAATGACACAATTTGAACAATTCATATTATTTCCAGTGGAGGTCAGAGTAGAAGTTTTGTTGTTGCTGCTACTGGTACTAGTAGTACTACAAAAATTATTTTTTTTACGATCACTATTGAGAACAACATATTTCTCATATAAAACACAACTAGAAAAATTACAATTTCACACAATTTGAACAATTCATATTATTTCCAGTGGAGGTCAGAGTAAAAGTTTTGTTGTTGCTGCTACTGGTACTAGTACTACTACAAAAATTATTTTTTTTACGATCACTATTGAGAACAACATATTTCTCATATAAAACACAACTAGAAAAATTACAATTTCACACAACTGTGGGAAAAGTCGTGAGAAATGATTTCTCAGACCTGTTTGACCAACTTATATAATAATAATCCATTTCGAATATTCTTTAGGTGATATATTCAGTAAGTTTATTGATAAATATCCCGGACTTGATATAAATCTCTGTTTTCTCTTTTATAAGCCACATTTGAATAACAAAATTGCACTTAGTCCTTTTGGAATTATTTACTTATTCTTGTAATGTATATTCCGAAGGTTGGCAACACTGCGAATCACAACTGTCAAATTGAAGCAGACAATACACATTCATCACATTCTCTCGAAATCGAGGAGTTATGTATGTAATTATTGTATCATAACCAAAATTAGATATCCACAATCATCATTACTGCAGTTGAAAAATGTTAAGTGACAAAAATTTCGAAAACATATTCTACTTAATAAGCCAATCAGAGCGTCACCTTGCAGGAGTAGGCCAATCAGATACAATCTTTCCGTAGTTCGCAACAATAAGATTACGCAACAATGAAATGTCAATCAACTGATAGAAAATATCTCAATAATGTTCCAAATCATGACTAAAGTAGATATCACAATAAATAAGTGGAGCAAACAATTAAAATTCCTAAGTTATTTTACATTTGTAAAAATAGATTTGAGATCTCAGTTATACTTATGATTTACCTACATATTTCATTGAATACTGTGATCGTGGAGAAAGTATAGTGTGCAACACGTATAGAATCACCTATTCCGCACTTGTGTGATTCCAGCACTCGACTCCGTCTCGTGCTGAAAATAACACACCTCGTGTGAAATAGGTAATTTTCTATACTTGTTGTACAATATACTATATTTCTATGCGGTCATTCTTAATGTTACTGTGAGTAATTTAATTTTTTTCCGCTAATATTTTTGATGCTATCTTCTTCTTATTTTCCATCGACGTCTCAATATAACCCTCAGCAACTGTGTTGAGTTTCCAACCTCCTTGCCTTTGGACTGTTTGAAAATCATCCCCTGCATCTGCAAGCAATGATGCTGAAGAACTTGGGAAGCAATGACCCGTATAATGTTCCGGATTTGTCAGTTGGAGAAATAATGCAATATTTTTTGGCATGACACCAAATGAATTAATGCCAACAGGCTGCTTTTGCCCTTTCTAAAACCAACGAAAAATCGCTCGTGATCAGTATTGTCTAGACGCAGTGCCGCATATCTTCGAACAATTTCGACTGAATTATTTTGGTAATGTTTCCGCATGTAACAAAAAATTCTCGACAAACTTCAATTTTTGTATCAGGTATTAATATATGATACACTGATCGTTCGTCTCTCATATTTTGCAATTGTAAATTTGTGAGTTTTGTCAATTCTGCAAGCTCCACTGATTCCAATTATCAATACAACCTATCAAAGTAAATACTGAATAACGAATAGGAAAAGAAATGTAGCGTTCTACCTTTATTAGTAAAAATGTATCATCATCTGCTTCTAGCAAAAATTTTGCAATGTCTTCTCTATTCAAAATTTTGGATTTCTCAGGTTTATATCCCTCTGATTTTCTTTCCAGAAATGATATTTAATTGACATATTTACTTATATCAACATCAATTTTCATCGATATCATTGTCCGCAGCATGGAATAAAAGGCCCATAGACTTGAAGATTTATATGATTTAGACAAAGTTTTGGAATACGCTAATAGAACCTTTTCATTAGTGTAATTGCTAATTTTTTTTTGATTACATCACGTAATGAAACGGTGATATGTTTTGTTAAGAACTATCCTTGATTTCTGGGGAATTAGACTTGAAACAGCATTTCTTATGCTCTCCTCAACATCTAAAGGTAGAGTTTCTGAATCACTCCTTATAAATCATACGAAATGAGCTTATTGAAACTTTCAGAATACGAAAACTACACTGTAACTGACAGTTAAATAACAAACAAAATAAAAAACACAATTATCTCAGTAACAAACAGATTCAATCTACTCAACTCCTTCGATTTTTGAGTGATGAATTAGTTTGAATGGTCAATTAAATATTTTTCAATATTTCTGACTTGAATAAAATCTTGTATATCATACGTGAGCTAGAGGCATTAATCCATTCGTGTCACACTTCTGCCAATCTTCTCATGGATTAATGCAGCCTCTCGCTTACGAGTAATAATAATAACTATTGTTCATTATTTAAACCTTTTTTAATTTCATATTATTTAATCATTGTCTTCAAAATGAGAATCGAAAAATCAACTCCGCTTGTCTAGAAACTTAACCCATCATCTTAACATAATATGCAACCAGCATAATAAATAATCTAGCATCGCATTAGAACTATCATATAAACGTGGTGGATGTGTCATTACTTCCTCCATGACATCATGCTTTTCTCTCTTCTTTTATTCACTTGTACTAAGTACAAGAAAGTATTATGAGACCAACAAAATTTACCTATCGAGATTTTGATGGAAATGAAGAACAAAATGATGCACTGAAATCTACGACTATCTGACGGTCTGAAAGTACAAGGCAATATTGTGAAACCGATAAAATTCACATATCAAGATTTTCATGGATATATCCGTTTTGAGCATCCCTGAATCCATTTTGACTATTTTTGGCTTGATGTTGGTACGTATGTACGTATGTATGTGTGTATGTACATAATTCGCAGATCTGAGAATTTGTCAAAGGTATTATGCTGAAATTTTGTATAAAAGACTGGTATAGGATAGGATCTAGGATCTTGATGTGCACCTCGCATTATAGTTGCAATCGATCTGTACTAGAAGCGCACTTTCCTTGATACTTTTTTCGAATTTTCCGCATAAATCAAGAATGATTAGCCATAGGATACTGGAATCCAGTATTTGAGATTGCTGTAGCATCCAAATGATCATCTCCTATCTTCGTCCCAATCGACTTAGCCGGAAGTGCACTTCATATTACAGACTTTTTGAATCTTTCTCATAAATTTGAAATAATTAGTCGCGGAGAATTGAAATTTCGTATTGAGCACTTCTATAGCATCTAGTTGTATTTCTTGCATTATGATTGTGATCGGCTAAGCCGGGAGTGCAGTTAACTTGAAACATTTTCTAATTTTCCGCATAAACGATTGAACGTAGAATATTAGAATACAGTATTTGTTACAAAAATGCCGTCTGACTTTTTTTTTTGTACAATTGTTTTCCCATTGCATACTTATGTCGCCATCTATGTAAAAAAATTTGTAAAATAGTACGTGATAATGACACTTGATGGGAAGGCGCTAATGTGGGGAGCATGCGCGTCCTGTTCTCGCTCTTTGGTGCCTGAGCCGTTGTTGCAGACTGATTGTTTTCGAGCAGTCTTGTGATTTTTCTTGTGGATCTAAATTTTGTGATTATTTTATTTCATTAAAATCAGTGTTATGATTTTGTAAGTACTTTGTTTATTATTTTTGCTCACGTTATTCCAAATTTAGTATTATTTCTGCTGGTGATTTCGTTTGAGGCGACCCGCGTGGTTAATCTTTTGATATCCAAATTTATCTCTCTTATCTTTGATTCTTTGTTAGTTTTTTGTGCTCAAAACTTTTTTACAACCTTGGAAATTTTATACTTGATTAATATTTCCCGTTTTTAAGCTGGAAAATCCTACGAGTTTGTGAAGATTGATCCAATTTTCTAGTAACGAACCACGTTCGTAAATTTATAGACCCGTCGCTAATAATCCTTTTTCTTGTCCTGCTAGACTTTGTATTTTCTTTGTTTTTCTTCTCTTAATGCTCAGCGTAGTTTTTTTACTTTGTAAATTTTTAGTGCACTATTTAAAATCAGACAAATGAATAACTTACTGAATATTTTATTCAACTTTTACTAAATTTACAGTTCATTCATTTTTCAATTGAGATCTAAATTTATTTATTCAAGTTTAACGCTTCACGTATGAAGAGAGCTCTCCAATTTTTTATAGGAACCTCCTGTTTCAGTTGAATTAGATACTGGTTGGGTTGTTTGTTTTCAGTGTAAACTGCTAGGGATCTTAGGGACCAGTGGCCACCTGAGACTAGTTTTTGGCCTACTTCAAGTTAAGAAAAACATCAACACGTCTACGAAATTAAGAAGAATATTTATATCTCTCGAAGTTGACGACCAAGCGCACGGCCAACCTTAACACCTTCAAGGACCGTTGGGTATTTATCAAAGCCCTATAAGACGCAAGATCAACTTCACTTAATTCAGGGAACGTTCTTGTCAGACGTTGTTTTTGTGGCTACCAATTCGATATCTATCTTCTCTGCCGATACTAGTCTTGAGATCCGCCTGAAGAGGATATTTAGCTAGTTTTTGTAAAGTAATTTTGAACGTCTGTGACGTGCTCTTCAGTTCCCTTTTGGCTGCTGCAGTGAAATATTTTTTTGTATCATAGCTTTAACCATTTTAGTGAGTTACCAAATTTTTTTAATTATAATTCTTGGAATTCTTTGCTTTAAATTAATAATAATTTTGTTCATAATTGATTTCGACGTCTATGCTTAATTTGTTTTTTCTTACTGTCGCTATTGCCTCTCAGAATAGTACCTTTTTCTCCTTTGATAATTTCCTGGAAGTGGCGCCCATTTCCTATTTTTCAGGTAAAATATTTCTAGTGCCGTTATTAATAGCTAGCCTGGGCCTTCACTTTCAAGGTAAGATATTCCAATACTTAAATTTAGTGTCAATCAGCAGTACATTAAGTTTTTGCTTCCAAATAGTGAAGGAACATTACCTTTCTTAATTTCCTGCTGCCACCTTGGAAATAGGAGAAGCTACATATTCAAGATGATAATACTGTCTTGATGCTCATATTCTATTTTCATCGAGATCGACTGAGTTGAAAGTGCACTATACTTGACGATCTTGGAATTTTGCGCATAATTTCAGAACTGTCAGCCGTAAAATCCTGGAAATCAGTATTTAGGAATGTTGTAGCATAGGAATGATGACCTACTGTTTCCATAGCCACTGACTAGCCGTCAGATTCTCTCTGTAGGTGTATCCACGTGGTATCGCCATGTTTGTCGAAATTTGAACTTGTGGTATATTCATATGAATTGTGAAATTTTACTGTTTGGTGCGTTTATTGAAGCTACTATTGGTCTGACGCTAAGTGTTTCTCTATGTATTTTTGGTTTGCAATAGAATTAAGGTGCTGTGAAATATAAATTTCTGAATGTTTTGCATTTTCTGGGGTTATCTTACTCTCTAATTTTGATTGTGATACTAATTTATTGGCTTTTTGTTGTGGGGATCAGTAATTCATGGAATGTTTGATTGTCTGGGATTGCTAATGATTTATTATGGTAGTCGTCTTTTCTCATGATTCATTCGATTGTAAAACTATCAATTCTTCATTTTCGTTCAAATATTCTCTTGTTTCATCATATAGTGTGTTTATATATGACTGATTTCTTTCATCAGAATTGCAAAAATTGGTTATGATGTTTGTAGTTTGTGCTCTACAAAAGTTTCTTTTATTTTCATTGAAATTTGATATTATAAATTCAATATCACTAAGTAATCTGGGAATATTAAGTTCATTTGGTGTTTCTTGTATACAGAATTCAGGTCCTAAACTTAGTTATTTCTGATCGTTACTGGGTACAAGGTTATTTGTAAGATGTCTTAGCCAATTGCTCTGAGTCAATAATTTACTTTCTTCATTGATTATAGGGAAAGTCTATTTATTCATGTTACTTGATTCAATCTTTTGAGAATGTTTGTTATCAGTTACTGTTTGTTTATTCTTGAAATTTTGGAAAATACGTATTGGAGGGGTAGAAGTTATTTTGGCCTCTACTTCAGCTAATTCAGAACCGACCCTTTTTAGTTGATGACAAGTTGTTCTCATTTCTAGATTAAGTATTTGTTTTCTCATCCTGCTCATGAGGTTCCTTAGTTCTTCTCTTCTTTTGTTGTCTTGTCCTTGTATATGTTGTGTGTAGTCCTGCTTGTCTGTTGTAATATGCTTGGGTATAACTCCATGTCTTCGACATTGTAGTTAAGAAATTCTCCTATTAGTCATTGATGGAGTTCTGGTGTTAATATTCGCACAGGATTTATATATTCTTGACGTATTGTAGCCGTTATTTTTGATGGATGAATTTGTAGAAGCTCATCCTGTAACTGTAGTCTGAGGTAATTGCGACTGGTCGATTAGTTGAGAAAACAAATATGTAACGGGTTTGGCAGTCTTGAATTTTGGCTAAATAGAATCAAATATCTCACTTTTGAAGTTTACCGAGCTTTCGATTTTAATGTTCATATCTTAATCAGGGTACTGGAATATTATACATAAGTTTACAATGTGTCAATAATTATTATATGAAAGTATCTTTTACTTACATTACTTTTGAGAATTTATGATAGAACTCCATCTCAGATAAATTTAGAATATTTTGAGCTTTCGTTTTGTAAGATTTTATCACAGTTCAATACACTTGAAAGATAAATAAAATTAAACGTTTCTTGGGCAGGTTTTTACAACACAGGTGTGCCTCGTTTTGACATCAGGAGACAGTTTTTAGGTTATGTTTCATTGGTTTAGGACACGAAGGATAATAATAGAGGAGCGGACACTCAGTTGAAAAACGTGAAGCCTAAAATGTAATGCGGCAGCTGTGAGAGAGATAGCGAGAGCAGGCCTAGCTTTGCGTGCGTCATATGCAGAAATGAGATTATATTTCAATTATTTTCAATAAAATACAATTGTCAGATAGATTTCTGATTCTCATTACGTTAAATACTACATTATCCATTAAATGGAAGGCAAAAGTAAGTAAAGAAAATTAGCATTTCTATTCATTAAAATTTCTAATGAATTAGTACATTATTATGAAACATGTTTTATAAATGTTTCTTCGGACGCGAGTTTTCTGATCATGAATTATAATAGGCACATAAATAATTTGATGAATATTTTATATTACAATGGGCGTGATAAAATGAAAAAATATACACAAACAATTTATTATTCACTAGAAGAAAGGTAGAAGTAGAAAATGCTGCTGTGCAAAAGTTTTTGGTTTGTTGAACATGAATGAAAAATTTAACAGAAATATAACTACATCCACGATCTCACAAGAAGATAACAGTTTTTGACATAATTTCTGGTGTAAAAAAAAGTTATTGAATCGAACTGCGCAATTAATGTTGCAATTCTATAATTTTTATGAATTATTAAATTTATAGACAAGAAGTTTCCTCGAAGTTGAATTTTTCACTAAGAGTCTACGGTCAATACGTTTAATAGTTTGAAACATTGATATAACCTCTCAATTAATTTCACAGGAAGTTCAAACTCTTGTTTTGGTTATGAATAAGTTGTAGTAGGTGTTTATTTTTTTTGAATTTCGATCCATATCTAAGTGTTACAGAAAAGAATATTGATAACTCAGGCCTTGTACGTCAGTTTTTCTGTCCATTGTATATTTGTCTGCACAAGATCTTTTAATTTTGAAAAAATGTTTTTGACAGTTCTTCGCTCTTTTGGGCTATTTTTAAGTTATCATCACGAAGTACATTCATTAATTTGAGTGTTATTTCTTCGATCAAAGGTAATAATACGTATCTTATGTTCTCACTTTGTTGTAATTCGATATTATTATCATTAATTTGTTGGATTATTGTTGGAGTAGGCGTATTAAATAGTATACTATTGAGAAGCTTTTCTGGGTAGCCATTCTTCCTATGGACTACTCCAAGCTTGCGGATATTTTTTTTAGTGGAACGTTGGATGTGCAATTCAAAGAATTCTCTGTTTCCATCCTGTTATCACGTTGATTTTCATTTTTGTTGAGATAAGAAATGTATATATCTACCGAATTCCACTGGTTTTTGGTACTAGTCTAATTCTGATGTGTCATATTGGTCTCTTATAATTAGAGTATCAAGACAAGGTATAGACATTTCTTCCTCTATTTCGATAATTAATTGTATATGTGGGTTGAAATTGTGAAACACATCTAGGATGGTATTCGTTTTTTCAGCTGATATTGTGCAGACAATACTGTCGACGAATTTCTTCATTACACTTACTTCGAAGTTGAGCTTTGGTTTACAATTGTCCAATAAATAGTCTATTATGTATTGAGCTATTATAAGACTTAATATTGCACCCATCGGACTTCTAAGATTAAGCTGCAAATTTTTTTATTGTGTGCACAATAGCTGCTGTCGAACAGAAATTTTAAGTATTTTATGAAATCTTGCAATCTTAGCGGTGTATATTTTTCAATTTGCTCTCATTTTATAGATATACTTTTGATCGCTAACTCTA
The DNA here is from genome assembly GCA_963989225.1 of Dromius quadrimaculatus. Lineage (NCBI taxonomy): Eukaryota > Metazoa > Arthropoda > Insecta > Coleoptera > Carabidae > Dromius > Dromius quadrimaculatus. The sequence goes on along the minus strand of OZ022331.1, from coordinate 26,977,499 downwards.
TTGTCATGTTGCTGGAAATTGATACAACATCCAGACTGATGAGGCGGTTTGGTATTTCAAAATTATGGATAAAGATAGAGAAGTCAAATAAGTCTTTTATATAATATTCGTTTTCTTTATCGTATGCTAAGGTCAGAATGTCTGTAATGAATTGTGAAATTTTACTATTTGGTGCGCTTATTGAAGTTAATATTGGTCTGACGCTTAGTATTTCTTCATGTATTTTTTGTTTGCAATAGAATTTAGGTGCTGTAGAATTATAAATTGTTGAATGTTTTGCATTTCCTGGGGTTATTACACTATCTAACTTCAATTGCGATACTAATTCATAAGCTTTTTGTTGTGGAATGGATGTTGGGTCACTTTTCAGTAATTTATAGACTGTTTGATCATTTAAAATTGCTAATGATTTATTATGGTAGTCGTCTTTTTCCATAATATACGTAACGTTACCTTTATCCGATCGTAAAACTATCAATTCTTTATTTTCGTTTGAATATTTCCTTGTTTCATTATATAGTGTGTTCATATAAGACTGATTTTTTGGATCAGAATTGCAAAAATTGGTTATGATGTTTGTAGCTTGTGCTCTAAAGAAGTTTTTTTAGTTTTCATTGAAATTTGATATTATAGATTCAATATAACTCAGTAATCCGAGAATATTGAGTTCATTTGGTGTTTCTTGTATACAGAATTTAGGTCCTAAACTTAATGATTCCTGAACGTTACTGGGTACAAGGTTATTTGTGAGATTTTTTAGCCAATTGCTTTGAGTCATTAATTTATCTTTTTCATTGTTTATAAGGGAAGTCAATCTATTCATGTCACTTGATTTATTCTCTTGAAAATGTTTGCTATGAGCTACTGTTTGTTTTCCTTGAAATTTCGGAAAATACATGGTCAAGAGGTGGAAGTTATTTTGATCTCTACTTCAGCTAATTCAGAACCGAGCCTTTTTGATTGATTACAAGTTGTTTTTATTTTTAGATTAAGTATTTGTTCTCTTACCCTGGTCATGAGGTTCGTCACTTCTTTTCTACTTTTGTTGTCTTGTCCTTGTATGTTGTGTGTAGTCCAGCTTGTCTGCTGTAATATGCTTTGGTATAACTCCATGACTTTGACATTGTAGTTGAGAAATCCTCCTATAAGTCATTGATGAAATTCTGGTGTTATTATTCGCCCAGGACTTATATAATCTTGACGTATTGTAGCCGTATTTTTGATGTATAAATTGATAGAAGCCCATTCTGAAACTGTAGTTGAGGATAATCGCGACTGGTTGGTTAGTTAAGAGAACAAATATGAAACGGGTTTAAGCAGTCTTGAATTTTGGCTAAATTGAATCAAATATTACTCATTTGAAATTTACCAAGCTTTCGATTTCATTGTTCAAGTCCTCGTCAGGGTACTGAAGTATTATACATAAGTTAACATTGTGTCAGTCATTACATGGAGGTATTTTTTCGCCAACTGTCAAAGAATCATGATATTTTGTATTGTTATAGATACGCAAAGTTTGTGATTCTTTCATTAGTGAAAAAATTAAAAATATATTTTCACTAGTGAAAAAATGAACATATTTTTCCACTGGTGGAAGGATAAATTCTACTTTTGCACACCTAATCTGATATAATTCAGCTTACTAATGCTACAAGGATAGAGACAAACAGGTATTTAACAGAAAAGAAATATGAATTTGTACACAAAACTACTTATTTTTTAATACAAAAATTAATTGTTGACAGTTATTTATCCTTCAGAAAACAATTGCGCATACTTTTGGTTACAATACCCAGGTGACTGCAAATCAATTATAGTTTGTACTTGTCTCCTATATTTTACTAAATAAAGAAATAATTATTGTTGATCTATTATTTTTTGACATTTGGCGGAAAAATATTGTTTGTGTTTCGTGTGCGAAGTGATTGTATTTTCTTGTGCTTCCGAATGAGTTTGTTACCTCGACCTTACGGTCTCGGTTGAAATTGACATTCTCACGTGAAACAAAACAAACAATCACTTCGCACACTTAATATAAAAATAAGTATTTTTCTTATATTACTTTTAAGAATATATGATACCATTCCATCTAAAATGAATTCAAAATATTTTGAGTTATCATTTTGTAAGATTTTATCACAGTTCAATACATTTCAGAAGATATGAAAGAAAAAAATATCTGAACGAGAATACAGAATTGATGGTTTTACGATCAGACATATGTAACGTTACGTGTATTATGAAGAAAGACGACTACCATAATAAATCATTAGCAAATATGAATGATCAAACAGTCTATGAATTACTGAAAGATGACTCAACATCAACCTTGTACTTTGTACAAGTAAGTAAAAATTAAAATCAACGAGATAACAGGATAGAGACAAAGAATTTCTCGAACGGCACATCCAAAGTTTCACCAAAAAAATCCCCGCAAGCTTGGTGTAGTCCACAGAAAGAATGGCTACCCAGCAAAGTTTCTCAATAGTATACTATTCAAATCGCCCACTCCAACGATTATTGAACAAATTGATGATAATAATACCGAGTTACAACAAAGTTAGAACATAAGATACGTATCAATACCTTTCATCGAAAAAATAACACCTGAACGTATAAATATACTTCATGATGATAACTTGAAAATAGCCCAAAAGAGCGGAAAAACTGCCAAGAACATTTTTTCAAAATTAAAAGATCTTGTACCAAAACTGCAAAAATCGAACGTGATCTATAAAATACAATGTAACGACTGCGATGAGTGCTATGTTGGCCAAACATCTAGAAATTTAAGAGATAGAATCACATCACATGAAAATGATATAAAACACAAAACCAGATGCATGTGCCCTTGCAACACATTGCAGTACAAATAAACATAACATGAATTTCAATAACGCTAGAGTGTTAGAACAAGAAAAGAATTTTAGAAAAGTATCCTTTCTTAAAATAGTAATAATAAACAAGACAGAAATTACAATGAACAAAAGAACCGACGTACAAGGCCAGAGTAATAAATATTCTTTCCTGTTACACGTAAATATTGAACAAAATTCAGAAGAAGGAACACCTATTACAACTAATTCATGACCGAAACCAGAGTTTGAACTCCCTATAGAATAAAATCTAACCTAAAAACTGTCTTCTGATGTCAAAACAAAGCACACGTGTGTTGTAAGAACCTGCCCAAGGAACGTTTCATTTTATTTAGTTTTTAGAATGTATTAAACTGTGATTAAATCTCACAGAATGATAACTCAAAATATTCTAAATTTATCTGAGATGGAGTTCTATTATAAATTCTCAAAAGAAATGTAAGTAAAAAATACTTTTATCTAATAATTACTGACACATTGTAAACTTATGTATGATATTTCTGTATTCTGATGAAGATTTAAACATTGAAATCGAAAGCTTTGTAAACTTTAAATGAGTAATATTTGATTCTATTTAGCCAAAATTGAAGACTGCTTAAGCCCGTTACATATTTGTTTTCTTAGCTAATTGACCAGTCGCAATTATCTTAAACTACAGTTACAGGATGGGCTCCTACCATCAAAAATCACGGCTACAATACGTCAAGATTATATAAATTCTGGGCAAATATTAACTCTAGAATTTCATCAATGACTAATAGAAGAATTTTTTCACTACAATGTCGAAGTCATGGAGTTATATGGAGTTATATCTGATTGAAATCGAAAGCTTGTTGAGTTTCAAGACTGCTTGAACACGTTACATATTTGTTTTCTCATATATATATATATATATATATATATATATATATATATATATATATATATATATATATATATATATATATATATATATATATATATATATATATATATATATATATATATATATATATATGAATATATTTATCGAAGATGTATAGGATGATATCTCTTACCTCGTCACCGTATCATTTCTAAACTAAAAGTATATTAGTCCGTGAGACAGCGCATAAATTTTTTGTTGATTACCGCTCACTTGAAGCTTTGTGAGTGGCTTCATTGTGATGAGTCCGACAACTTTTTCATTTGGCAAAATTCTAGATTTGGGGGCGTTTACCCGCGAGGGCTAATTAATTGAAAGAATATTACCGTAATACTGATCTTTACACTAATCGAAAGATTCTTTGATAATAAAATGAAGGAAAAATATTGTTCGACATGAATATTGAGGCTACCGGTGAGTTCGACTTGTCATAAGTACCAACATACTTACCATTAGTACCAACATACTTATGACAAGTGCGGCTTGTCGGATTCACCGGTAGCCTCAATATTCATGTCGGACAATATTTTTCCTTCATTTTATTATCAATAACTCTTTCGATTAGTGTAAAGATCAGTATTACGGTAATATTCTTTCAATTAATTAGCCCTTGCGGGTAAACGCCCTCAAATCTAGAATTTTGCTAAATGAAAAAGTTGTCGGACTCATCACAATGAAGCCACTCACAAAGTTTCAAATGAGCGGTAATCAACAAAAAATTCAGGCGCTGTCTCACGGACTATATATCTCTCCATCTGACTAATTCAAATAAAAATACAATTAAAAGTACGCACGTGTCAAGTATGCAGATAGCTCATTCTACTCAAAAAATTATGAGACTTTTCCAGTTCTCATTCCAAGATATACCGCTATCTACATACAATAAACATTGTTCCAGCATTAGCTAGAACGTCAACACTTAGATCAAAGCATGGAGCTGAGCTCACAAAATTTCATTCAATCCTCGTACAAAGCGAGTATTTACTTTGATATTGTAAACGTAAAAAATACAAAAATCTTCACTTTGAACAAAATATCACAGATGAAAATGGCATTTTGTCCTTATGAATTGTTCTCACATATTTGTGAAAATTTTAACAGAATCTAGAAGAGAAATATCGCGGCTATATATAATTCTATAAATTTTATCATAGGATCTGATATCTACTTCCAAAAAATAGATGAGAAATCGAAGCTTACAACAGCTCAGTAGATCAATAATGCGAATCAGAGTTAACAAATGAAAGGTGAACAATATGCACCCAGATTTATCATCATTATCATACCTAATGATGAAAATACTTTATGGTATTTAGAGCTTATTGTTTATCTGGAACGTAGAACAACAGATTTGTTGAATGAAATAATTCAATTTATAAATGAAGTACGATTTTTCCTCATAATTATTAAAAAAATCATATTCTGGTCGTTACAATAACATGTGCTTCGTAACTTGATATGCAAAACAGATAAAACGTACATTATTTTGCATGAAATATTTACTTATTCATTCAAACTAAGAAAATCATCAAGAATAGATCCGAAAAGAGCTGAAATACAGAAGAAGCAATACTTGTATTTGGGTCCGGCAATATAACGAAAACTCATATACTATTTTACCTAACTTGAACAAAAGAAACAATAACAGGGTATACAAACGGAACAAAATATCTTTTGTTTTCAAACAGTAGCTTATAATATTATAATAAATAATAGATTCAAAAACATTTGTTCTGATTCAATTTTTCATCTTTTTTTTCATAATATTTTCATATATAATATCATAAGTGGTTAAATTTTACCGGAAAAATTTTTAGAATGTTACGAGAGATTGTTGCTTAGCAATTTATTGAGTGATATTGACAGAAAAATCACGAGCTGTCAAGCGAGTGATTTTTGATCAATATCACGAAATAAATTAGTAACAAGCTCTCGTAACAATCTAAAAATTTTGCCAGGTTAAATTTAATCACGAATGGTATTCGGAAGATTATTTTTCCCATCCAAATTCATCAATAGATTCCAGAGACTCGACTCCGAATCTGCTCATTTTCACATTCAATCTGTCTGTCAGTTTGACAGATGCTGAATCCACGTAGCTGAATGTTCTTTGTTTTGTATATATAACCAACAGACAAAATTTCCAAAAAATTTCCACTTGAAAACCGTGTAGGTTGTACCACGTGACATCGAATGGTGCAATTCTATTGGTCGAAATTTGGATGGTAAAATAATCTTTTATATTCTATGGTTTTGAGATTATCAGGCAACAGATTGAATAGTTTTACAGCTGAATTATAACTATTTTCCATACTTACAGATATAGTAATCTTCGGGATATTGAAGCTTTTATTTCTAGTAATACTTCTATCTTCCAATAGTGGGGTAAGTGCAGACTGGTTTTTGTAAAGTTAGAATTAAAAGCAGTGTATTTTGAGTTTTCTATGTGAATTCTTAACGCTGTCGATATCAAATGCTTTGCACAGCTATTTCTATTTGATTAATTATAACTAAAACCCCAATTTTGCTTAAGAATTCCCATTTTGATGGAAATCTTTTTGAAATGTCACCTACTCTGCACTTTCCCCGAAATGGGGGCAAGAGCGTAATCGATAGTTAAAAATGCTTTGAAACCTTGCTCTATATGCGATGTGGCAAGAGCAGAATAATTAAAAAATCGGCTATAATATGCTTTTTACCGCATTAGAATATATTGTTTAGCTCTATTGTTATCCATTTTCAAACAAAATAGTCCATTTGCTGAGTAATAGAAGAGGGTAGAGAAAAATAAAACAATGTTTGAAATATAAACATAACATTTATTATTGAAAAATTGACCATCGTATATTAAATTGACAGGAAGATCAGAGATATTTGTTCTCAAGAACCTTTTTTGTGATGGTCTGCACTTGCCCCATCTGATAAAATTCACGGGGCAATATCAGACTAGTGTTTTTCGCAATAAATTGAAACAAAAAACTGGAATAACTATTTTATCAATGTAGATTCACATCTATATTATTCATACCCACCTAAAGTTAAATCATAGGATATAGATTTACTTAAGAGCTATTGCATGTTTATAGTGACATCAATGTTGCATATGTACTTCACACGTGATTGTTCAGCATTGACTGATATAAGTGAAGAAGACAAATTCATTCTTGCGCAAAATCCATGTCGAATAGCTCATATTAACTTAAAGTACATTACCAAACACTGGTCGAAGATATTTCACTCATATTATAATAAAAATAGCCCGTTTATGCACTTGCCTCGTTTACGAACCTACCCCACTGCACCTTATTAGAAATGAAACGCTGTTGTTAGTCTCGCTAAAACTCGAAAACGGCTTGACCTATTTTGATAGTTTCGTTTCCATTCTATTCGCTCTAATACAGTGGTGGTTCAAATGAAAAATGATCAACATACATTAAGTAGTGCACTAGCCGTATATGTTTGTTCGCGCACCGTTCATCCAATTGAAGTATAACATTCTAGAGTTGTTGATGGCACTGTCGTGGAAGTTTTTACTATAGTACCATCAACGTACAATAAGTGGCGCACGAGCCGAATTTGTTCATTCACATATCGTCCATCCGATTGAGTTGGAATTTTATACAGTTGTTGTTGGCATTTGCATGAAGGTTCTGATATCGTACTACTGACGGTATTTGTCCGTTCGAGCATCGTTCGACCGATTGAATTGAAATTTCTATAGTTGCTGCTGGCGCTTGCGTGGAGACCGATCTTAAGAATTCTTCCACCAATAGAATCATATACCTTTTATCACTAAGTAACATGCGCTATGACTTGCTCTCAAAAAAAGGGTGACCCACGAAAACTTGAATAATGTAGCCCAAGATATGAAAAAATTATCAATAAAATTCCTCACATTGCCTGCGCTATAATATAATCTCTTATTGCCCGTATTTAATTCAATTAAATACTGATGATGCTATCTATACATGGATCTACGCACGTATCAACAAATTTTGACAGTTCAGGCTATGTTTCAATTGTGTGATTTAAGCAAGAAATGTGATATTATTCTTAATAATCATCTTGTACTAATTAGCTATGCTTTGAGGATTCGTACAAAAATATCCACCTGTGCGAAGCCGGCACGGGTTGTTAGTTTTTGATAAAATTACTTCTCAACTCCAGATAATGAGAAGACAAAGATTCAAAAGCAAACATTCGATTTAATTTTAAAGGATGATCATCATTATCAACAATATTCTCATAAACAGTTCCAAGTACTCGATTTTGTAATTTTTGTGATAAATTTTAGTTATTTTTATATGCCCCATCCCAAGCAAGGATGTCATAATCAATTACACTATGAAATAAAGTATAATACATTATCAACGTAGTTTTGGTCTTATTTATCATACTTCCTTTTTTTTCATATTATAGTCAAAAATATTACCAAGATATTTCGAATTGTGCTTTTTGTACATATTCCTTATTAGTTTGATGATATACTAGCGCAGTCTGTGCTTCTTGATGGACATACCAGAACGTCAAGTAGATCAACATTTTATAAAGTCCGTGACTAGACTTGGGTCCACGACTAAAGTTCTGACGTGTTTTAAGTTTTCGAATCGCTTGTATTATATAGTCTCTTCGGTAGTTTGAAATGAACAAGACGGATATGATGGATCATTTTGAGTAGAGTTCTGCAGGTAAGAAACTGGGAGGTTTATGCTTCTTTGCTTTTGATGTACTTTTTGAGGCTTGAACAATTCCCTAGGCCAAACTATTTGTGTCAAGGTGAGCTGGTGCTAGGAGTTATCAAGCAATTACGTGACGTTCATGGAAGGTTCAAAGAACGTCGCTAGAAAAAAGATTGCTCCGTCTGAAACCACTATTTTAGGATAGTAATTAGTAACGAAAATGATTTCAAGAAGTTTGTATTTGTCAAGATTATAGCTTCGTGGATGTAGCAAACCTTGACTTACTTTGAATGACCATCAAAAATAATTAGAGATGCTCACCAAGTTGAGGGCAAGCATAGTATATATGCAAATGAGCCAATCATGTTAAGCTTATGCATGAAGAGATGCTTTGGACGGATATCGTTGAACTCACATTTTTACTTACTTGTACTAAGTACAAGGAAGTATTGTGAAACCGACTAAATTCACCTATCGAGATTTTGATAAAAATATTAGTTTTGAGCATCCTGAATCCATTTTGACTATTTTTGGCTTAATGTCGGTACGTATGTTCGTTCGTTCGTGCGTGCGTGCGTGCGTAACTCGCAAATCTCATAACTGGCTGAGCGTATAATGTTGAAATTTTGTATTTAAGACTGGTATAGGGTCCAGTTGTGCACCTCGCACTATAGTTTCACTCGATTGTACCGGAAGTGCACTTTACATGAAGTTTTTCTTGAATTTCTCTGATAAATCCAGAATGATCAACCGTAGGATGTTGAAACTCAGTATTTGAACTTGATGTTATATCAGAATGGTTATCTGCTATTTTTGTATGAATTAGCCAAGCCAAAAATGCACTTTACTCTAAATAACTTTGTAATTTTTCACATAAATCTAGAATTATCAGCCATAGCATATTGAAATTTAGTGTTTATACTTGTTGTAGCATCGAAATAGTTATCTACTATTTTTGTATCAATCGGCCAAGTCGGAAGTGCAGTTTATGAGTATAACAGACATTTAGAATTTGTCGTATAAAACAATCAGTTCAATTGAAATGATAAGGTAGGCAATGATAATCTGTTCCACTCAAATCCCGATCATTCCTCTAGAAGCTCTCTAAGGCCGACATCCCATTTCTTGGTTCATTGTTCTAGTAGTCATAACTGTGCCAATCGATCTACGCTCAATATTTATTTATTTATTTATTCATTTATTTATTTATTCATTTATTTATTCATTCATTTATCTATTTATTCATTTATTCATTTATTTATTTATTTATCTATTAATTTATTTATTTATTTATTCATTCATTTATCTAGTTATGCATTTATTTATTTATTTATTTATTTATTCATTTATTCATTTATTTATTCATTCATTTATTTATTTATTCATTTATCTATTTATTCATTTATTTATTTATTTATTTATCCATTCATTCATTTATCTATTTATTTATTCATTTATTTATTTATTTATTTGTTCATTCATTTATTCATTTATTTATCCATTTATTTATTCATTCATTTATCTATTCATTTATTTATCTATTTATTTATTCATTTATCTATTTATTTATTTATTTATTCATCTATTTATTTATTTATTCATTCATTTATTCATTTATTTATTTATTTATTTATTTATTTATTTATTTATTTATTTATTCATTTATTCATTTATCCATTTATTTATTTATTTATTTATTTATTTATCTACAACCCCTCAACAGGATAACAAGTATCCCAATTACAGAGAGGTTGAACATATAAACATTGTTAACAAAATGTATCCCAGGACAGAACAAAATTTTCTAAATCTAAGAATACAACTAAAGCACATTATCAAAACAAAACAAGAGCATTTTTCATGATGAGAGTTTTAAATTGACAAAATGAACAGTTAAATATATCAATTTCAAAATTACATTTCATTTCAAAATCGTTGAAAATGAAACATATACTTTTGAATGGGTCTTTAAGATTATAATTTTTCTTAATGTGTGGAATGAAGAATGTTTTTTTCGTTCTGGATGTTAAGCGTGGAATGTTACAATTAATATTATTCAAACCTGTAATATCATCGATAGTGCTGTTAAGTAATTCAAACAGGTAAAGCATTGAGCATAACTTGCGTCTGAAATCCAATGTATGCATATTTAAATTAATTAAAGATTCAGTGTAGCTGTAATTGAATGTGTCAAAAGAGAAGGATGTTCTACGAGTACAAAATCTCACAAATTTTCTTTGTATCCACTCAATTTGAATGCTATATGCGTCATATATTGGATTCAAGACAATACTCAAGTTTGGATCTTACCAAGCAGTAAAACAAAGATTTGAGTATGGATGGGCTTGTAAAATGTTTTGAATTTCTTATGATGAATCCTAGCGTACTGTAGGAACTTTTAACTATGAACTCACAATGCGGACCAAAATGCAATCTGGGGTCAAATAAAACATCCAAATCCTTGTTCAACTTGACTCGATTAAGGCAGTGGCCTCCTATCTAGTACGAAAATGTAGATAAACTATGTTTCATAGAAAACGACATGACTTTACATTTTGAAATATTAAAATTCAGATGTGAGGATGAGGACCAATCCAGAAGATTTTCAATATCTCTTTGGAGATGTAAATGGTCTAAATCAGTATTAACAACTTTGACTAACTTCAGATCATCAGCATACAGTAATGAGAATGATGACTGTAGACACTCAGTAATGTCATTAACAAATAATATGAAAAGCAATGGTCCTAAATTTGAGCCTTGAGAAACACCAGAATGCGAGTCTATGATATATGTACGTATCAACTGCAATAGATCCGGAGAGAAGTCAAACTGATACTGCAATTTATACAACAAAACATCGTGATTTACAGTATCAAAAGCCTTGGCAAAGTCAGTGTAAATAACATCAACTTGTGAGTTGTTATTGAAGGCATTGATTACAAATTCAGTAAAGTTGGTTAAATTGGTTACCGTAGATCTACCTTTCATAAAACCATGTTGCATGGACGTAATTTCATTTGCAACTGCTTGATAATGGTATTTATAGATTACTAGCTGACCCGGCGTACTTCGTAACGCCACAGAATTGATAAATTCAGATTGCAAGGTACTTAACCCTACCTTTTCTAACAGGACCTTATAACCCGGAAATGATTAGGACACGTCAAATCGTGAAAAGATTTTCTTTTGTAGGAGATCAACCGAAATAGGAGATTTCTGTATTTGGCCGAGACTTTGCAGTTCCACTCAATGTCTTTTGAGTTTATATCACTTTTTTTTTGTTAATTTCTAAAAGATTATAGATCAAATATCTGAATTACACATGACATTCTTGTTAAAGTGATTATATAGAAGTAATTATTATATTGGACATAGCTTGCCTATTTGCATGTGCTGAGAATAATCCAAGTTTACCAAACTCGCTTCGTTCATATGGCGGTTTATTGTTGAGCGACGTCGCTTCGTTCGCATGGCTGCTTGCCTTTAACTGAGTTTGCAACACTCGCACGGCATCTTACCGTTGACCAATCACGTTCCGCTCGCACGACGTTCTATAGTTGACCGAGCTCAGTTCGCTCGCACGGTAGCTTATAGTCAACCGAGCTTGTTTCACTCGCACGGCAGCTTGCCGTTAACTGAGCTCTTTTCGCTCGCACAGCAGCTTGACATTGACCAAGCTCGCTTAGCTCTCACGGCATCTTACAGTAATCCGAGCTCGTTTTGCTTGCACAGCGGCCTACTGTTGACCGTGCTCGATTTGCTCGTACGGTGGTTTACCGTTGATCAAGCTTGCTTCGCTGGCACCGCAGCTTATCGTTAACCTAGTAAGGCGTTTTAACGTTGACGGAGCTCGATTCGCTTGCATGGCGACTTTTTTTTGACCAAGCTCGTCCTATCGGCTACTTTTGTTTGTTCCACCCTGGGGCAAATCTTATAAGCTGAATACGATAAATAAATTCTCATGATATCATCAAAAAATCTGTTTTACACAAAATGTTTGAGAGAATGATATTTCTCCTTCCGATTTTTCAATAGTGATTCTGCTATTCTGGACGGGAACAAATTCAAAAACTCAAAGATCATGAAAATCGGTCAAGCCGTTCTTGATTTATGAATGGTGTAAGTAACCCGACTTTATTTCGTATAATACTGATATCAATCTTATTGTCGATACAAACTTTGATGAAGTAATAATAATAGTTAATTGTTTGTGTATTGAGTCATCAATAATATACATTCTTTCCACCAAAGCAGAAAAATCCATTGAAAAAAAAACTCATTTATATATAGATTTTTTGTGCCACAAACCATCTAGCACGTCTCCAGAACACCCTATCAAAGTTTCACCACAATCTGATCAATGGTTTCGGAACGCATAAGGTACAAACATACAAACATTGATTTTTATTTATATAGATCATCTCAAAACATTTGGAAAATTTAGAGAGAGTCGAGATAGGTCTATAGTTAGTAATGTCACAAGTGTCACCGGATTTGAAGATTGGACATATCATAGACTCTTTGAGAACATTAGGAAATTTATTTGTGCGAAGGCTAAGATTGAACAATATGTGCAATGGTTTGACAAGAATATCACAGCATCCTTTCAATATATATGCGGGAAGACCATCAAGCCCAGGTAAATAAGATATTTTTAGGGACTTGATCGCAGTCCAAATGTCGCATTCAGAAATTTCTGATATAGTTAGGTAATCATTTACAGATATAGGTTTATAAATGCGCGAGAAATCTGAAACCTATTCTTTTGAGTACACACTGGAAAAGTAATCAGCAAACCCTTGCACAACAGAAGGAGTATCACTATACTGCATATCATTCCAATGCATGTTTCCAGGTATCCGAGTCGAGTTCTTTTTCTTATTAACAAATGACCAAAGTCTCCTAGGTTCACTAGCGATAACACTTTCAGAATGACATACATAATTTTATAAGTTATTCCAATATTAGCTTTTATTTTTGATCTTAGCATTTTAAAATTAGAATAATGAGCTTCATCTTTAGTTTTATTATGTAATTTTCTATATTCATCCTTTGCTTTGATATCAGAGATTATTTCTTTGGTGAACCATGGAGGATAGTGACATTTCTTTCTTCGGGTACGCGGTACACATTGTTGGAACACACTATCCAACTTTTCATAAGACCTACCAAAAGCAATATCAACATTATCACAAGTCTGCAAGATCTCCCAGTCCATATCACGAAGAAGAGTGTACATAAGTTCAAAGTTAGACAAACGAAAGTTATAAGAAAGATTGCAGTTGAATGAAGAATTAGTTGTGAAAGACGGAGATACATTGAAGGAAATTATTAGAGAAGGATGATACGAGTCTTCATGTATTGAGTTATGATTGCTACGGGAAACACTACAATTATTATTAGATATAACCACGTCAAGCAAATGTGAGTCATCATTCAGTACTTTGTTTTGTTGTGTGGCATTAAGTAAACTACAAAAATTTTCAAAATTGGTGATACAGTTATTACTAAACCCATGGTCATAGCGGTCAATCAGTTTACTTATATTAAAATCACCAGCCAGAATAAAATCTGCCTGCATTATAGATGAACAAGACTCAAGAGACTCATAAATCATGTTATGCTGATCAAAAGAAATAGGGGGTGGTGAATAAACAACAGCAACAATCAAATTCCTGCCTGATCCCAACAAAACACGAACACATATAATATCAGCAATAGAACGCAAATCTAAGTTTAATTTTATAAGGGATGACTTAAATTTAGTACTAATAGCGCATAACACCTCTCCACCTCTACATTTTCCCATCCTAGCATTTTCACGGTCTTTTCTATGTATAACATACCTAGATGAATCCAAAATCTTATCACTGTATACCGAATCAGTAAGCCAAGTTTCTGTTAAAGCTATAATATCAAAATCAGTTATTAAAGAATTATTATTCATTCATTCATTCATTGGAGTTTATTTTGTTCTAGATTTATACAAATCTTGTACAAAAAGATTGGCTGATTATATAATAACTTAAATATGTAGCTACAAAATGTGGTATCACAATAATTTTTTCTTTATGTAAACTGAATAATTTTATTCATTTATTGAGAAACTTCTAAGTTTGAGAGCACCTGTTACATAATAGTAGAGATTATTTTTTTTTGTTTTATCCAAATTACTAAATAACACATAAAAATTTTAAACCGATATATTATGTATGCAAAAATCATTCAAAAAATGTGATCTTTAGGCATTGTATATTGGGCAAACGCAAAGAAAATGGTAGAGGTCTTCCACTTGTTGAAAATTACAGATTGAACAATTAACTGAAGTATCTATTCTATATCTCACCTTTTTGAATTGAAAAGAAAGTATTTTTTTACTCGAAAGTCTTAACTGACAGATGATACGAAGTTTAGATAAGCTCATGTTCATATTTAAATAATCTGTTTTTAAATTTTTATAAAATTGATTGAAATTAGAGGCTAAACAATTATTAATGTCTTTTGCTTTCAGCATTATTTGTAGGTTATCAAGAATTTCTCTTATTTTGTTTTTACTAATTAATTCAGTTTCCCATATTTGATCGCATTCTAGAGAGCTAAGAAATAATTTTATTTGAGTACACCAGTTATAAGCCGGTTTGTTATTGAAAGATTGGTCTAGATCTCTGAGTCGGGTGTATGAAAGTTTTGGTATTCTATCATCTTCCATGCTTACTAATTTCAACCACCAATTCAGAGCTCGCTTCCAGACCTCCAGTTCCATGGGAGCAAGTCCTGTTTCCATTCTAATCATATAATTAGGTGCATTCCGTGAACAGTGCAGTATAGTTTTTATAAAATATATTTGGCATTTTTCCACACTATTAATATGTTTGATAGCCCTAATTTCTGCGGCATATAATGAAGTTGTTTTGATAATTGCGTCATGTAATTTAATTTTTTTCGACCAGCTGCTTGATTTTCCTTTATATAAAATATGATTGACTTTTTGGGTTGCTGTTATACCTTTTTTGTAATTCTCGTGAGCGGCTGGACCAAATTTGCCGGAACAAGAAAATGTTATGCCCAGATAGTCAAAGGAGTTTACCATTTCTATCGCTTGTCCATTATATGAGAATGTATGAGATTTGGAGTGGCCGCGATGAAATTTCAGTATTTTAGTTTTTGCTGTATTTACGTTTAATAATTTTTTATCGCAATACTCGCTTAGTATATTTAACTTTCGTTGTGTTTCAACAGGTGAGGTACTAAGTAAAACTATATCATCAGCATAAGCCAATAAAATTAAATCTCTGAAATTGTTGATATT
Source organism: Dromius quadrimaculatus (assembly GCA_963989225.1). Classification (NCBI taxonomy): domain Eukaryota; kingdom Metazoa; phylum Arthropoda; class Insecta; order Coleoptera; family Carabidae; genus Dromius; species Dromius quadrimaculatus. The sequence continues at coordinate 26,961,728 of OZ022331.1, read as the reverse complement.
CAAGCCCTTCAATCCTGCTTTTAATAGATATTCTCCAAGATCTGCTACAAATAAAACAAAAAGTAGAGGACTGAGAATTTCGCCCTGTAAAACCCCTTCCGTTATTGCAATACAATTTGACAGTTTGTTATTTACTTTAACTTGAAGAGTTGCATTATTATAAAGTGATTGCATGATTCTAATTAATTTTGAAGGAATACCCAGTTTATATAATTTTTGCCATAAAATGTTGTGATTGATTGAATCAAAGGCTCGTGAAAAATCTATGAATGCTGCAAAAATTTTTTTTTTGAGACGTAAATAGATATGAGAGATAGCCATTGAAGAAAATATATTATCCATTACTCCTCTGCCTTTTCTGAAGCCTGATTGAAAGTCCGGAAATAAATTATGTGTTTCGAGGGCAATTCCTCTATAATTCAAAGGATCATTTTTATCACCTTTTTTATGCAGTAGAAATATATGCGTATTGGACCAAGCTTCAGGCACGGTCCCAACATCTAGAATTCTATTGAACAAATTCAACAAGTAATGTAGCCATTTTGGAGTTAAATTTTTGAAAAATTCATTACTCAATTGGTCAGCACCTGGTGCTTTGTTGCTCTTCAAATTATTGATACTAATCATCAGTTCTTCCATAGTTATCAAAATGTCAAAAAATGGATGAGCGCAGTCGAAAAAACACGGAGCAATTCCAACTTTACGCGGATAAATTTGTTCGTAGAAACTTTCCCATTCCGAGATACTGATTTCGATATTATTGCTGTTGGATTTTGGTTTAAGTTGATTAATTATCCTCCAAAAATCTGAATTATTCTTTATATTCGATAGTTTTAATTGGATCGACTGCTCGAACAACTTTTTACATTCGCTGACTTTATGGAGGTATAGTTTCTTTGAATTTAAATAAATTTGAAGATTATTTTGAGAGCGATCTTTATGGTAAGCTTTCAAAAATTGCTTACATTGTTCTTCAAGTGAATGACATTCTCCTGTAAACCATGGCTTTATATATTTTTGCTGATTGCCTACTAGATTCTTTCGTACCTGTAACATACCGGCTTGGCAAGCAGTCTCTTTAATTGAATTAATTAAATTTGTATTCAACTCATTCACATCAAAAGAGTTGAAATAGATTTTATCGGACAGGTCTAACAAATTTTGGTAAAGAGCAGTATTATTGTTCTCAAATTTAGAACCAATTTGAAATTTATTTATAGAAGTATTTGTCCCTATATAATTTGGAGATATCATTTCCTTTGTTCCAAAATTTAATACACAAAGACCATGATTCGTTCTTGTAATAAGATTATGAAGTATTTCAAAAGAAGTTATTTGTTCCATGCAACTTAAATTACACCAAGCTAGATCAACCGTGCTCCTCCCACTTTGACTTGAAAATGAATATTTACCAGGGATGTCCAATTGAGTGCGTCCATTTAATACGAACAAGCCTAGCTGCTCCATAGAGTGCACTAATTTTCTGCCTCTGTCGTTTACAGAATTATGAAGTGATGATCTTGTTTCCCATACAAATGGAGATGAGAACAAGATTTCTTGAACCTGATTCAAAGCTCCTATATGAGCATTGAAATCTCCGAATACCAAAACTTTATACTCTACGTAGTTTTCTGAAATGAAAATCAACAGATTTTCAAGCATATTTATACATTCGTTATTATTTAAACTTGGTTTAAAATATAGAAAGATTAACACATATTTTGAAACAGAGATGAGTAGATCTAAAGCAATCCAAAAAGGTGAAATATCGATAGGTTCGCATTTTTTTATTGCAATATTTTTATTGAGAAACACAACTAATCCGCCACTGGCTCTTCCTCTACTCTTTTCTTTGACTGCACCACTGGAAAAGATATGATATTTATTAGAATCTAAAAATGAAGGTACATTAATTATTTCATTTAAACACCAAGTTTCACTAAGACAGAAAATATCTGTAAATAATAATTTGTTCTGAACCTCAAAATCTCAATCATAAATGTTATTATAACCGCTTATATCCCAATAAGCTACACACAAGTTTTTAGAGTTGGAAGTTTTTATAATATTGTTACTTAACTTAATTGAAGTAGAGTTACTGTTTTGATTACTTTTCATAGCTTGGTTCAGTTTTTTGAATGTGTGGATTTCGAATTTGATTGAGAGCGTAATCTGGTGGAGACAATGTGCTTGTCCATCGGTCCTCTTGAATACTCCTTTGGCATATCTTGTTCTTGTTTAGGCGTGGCTGCAAATCGGGAGGGTCCTGGATTAGGAGTTACTATTGGTACAACAACGTTGAGATCTAGGTCGAAAGTAGGATCAGAAATGTCGTTAGCTGATATAGATTTACGTCGATTTAAGTTTGGTGTATTATTTTTTTCATTTGATACATTTACTTTGTCATTTTCCCCACCACTGGCCACTTGACCAATAGATACCGGAATATCAGATAATTGGTCAATAGAAAATATTTCATGATTAATGTACAGTTTTCCTTTTCTTATTGTTGCCATTAGTCCTTTGCTGCGCGCATCTAGCATATGTGGTTTCAACGCTTTATATTCCTCTCTTGCTTGTGTTGTATAGTCTTCGTGAATGTAAATGTTTGATCCTTTTAATAACTTTCCTTGTTTTAAGATTGTACTCTGCTGTTTTTCTGTTCTGAAGGAAACAAAAATGTGTCTAGATTTACCCAATTTTGGTTTACCTAGTCTATAAACAAGATCTATTTCTGATTCAATCTCTATGTTCATTTTTGATTTCAATATCCCGATAACTAAATCTACAATATTTTTATTGGTTTCAGAGTTTTCTTCTTCTATACCGTGTACAATAATGTTTCTTGATTTTATTTTTTTTCCAGATGATCAAACTTTTTTTCTTGATCAGACAATTTTTTCTCTAAGATATTGTTCTGCTTTTTGACAGCTTCAAGATCTTTTGCAATAGACTTTACTTCCAAATTAGTTTTATTAATTGCAGTTAACAATTCATCTGTGCTCTTCCTGAGCGCAGATTCTGTATCAGATTTTAAATTTTCAATAGCTGTAAGAATTTTGTCTAAATCCATTGAAAATAAAATGTAAACAACAGACTACGAATTAAATTTTGGACCGGGCACTCACTTCTGGATAGGTATTCACCTGTAGCGATAGCTGAGTTTAATTATTTCAGCCTTGTAGAATAAATCCTAAGAAATGTTGTTTCCGATTCGAGATAACCTTATGAAAACACGTGCATATGAATACAGAGCACAAAGTTTAGAAACCGATATTAAAAATTGATATTTATTCCACACTTTTCACTATAAAAATTGATATTTGTGATGAAGAACACGGAACATCCTCTACTCACGGTGCTACCAACTTGCCAATCCTCTTAAAGAATTATTATAAAAATCTTCTAGTTTAGTATTCAACCCACGAACATTTTGATAATAAATATTCATGTGCCAATGTAAACGTACAAATATAAGAAGAAAATAAAATGTTCAAATACTCTATGTAAACGAACAAATAATGTTTAAACTCGCAAATTAATTAGTATAGTGCTGAAAAATGACAAACAAATACAAATAAATTTAGTTAACAGAGCTGTTTTTAAGAGAGACAGATAAACTGCTCCAATTGCCAGAAGAATAAAAATAATAAAGTATTCCGTGCATAATTTATATATTATAACTGTGATCTAATACAAGTAAATTAAAGTTTATCAACATTGGTGCCTAGATCTGCTTTAGAAGTGACACCGCCAACTTTGTAGAAGATGTTTCCATCCATCGTCCAAACATTTTTGAAGCCAAATTTATCGGATAAACTTCTCACGAGATCAACACGTTCTTTAGTTAAGTCCTCTTTAATATTAATTTTCGAACCTTTAAGTTTGGTTCTTGCTTTTAGAACTAAGCTACGCGTCTTATATGATGTGAATTTGACGATGATGGGCCATGGACGAGATGTAGAGGGCATATTAGGGGCAGCACAGCTAGGGGACTTACTAATGATAGCACTGACCTTTTTACCCACACGATGGCAGCGATCAATATGAACCAAGGACTAAAATACTGGGCTTTAGAGGATATACCAGGGAATAAATATTCAGAAATGATCATCCACAAGAATCTCTCTTCTTCATCCTTGTCTCTTTGACGTGGTATTTTGGTAATGACTTTAATTTTGTTTCCGCATCTTATGATTCGATAGAAGCAAATTGCATAAACCAAATATTGTTTTTTTTCTGTTAATTGTAAATCTGTGATGATTTTCTTCCTGAGTATCATGATGTGATCAAATTATATGGGTCAAGGTGCTGGGATCGTCCATCTTGACATGAGATATGTAATAAGAAGATCAGTAAGCAAATGCAATTTTTAAGATTGAAGAGAATTCCTTCAGTCTCAGATTGCATAGTGTGTGCATTGAAATTTTTCATCAACTGCCATCAGGTATCGGTACAATAACAAGAGAAAATTGGCAGTCACTGTGATAAACTTCTGAAATAATGTCTCGAAATCCAAGGAACTTAAGTTCCTCCTCCACTTTTCTACACAGGGCATATGAAACAACATGTTCTCGGATGAAAACAAGCTTTTAGTTTCCTTAAGGGTAGAGCAATAACGCTAGGCATACAGTCGATTTTTGGATCAAGATATACTTTTTAAAGATATCGTCATCCATGAAAAATTTGGCTCAAGGTGAAAGTATCCAAGTTCCTGAGATCTGTCAAATCTAGCTGCGGTTCAATATCCTACAAAAATCATAATAGACAATGGACAGATCTTCAATAAAAGAAGGATTTTCTAGTGAATGTACACTATTGTTCTGCCATTAGACACACAAACGTGCTTGATATAATAACGGAAAACAGTCCTATCCAGGCAATCTTTGAAGTTCAGATGTTAACACTGCAAGCGTGACAAAGAAAAATCTCGTTCCAGAATTTACTCCAAACATCACAGGCTCAATTTGTATTAGAGCTGGATATTTTGGGGAATCAAGATCATCTGAATATTTGTAATGATGTCGACTATTTGATTGGGGCTATACTTCTGCTTCATCTGCATCTTCAGAAGACTCATTATTATCTGAAACAGTACAAATTTCCTCTGAATTTTATGTGTTTTCGGTTATAGAGTTTTCATATAACTGTAGGAAAATGACTAGTTCCTGAACATATGCTGCAAGGTACTTTCCTTGGATTTGTACAACAGCTTTCCACCTTGTGAATACTGGACGCGCTACAAATACACAGATCTTGGATTCCGAGCTGTTCATAGTTGAAGTGCGATTTTGGATGCGGTCGTTACTATTTTGAATTCTTTTTTGGTTGTAAACGACTCTCATGATATCGGAAATCATGTCGATCAGGTTGTGAATGGTGAAATATTGGACTTTTGTTGACACCAGACGAGAACGTAAGCGACTCGGAAATCGAGGACTGTTTTGAACGGATTGGTTGACTGTCCATTTTAGTAGCTCCAACGGCCAATACCTCTCGTCGAATTTTCAATTCTTCCTAACTGTAATATTGATACGAGTACGAAAATTTCTCCAACACTGTCTCGGAATTTGCATATTCCATAACCAAAAATTATGTTGGAAAAACTGACATTTCAAGACGTCGTTTGGAATTCTGTATGCTGTTTGGAATCATTCAATAATTATTTCGGAGGAATCAGAAGCTGTTACTTTGGTTACCATGGTTACTTCTGAACAATTCATTCAGGTATTCATTTCTGGCTCCGCGTTTGACGTTCTATAATTTTAATAATTTAATCTAAAATATTGGTCAGTCTGCCAAATCTTGCAAAAAAAAGTACAGTCTACAATATATTTGTTTACAAACCGTAGTCTTTATTTCCGGCTTGGACTACAGACTTTTCACTCGTTTGGAATAAGGGCCATTTCAATAATTGTAGAATATACTTTTATTGAATACCTCTAGTGAACTGGTTTTCATTTACTCATATCATGCCATAAAATAACGAATAATCTGCATTTCAATCATTCTCTTGCTGATAGAAATATAAGGTGTTGTATTGACCAAATAGAAAATCACGTTGGGAAAATAGGTGCTGCTTGAGATTCCTGATTGATTGATCTATACTCCAAGTCTAGGACTTGCTATACTTACAATGAGTTTGTAGTGACCATAAGTTCAAAATCATCTACTCATACAGTATTTCATTATTGGCAACACTCTTCAAGATAAGATAATTCTCATATTGCGGCGACCATCAATCGCATCAATTAGCTTCTTCGTGAGTAATGATGTTTTGAATTGTCCAGCATCCATCACAAGATTCTTGGTGCTATATGTCAACGAAAATTAATCAGACATCATCACTTGCCGAGAGAACAATCATCATAGCCTCGTCGGTAATTTGGTCATAGCTTCTATATAATTTTTGAAAATAATGCATAAAATGCAAATATTGAAGAATTCCCGGAACTTTTGAGAATTACAATATAATCAAAGGGACATAGACAATTGCCCGTATTCTGTAACTCAATTATTAATTTACTATCGATCGATAAGTTTTTTGACAAATGGAAACAATTGTGACAAGCAAATATCCAGACTATTTATTAGTGCTACCTATGTTCATGAGCTGGAGTGAATAATGATCGATAAAAAATTATGGATTGAGTCACAGGTTTGCCCCAATTATTTTATTCCTAAGAATTATATGAGAAATTTAGGATCCGTGTGTTGGACTAAATGTTTGTTTGTTGGTTTTAAGTTCCAATAATTAGGTGACAAAACTACTACGTCGTTCTCAGACTGGTGATTTCTAATTTTTGTTGGACGTTTCAGTGACCAGTACTTGTCACAATCTTCAGCTGTGAAAAACATTTCATCTCTCCAGCTGCTTCCATGGACTGCATCTGTTTCGCTATGACCGCTTTTTGTTCAGCAGCCGAAATCTTCATGAATTCCATCATCATCTCTAGCTGATCTTGCATCCTGCTGGTGGCCATGCTTCTCGTCTTGGGCATTTACAACAGTCCCTTAACAGTTTTGAACACTTCATAACACTGCAACCAAATCCACTCTTCGTCGTCCAGGTCTAGAATTATTTTTACCGATTTTCACACAAATTCTCAGGATCCCACTTCTGACACCAATTTTTCACAAATTTGATCGTGAATAATTTATTACAACAGTGAATAATCGCTTTACAGACTCCTATGAACACAATATCGTTCACAGTTACTCTTATTGATCTAGTGGTATGCAAGATGCCTTAAGCGCCCGTTGAAAGGTGATGGGTCGTCAGTAAAATGGAAGATATGTTTAGCACATAACTAAAATAGAATACCTTCAATGGTAATGATGATGCTTTAGGTAAGTAATGTTGATGAAAAAGTTACAAAGTCAGTGAATCAGTGATGGGCGTGAATATATGTCCAGATTTCAAACATCAACAGAAATGCAAGAAATGTAATTGTTTTGATAGTATCTTACCCTGTCAGTCCAATCGTATCTGATCCACAGTAAAGCGTTCAAGGTGTGGTATGGATTCAAAAAAGTTCAGACTAATAACAGTTGAAGTTTACAATATCGCAGTTTCATATGAAAACGGAAGATATGTTTAACACATAACATGAAATACCTTGAATGTAAATGATGATGATTTGAGAAATTAATATTGATGAAATGGTTACCTGTATAAAAGAAAAAGATATATTAAAAATTTCTGCACCCAAATGCGATTTGAACTTGGTACCAATCTAGTCGCAGTCAATCGTTCTACCTCTGAGCCATAGACTGCTCTGTCAATTCATTGCTGTAACTGAGTTATATCTCCTATTCTATTTAAGATCGTTACAGAATCAATGAATCGGTGATGAGCGTAAATATATGTTGAGATAACAACTCTGTCCCAGCTCACGCTCTTTATATATCCTATCCAACAATGGACCAGCTTTAAAATGTCTGACAGTTGTTGCCTGGCAACCACTGAACATCTTGTAACTATAAGCTGTTAATCACGTTCGACAATTGAACATCGACTTGGTCAATACTAACTAGGATTACAGTTTCAATAAATTATTTGCTGAATAGCACATTCAAATAATTAATAATGTGAACTAATCACTTGGAATATTCTACATTTGCGACACTGCTCGCCCTTCATGGTGCATCACTCTCGGCGGACGCAGAATTTCGTCCCTGGTATGGCCACAACCTGTTTCCATGAACGACTTTTGGTTTGCCGTTTCTGCCCATCCGTATCCAGAATACAACGTTGTTCAAGCATTTTACGAACTCGTATGGTCCCTCCCAGTCTCTCTGCAATTTGGGACACTATCCTCTTTTTCTCCTAAGGTTGTAGAACCACACCCTATCGCCTTGCTGAAATCTGGGACCGTTTGCTCAAAGGAAATTTCGGGCCCTCTGTCGCTGGCAGCTTGTATGTTCTCCTGTGCAAACTCATAAATGCCCCACAAGTTGTCCTGAAGATGGCTGACCCATTCCAGCAACTGTTGTCCGTTATCTTCAGGTGGATGTCCAACCGCAGCTCTCGACTTGTCTGGTGTGTACTGGGTGGATTCATTGGCAACCGACCTGTACGCTAGTAGGCACAGGTGAGTCTCCTAATCTCAATCACTTTGGTGCTTGTTGACAAATTTTGACAGATAATTTAGAATTGCTTTGTTGAAACATTCCACCATGCCATCAGACGGCGGATGTAATTCTTGTCTTGTCAATGTCTAAAATCTTCATTACACATTTATAAACTTCAGACCCACTGTCAGAGGAGAGTTTTATTGAATGCTTGAATTTCGCGTTCCAATATAATTATTGCGCGTTCCAAGGTAGATTTTTCAAACAGATATTCGGCCTGAGTATGGGATCTTCGTTGAGCCCAATCCTCGCCAACCGAGTGATGAACAAATTAATCATATCATGCGTCAGTAAGCTAAGTTTTGAGCTGACTTTCCTTGAATATTTTGTGAATGAGTAAGTCCTCGCAGTTCCTACAAATGAAATAGACAACACACTCGCAGTATTTAATAGCTATAGTAAAAACTTACAATTCACTGTAGAAAAAGAAACCAATAGGAGTGTGCCGTTCCTAAACACTTTGCTGATGAGATCACCAACTAATGTATTTACGATTGATTATTACCGAAAGCTCACATACTCGGAAAAACATATGAATTACCACAGCGAACTGCTACAAAAAATAAAAATAAATTTCATATTAGCTCGAAAACAAAGAATGATGAGAATTGCTTGTCCTGCATACCACAAAAAAAAACTTGGAATCGCTATATAATACACTGATCAATAACTTGTACCCACCGGCAATATTGAAAAAACTATTATTCAGTGTTGAGAGTTCTCCTCCAATAGTGCAAGCACCCGATATAGAGGACACACAATCCTCACAAACAAAATACACTTGGGTACCATACATGAAAGGTCTTACGAAAAAATCAACTCGTGTGTTTCGGAATGAGAACCTGAAATTAGCAACCAAATAGATAAAAACAGTCAAATCTCTATTCACTAAAACAAAACAACCAGTAGCACCACTGCAGAGAAATAATACAGTATACAAAATACCGTGCGACAATTGCAACAAAAGTTATATCGGAGAATCGTGTCAAACATTAAAATCGAGGCTGGTACAACACAGCAGTGACATCAGAATCACCACCAAATCGTGTGTCTTGGCGGAACATTGCAGGAAATATACCCAGGGTTTCAAGATGGAAAGCGTCAAAATATTGGATACAGAACAAAACATACAAAAATGGAGGCTCATAGAAATGTTCCATATATCCAAAACAGAAAACCTAATGAATAATAAAACCGACATGAAAGATTTGAGCCATATGTACACGAAACAATTTACAATGTGATACTGTCAAGGCTACAGCTGTCAGTGATGTTCCGGATAAACACACAGATGGCAGTCTGACAACTTCAAGGTGTAGCACTGCTTCGTTCTATGATTTAAAACCCGCCGGCCTGCGTTCGGTTAGTGGAAAAAAATAAAGGGAAGCCATTAAATTCAATATTAAAATTTATACAGCATTTTTATTGATGTGCTCAATTTCGTATCAAGACAAGCGCTGATTTTATGTAATATTGTAATGAACAAATCCAGTTTTTTGTATTTGAACCAGGCCTCCACAACTCTCATTGCCGGTCTGCTATAAATGTGTCTGCTGACTGCATTACGCATGTGGACGTGAGAGGTGAGAGGAAATGTTCCAAGATGGCGGATGTGTAAGGCCTAGTTGTCAATTGAAAAGCGAATGTATCTTAGTGTTTGTGTCGTTGAATACAGTATATAAATGATAATTGTATAAAATGATATCCACGTGACAAATGGATATCCATCTAAAATGCCTGGAAGATGTTTTGTACCAAATTGCAAGTCTGGTTAGAACAGTTGTAAGAAAAAATATAGTAGAAAAAAACTTTTCAGAACTCATTTTTAATAAATATCATTTGGATAGAGTTCTGTATCTAAATTATTCGAAGCACAACGTTTCAACAGCAATGTACTGCCTTTTTCAAGTATATAAATCTAAAATAAATGATTAAACAAAAATTCTCAAGACAACAAAAATACAAAAAGTGACTAGATAACTATGGAATATTAATTCCTAGGACCGTAGAGCTCTGCCAAGACAGTAAATACACTTTTTTGTCGATTGACTTCAAAAGTACGACTTTATTGTCAGTTAACAGTCTGTAAAGTGTTACTTTTACTGCCTAATCATAAAATTGATCAAATTTAAACGATCGGCAGAAAAATTATGTGTTCAACACGGCAAAAAATAAAGACTTATTGCCTTGCCTAGATTCATAGACTCGGTTACGCCTCGTCTCTAAAACTCTGGCTGCGTCACTGAATCTTTTATTTTTTGCCTAGTTGAACAAATAATTATTTATGCCGATTGGCGATAAATAAGTTTGAATTAGGCCTAGTTTTATGGATGAATCAATTCTCATTCTTTAGTAAATTTGTATCTAGTCGTTCAAATGGAATCTAAATTTTGAGAATGTTAATGAATTGAGTGAGTATAAGATAAATTGAAATAACGTACTTTTGTTAAAAAAAAAAGATCCCTTAATACAAAAAAAACCAATACGTTTGATGCATACGTTGTAAAACACTGTGTCATAAAAAAATATAATATTTTATACTGAATCTAATTTTTATTTGATTTAATTTTCCTTATTGAGAGTATGAACAATTTTCTTGTAATTGAAAAGATACCTATATGTATTCTTGAAAATTTAACACATTTTCAATATATTGTTTGAATATTTCTCAATTATTGTTAATTGCATGTGATCTCTGAATTTATCCAACACAGTTTCTTGTATAGGTAATAATCAAATATCAAATATTACTCAAAACGATATCAATTTAACAAGTATATCAATTTTTAATTAACTTACGATATATGTTGTAAACATTATATATGCGGTTAACTTAAATATTTAAATGATTTCGTAAGATATTGTAAATTTAGTGTAGTTATCCATTAAACACTGTTGTAAAACAGGACTTACTGATGTAGGCGTCTCTAGCGGCGACAATGCGAACTATAACCAACTCAGCAGACGCATTGTCGCAGCGAGTTGGGTTACCTACTATGTCTTGTACCGTGATTTGGACATAACATTTTGTAAGTAACTTTATTTAACATTATTTACACTTACAGATGTTACATTTGTGATTTTCCGTTTTTTCGTGTTTTCGTGTAAACTTTGGAGCATGGTTGTTCCATGTACTGTTTTTCCTTCTTAGATCCCTGATGAAGGGTCCAATCAAGACCCGAAATATTGGTTTTATGGAATAAATTATGTCTACAAAATAGAGTAAATTAAATTCATGGTCCTGACTGACTCCTAATAATCTTACCAAAACTTTTATATATATATATATATATATATATATATATATATATATATATATATATATATATATATATATATGTATATGTCGGTGCAGGAAGTCATCAGCGCGATCATATTTGGGATGAGTACACTGCGTGCCCGCAGAGTCAGAAACAACAACAGAAAACGGTAAACAAAGTAATAATGTTCCAATCTTTCTGGAATGCATTTTTGGAGGGCATTGGAATCCGATATCGAAACGGCAGATGAAGTGTTTGATTGTTTTTGAAGCTGTCAACGAGTCCTTGTGTTTTGTGCGATACTCTATTACTTTCTATCAATTTGTATCCCGTTTTTATATATCTAATTATAATAAGACTTGTGTAACATTTATATGAGCAATATATTAGTTTTCAGTGATTTGTGCGAAAGATGAGCCAGCAAAATTATCAAGAACCTTCTCCGACATCAGAAATAGAATATAACTAATTGCAAAATAAAGAAAGGCAAGTAGATCAGTGGCGGTCATTATAAGAACAGCAAAATCGGCACATGTCGGAATTGATAACAACAATAAAAGGTCCTACAAGTGCTTTAGCTTCAATTGTGTTACCGCATTTCAATCCCAATAAACAAGATATGGATGCTCGCGCTTGATGTGCTACAGCAAATTTATGCATGCTGGAAAGTTCACTAGCCGGTAGCGCATTTATGATTGCTTTGAGTCGAGCTTTATTACGCTCCACATCTGCATGGCTGTCACAAATTACATTCGAAGGTATGAACTGGTCTCAATTTAAGTATCTTTCCGTGACTCGTTTTGATTCGACGGAAAAGAGTGCAGCTACGCTCATACGCCTTAACACCAGTGAGCCAGATGAAGGTAAATGTCATGCTGCTTATGCTGGACGTTTGATAACGTCACTAATGACTCGTTGGCAGAATCAGACTGTCGAACAGATTGCTGCGTCAACAGTATTAGCGCATCTTTCTCAATTAAATACACGCCTACAGCGGCTTGCTTTTACCGCAGAGATTGAGAACCGCAATCAGCTACAACAAGATCTGCGAGCTTTCTCCTATTTGGGAAGAAAATCTGCAATTCTTCCAGAAAACAATTCTGAATACAAGGGACAAAAATTGACATATTTTACGATCAAGTGTCATTACTGTGGCAAGTTAGGTGATAAATCTACAGAATGTTGATCTCGCAAGAATTAGACAAATCTGTCTACTTCCATCTCTTATACTACCCAGAAGAGCTTCACATCATCCAAGAAAAGAATAGTTTGCTTTAAATGTAGAGAGAAGGGTCAGTCCACGTCAACCTGCAGGAGTTCAGGAGTCCGCAGAGCAAGTGGCAGCGTTGCTGTGAAACGGGTAAATCTATGCACTGTGAGTTCTCCTACTGGTCTACTCAAACATAATGGTCAGGTATTTATGTTCTGTTATGATTTTGGTAAAGCTCCAGGACATGACATGATAAAGGCAGAACAGCTGAAGTATATAGGGGAACATGGAAAGCAAATATTATTAATCATGCTTAACCAAATATGGAAAACAGGAAAAATGCCAACAGACTGGGAAAAGGCGGTGATATTTCCGATACATAAAAAAGGCGATAGCAAGAAATGTAGCAATTATAGAGGAATATCACTCCTATGCACAGCGGCTAAAATTTATGAATCCATATTGGAAAACAAATTAAGGAGAAAAATAGAATTAAACATCGAACCCGCGCAAAGTGGCTTCAGGAAGGGACACTCAACCCAAGATCATATCTTTACCATCAGAACATTGACAGAAATAGTAATGAAACAAAATAAATAAAAAGCTATACATAACATTTGTCGACCTAGAAAAAGCCTTCGATAGAGTCCCTAGAAAAAAAATGTGGGAAATATTAAGAAAGAGAGGAATAAGTGAGGAACTTACAAATGCGATAAAGAATATATATAGTAATACCTCAAACGATATGCAACACAACCTGAACGTGTGGAATGAAGAATTCACAAAGCACAACATGAAAGTGAACATAGAAAAAACAAAAGTGATGGTAATAGCAAAAGAAGACATAGAAGCAAACGTAACAATGAACGGAAAAGAGATAGAACAAGTGGAAACTTTCACATACCTTGGAGCTGTTATACATAATAGAGGAGGAATTGAAGAAGAAATAAACCAAAGAATACTCAACGCGAATAAAAGCTATTACTCAATAAACAAAACAATATTGAACAATAAACAGATATCTAAGGAAACTAAGATGACACTTTATAAAACAATGTATAGACCAACATTAATATATGGAAGTGAGTCATGGAAGATGAATAATAGACTTAAGAGTAAAATACAAGCGAGTGAAATGAGATTCCTAAGAAGAGTAGAAGGGGTTACAAGGATGGACAAAATCAGAAATGAACATGTAAGAGCTAGTCTAGAAATTGAAAGTATTCAAACCACCATTGAAAAGAAACAAGCTGCATGGTACGGTCACCTAATAAGAATGCCGGAAACTCGACAAACCAAACAAGTATGGAACTCCAAAATAGTGAAAGAAAAAAGAAGAGGAATACCAGCCAAAACATGGCAAGATATAGTGGAAGAAATACTAAGAAGGAACAACATCAGCACCCAAGAGGCAAAGAGAATGGCAAAAAATCGAAAAGAGTGGAAAGACTTCGTAAATAATGTGAACTAAAATTAATAGTCAATCCTGACACCCGTAAGGGTATTAAAGGATTTAAAATGATAATAATAATAATAATAATGATATGATTTTGGTGCTAAATGCTCTTACATTGAGGAAATTATTGCATGTAAATTTTCAGGTAAACGTTTTAAAAATGTAATTTTATTAGTTGGAATAGGACAGTCTGCAATAAGTAGCACTGTTCAGGTACTATCTACAGTAATAATTGATGATTACGAATTAGAGATTTTGTTACACGCTTAACCTGATTTTAGCTTGCAGAGTAATGTAATGATTGGTCGAGAGATCCTTAGGGCCAGTTTCATCAACGCTAGTTAAATTTATCCAAAGGTTATTTCATACGAAAAGTATTGTTAATACAATTGTAACCATAGTTACTGAGTCAAAGTAACCCCTTGATAAATTTAACTGAGTTTGGTGGACCTTAGTCAGGATTTTTCTGTTCACATAACTGCGAATTCATTCAATTTGACGATAGTTGAATTTTTTGACAGTTGTACAATGCCTCTATGGTAGAGGACTGGTCTAGTAAAATTGATACTGATTTATCCCTATCGGAAAAGCCTGAATTATTTTCAATACTAAATGAATCTAAATATTCTTCTATTAGGAGTATACCACGTAAACGAGTAACTATCGGACGATCGGAAATTCATTTAATAGACCCCAATCGTACAGTTCAGAGTTGTCTATATCGATTGAGCGAAAATAAGAAAGAATTAGTTCATGATAGAATAATGAGCTATTGCAAGCTGGTGTTATTCAGCCAAATTGTTCTTCTTTTACCAGCCCCATAATTTGAGTCTAGAAAAAGGACGGTAGTGATCAAATATGCGTGGATTATAGTGAGCTTGATTCAAATACTTCACCAGATAGATTCCCCTTGCTCCATTATCTGGCCAGATTGCGCGGTGCGAACTATGTCACGAGCTTAGATATGGCTAGTGGCTTCCATCAAATACCCGTACTCCCAAACTCCGTAGAATGTACTGCTTTGGTTACTCCAGATGGACAGTAAGAATATTTGACGATGCCATTTGACCTTCGTGATGCTCCTTTTGTTTTTTAACAAGTAATTTTAAAAGCACTGGGCGAAATCGCACATACATACGTCATCATTTACATGGACGATGTCATGATCTCAGCTGTCACCTTCTGTGAAGCGTTAGCAAGATTACGTGTCCTGCTCGATATTTTGACAAAAGCGGGATTTTCTTTGAATATTACAATGTGCTCATTTTCAAAACGTCTTATTGAATATCTGGGGTACGGAGTATATGCTTGTGAAATTAGACTAAATCCGCAAATATTAGAAGCATTAACTGCATTACCACTATCTACTTCGGTTACGCAATTGCAGCAGCTCATAGGCCTCGCATCGTATTTTTATCAATTTATTCCTGAATTCTCCCAAATTATGGTCCAAATTTACCGGTCAACATCTTTCAAAGATAATATAAATTGAAAACCAAATCTTGAAGAACTACGTCAAAAAGTAATTGCAATATCGACTATCGAACCAGTTTCGATGATTTTCAATCCGTTTTTTCCAATTGAATTACATACAGATGCAAGCGCCGATGGCTACGGAGCAGTAATAATGCAATAATTCGATGAAAAGTGTCATGTCGTTGCATATTTTAGCAAACGTACTACAAATTATGAATCTGAATACCACTCATATGATTTAGAGACTTTAGCAGTAGTTAATGCTGTCAAACATTTTCGTCATCATCTACAAGGGCGTTAATTCACATTGGTTACTGATTGCAACTCTCTCAAATCTCTCATCAAGTAGCTTGGATGTTTCTTATTTTGACAACAGTTAACGATGTTCGTGATTTTGTAATTGTGATGTCCTAGGGCCTAGACTAAATTTTGTAGTTTTTATTAGATGTTATAAACCTTGAGGTCAAGTTGGCCGATAAGTTCAAGAATGTGTTTTTGTATATTTGTTCTAAGGCCTAACACACGAGGACGTGTGACATGTCAGGATGGCCGTGTCGAAGCAGAAAGTCCTCAGCGCGTTCATAGTTAAGATGAATACCCCACGTTCGTGCTGTGCAGAGACAAAAACAACAAACAACGAACAGAAAGGATGAATAAAGTAATAATGTTTCAATCTTACTGGAATGCATTTTTGGAGGGCATTGACATTTGGTATCGACACGGCAGATAAAGTGTTTCATTGTATTTGAAACTGTCAACGAGTCCTTGTGTTTTCTCCGATCTTTTATTATATTCTATTAATCTGATTTCTGTTTTTATTTATCTAATTGTGATAATTCTTGTGTAATATTTCAATATACAATATATTAGCTTTGAGTGATTTGTGCAAAAGATGAGCCAGCAAAATCATCAAAGGCCATCTCTGACATATATATATATATATATATATATATATATATATATATATATATATATATATATATATATATATATATATATATATATATATATATATATATATATATATATATATATATATATATATATATAATAATAATAATAATAATAAATCAGCTCTGCGGGCCCTGCAGGTCCATGGCTTGTTTACATATCGCTCTCCACTGATCCCGGTGAGCGACTTTCATTTCCCAGTTTTGTATGCCCAAATACCTAATGTACTCCATCACCGCATCCCACCGTCTTCTCTTGGGACGTCCTCTTCTCATCTTCATGGTCATTCTTTCTTTAATGACACTTTTAACTGTCCTATTTCCCGGTAACCTCATTACATGACCTAACCATTTCAGTCTTTGTGCCCTAATACATCCTACTATACTACAGTCACCGAATAGATTCATCACTTCTGTATTAGTTCTTCGTCTCATTATCTCACCTTCTTTCTTACCACCAAATATCTTTCTCAAAATCTTCCTCTCCCAAATTTCCAATTTTTTGACATCAGCTTGTCTCAGCGTCCATAGTTCACACCCATATAGGACTGTGGGTCTTATTACAGTCTTATACACTCGCACTTTTGTCGTCCATGACACACTTTTCGATTTCAGGAAACTATGTAGCGCCCCTACTGATCTTCTTCCTCTCGCTAATCTGGTTTCCACTTCACTCTCTTCTTCATTGTTATTGGTGAGGGTAACTCCCAGGTAGATGAAGCGGTTCACTTGATCAAATTCATACGTGGCTCCACTCTCACTTCTCCCATTTAAGCTCGTATTCTCTTCATCTCTCTCCGTCGTAATTTTCATATATTTCGTCTTTTCTTCGTTAATTTTCAGTCCTACTTCACTAGCAGCGCCTTCTAATTTCGCTACAATTCTTTTCAGCTCCTCTCTTGTTCTTGTCAGCATCGCGATGTCATCTGCGTATGCCAAAACTTGATGTTTTCTCCTATAGATAGTCCTTTCTGTGTCTATTTGTGCTCTCCTCATAACCCATTCCAGTACTATATTGAACAGTATGGGTGACATCGGATCTCCTTGTCTGAGTCCCCTCGTGACAATGAAGTCGTCTGATACCGTACCGTCTACCACCATCTTGCATGTGTTCCTCTCTTGAGTCATTTCTATGAGTCTTATTAGTTTTCCTGGTATTTGTAATTCCCTTAAGATTTCATAAAGTTTACCTTTGCTAATGGAATCGTACGCTTGCTTAATATCAATAAAAAGTACATGCAGCGGTAATTCGTGCTCATAGCTGTCTGCTATTATCTTTTTTAAGGAGCAAACTTGTTCTATAGTAGATCTGTTTTGTCTAAATCCCGCTTGGTATTCTCCTATAATTGACTCAGCTTCAATTTTCAGTCTATCCCTTATGCATGTCGCAAGCACTTTGTATGCAATATCTAATAAAGAAATTCCTCTATAATTTTCACAGAGTGTTTGGTCTCTTTTCTTGTGTATAGGAAAGATTATCGCCTCTCTCCATCTTTTTGGCATGACTTCCGTTCTCCGCACATTCTGTATTAGGTTGCATAATTGCTCTTGTAATTTATCTCCACCATCTTTGTAAATTTCTGCTGAAATACCATTTTCTTCCGGGCTTTTATGGTTTCTCAATGACTTTATTATTTTTAAGATGTCTTCTTTTTCCGGAGGCTCCATTTCCATGCTCGTTGTTGTTAACTGTCCGGGTACTATTTCTGATTCCGTATTGGTACCTCCATTAAGTAACTCTTTGAAGTGTTCCCTCCATCTGCTTACTTTAGCCTTTCCTGTGACTAGCTGGTTCTCTTTGTCCTTACAGTACACCGATTTTTGCTGATATCCAACCTTTTGTTTCCTTACATCGTGGTAGAAATTTTTGTTACTCTATTTCTATAGTTCTCTTTTATTACATTCAATTTTAATTCAAGATTTTCTCTTTTTTTCTTCCAACACATTCTCTTATAATTATTTCTTTCATTATTGTACTTCGTCTTGTTTTCATTGCTTCCACACTGAATCAAATACAATCTCGCTTGATCTTTTTTAATCATCGCCTCCCTGCATTCCTCATCAAACCATGTTTTGTCTCTCTTCTTTCTTCTTTGTTTTAATATTTGTTCCGATACTTCCTTTACTGTCTCCTCTATTTCTTCCCATCTCTTATTGATGCTTGCTGTCTGTCCTCCCTCTGTTAGCCTTTCCGTCATGAGTTCTTGATATTTTTCCTTCACCTCTTCAATTTGCAACTGTTGTGTCATATACCTTTTTAGTTTTTCCTCTTTATTGCAAGTACTGTTTGGCATTCTCTCAGCTAGCTTTACTATGACCAGGAAGTGATCCGAGCCTGTTTCTGCTCCTCTTCTGCTTCTAACATTCTCAATTAGATTTGCATGCTGTTTTTCTATCATAACATGATCGATTTGATTAGTGTACTCTCCGTTTGGTGAGACCCAGGTTCCTTTGTATATGTCCTTTCTCTGGAAGCTTGTACTACTAATTCTCATTTTTAATTCTGCTGCTAACTCTATAATTCTAATTCCGTTATCGTTTGATATATTGTGCTTACTGTGTCCTCCAGTAATTTCTCTATACCATTCCTCCTTCCCTACTTTCGCATTCAAGTCTCCTATTATCATCTTAACATTATATGAAGGAATCTTGCTAAATGCTTCTGTCACTTCTTCTTAAAAAGTATCTTTTTCATCCTCCTCCTTTTCGTTTGTAGGTGCGTGGATATTTAGTACACTTCAGTTTACATATTCTATCTGAGATTGGTAGAAATTCCAAAATTAAATCTTTCCTCTTCTTACTAACTATGAAACCCGTTCCAAAATGTTTTGTCTCAAAACCGCTTTTGGAAAGTATATAATTTTCCATTTCATATATCCCATTCCCTTTTTGTTTCGTTTCCTGAATCGCAGCGATCTCTACCTTATAATTTTTCAGAACATTTTCTAAATTTTTGTATGATCCTATTGAGTTCGTACCCTTTACATTCCAAGTAGCCAAATTTATTTCTAATTTTTGCTTTATATTCCTTTTCCGGTCCTTATTCCCTTGCCTAGTCGTGTCTACATTCAATCCGTCCTGATTTGTGTTAGTACTCAGTTTTTTTGACTGGGATCCCCGTTTTTTGTTTCGGCTGTTTCCCTTATCCGCTCTACTATTTCCTTAGCACCTTCATCCCATACATACTGTTTGTTGTCAACAACTATTTTATTGTAGAAAATCTTCGGTTTTTTGCCAACTTTTCTCATTTCTTCTGCTCTTTTCCTAATCACATAGTGCATGTGCCTTTCTTCTTTAGTCCAATCATTCTCTATGAAGATGTTAGTTCTTCTTGATTTATTCTTGTTTTCCATAATTTCCATCTTATCTTCATAATTTTCCAGTTGTACTATCAGTACTGGGCTTTTGTTTGAGTGTCCTATTTGTAAGACTGACTTGACCGAGCACTCAACTTGCAGTTTCTCTGCTAAGAAAGCAGTCGTTATCTCTCGCATTTTTCCTTTCTATCTCCAAGCCCTTAATTACTATATTGTTAGCTCTGTTTCTTTTATCCTGCTCTTCCATTCTTTCGCGCAAGGTCCCAATTTCATTTTTTAATTCTTCTTTTTCATGAGCCCATGCTATCTTCTTCTTTCTAAATTCTTCCTTGATTTTCTCTATTGAGATCGTATTGGACCAAACTTCCTTTTTCATTTTCTCATGGTTTTTATTCATTTGCTCCCTGACATCTTCCATTGTATTTGACAAACTAGTCATCATTTGTTCCAATTCCTCCATCTTTTCTGTATCTAATGTCTCAGCTGTATCTACTTTAGTTGGAGATCTTACTATAGTTCTACTTCTTTTGAAAATTTCTTCTCGTTCTGATTCTAATTGTTGTCTTTCCGAATCCGAATCCGAATCACTTCGATTCCTGAATTGTCTGTCCATTTACTTAACTTTAGGACGCCACTGGTCACTGAGTAAACTGTCACTCACTGTTTTAAACCCGTACGCCCGCACTTACCGTTGACCGACCACCGAAGGTCACTTTATTCTACACACTTTTAACGTGAGAACTGCAAATCTAAACACTTTTGAATAGTCACTATTGTCTACTTATGTCCTTTTTACTTAAACCTAACCGTTCTAAAACTTTTGTTTTATTTAGCACGATAACTTCCCGATTTTAGGATTATATTACCGGAGCTATTTGAAATTCAACTTTCACTCTATATATATATATATATATATATATATATATATATATATATATATATATATATATATATATATATATATATATATATATATATATATATATATATATATATATATATATATATACATATATATACAGGATGTAACAGAGATAAGTACATTGATTTTAGCCTGCAGTAGATCTCTTCAAGCCTAACAATTTTTCTTAATAACTCTTTTCTGTAAGTCTCCTGGATATCGGGTGAAAATTCATCAAAGTTTGGTCAAAAATTTCATAGTGCGCCTATGGTTAGAACTGAATGTTTCTCATTTGTTGGAAGAATGACAGCTATCGATTCAAATGTTTATTTTCAAACTTTAAGCCATCATAGTCTTATCAATCATTCATTTGAAACTGAAAGAATAACAGTTTTTCAATAATACACTGATATTCGCTCACCTCTATAATTCTATTTTTGTGTATGTTGCAAGAAAGATCAAATTCATCTCTGAAACCAACAATTTGGTATATTGATCGTATTTATATGTTATTGTTGAGAAATTTTATTTCTATTTAGGAATTTCACGTATATTTTCGAATAGCTGGTACATTTCTTGAACATTGGATTGTCAGCACGAGTTCATTGCACTTGGATCAGCTGATTTGAATAGTCTGAATACAGCCTGTAACACAGTTAGAATATGGATCAGATTGTGCTGCCATCTACGATCAACTTAAAAAGTAGCTGCTGCTCTCAGTTTACTTCATTACTGTTGGCTCTCAAACATAAGAAGAAAATCATTCAACGATTAATTCAAAGTGAACGGTGAAATATGGAATGGAATGCTGTTCTGAAATAATTAATTCAATGAATAATTCAACTGAAAATATTCCTGCAAAAATTGTAAGAGCTTATTATTGAAAAACCTAACCTACAAATGTATCACACTGAGGACCAGTTTCACCAACGCCTGTTGAATTCATCCAAAGGATATTTTATACGGAGACCATTGTTGATAAAATTGTAAATATAGTTACTAACTCAAAATAACCCCAAGATAAATTTAACTGACTTTGGTGAAACCGGGCCTAAGTTTGGTAATTGATTTTGAATATTGTTTAAAATATAAGATACAATATTCTATTTGTTCAACAGATCAATTTACGAGGCATACTTCATTGAAACGACCTGACTGTGAAGTTTGTAATAATATGAGAAAAAACTAATTCACAGCTGCTTCATTTATAAATTAATGTATTTTATTCATTTCATCTGGTGTTTTACGTTCCAGGTAAACAATAAGTTCTCAATATCTCATAGTATTTTCATCATTATTTATAAGTGCACAATATTTTGACATTAAATACATGAGCATAACCACAATAATTCAATTTTTAGTGAAAAATGACATTTCTGAAATCGTTCCAAATAAATTCGCCGAACTAATCCTACACTGCCCGCGAAATCGCAGATAGAAGAGCTTGACATCTTCACAGGTTTTGACTTTTATGACACAATAATAATTAGACGATTTTTTCCAAAATTTATTTGAAGGAATTGATCTGGAATTGATAGCTCACATATGTCGGAATCAATTGTTTTGTTGTAACCAGGGTTGTAACTGCTACTGGATCCGATAATTATGCACCTGAACGACTCGTTAAATTATAGGGGTTGAAAAATGCTAAAAAAAGGTGAGAATTCGAGAAAAAGTTATTGAGAAAAATTGTTAAGCTTGACGGGTTCTATCACTGGTTAAAATTAATGTAATTATTTCTGTTACACCCTGTATATATATATATATATATATATATATATATATATATATATATATATATATATATATATATATATATATATATATATATATATATATATATATATATATATATATATATATATATATATATATATATATCCTCCTATCAATTTGACGTCCTTACAAAGATGTTCATTTTGGCGTCTACTGAAAGGAACGCGTATAGTTGAGATCTGATCGAAGTATATTACATAATTTCTCATGGGCTCTTCAGATTCCACACAGAAATTCCATTTCACGCAATATTCACAGAGTTCCCATTTCCTATACAATATGACCTCTTTTCATTATAACATCAATGTGGCGTCAATAATATACGTTACATATTGCGTTTATAGTGGCGTCCTATCTATATATATGCTTTCACTTCATGTTTGAAGTGGCGTCCCCCTTGTTGCCAGATTTAGTTTTTGCAGTCCGATAAGCACCTCTCTTGCGTAGAATGTTCTATCGATGACACATGTAAAGCGATATATTCAAAGGTTTGCGTAGAATTACATTATTCAAGTTTTGAAATGGGTTGATACTTAAGACATCTTCATAGAGTAGTAATATGTCATTGGTTGATAGAGAACTCATAGTAAATTGAAAGATTTTGCGAAAAAATATGGATTTTTGATTGATAATTGCTATTTTCGAGTTCTGAAGTAAAATGTATTTGCCATGTCTGTGAACTGTTGGTAGATTGCATGAATGGAAGTATGTGAAGGATAATTTATCAGGAAGGACTTACGGCTGTCATATAAATTGTGATAATAATTGCTCTATGGAAATGTGACAAAATTTTGGTCTGAACTTGCATTTTGCTCAAGATTTTTATATAAATGTGTGATGAGGGTCAGTGTGAATATAAATCTCAATTCTGGGAGCTGGGAGCCTCCCCTCTTTAGGTCATCATATTGTAAAAAAAAGGACACAGTATTTTTGCAATATCCTAAGAGCCGTAAGGCACACAAAAAAATCTCATAACTTCTTGGAAGAGTATTGAATTCTTCACAATCTTAGTTCAGATACTTTTCACTGTGAAATTATCTTGTCTACATCCTCTCTTAATCAACACAAATGTCGGATCAAGACTCATTGAAGTTCATAAGTCGTAATTCAATGAGATACATGAGCTGGTGACTCAAATGCTTGTGAAATCCTCAAAGTTAAGGCCTCCTTAAGCCAAGGTCCGTGAACCCGTGCCTATCGAGCTTTATGCATAATCTGGCTCTGGTAAAGAATACTTCCTACTCACCTTATCAGATACCCTATACTACTTGGTACATGTCTTAGAGTTCTTCCCTTGGATTCAGCTCTAGCGGATAAAATATTTGTCTACGATTATTATCATATTACCGACTTTCCTCTCAACATTCAAAATATTTAAACTAGTGTTGCTATCCTAATTCAAGTGTGCGTCATCAGTTCAATCAATAATCGTCAATTTAAATTATTGAAATGCTGGGAAATCTTCCCTACAGAAACTTTTGGTTGGGAATGAAATTTGGATAGCAACAGTAATGGAGTTTGAGGCAACTGAATGAAACTTTATCTGTGTACTGAATTATTATTTGTTGCTTCCATAAGATGCCTTATCTTAGTACTTCAATAATAAATACCAGTCTATCGGGTAGTCTTCATACATATCCTAATGAATACCTGAGAGAAAACTCACTTCACCATTATGAATCGATCCTGTTAGATGGAAGATACAAAATAGGAATTATATGGAAGATACAAAAAAGGAATTAGTGTATCAAGACCATGGAGGTGATCTTTTTTGATAAAATTTGTGGTTCACGGCCGAAACGCCAACTAAGACCAGAAGAGAGTATCAGAATATTTCGTTTTTCTAGGCGATCATCAGGAAAGAATTTAAAATCACTAAATTTCATTCATTCGTTTCTGAAACATTGCAAATGTTTATCTTAGTTGTCATTGCAAATGTCTTATTTTATTGTCTGAAAATGCGTATCTACTTCTCTAATTGCAAGATCTATAGAGATTGACGGATGGATATGATATACATATTTCGGCAAAAATTGTTTCTAAGACTTCATCAAACTGCTCATAGAGGTGGGTGTGAAGTGTTAATCGAGTAGTTTTCATAGATCAGTCCCAAAAAAGTAATATTGAACAGATCAGTCCCAAAATACTCATTCAAGTATTATGGTCAGTAAGTACGGTTTACCGATTGAGAATAATTGTTTGGAGGCCGAGCCTTGGCGAGGTTTGCAAATTTCGAGCGCAATCGGTCCTGTAATTATTGACAGTGATGCTTAAAAACTTTTTTGCACGGTTGGAAGTCCTACCCCAAATATGAATCCTAATATTCTCTTTCAAATTTAGTAACCACTCATAGCGCACTCGCTGTCAGCTGTCAAGTTTGACATTTTATTGTGAATATTCAATCATAAATAACGATAAATTAATTCATACTTTCTGTGGAATTTTTCACTTACCGCTTCTGCTCATGGGCCGTAAGTCAGCATAACCATAGTAATCACAGTTTGCCGGTAA
The DNA here is from genome assembly GCA_963989225.1 of Dromius quadrimaculatus. Lineage (NCBI taxonomy): Eukaryota > Metazoa > Arthropoda > Insecta > Coleoptera > Carabidae > Dromius > Dromius quadrimaculatus. The sequence goes on along the minus strand of OZ022331.1, from coordinate 26,936,237 downwards.
AATCAACATACCACCTTGAATGGAGAGCCAGTAAACATATGAATACGCCCAATCGTGCAAATAGTGAATTTAGATAGATGTGTACAAGTAAGTTAAACTCCATGGTAACAAAAAGGGTCATAGAGATACCTTTTCCGTTATAATCGCCTACAAAACTGATTTACAGCACATCGCACATAAACTTCTGAAGCAAAACTGTAACTGATGATAAATACAACAATTATATGGACATAAAATTAATCTACGACCAAAATTGTCCAAATATTTGACTCCTATTCTTCAAAGTTGCTGGGAGCATGTCGTATATCAGTATTCATTCTTCATATCTTATATATCAATCTAAAGGCAAAGAGTTCAAGCGTTGAGGATAGATTTTGTTGAACTATGTACAACTACATTCTCTGATTAGTTTTTCCACAATGCAAATTGGTAAACGTATAATTTTGAAAGTCGGGAGTCTTCCATATCGTATATCCTTAAGAATTTCCTTCGCTGTTCGTGTTGCAATATGGTGCACAAAGTCAGATACTACTTATAATATGAAATAATGAACATTCAATAAGTATCGAAGTAATCCAAGTGAATCTCTTTTAACTCACTTGTACAAAGTATAAATAAGTAGTATTGTTGAACCGCCAGAATCACATTTCGAGATTTTGATGGACATTTTCGTTTTGAGCATCCCCAAATACATTTTGACTATTTTCGGCTTGACTTCGGTACGTACGTTTAAATGTATGTATCTATATAGTTGAATTTTGTATTTGAGACTGGTCCAAAGTCTAGTTTTGCAACCCCTATTATGGTTGCGATCGTCTGCACCGCAATTGCACTGTACTTGGAATTCTTTTGAATTTTCCTGAGGCATCTTAATGGATATTTTCTATTTTAATATTAATTGGCTGTGCTGAAATTGCACAGTCTATTCGAGTTTCTTGTATTTATTTAAAGCAATCAGGCGTGGAGTATTGAAATTTCGTATCAAACACTTCTATAAAACCTAATTGTACACCTTGCATTATGACTGCAGTCGGATTAAACAGGAGTGCAGTTTACTAAGCACGTTTTCGAATTTTCATATAAATCCAGAACAATCAGCCAGAGAATCTTGAAATTTTGTATCTGAAGAAATTGTAGCATTCGAATAATAACTTAATATTTTCATAACAAACTATTAGCTGGAAGTAGGCTTTATCTGACAATCTTTCTCAAGTTTTTGCATGAATTCGAGACTTAGGTCGTAGAATGATAAAATTTGGTATTTGAGACTGCTAAAGCGTTCCATGGCCAGTTGCACCGCTGTCACTTAAATTTTGGGTGCCACGTAACTCAACAATATCGTATCAAAATTTGAAAATTGAATGTGACATGAACATTGCTGTCCTCATTTCGATTCGACATTTTTTGTATAAGTGAAGTTTAAAATTTGAGTTAGAGCGGTACAACTGATCATTAATGAACTGTAGCATCTGAATGATTGAATTATCATCTCAAATTTTGGTTGGAGTCGATTTTGCCTAGAGTCAATATTAGTATCAACTGTTAATTATTGAGTCAAAAGATGTACAAGTAAGACATGTGGTGTTCATATTAGATTTTTTTCATGTTTTCGAGCAAAACGGTGTTATATCCTTCATCAAAGATTAAATATGGAATGCAAAATTGTTATAAATGCTACCAGCCTAATTTTGCCACCACATAATATCATCCTTGTCTATTCTTCTCCTTTCCCTACCGAACGAAGCAGGGGGTAGCACCATTTTTTTTCCTTAGGCATTTGACCTTCATTATCAATTGGTACTAGTTTCAATCATAAGATCTAACAGGGAAGTTGATCCTAACAAAAATGAACAAAAGTAACCTTTTTCCGACACTTGAAGCAGAATTCTAGATTTATTGAGTCTGTCACCTCATTGACCACAATATTCTCGATTGATTCATATTATACAATTTGACCATAAGTTCGATCAGGAAACTTGAGGTGCGGCCGGCTCCCCGACTTCAAGAAATGTTTTCACACAGTTGCGACAACAGATTCAATGTTCATCTATCCACAAACTGAATAAGAGAAGCGATGATATGATAACTCGCACAAATTGAAATATGAGATAGAATGGATGTATGTTATATGGAATCAGTTTGAGCATATCATTTCCAAACTTCAGTTATTGTTGAATACATTCAATATATTGCCCTTTGCGAAAACCGGGCACTTGAATAGTTAAAGATCTCATTCGAAAAAAATTAAACTTGTACCTTGAACCAAATTGTGGCTTTTCACAGTGACTCAAATTATCTTTTGGTGTACTCTGTTACCGACAGATTCAAGAAAAATTAAGCAACATTTTCGTTTCTTACACAAAATTGTTCCGGTTTTATGTTGCCAGTGAATTCTAAATTGAACAAAAAGAAAAACTCAAATAATGTTCTCGCCAAGTCCCAACTTATATGTATGTTGTATACCAACTCTTTACATTTTTCAGCAAGGATGGATGTGATATCCTGTAATAGATTATACTATTGGGAGCAAAAATTAGTTTTCATTCCCTTGTATATCACAAGCTTATATTAATCTTATAATGTATTACAGGAGATATGTAATAATGATAATTCATCCATCCTTTCTAACTTTATTTCGATCACACTGAGAGTGCAACTTTGTGACCATCAGGGACTTCAAAAACATGAATAATTTGAGATTCATCAATTTGGTCCTGGTAACAGCAATGATAAACTTGCAACAAAAATGTTCCATTTGCTTTGTACAAACAATATTATTTGTTTTTCTATAACAATTATAAGACCACACCACGGATAAAATAGCGAGTTCTCACATTTTATAGTGATCCTATAATTGAGGAGCCGACTGCACCTTATGTTCCCTAATCGAACTTACGGTCAAATTTTATATGAATCAATCAAAAATATAGTGGTCAATTGGATGACAGACTTTTTAAATCTGGAATCTTGTCCTAAGCGTCAGAAAAAGGCTACTTCCGGTCAATTTTCGTCAGAGTCAACTTCTCTGATAGAACTTATAATTGAAACTGGTACTTGTTAGTAGCGAAGGTCGGATACTCCGAGAAAAAAACAAGGTATCACCCTCTGCCCTGTCGTTTAGCACTTCCCTTATGATTGTTGTGCTTTTTTTTCTGTTTTGAATAGAACAGAGGTAGTATCCTGGTTTTGTCCTAAAGTACTTGACCTCTGCAATCGATTGATACTAGTTTCAGATTAACCACGAACTTATTGACCGGATATGGCCTTTTTTCGATCCTTAGGACTAGATCCAGGATTTATAAAGGTGACATCCTAATGACTACTATATGTTCGATCAATTCATATACAATTCGGCCCTGAATCTGACTAGGAACGTTAAGGTGCGGTCGACTCTTGAACTATTAGAAAGAGGTACATGAATTTGCTCACTTATTCCTCATACTTGAGTCAGTACTCAACTGTTTTTTCCTAATATTTCAAATTGACTGCTCAAATTTTAAGTTGATAAAGAATTACTTCTGAGCAAGAATAATTTCTGACATCAAATAACTGTACTATAATACTTCACTCTGCAATAAAATATTGGTAGAAGTATTATGTTATGACATACATAAGAAATGCAATTCCAAATTCAAGCCATACTCCCAACAAACTCCATGTCAGAAGCGCAAGCATCTGTTTCATTATCGATCGATGTTCTGCGACAGTGTTGTCAAGTTTCTGGACGCCAGTATGATGGCGAAATATATGAAGTGGGAATATACACGTATATTTTTGACGCCACTTAAAATTGAAGCGGAATTTTTCGGAACTAAAAATATACGAAAAATTCCGCTCCAATTTTTAGTGGCGTCAAGAATATACGTGTATATTCCCACTTCATATATTCCGCCATCATACTGGCGTCCAGAAACTTGACAACACTGTCGCAGAACATCGATCGATAATGTAACAGATGCTTGCGCTTCTGACATGGAATTTGTTGGGGGTACGGCTTGAATTTGGAATTGCATTTCTTATGTATGTCATAACATAATATTTGTACCAATATTTTATTATAGACTGAAGTATTACAGTACAGTTACTTGATGTCAGAAATTATTCTTGCTTAGAAGTGATTCTTTATCAACTTAAAATTTGAGCAGTCAATTTGGAATATTGGGAAAAAACAGTTGAGTACTGACTAAAGTATGAGGAGTAAGTGAGCAAATTCATGTACCTCTTTCTAATAGTTCAAGAGCCGACCGCACCATAACGTTCCTAGTCAGATTAAGGGCCGAATTGTATATGAATTGATCGAAGATATAGTAGTCACTAGGATGTCACCTTTATAACTCCAGGATCTAGTCCTAAGGATCGAAAAAAGGCCATATCCGGTCAATGAGTTCGTGGTTAATCCGAAACTAGTATCAATCGATTGCAGAGGTCAAGTACTTTAGGACAAAACCAGGATACTACCTCTGTTCTATTCAAATCAGAGGAAAAAACACAACAATCATAAGGGAAGTTCTAAGCGACAGGGCAGAGGGTGATATCTTGGTTTTTTCTCGGAGTATCCGACCTTCGCTACTAACAAGTACCAGTTTTAATTATAAGTTCTATCAGAGAAGTTGACTCTGACGAAAATTGACCGGAAGTAGCCATTTTCTGACGCTTAGGACAAGATTCCAGATTTAAAAAGTCTTTCACCTAATTGACCACTATATTTTTGATTGATTCATATATAATTTGACCGTAAGTTCGATTAGGGAACATAAGGTGCGGTCGGCTCCTCAACTATAGGATCACTATAGAATGTGAGAACTCGCTATTTCATCTGTGATGTGGTCTTATAATTGTTGTAGGAAAACAAATTATATCGTTTGTACAAAGCAAGTGGAACATTTTTGTTGCAAGTTCATCATTGATGTTACTAGGACCAAATTGATGAATCTCAAATTATTCATGTTTTTGAAGTCCCTGATGGTCACAAATTTGCACTCTCAGTGTGATCGAAAGAAAGTTAGGATGGATTGATGAATTATCATAATCACATATCTCCTGTAATACATTATAAGATTAATATAAGCTTGTGATATACAAGGGAATGAAAACTAATTTTTGCTCCTTATAATATAATCTATTACAGGATATCACATCCATCATGACTGAAGAATGTAAAGAGCTGGTATACAACATACATATAAGTTAGGACTTGGCGAAAACATTATTTGAGTTTTTCTTTTTGTTCAATTTAGAATTCACTGGCAACATAAAACCGGAACAATTTTGTGTAAGAAACGAAAATGTTGCTCAATTTTTCTTGAATCTGTCGGTAACAGAGTACACCAGAAGATAATTTGAGTCACTGTGAAAAGCCACAATTTGGTTCAAGGTACAAGTTTAATTTTTTTCGAATGAGATCTTTAACTATTCAAGTGCCCGGTTTTTGCAAAGGGCAATATATTGAATGTATTCAACAACAACTGAAGTTTGGAAATGATATGCTCAAACTGATTCCATATAACATACAACCATTCTATCTCATATTTCAATTTGTGCGAGTAATCATATCATCGCTTCTCTTATTCAGTTTGTGGATAGATGAACATTGAATCTGTTGTCGCAACTGTGTGAAAACATTTCTTGAAGTCGGGGAGCCGGCCGCACCTCAAGTTCCCTGATCGAACTTATGGTCAAATTGTATAATATGAATCAATCGAGAATATTGTGGTCAATGAGGTGACAGACTCAATAAATCTAGAATTCTGCTTCAAGTGTCGGAAAAAGGTTACTTTTGTTCTTTTTGTTTAATCCGACTGCAGTCATAATGCAAGGTGTACAATTAGGTTTTATAGAAGTGTTTGATACGAAATTTCAATACTACACGCCTGATTGTTTTGAATTAATACAAGAAATTCGAATAGACTGTGCAATTTCAGCACAGCCAATTAATATCAAAATAGAAAATAAAAATTAAGATGCCTCAGGAAAATTCAAAAAAAATTCCAAGTACAGTGCATTTGCGATACAGACGATTGCAACCATAATAGAAGCTGCAAAACTAGACTTTGGACCAGTCTCAAATACAAAATTCAACTATATAGATACATACATTCATACGTACGTACCGAAGTCAAGCCGAAAATAGTCAAAATGCATTTAGGGATGCTTAAAACGAGAATTTCCATCAAAATCTCGAAATGTGATTATGGCGGTTCAACAATACCACTTATTTATACTTTGTACAAGTGAATTAAAAGAGATTCACTTGGATTACTTCGATACTCATTGAATGTTCATTATTTTATGTTATAAGTAGTATCTGACTTATTGCAACACAAACAGCGAAGGAAATTCTCAGGGATATACGATATGGAAGACTCCCGACTTTCAAAATTATACGTTTACCAATTTGCATTGTGGAAAAACTAATCAGAGAATGTAGTTGTACATAGTTCAACAAAATCCATTCTCAACGCTTGAACTTTTTGCCTCTAGATTGATATATAAGATATGAAGAATGAATACTGATATACGACATGCTCCCAGCATCTTTGAAGAATAGGAGTCAAATATTTGGACAATTTTGGTCGTAGATCAATTTTATGCCCACATAATTGTTGTATTTATCATCAGTTACAGTTTTGCTTCAGAAATTTATGTGCGATGTGCTATAAATCAATTTTGTAGGCGATTATAACGGAAAAGATATTTCTATGGCCCTTTTTGTTACCATGGAGTTTTACTTACTTGTACACATCTATCTAAATTCACTATTTGCACGATTGGGCGTATTTATATGTTTACCGGCTCTCCATTCAAGGTGGTATGTTGATTTTACTGGCAAACTGTGATTACTATGGTTATGCTGACTTACCGCCCATGAGCAAAAGCGGTAAGTGAAAAATTGTGGACTTCTACAGAAAGTATAAATTTATTTATCGTTATTTATGATTGAATATTCACAATAAAATGTCAAACTTGACAGCTGACAGCGAGTGCGCTATGAGTGGTTACTCAATTTGAAAGAGAATATTAGGATTCATATTTAGGGTAGGTCTTCCAATCGTGCAAAAAATTTTTTAAGCATCACTGTCAATAATTACAGGACCGATTTCGCTCAATATTTGCAAACCCCGCCAAGGCTCGGCCTCCAAACAATTATTCTCAATCGGTAAACCGTACTTACTGACCTTAATACTTGAATAACTGTTTTGGGACTGATCTGTCCAATATTACTTTTTGGGGACTGATCTATGAAAACTACTTGATTGACACTTTACACCTACCTCTATGGGCAGTTTGATGAAGTCTTAGAAATAATTTTCGCCGAAATATGTATCATATCCTTCCGTCAATCTCTATAGATCTTGCAATTGGAGAAGTAGATACGCATTTTCAGACAATAAAATAAGACAATTTCAATAGCAACTAAGATAAGCATTTGCAATGTTTCAGAAACGAATGAATAAAATTTAGTGATTTCAAATTCTTTCGTGATGATCGCCCAAAAAAACGAAATATTTTGATACTCTCTTCTGGTCTCAGCTGGCGTTTCGGCCGAGAACCACAAATTCGACCAAAAAAATCACCTTCATGGTCTTGATACACTAATTCCTTTTTTGTATCTTCCATATAATTCCTATTTTGTATCTTCCATCTAACAGGATCGATTCATAATGGTGAAGTGAGATTTCTCGCAGGTATTCATAAGGATATGTATGAAGACTACTCGATAGACTGGTATTTATTATTGATGTACTAAGATGAGGCATCTTATGGAAGCAACAAATAATAACTCAGTACACAGATGAAGTTTCATTTAGTTGCCTGAAACTCCATTACTGTTGCTATCCAAATTTCATTCCCATCCAAAAGTTTCTGTTGGGAAGATTTCCCAGCATTTCAATAATTCAAATTGACGATTATTGATTGGACTGATAACGCATACTTGAATTGGGGTAGCAACACTAGTTTGAATATTTTGAATGTTGAGAGGAAAGTCGGTAATATGATAATAATTGTGGACAAATATTTTATCCGCTAGAGCTGAATCCAAGGGAAGAACTCTAAGACATGTACCAAGTAGTATAGGGTATCTGATAAGGTGAGTAGGAAGTATTCTTTACCAGAGCCAGATTATGCATAAAGCTCGATAGGCACGGTATTACGTTCAAAACCGATTTGACGTCTCAAAAAAAAAATACGCTATTGCTCTTAATCTCAGAGAGATCGTAGGTGGAGTGAGGCGTCATGAAACCAGGCTTCGGGCATACCCGGGGCGCCACGATATTGTCTTTTTGTCCGCAGGGCACACAACAACGAAAGTACCTGCAATAAAAGGTATTGGGTCGGACAAGGGGTAACGGAACGGTGTGACCATACGATGGCCTTCAGCATTAACCAAGTGGTCGAGCTAGTAATTCACTTACCAAGTATTGCGCCTTCAAACAGAGCCAAGGGTAGCTAAATGCTCTGAAAGAGAACAGGTAAGGTTCCTCTTTCCACGAACAAATAAAACAATCTACAATTTAATTTAAACAAATTAAATGACTTTAATAGCAAAAAAAAGGAATAATAAAGGTTAAACAAAATATTAATAATGAACTGAATCTAAATTTACCAACAAAAAAATGAATAACTAATTAATAAGCAAATGAATTTAATATTAAATACAAAAAAAAACAAGTACTAGCTGAAGGCCAAAACGCAAACAACGCACCTTGGCGGACAGCGCGCAATCCCAAAAAAATACAACAACAAAAGAAAACGATGCCTATACGCCTAGCCCTACACTCGCCGAAGCTCACAAAAAAACGTAATAAGGGGCTCAGCTCAATCGATTGCGCTTCACAAATTCGACGTATAGCGCACGTACTAGCTACTGCGCCACAACTACTGTGCCCAAGGGGCGTTTGACAGTAACGCAAAAGAGTAAAATAAGAAAATATATATTGTGCTCCTAGCTGCCCTAGGAGCACCACAAATGATCAAAATAACAAAAAAAAAAGGTACTGTGCACTTAGCTGTCACCACTGGGCCTCTGGAACAATGGCTTGACATCGACTGGCCTTGGTGAAGGCGTCGGACCAAAGTCGGTCAAGGGATGGCGTCAAGCTTAAGGGTCCTGGGATGGTCTTCAGGATCCAGGAGTCGGTACTCGCGTCGCTGCGTGCCTGGCGGGCGACTAGGACCTCGCCTTGATGGACTTGGCGGTTTTTTTTTGCAACACGAGGTCGCGGCCGTAAGTTTAAGAAAAATCCCCACAATGGGCTGCTCGATTGCGGACTGGTTCCACGACACTTCACGCGACCGGAGCAAACGCTGATTTAATTTCTTAATCCCGCAAATGCGGCTTTGAACATTCAAAATAATAAATAAAATCGGCGCAACAAAACTTTATGGCGCGACCTTCTGTTCTCTAGCACTTTTCTGCCTCGACTTAACTTAATTCATCTTTTTCCGCCCAATCAAGAAAAAAAACCGTTTTTACTTAACTTCCTGTAATACTATTGGTTTCAGCTAATTGAGAGAAATGAAGAGAGAAGAAGGAATGGCGGGAAAAAGGATTATTAGGGTTAAGGAATTTTATTGTGAGTGTTATTTTATTCTAATGTTTCCATATTATGTGCTGTGTGTTGTTTAATATGATTTGAATGTAATTTTAACTTTTAAATAAAAATGCGTTTAATCATTTGACAATATCTGAATTCGCGCTGTCTGCTAGTGACCCCTACGGCAACTATTTCAACTAAAATTCAAAAACTCTTGGACTTGTCCGAACGACAACTCAATTAAAATTATTTATCGATCTGTCAAACTACAATAACAAATGCTTTGTAAGTAAATCTGATTCTATTTGAAATAACAATTATCAATATTTTCAAATTGTAGCTAAATGAATGGATAGAAGTCTAGGATTTGGAAAATGGAAAAATAGGAACAAGGTGCGAAATTGGAACGTAACAAATCCTCCTCTTACTTCCGTGAGACAAAATTCCAGAAGAATTTTGTCTCAGACACGATAGCACATAGAGTAAAGAAATAAAAGCAAAATAGATCAAATACATAGAGAAAAGAAATAGAAACAATAATATATATAGCCAGACATGAATCATTAATCGTTTTGCGTTGCAGGGTCATTCATCGGTGCTGCTTTCAGGTCTTTCACATGCCAGTTACCTGCATGCTTACCCTCCGTGTCTTGCAGTTCGTAGACCGTGGTAGACAATTTTGTCTTTATGGTATAAGGGCCTACAAACTTCGCTGCCAACTTACTGGCATAACCTTCCGCAGCGTTTGACAATTTGAAGTTACGACGCCACACCTGCTGTCCAATGCAGTACTCGACGGGTCGACGCCGTAAATTATAATGTTCTCGTGCCTTTGATTGAGCCAGATCCAAGCGTTTACGTATCTCAGCGTAGATTTTCACGAACTGCGCGGGCCGTTTCTCTTCCACGTCATCGCGGTCGTAGTGAACCTCTCCGTCGGCGTTCACTGCGTCTGCCACATAGTCCGTGCCTGACAGGATGTGCTCTCTTCCGAAGTTCACAAAGTATGGCGTGAATCCGGTTGCTTCGTGCACCAAGGTACGCACTGCACAACTTACGGAAGGTAAGTAGACATCCCATTGTTTCTGCTTGTCCTTCACGTATGCTGCCAACATCGTTTTCAGCACACGATTCACCCGTTCAACGGGATTGTTCTGGGGATGGTACAGAGCGTTGAACAACATCTTCACGCCATACTTGCCGCACAAGCCCGTGAATTCTCCACTTCGGAATTGAACACCGTTGTCACAGATCAGATATTGTGGGACACCAAACATCAGGAAGACACCGTCTTCAATATGCTTTGCTACGGCTTGAGCAGTAGCAGTACGCATCGGAAACGTAAGTACGAACTTACTGAAGTAGTCGCTAGCGACTAAAATGAAACGGTGCTGTTTTGATGTAGGTGGAAGTGGTCCCACAATATCGATGCTGACCATTTGGAAAGGCCTGTAGACCCGAGGACGAGAACCCATGAGTCCAGGTGCGCGCTTTTGTTCAACTTTGTGCTCCATGCACGCTACGCACCGCTGAACGTAAGTAGCTACATCCTGCTTCATTTTTGGCCAATAATACCTTTTCCTGATTTTAGCATACGTCTTGTTCACACCCGGATGACCAGAAGTAGGGGCATCATGAGCAAGACGCATGATTTCTGGACGTCGTCCTCGAGGGATTACTTGCTTCCAGCGGTCGTCCTCGTCCTCTAGGTCTGGTGTTCGCGAACCTATATGCTTATGCAGCTCTCCGTTACTCATACACCACGATGAGTACTTTCGGGGCGCTTTGACGACCAGCGACTTCATACGCTCATACCATGGGTCGACAGCGATCTCGAAGACTGGAGATGTGTCCATGGAGTCGACCACTGGTACAGAACGAGACAGACAGTCCGGAACAACGTGCTCCTTGCCCTTGCGGTGGATGATCGTGAAATCATGCTGCTGCAGCTTGACAGCCCAGCGACACAATCGCCCTGAAGGGTCCTTCAGGTTGTTCAGCCATACCAGCGAATGGTGATCTGTCACAACGGTGAAATGCGAACCCTCCACGTACGGTCGGAGCCTCTCCAGGGCCCAGACGACGGCCAAGCACTCCCTTTCCGTCGTGGAATAATTCCGCTCATTTTTGTTGAGCGAACGGCTCATGAAACAAATGACGCGTTCACCATCATCAAACGTCTGTGACAAGACTGCACCAAGACCAAACCCACTGGCATCAGTCTGAACAACGAAGGGGCGAGAAAAATCAGGGCAAGTGAGAATGGGAGCTGTCACAAGGCATTCCTTAAGCCCTTGGAATGCGGCTTGACACTCGTCCGTCCACTCCCACTTGCGTCCGCGTTTTAATAACGCTGTCAAGGGAGCACTGATGGTGGAGAAGTTCCGAACGAACCGTCTGTACCAGGACGCCATCCCCAGGAAACTTCGAACATCCGATACAGAAGAGGGCGCTGGGATGTTTAGAATCGCGCTTACCTTCTCCGGATCTACCCGAAGACCTTGGCGATCCACTACGTACCCAAGATATCGCAGCTCAGGGCGACAGAACTGGCACTTCTTCCTGCTGAAAGTCAGTCCAGCTGCCTGCACTCGCGTGAAGATCTTACCAAGAAGCTCGAGGTGCAGTTCGAAGCTGTCAGACACAACAACCACATCGTCAAGGTAGACGAAGACATGTGGTTCGAGATCGGGGCCTAAAACCCTGTCAATGAGCCGTTGCCAGGTCGCTGGGGCGTTGGTCAGGCCATAGGGCATCCTGATGAACTGGAAAAGCCCACGCCCAGGAACCGTGAAAGCCGTCAGCTCTCTACTATCCTCCGCCATCGGGATCTGCCAGTATGCTGATTTGATGTCAAGGGAGCTGAGATATTTAGCTCCCCTTAAACGATCCAGGATGCTCGAAACGTAGGGTATTGGGTAAGCATCCTTTTTCGTTACCTGATTAAGCTTACGGTAGTCCACGCAGAACCGTAATCCTCCGTCTTTTTTAGGGACTAATAAAATGGGTGAAGCCCAAGGACTTGAAGATGGTTCAACTATGCCCTCCCTCAACATCTCATCGAGCTCTGCATGTATATCCTTTTGACGTGCCGGAGAAACCGGATAGTAGCGCTGCTTGATTGGCTCCGACTCAGTGACGATCTTGTGACTGACAAGCGTCGTGCAGCCGATCTCACTGCCCATCTCCTCCCAAGAGCGAGCCAGAAAAGCCTCTAGCTGGTCGCTCTGTGCCTCGTTCAGTGACGGAAGATTGTCACTCGACGACTTGAGGCACGACACTGCTGAAAACTGCCAAACGTCATTTCTGAGGTCCGGAACGATCCCCATGGTGCGCCAGAAATCGGTGCCTAGGATCAGTGAAGATGTCACACTAGGCACCACTAAAAAGGTGACCAGCTTCAACTGATCCAACAACACCACCGGGAGCGTAACTGACCCCAGACTTGTGCACTGCTTTCCGTCAGCTACGGTGCACATCGGAGCGTCCGTGGCATCGACCTTCACGCCCATCCGACTCAACCTCCCCCAACCGTCCATACCCAGGATCGATCTGGTTGCTCCCGAATCCAACAATCCCAGGAACTCCAACCCAAAGATCGAAACCTGCAAATATGGTCGTTGGTCCGAAGAAAGGTGAGCGATGACGTAGTTGACGATCGCCAGGTTACGCTCGTCTTCCACCTGCTTGGTCGTTAGGTACGCAGGGAGAGCCTCACGACCTAAGAGCGCTCCTGTCTGCCGTTTCCCGAACATCGAGGACAGTCCGGTTTCAGAACACCCTGTTTACCGCAGCGAAAACAGAAGATAGTTTTCGGTGCGGTGCATTGCTGCGCTCGATGTCCTGGAGTGCCACAATTCCAACAGCTGAAGGTGCGTCGTCGCGACGTCGTTGGAGCTGCAGGCTGGACTGAGTGGACTTGTGTCGCTCTGTTGCGCCCTTGGTAGCTCAAGTCAGGCTCAAGGAGGGATCTCTTGTTGCTTGGAGGTGGCTGATACTTTTCTGCCATTAATTTATTTGCCTCTAACCTTTTGCAAATTTGCAGGAGCCGCTCCACAGACGGACTATCCTCCAATCCTAGTCCTTGGATCAGATAAGGCAACATATTCCGCCTGAGGACTTGGAGCTGTTGCTGTTCGGAGGGTAGAGTAGGTAGGCGTCCGAAAAGATTGGTCATACAGGCCACAAACGTACCTACCGACTCCTCTGCTCCTTGTGTACGATGTCTTATTTCTTCCCACAACTCAGACTCGTAGTCGAAGGGCTCAAACTCCTCCCTTATCAGTTTGACAAAATCGGTCCACTCCTTGACCTTTTGTCGAATTGAGCGGTACCATATGAGCGCGCGGCCTCGCAACAGTTCATTAATCGACTCGCACAGCTCTGACTCTGATACGTGCCTCGATATCTGGAAATCTTTAATCCTTTCCAGAAACGCATTGATGCTCACATCACCCTCGCCTGAAAAGGAAATATCCCACCTCGCAACCGGAATCTGCTTCCGAGGAGGATTCACGACGGCAGCTGTTGCTTCCCCTTTCGCCTCATCCTGTGGGAACATATCTTTCCCTTCCCACTCCTCTGACTTTTCCAGAAACTTCTCCTCTTCCCTTTCTAAAATCTCCTGGAGGTGAGCAACAGCTGCTTTTTGGTCTGGATCATTGCTGTTTTCCACACGCGCTAGTCTCAGAGCCAGATGCTGCAGACGGGTGCGTATCTGCTCAAACACAAGGCACTTTGGCCTGCCGGGAAACGCTTCAATGGTCCCCTGCAACGCAACAATTTTGGTGGTGCATATATCGATCTCCGAGCCTATTTCCAAAGGCTCTCTGGGAATATTGGGTAACTCTCCTATATGCTCTGCCTGAATGATATTCTTTAGCTCTTCTCTCAACATCGTTATTGTCCAACGACCTGCCTCCCTTCCACGAACTCTCAGTTCATAAACTAGTTCATCTTTTTGCAGTCGTGTTGGATCCATGTTGAGCGATTCTGTATAGTCTATATATGAAAAAGGATGGTAAAGAAAACACAAATGAAGAGAAGAAATGAAAACACAAATGAAGAGAAGAAATACAGGTAATAACAGAAACCAATGTTTTATTTTGAATTACTAACTGTAAATAAAGAAAATTTTAACATTAAATAAAACACAAAAAAAAATAAACTTGGGCCAATCCACACCAACTTAGTAAAAAGAGAGCGAAAGGTCACGTATCCCGTTCAAATATGAAGAAATAATGCCGAGCCTAATTTACGCCAAGAAAAGCCCCACACGGTTGGGCGCCAATTTATTACGTTCAAAACCGATTTGACGTCTCAAAAAAAAAATACGCTATTGCTCTTAATCTCAGAGAGATCGTAGGTGGAGTGAGGCGTCATGAAACCAGGCTTCGGGCATACCCGGGGCGCCACGATATTGTCTTTTTGTCCGCAGGGCACACAACAACGAAAGTACCTGCAATAAAAGGTATTGGGTCGGACAAGGGGTAACGGAACGGTGTGACCATACGATGGCCTTCAGCATTAACCAAGTGGTCGAGCTAGTAATTCACTTACCAAGTATTGCGCCTTCAAACAGAGCCAAGGGTAGCTAAATGCTCTGAAAGAGAACAGGTAAGGTTCCTCTTTCCACGAACAAATAAAACAATCTACAATTTAATTTAAACAAATTAAATGACTTTAATAGCAAAAAAAAGGAATAATAAAGGTTAAACAAAATATTAATAATGAACTGAATCTAAATTTACCAACAAAAAAATGAATAACTAATTAATAAGCAAATGAATTTAATATTAAATACAAAAAAAAACAAGTACTAGCTGAAGGCCAAAACGCAAACAACGCACCTTGGCGGACAGCGCGCAATCCCAAAAAAATACAACAACAAAAGAAAACGATGCCTATACGCCTAGCCCTACACTCGCCGAAGCTCACAAAAAAACGTAATAAGGGGCTCAGCTCAATCGATTGCGCTTCACAAATTCGACGTATAGCGCACGTACTAGCTACTGCGCCACAACTACTGTGCCCAAGGGGCGTTTGACAGTAACGCAAAAGAGTAAAATAAGAAAATATATATTGTGCTCCTAGCTGCCCTAGGAGCACCACAAATGATCAAAATAACAAAAAAAAAAGGTACTGTGCACTTAGCTGTCACCACTGGGCCTCTGGAACAATGGCTTGACATCGACTGGCCTTGGTGAAGGCGTCGGACCAAAGTCGGTCAAGGGATGGCGTCAAGCTTAAGGGTCCTGGGATGGTCTTCAGGATCCAGGAGTCGGTACTCGCGTCGCTGCGTGCCTGGCGGGCGACTAGGACCTCGCCTTGATGGACTTGGCGGTTTTTTTTGCAACACGAGGTCGCGGCCGTAAGTTTAAGAAAAATCCCCACAATGGGCTGCTCGATTGCGGACTGGTTCCACGACACTTCACGCGACCGGAGCAAACGCTGATTTAATTTCTTAATCCCGCAAATGCGGCTTTGAACATTCAAAATAATAAATAAAATCGGCGCAACAAAACTTTATGGCGCGACCTTCTGTTCTCTAGCACTTTTCTGCCTCGACTTAACTTAATTCATCTTTTTCCGCCCAATCAAGAAAAAAAACCGTTTTTACTTAACTTCCTGTAATACTATTGGTTTCAGCTAATTGAGAGAAATGAAGAGAGAAGAAGGAATGGCGGGAAAAAGGATTATTAGGGTTAAGGAATTTTATTGTGAGTGTTATTTTATTCTAATGTTTCCATATTATGTGCTGTGTGTTGTTTAATATGATTTGAATGTAATTTTAACTTTTAAATAAAAATGCGTTTAATCATTTGACAATATCTGAATTCGCGCTGTCTGCTAGTGACCCCTACGGCAACTATTTCAACTAAAATTCAAAAACTCTTGGACTTGTCCGAACGACAACTCAATTAAAATTATTTATCGATCTGTCAAACTACAATAACAAATGCTTTGTAAGTAAATCTGATTCTATTTGAAATAACAATTATCAATATTTTCAAATTGTAGCTAAATGAATGGATAGAAGTCTAGGATTTGGAAAATGGAAAAATAGGAACAAGGTGCGAAATTGGAACGTAACAACGGGTTCACGGACCTTGGCTTAAGGAGGCCTCAACTTTGAGGATTTCACAAGCATTTGAGTCACCAGCTCATGGATCCCATTGAATTACGAGTTATGAGCTTCAATGAGTCTTGATCCGGCATTTGTGTTGATCAAGAGAGGACGTAGACATGATAATTTCACAGTGAAAAGTATCTGAACCAAGATTGTGAAGAGTTCAATACTCTTCCAAGAAGTTATAAGATTTTTTTGTGTGCCTCACGGCTCTTAGGATATTGCAAAAATACTCTGTACTTTTTTTTACAATATGATGACGTAATGAGGGGAGGTTTTCAGCTCTCAGAATTAAGATTTATATTCACACTGATCCTCATCACATATTTATAGAAAAATCTTGAGCAAAATGCAAGTTTGGACCAAAATTTCATCACATTTCCATAGAGCAATTATTATCACAATTTATATGACATCCGTTAGTCCTTCCTGATGAATTATCTTTCACATACTTCCATTCATGGAATCTACTAACAGTTCACGGACATGGCAAATACATTTTACTTCAGAACTCGAAAATAGCAATTTTCAATCAAAGATCCATATTTTTTCGCAAAATCTTTCAATTTACTATGAGTTCTCTATCAACCAATGACATATTACTACTCTATAATGATGTCTTAAGTATCAACCCATTTCAGAAATTGAATAATGTTATTCTACGCAAACCTTTGAGTATATTGCTTCACATGTGTCATCGATAGAACATTCTACGCAAGAGAGGTGCTAATCGGACTATAAAAACTAAATCTGGCAACAAGGAGGACGCCACTTCAAACATGAAGTGAAAGAATATATATAGATAGGACGCCACTATAAACGCAATATGTAACGTATATTATTGACGCCACATTGATGTTATGATGAAAGGAGGTCATATTGTATAGGAAATGGGAACTCTGTGAATATTGCGTGAAATGGAATTTCTGTGTGAAATCTGAAGAGCCCATGAGAAATTATGTAATATACTTCGATGAAATCTCAACTATACGCGTTCCTTTCAGTAGACGCCAAAATGAACATCTTTGTAAGGACGTCAAATTGATAGGGTGATTTATATATATATACATATATATATATATATATATATATATATATATATATATATATATATATATATATATATATATATATATATATATATATATAATGTATCATCATCACTGGTGCAACAGCCTTTGTATGGGCCAAGGCCTTCCTAATCGGTATCACCGAGCCGCGGGATAATACCGCCGTACTGTCGATCAAAATTTCGTGCCATTGCTAGATATTTTGAGGTGTATAGGTAGCAAGTAGCTGCATATATCAATTTTTACGACAAATCACACATTGTCGGTGAGTGGATTCAAACCTGCGACCTATTGGTCGAGTGACGTCACAGCATGTATAGGTGAACAAACACGCTCGGCCAGCCGCACTCATGTATATCTATGTAAGTCTTGTACAGCGTCGGGATTCGAACCCGAGATCTTAAGCTTTCCGGGCTTGCGTGATAACCGCTACACCACGCTGAGACAACTGAGTAATTATCCCAGCACACAGACGACACATTTTTGTATATTTGACAATGGAGAACAACGGCTGACATCGTGAGTAATTAACTCTCATGTAAATATTCTGAATGTAAATTTAGTTGGCGAATCCGTAATAAGCTTCATGAAAATAGCCCAAAAGAGCGGAAAAACTGTAAAAAACATTTTTTCAAAATTGAAAGATCGTGTTCCAGAACTGCAAAAGTCGAATGTGATCTATAAAATACAATGCAACGACTGTGATAAGTGCTATGTTGGCCAAACATCTAGAAATTTGAAAGACAGAATCACATCACACAAAAGTGATATAAAACACAAACCAGATGCATGTGCCCTTGCAACTTATTGCAGTACTAATAAACATAACATGGATTTCAATAACACTAAAGTCTTGGAACAAGAGAAAAATTTTAAAAAAAGATCTTTCCTTGAAATGGTATCAATAAACAAAACAGAAAATACAATGAACAAAAAAACTGACGTACAAGGCCTTAGCAATATATATTCTTTTCTATTACACTTAGATATTGAGCAAAAATCAAAAAAAGAAACACCTACTACAACTAATTCATAACCGAAAACCAGATTTTGAACTTTTCATAAATAAATTTACCTATATTTTCTTTTTAAAACTGCCGCGGTTTTGTGAGCAGTCCGAATTCTTCCTAAAAAATTGAACATAACCAAGAAATTGTCTTCCGTCGTCAAAACGAAACACACGTGTGTTGCAAGAACTTGCACAAGAAACGTTTCATTTTATTTATCTTTTAAAAATAATATTTGATTCAATTTAGCCAAAATTCAAGACTGCTTAAACCCGTTACATACTTGTTTTCTTAACTAATATATATATATATATATATATATATATATATATATATATATATATATATATATATGTATATTTATCCAATTCTATTTTATTGTGCCATATACTCATCTACTGAATAGAAACAGTTTTTCATCAGGAATCTTCCAAATGAAAACGGTTAGATCTCTGAGATTCAATAATTCTCAAATTAAGGAGTAATTTATTATGAAACGATGCTCCACTATAACAGTAAAGTTGAATTATTCTCGATAAATATGTTCTATTGGATAATCAGTTCCGTATTAATCAATCTGAAACACCATGTTATCTTTATTTACGTGTGTTATAATCATGATTATCTGTAAGTTCAATGTAGTTCTTATAATTTTTTTTTTGAAAACAGTAAAATATCAAAAATGAATACATTTGGGAAAGTTAATAAGTCATATTGTACAAATGCATCTCTACAACTATCATTGCATTTCAAATTTGCTATAAAACGTACTGCACGTTTTTGTAATATGAAAACTCTATTAGCTGTATGAGAAGAGCCCCAAAAAATCACACCATAGTTCATGATACCATAAAATTCAAAGTAGTAGTTTGAACTACATGAATATTAGCTACAGTGGTCAATCAATCTATAGCAAAACGCATAAAACTCATTTTGCTACATATATATTCAACATGACAGTTGCCTGACATGTTTTCTCCAATAATAATACCTAATAATTTTGTGTGTTTCACTTGATGCAGCGATTTACCATTATATTCAACCAATACACTCTCGGTGCTGGTAGATATATTATAGAACCTCTTAACATTACTTTTTCCGGAATTTAATACAAGCTCATTTACAGCAAACCACTCACGAAGTTGATCCAAGGTATTAGCAGCTTGTAGTATTGTGACAGTAAAAGAAGTATTGAAATTAAGTGATGATAAATCATCTGCATACGCAAAGAGAATACCATCAATCATAGAGCCTTTCATATCATTCATGTGAATTAAAATAATAATGGACCAACAATCGATCCTTGCGGTACACCTGTATTGAGAATATGTGCATCTGATCTCACAGAATCATTAAAAACAATTTGTGAACGATTTAGTGAATAAGACTCAAGTCATTGTTTAAATGTATCGCAAAGACCGTATCTTTCACAATTGTCCAGCAATCTATCTATATAAATAAAAATCAATGTATGTATGTTTGTACCTTATGCGTTCCGAAACCATCGATCAGATTGTAGTGAAACTTTGAAGGAGTGTTCTGGGGACGTAGTAGACGGTTCGTGGCACAAAAAATCTATATATAAATGAGTTTTTTCTTCCATAATTTTTTCTGCTTTGGTGGGAAGAATATATATTATTGATGACTCAATACAAAAATAATTAGCTGTTATTATTGCTTCATCAAAGTTTTTATCGAAAACTAGATTGATATCTGTATTATATAAAACAAAGCCGGGTTACTTACGCCATTCATAAATCAAAAACGGCTTGACCGATTTTCAAGATCCAGAATAACAGAATAAGTATTAAAAAATCAGAAGGAGATATATCATTCTCTCATATATTTTGTATCAAACAGGTTTTTTGATGATATCATGAGAACTTATCTGTCGTATTCAGCTCATTGAATTTGTCTCTGGGGGGAACAAACAAAAGTAGCCGATAGGACCTGAAAATGAATTTTGAAATTTCAGGTCCAAGCGGCTGCTTTTTTCGCCTTGCGAGTGAAACGAGCTTGGTTAAAAATAAGTCGTCATGCAAGCGAAGCGAGCTCCGTCAACGTTGAAACGCCTTACTAGAGATGTGAACTCGGTTAACGGTAAGCTGCGGTGCCAGCGAAGCAAGCTCGATCAACAATAAACCACCGTATGAGCAAATTGAGCTCTGTCAACAGTAGACCGCTGTGCGAGCAAAACGAGCTCGGTTAACTGAAAGCTGTCGTGTGAGCGAAGCGAGCTTGGTCAATGTCAAGCTGTTGTGCGAGCGAAAAAAGCTCAGTTAACAGCAAGCTGCCGTGCGAGTGGAACAAGCTCGGTTGACTATAAGCTACCGTGAAAGCGAAGTGAGCTCGGTCAACTGTAGAATGTCGTGCGAGCGGGACGAGATTGGTCAACGGTAAGATGCCGTGCGAGCGGAGCGTGCTCGGTCAACGTTAAGATGCTGTGCGAGCGTTGCAGATTCAGTTAAAGGCAAGCAGCCGTGCGAACAAAGCGAAGTCGCTCAACAGTAAACCGCCATAAGAACGAAGCGAATTTGGTAAACTTGGATTTTTCCCAGCAAATGCATATTCATTCTATTATTTCATTTTGGTTGAGTTCATATTCAAATAGGCAAGGTATGTCCTATATAATATTTACTTCTATATAATCACTTGAATAAGCATGTCATGTAAGATTCATATATTCAATGTGTAATCTTCAATAAATTGAAAAAAAGGAAAGTGATATGAACTCGAAAGATATTCAGTGGAACTGCAGTCTCGGCCAAGTACAGAGATCTCCTATTTCGGTTGATTTCCTAAAATAGGAGATCTTCTCACAGTTTGACATGTCCTTATGATTTTCTGATATAAAAGGTAGGCTCAAGTACCTTGCAATCTGAATTTATCAATTCTGTGGCATTATGAAGTACGCCGGGTCAGCTAGTAAATTATAATTAATACTGAAAGCATAGGTTATTATTTGTGCTATATTTTTATTATTAGATAGATAGAAAGATTATAAATAATTGGCCTCTGATTGCATCACCTCATTTTTAACAACAAGTTAGTCGGAGTTCATCGCTAGTGCCGTGTGGTTCCAATCTTCGGTGGTGTGTAGTGGGTATTATCTTAATACTCTGAGTGAGATGCCCTATGAACTGTTTGAACTGGTGAGATGTCATGTTCTGTATGAGATGCCCTATAAACTGTTTGAACTAGTGAGATGCCATGTACTGAGTGCTATGCCCTATAGACTGTTTGAGCTGGTGAGATGCCATGCTCTGGGTGAGATGCCCTATAGACTGTTTGAGCTGGTGAGATGCCATGCTCTGGGTGAGATACCCTATAAACGGTCTGAGCTCGTGCGATGCCATACTCTGGGTGAGATGCCCCATAGACTGTTTGAGCTGGTGAGATGCCATGCTCTGGATGAGATGCCCTATAGACTGTTTGAGCTGGTGAGATGCAATGCTCCGGGTGAGATGCCCTATATACTGTTTGAGCTGGTGAGATGCCATGCTCTGGGTGAGATGTCCTATAAACTGTTTGAGCTAGTGAGATGCCATGCTCTGGGTGAGATGCGCTATGGGCTGTTTGAGTTGGTGAGATGCAATGCTCTATAAATAATGGTTTCAGCGATAGAATGATTACGCACATCAAGGGGAGATACCGGGAACGACGGTTTTGCCATAATGTCGAATTATACAATTCAGGTAATATTTATAATCAACAAATTGTACATAATAATTATCGTGGTGTGATATGATATTCATGGATGACGAAGGCTGATATAAAATGACTGAGGTTGAATATTCTATTCATGTCTTTTACTTGCTACTGTAAAGTGTAAGTCCAATTCAAATTTAGGGTTCAATCTTACATTTCAGAAGTGGAATCAGTATTCACGTGCTGTACGCATCATACTGCAGCTTTCATCTGACTCTAATAGAAGACTTGGAGTCGCCGTCCCGTGCGAACGCCTAGAAGCAGACGCAAAAGTTCGAGCAGCTCATCTTCTACTGAAACGAATCGGCCTAGGGATAAACGTCGCCGTCCCAGATCGCGCTCGAATCCAAGAAATGAAAGCCAACTAAATGAGTTGGCCGCTATTGTGACTAGTCTTGCAAAAGTTATTGAAAGCCAATTTGAGGCTAATGAAGCGCAACTCGCGACATCACAAGGTCTCCAGGGCGATGCTGTTCTACCCTTCTTGTCTGGAAATTCGGCTCATGATATTACTAAATGGATCAAGAAAATCGATGAACTAAAAGATATGTTTGGCTGATCAGAGGAAACTACTATATACTACGCCCTGGAAAGACTTAGGGGCCTAGCATCTACTTGGTATAATGGATTAATATCTGTTAATTATGATTGAGAGACATGGAAGTCGATGCTCAATCAAGCGTTTCCGTGTCAATGAGACCATTGCTCGTAGCTAGAGGACATGCTGCGCCGTAAGAAACACCCGGAAGAGAGTATGGCGATATTTTATTACGAAGAGAGTGCTATGGTAAGTGCATGCAATATGAAAGGAAAAGAAGCCGTGTCCTGCATTATTGGAGGGCTGCTGGATAAAAATCTACGATCTATAGCCAAAGCTGGTGATAACGCAGCTCCTGAAGCTTTATTCGAACTTCTGAGGATATGCAAAAAACGTCCAACTTTCAAATATCACCCACGTTTACACAGAAAATCGCACGTGCGTTGATTATAGGAGGTTAAACAGCCGTACGGTCAAGGAGCATTACCCGCTTCCACGTATCAATGACCAGATCGATCGACTTCATAACTGTAAGTACTTTACTTGTTTAGATCTACGAAACGGATATCATTAAATCCCTGTAGCTGAAGAAATTCGATATTTAACATAATCTGTCACCCCGTATAAACAGTATGAATACAACAGGATGCCATTTGGTCTTGTAAACGCATCAAGCGTTTTTCAACGACAGATGCATGAACTGTTAGACACTTTACGCTACGATAGCGTGGCAGCTTACCTGGATGACATTTTCATCCCCAGTTCCACAGTGGAAGATGTACTAGAACTATTAGAAGAAGTGCTTGAAGTATTACAAGAAGAAGGACTCACTCTCAAGTTAGAAAAATGTACTTTTCTCACCATATCCGTAAATTACTAAGGATTTGAGGTAAACAAACAGGAAGTTAAACAGGAATGCACAAAACAAGAGCAATATATTAATTTCCTACACCATGTGATGCTCACAAAGTGAGACAATTTCCAGGCTTGACACATACTTTTGGCAATTTGTACCAAATTTCGCACAAATAGCTCGATCTCCACATCTGTTGACGAGGAAGACACAACAATGGAAATAGGACGTGGAGCAAGCGAACGCATTTCAAAAACTGGAAGATATCTAATCAGATCAACCTGTTCTAGCAATCTATAACCCAAACGCTGCAACAGAAGTTCACACCGATGCAAGCAAGCACGGTGTCGCCGGAATTTTACCACAAAAAGACAACAACGAGAAATTACACCCGGTTGCGCATTATAGTCGACAGACTTTATGTGCGGAGCAAAAATACCATTCGTACGAGTTGGAAGTTCTAGCAGTCGTAAACTTTTTGAGGAAATCTAGAGTGTATCTCCATGGCCGAAAATTCATACGCATTACAGATTGTAACGCTATCAAAACGTCACATACAAAACGCGACTTGAATCCACGAATTGCACGATGGTTGTTGCAGCTTGCAGAGTTTGATTTTGACATACGATACCGTCCTGGACAACGTATGGCTCACGTTGACGCACCGAGCCGAAGTCCATCAACATCAGAGACTGGTCCATCAGGTGTAGTCGCCCTGCACGTCACTGACTCAGATTAGCTGCTAGCAGGACAATTATCAGACCTAGAATTATACAGTATTCATGGAATACTGAAGCGTCGACCGGAGCTTCAGGAAAAAAATAAAATAGATGATGATTACAAAATCAAAATGGCAAAATATTTCTAAAAACAGCTCAAGGATACCAACTTGTCATCCCACGTGGTATGAGACATGAGATTTTGAGGACTGCTCATGACGAACTAGGTCATTTTGCGAGCGAGAAAACTTCACACAAGCTGAACGAAAACTACTGATTTGACGAAATGAAGGCTTATGTTGACCGCTATATTTCATGTTGCATCCAGTGTATATATAACAAAAAGCCTTCCAGACCAATGCAAGGGTTCTTACACCCAATATACAAGATTGGAGTATTTTTCCATACGATACACATCGATCATTTGAGTCCATTCGTCAAAAGTCAGCATAAGAACTTATACCTAATAGTTGTGATCGATGCTTTTACCAAATACTTGTTGAAGAAAGCTGTGAAAACAACTACAACCAAAGACGTGATCAAGTTTTTGCATAAGATTATCACTGATCACAGAACACCAATTAGGATTATATCAGACCCTGGTACTGCATTTACGGCTCATAAATTTGAAGAGTACTGTGCCAATCTTGGAATAGAACATGTTCTAAATGCCGTCGCGACATCATGCGCTAACGGTCAATATGAACGCTATCACCGAACTGTAGTTTTAGCTTTTAAAACAAATACTAACGATGAGAACTCATGGGACACATATATATACTTTCCTCGAGGACGAGGAATCTGCAGGATGACCTAATGTAAGCATAAGTCATTATTTGTGTTATATTGTTATTATTAGATAAATAAGAAGATTATAAATAATTGGCCTCTGACTGCAGCACCCAATTTTCAACAACATGTTAGTAGGAATTCATCGCTAGTGCCGTGTGGTTCTAATCTTTGGTGGCGTGTAGTGGGTATTGTTTTAATACTCTGGGTAAGATGCCCTATGAACTGTTTAAACTGGTAAGATGCCATGTTCTTGGTGAGATGCCCTATAAACTGATGAACTGATGAGATGCCATGTTCTGGGTGAGATGCTCTAAGGACTGTTTGAGCTGATGAGATGTCATGCTCTGGGCGAGGTGCCCTATAGATTGTTTGAGCTGGTGAAATTCCATGCTCTGGGTGAGATGCTCTATAAACTGTTTGAGCTGGTGCGATGTCATGCTCTGGGTGAGATGCCCTATAGACTGTTTGAGCTGGTGAAATGCCATGCTCTGGATGAGATGCCCTATAAACTGTTTAAGCTGGTGAGATGCCATGTTCTGAGTGAGATGCCCATCAGACTGATTGCGATGGTGAGACGCCATGTTGTGGGTGAGATGCCTCATATACTGACTACAACACGATTTGACAAACCAATATGTGTATAAATAATGGTTTCAGCGATAGAATGATTACGCACATCAAGGGGAGATACCGGAAATGACGGTATTGCAATAATGTCGAATTATACAATTAAGATAATATTTCGAGTTAACAAATTGTACATAATAATCATCGTGGTGTGATATAATATGCATGTGAGACGAAGGCTGATATAAAATGACTGATGTGGAATAGTCTATTTTAGTTGTTCACTGGCTACTGTAGAAATTGCGTCAAATTCAAATTTTAGGTTCAATCTTACAATACAATCAAAGGCTTTGAATAAGTCAATAAAAGTACCTTCAACAGTTTGATTTTTGTCTAGCATTGAGAATATTGTTAATGTTCGACTAGTTTATTATTGCTGTCATAATAACTTTCATTCCAGGGTAATTACGTAACAAATCATTCTCAAGGGCATTTTGTTCTCAAAATAATACCCGAAAGCTTTATTTCAGGAAATAATGAACCAGTTCTTCATTCACAGCAAGTAACAAGAATAATTTCTCTGACAGAAATCACAATGACAGGACATATATTGCTGAGAATTTTGATTGAAATACAATAAAAGTCCGACATTGAACATTGAAGGCGCCACGGGAGTTGAACAGACAATAATAGCTACGGTCAACGTACACACCTTGAGCCAGACGCCCTCAGAAAATACACTGTTGACCTCAGACATTATTGTCCTTGTAACATAGCTTGATACCTTACTTACTATTTGGTGTATTCGGCTAGTGCCGATGTACAATCAGATCCCTTACGAGAACCATTTTGCTCTTTGATTAATATTTTATGTTTTTGAGAAAATGATTAAATTTCTTTGTACATGATTATTTTAAAGATTTTATGAAGAGGTGATACAATTGACAGAGGTAGGTAATCATTTACAGAAGCTGTACTTCCAGTCTTATGTAGGAGTATCACTTCAGTTGTTTTTAATGAAGTAGGAAAATAACCTGTTCCTCAACTCATATTTATTATATAGGCTAAGGGGGCTATAATAAAATCAGAAATTCTTTTCACTAGCACATTTGACATATTGTCAATCCATAAGCTGCTTTTATTATCAACGGATAATATTGTATCATACATTCGTAGCTCATCTATTGGATCTAAATATAGAGACTGTGAGTTACGCTCCAAATTGAACTCAAATTGACTATTATTGTTAGAGATGGCATGATTACTGCTAATCAAATTATCAGTTAAGGTAGCAAAGAAAACAAGGAGGTCAGAATAGAACGAAGGGAGCATGAGGTTATAGTTTAGGCGAGGGGAGTGAGGCCTGATGGGAACGGACAAGCACCAATTCTGGTTCCGATCAGGGAGGGGATAGACGTCAAGTTTTCAAACAAAAGTACAATTGTTCTTGACAGATCAGCGATGATTTGGGTTCCGGTTGGAATGAAGGAAATGACTTCACTTGTGCATTCACTAGCTCTCTCCTTTATATTCTCACCTACATGATTGAAATTGTCCGAAATTGTTTTTGAATCTGTTATTGAGGTACTATTGAATTTCAACTCCAATATAGTATTTGTGCCTGTTTTCTCAGGAATATTATGATTTATTAGTTGTCAAACTGCCCTGAATACATTTTCAGGCTGTTGAATGAGATTATCATTATAGGCTTTTCTTTGCTTCTCTCATCTTATTAGTATGTGCTCTTTTATATTCGTTATATTGAAAATGTGAAATCAAACCCTCATTACGTAAAATGAAGAGATGCCTCAAATTTTGAGCAGAATCGACGATATTTTTGCTTGACCATTTTTTATTAGTTTTCTACGGGTGCTACAGTGATTTAGTGGGAAAGCAAGGTTGAAATAATGTGTGAGAAAATCCATGAATGTAAAAAACGCAACGTCTAGTGTATTATGAATTTCATGCCAATTTTCATGATTCAAGCAGTAGATCAAGTATTGTATGTTACATTCAAAAAATTTTTTTTTTTTTTATTGTGATTATTCCGGTTGTTTCGATTACTATGATAACTAACACCCGGGTACAGTTGTGTTTATATATCGATTGTTATCTTTAGTATTTCTCAGTGCTATATTTTATCAATAAGGTTTATTTCTTCTAAGTATTCGATTATGTTGTGTGTGGTTGTGCGACTATTGACTAGTACTTCTTTCAGTATGTTTGATATGTTGTGGTTGTGCCTTTGTGTGATGTATTCTGTGCATTGAGTGAGTATGTGTTGTACAGTTACCGTTTCGTTGTATCACATTGTTTCGGTTCTTTTCGTTGCATCAGGTGTTCGTGAGTGTAACAAGTGTGGCCTATCCGTAGGTTATGATGACTTGGTTTCTACGGCTTTCGGGTGCTGGCCAGTTGAGTGGATCTTCTTCTATGTCTCAGAGTTTATTATCTGTGGTGCAGCTACATTCGGTTCTCCATTCTTCGTTTATGTTCGCTTTGTTCTGCTTTATGTTTTTGTGATGGTTTGCATTATGCATGCTTTTTTGCTTCTGTGTCTGCTCTTTCATTTTCTTTGACTCCTATGTGTGATGGTATCCATAAGAGCTTTGTTTCTTTTCTTTGTTAGGATGTTTTGTTCAAGTTGTCTTGTATGTTTTGCATTAGGTTGTTGTTGATGTGGGGATTTTTGATCGATTGCAGTACACTTATGGAGTCTGAACATATCATCAAATTGTTGTATTTGTTTTTGATTACATATTCTGTGACTTTTTGTATGCGAAATGCTTTGGCTGTGTAGTTGGCAGTATTGTCCGGTAATCGGAATTTCTCTGTTGTTCTTGAAGTAAGTATACTAGCTCCCGTCTTGTATTCTGTTTGTGAACCATCTGTATAGATGAATTCACAGTCAGGATGTTCATTTTTCTCTTTTTGATGTGTGCTGTGGTAGAGCTCTATTGGTATACTATTATTTGTGTGCTGAGACAGTGTTAGGTTCATATTGACTTCTTTATATAATCAAGGAGGCGTTTTGTGGGATTTGTCTTGCATCATCTGACAGTAGGATGGATTAATCATTTAGAATGAATTGTATGAGAGTTTCTGGATTGATGTGGAGTTAAATATTTGTGTTTTGTTGTTATTTACTCTGTAGAACAGATTGGAAGTTGGTTTTGTTGGTTGACTCATTGTTTTTGTGAGGAGGGAGGTGGTAAATTGTTTCTGTCTTGTGTCTAGTGTTGTTTCTCCTGCTTCATAAATGATGCTTGTAACAGGGCTAGACCTGAATGCCTCTGTGGCTATTCAAATTCCGTGGTTGTGGATTGGATCTATAATTTTTAGTTTTCTCGGGTGAGCTGTTTGGTATGCTATGCTACCGTAATCAGTCTTAGATCTTATTAGGGCTTTTTAAATGGTGAGTAGTTCCTCTTTTTGTGCTCTCCATTAAGTGTTTCCCAGTATTTTTAGGAGGTTCAACCTTTGGAAACATTCTTTCTTCAAATTTGTTAAGTGATGAAGCCATGTAAGTTTATTGTCAAAGATAATTTCCAGAAGAGTTTTCGTGTTTTTGTATATGATATTTGTTTTATTGAGACTGAGTTTTGGGAGCCTGTGAGGATTTTGAAGGCGACAAAAATGTACTGCGTCTGTTTTGATATGACAACGTCTTATAATTCGATGGAGCCGGCTGCACGCACGAAAAACATGACTCATGCGGCGTTACCTCGCTCTGAGGTGTTCCATTTATGGCTTGAAGTGCAAGCGAGAGCGCGGAACGAGCGACAAAAAGGCACAATCGGCCTCCGCGTTCGGCAGCGTTCGACATCTGTCTCTCTCCTACTTGAGTAAGCGATGCGTCCGCGTGGACAGCTGCTATACAATGATACATTTACATGTTTTCGTCAAGTATGAAGTGCAGTGAAAAATGAATGTGGTGTCAATTGTCTATAGCAACGATAATTGCGGCGATAAAGGTAATGATTCTTCCGATAATAAATATATGTTCAGTGATATATTGTCGAATATTCGTGCTTCCATCATTAAAATAAATAGCATCGGTCCGCTAGTAAAGCGATTGTATTTTATACTATAATTGACGAAACTATAACAATAAGTTGACAGAACTTTTTCACGATGAGAAAAAAATCAACTATTCGATCGAAATAAATTTCGGGCGTAGCTTTGATTTCAAAGAATTAAAACATGAATGTTAAATCTTCCACATATCATAACAACGTGTCTGAAATGACAGGTTGGACCAGCCAGCCGTCAAACAGAACAATTTTCTTCCATATCAAACACATTGAGGCGGGCTTCTTAAAAGCTAGATTTACAAAAATTTCAATGATTTTTTTAAATTTTGAATTTTAAATTTTAAATTCAAGATCTATGAATAATAATTTCATCATAGTTTATTCTTATAATGAATTATTCAAAATTATTACTTTCTCACAACAAATTACAATTGAATTTGCTAAAATAATTGAGTAACTAATTGAACAACAACTTCTATTCAGTTCACTTGCTGAAAGAAAGAATGTTAATACAGAATGTATCATTATAGAATAATAAAATAAAAAATCACACTCATCCAAGCAACCGCAACAGTTGGTGTACGTGGCGCAAGATAGAAGGCTTGCATATTATCACCGAAAATGATGCTCCATTTCGCTTTGAACACGGATGGGAGGGAAACGATTCACTGACAACAAGAGATATCCGTAACGAATACATTCGACTTCGTGGACACACACTTCGAACAATTACTGATGATGCAGTAAAATTTTGTAATGACTCAAACAATGCAGGACAAACTTTAATAACGAACCTTAATTCACAGAGTTTGCCTGATCACTTTGCAGATATTGAAAAAGACACAGTGATTCCAAGGTCTGATTATTCGATTTCAATTTAAAATTTTGAACGTGTAACTCGGCAGAATAATCGATCAGATTCTGAAACAAATGCAGCAGGTGGAGTGGCAATTTATAGAAACTTATCATCGACATCCACGGCCAAAATTCTCAGCGTTGAATTGTCGGATACAACCCGCCTTATACGAAACACTGGTGTCGTTTGCTTGGCAGAAGTTACATGCTTCACCGCTGATACCACGTTTAGAATGGTTCTTGGCGCAGTTTATATTCATCCTGGAGCAAGTATCTCTAACATCAGTGTTCTGCTGCATCAAGCACTATTTCCGTATGTTTACAACAGCCAGTATGTACATCCCATCATGGAAGTTGATACCGATGTACCAATTCTTCTTTGTGGCGACTTCAACACAAACGTAAAAAATGACGAAACATTTATCAAATTTATGAAAGACATATTCAATCTCGATTGTGCATTAGACGTTAATAAGTCAACAACACTAAGAGGCACCACTATCGATTTGTCATTTTCAAGACACATTACACTCGAAACACTCCCTTTTATTTCCTATTTTTCCTATCATCGTCCTATTCTCAACAGAATAACAGAAATTGTAAGTAGTTGAATATCACACATGTTTAAAAGTTGTGAATAAAAGTTGTAAAACAATCGCTCAACGTTCATTCATACTTGTAAAATCTATGGACATTGTAAAAAAAATAAGATATTGACATAATTGTATTTATGCGTACAAATAGATGTAACTTGATCAATTCAATTGTGATTTCCATTCACCTCCTTCTCTATATCCATACAAAATATCTATCAAACAAATAAAATTCAAATTTTCTTTTGAAAAATGCAACCATTCCATTAGTATTTTCTTATGACGTTGTCACGTTCAACTATCGTCAGTAAACCGACTTCCCAGTCAACCGATTTTTTGATTCAAGAACTTGAATCCTGTGGAAGCAGAGAAGGTTTCCAGACTCATTAAGGCTTGTTGTTATTGTTTTCCGATGCTTTTTGTAGTTTTACCATGGCAGTATATGATAATATCGTCCGCGAACATTGTTGTTCTTACGTTTGTTGAGATGTTCTCTATCATTTTATTTATAGCTATCAAAAATAGGGTAACCTTCAAGACTTTGCCCTGAGAGACTTCATTGTACTGTGTTTTTTCCTCTGATAGCTTACCATTGGTTCTCACTTGAAAGGTTCTATTTTCCAAGAAACTTTTTATGATTGATAATATGTTGCCGTAAATGATGAGTTCTTTTGCAGATTTCTGTATATGATATCTCCAAGTCTTATCATAAGCTTTTTCAATGTCCTGGAATATCGTTATCTGATGTTGTTCTTGTTTGAATGACACTAGGATGTCTGATGTAAGAGGTATTATGTTGTCCATGGTTTAGCGTCCTTTTCTAAATCCATTCTGTGAGCTCGATAGGAGTTGATTTCTTTCCAGGTGCCACATAATTCTCTTGCTTATCATTTTCCGGAGGACTTTGCCAGGTGTGTTTGAGAGGGCTATTGGACGATAACTTGATGGATTTATTTTTGGTTTATTTGGTTTTAATACAGGTATTACTATCACTTTTCTCCAAGTCTCTGGGTAGACGCCTTGTTGCAGGATGCTATTGTAAATTTTCAGGATGTTTTCGATCGATGCATCAGGGAGGTGTTTTATGAATTCAAATGAGATTCCATCTGGTCCAGTGTAGCTTCCTCCTTTGATTTCGTTGATCATAGTGGTTGGTTCATGCAACTGGAATGATTTGTTCAATGGGTCATTTCTTTTACTTTTTATACGTATCTCTTTGGTTTCTAATATTTTTTTGTACTGTAAGAAGTTCGAGGGAAATTGTTCATCTGATGAGCTTTCTTTGAAGTGTTCTGCTAGAGTATTTGCTATTTCTTGTTCGTCCAAAATTATTCTGTCATTGATCTCGAGAGCGTTTGTCTGTGGGAGAGATTTCTTGTTTTTGATTTTCCTTATTTTGGACCAGACCTCTTGCGGTTGTGCTTGGGAAGTTATTGTTGTCACGTATTTTCTCCATGATCCTCGTTTATTTGCTATTGAGTATTGTTCGACGAATTATCGCTTGTGTTTTCCTCAGTAGGATAAGGTTTTCTGTTGAGTTGTTCTTTTGATACTGATAGAGTGCTTCCTTGTTGTTTTTAACGGCGATTCTGCATTCTTGGTTCCACCATGGTACTATTTTTGTCATATCTTTCATTTTTCTCTCTCCGAAGGTGTTTTCTGCGACTGTAACAATGTTTCTTGTGAAGTTCTCCACTGTTTCGTTAATATTACTAATCTCATCTGTATTTCCGGTTTCCACGTTGATTGTAAATTCGTTTCATTTGATATGGTTGATTCTCCATCTGGCGTAGTTTGGGTGAATTGTGGAGTTGGTTTGTTGGATGGTTGATTTCATTATGATGGGAAAATGATCAGAGGGAAAGAGGCAGGGGATGGTGCTCTATGTGGAATTTGCTGCTATGGTGGGGGAGCAGAAGATTAGATCGATGACTGAGAATGTGTTTGTGCTTTTGCTCAAGTGTGTTGGAGATCCGTCGTTTAGTAGTATAAAGTTGTTGTTATTCAATATCTTTTCTATTGTTTTCATGCTGTGTTGATGTTGTTTGATCCCCATATAGTATTGTGAGCGTCAAAGTCTCCTGAAATTATGAATGAAGTTGGCAGTTGATTTATGATGTGTTCAATGTCGTTCTTTTGCATGATTTGGTCCGACGGATGGTTTATATTGCATATTGTTATATTGAACGGCGTTAAAGTTTTTACTGCTACTGCTTCCAAGTTGGTGTTTAATGGTATCTGAGATGAGGGGTTTTGGGGATGAATAAGGATTGATACACCTCCGCTGGCTTTGAGATGTGTGTTACGGTCTCTTCCATATGCGGAATAGTTTCTTATGTTTATTGTTCGTGTTTCTTGTAATCTACTTTCTTGGATACAAAGATATTCTGGTGAATTAGCTTTTGCTGCTCACGCTGATGGACAAGAAGTCCATTGCTATTTCATTAAATTAACATTTGGATAGTGAGTCCTGACTAGAGTGAATATCCTCATTAAATTCTTTGTTGAGTTGTTTTGTTAAAGTGTTCTGCACTTTGGTGGAGCATATTTTTACTCCTCTGTCGTTCAGGAGTGAGTACAGTGACTTTAGCAGTTGGATTACTTCAACAATATCTTTGGTGAATGTTCTGCCGACGTATAGTTGGTCTGGAATTCCAAATCCGTGCTCTAGGAATTTGATCAAGTCCTCGTAGGTTATTGGATATTTGCTTCGATTTGACTTCATTCCTTTTTCGATGAGCTCAAGAGAGATTTGCAGTGGTTTTGGGAGGCTCTGTGATCATGGTTTTTTGAATGATGTCTTGAGTTTTACTCTTGATTCGTTTGGATCTAGCTCGTTGTTGTTCAATGGTGTGCTGGTGGAGGTTCTGTCTGGTTCTGGTTCTGTTTCTGTAGTATCGGGTACTTCTGATGTTGATGACCTGTCGGATTCCGGGGCCGGTCGCTTATTCGGTATTGTGTTTGTGCTCATAAGTGCCTCTGATTCAGGTTGCGCGATTACTGATGTTTGTGTCTTAGTGTTCGTTGTTGTCGTTCATAGGGCTGCTACTGTTGATTGTCGGCTATTTGTATTTTTGTCGCTATTGGCTTCTTCACAGTGATTGCTAGTACGTCCTTGTTCATTGCGGATAAAGCATGAAGTATTTTCTTCGTTTAGAAATATTCTGTACTCTGTCTCTTCGAATCAAAGTGTTATGGAGGGAGGTATTTGTGTTTCGTCTTTTGTGATTGTAGTTATGTAGGCCTGTCGTCTGAAGCTGAGTACATGGGAATGATCAGTTTCTTGCATTCCGACTCTCAAGAATGATATTGGTGACACTAGGTGTAGTCCTGTGCTTCTCAGTCTTTCTTCAATGATGATGTACGGTATGGAGGGACAGACGTTGGACAATATGATTCTTCTTACTGGTGTTATCATTCTACGGATGTCTATTGGGTTTTGTTTTATTTTTACTCTAGTGTGTTTTCTTATTATTCCGTCTACCATTGCTTTAGTTTTTAGATGATAAGATATTCTGTTCTTTGAGATTTTTGATGCAAAAAGCATGTATTTTGGTCCTGTGATATTACCTATGCACAGTATGTAATCCTTTATTCCCAGTGTATCTACTGCATTCATGATGATTGCTTGTTTTTCTTTTGGGAAAAGCTGCGATCGGTGTGGTTGATTTTTTTGTTACCTCCAAGAATGACTTAGTTTGCGTATTTGATGCAGATATCTGCTAGCTTGTTTTTAAGGAGTTCATTTCGTGTTGACAGATGTCTGGTCTTGTCTGGTCTGGTAAGTCGTGCGCGCCCCTGTACTCAGGAGGCGCTTGTGTTTGATTGTTCTTGTTATTGGTTAATAGGTGGCTGTTATATTAATTTATGCTGTGTTTTATTTGGTGAGGTTAGAAAATTTATAAGGAAGTGATTGATAATAGTGTTAAGGATGGAGCGGTGCTCCCATTACCTTTAGAGCTCTACCTGTGTTATTGGTGGAACTTGATTTTTGGGGAGTGTGGATTCACTATTTTCCCACTTTCACTGTTTACACGTGGTTAACACTAGTAGTCGCTCGAAACAACTTCCGAGATGTTTGTTCATTATTGGTTTAAAATAAAATACAAGTCTAGTGGACTGAAATATACAGCCATAGTGATTCTATTTTCATTTTGCATATTACTGTTTTGTGCATTGTTTACAACAGAAACTCTAGCAATCTGTGCTAAGTGGTCTGATAGTCCATTGTAGTTAACTTCTAAATAATCCTCAGCATTTGTAAAATTCACAGGAATGTTGTGCCCGTGTTAGATGGTATTCTAGTAGGAGTATTGATGGTATGATGAAAACCGAAAGTATGAAAGAAATCCAAGGACCGATTCTTTTGACCACTGTTTGATATTAGATTTATGTTAAAATCGTCACACACTATAATTTTGGGATTATTTGTTACATTACTCAGATGCTCCAGTAGATTTTCCAATTTGTGATAGAATAGATTGATGTCTCTGTCAGGTGCCCTATAAATGGTCACTATGATATAGTTCTCTCTTTCAAATTTTACTTTAGCGCATGTATATTCAAAATGTTTCTTCTCGATCATGATATTTATATTTATTGTCGATGATATAAGTTCTGCTTTCATATAAATAAGCACACCTCCGTGTTTATATTCAGCTCCTGCGAATCCATTTATTAGGCTGTAGTTTTTCAGCATGTAATTACTCAATCCATCCTCATACAACCAATGTTCAATTAGGCATATAATATCAATATTATTTGTAGCTGCAAAAACTTTCTATTCTCTTTCTAATCGACTGGATATTTCGATGAATTATAATAAAAAAAAATCTATTCCCAGTTATTTCTCATTACTAATTAATTGCTATATGACTTCATAGCTAGTTTTAGACTGCATGAGTTTCACTAGATTCTCATATGTTGGACATATATTACTGTTAGCAGCATGGTTTGTGTCGTGAGTAGTATTATTCTTCACATTTGAATTTGTACAATTTACACACTTTGAGAAAGCTGAGATGCAATTTTTAATTTCGTGATTATCAGCGCACTTTTAACAAGTGATCGTTCGATTGCATTTCGATGCTAGATGACTAAATGTAGAGCATCGATAGCATCTAATGATTTTGAAGTGATCATCAAGCTCATAATTTCGTCAGTTTAAGTAAACACAACTTTTCTGCAATAAAGCGTTTCTGATCAGAGGAGTAATAATAATAATAATAATAGTATTTATTTAGCTGAAATGCTATTACATTGAACAATAAATATTTGAATATAATAATCATTTTACAATGGAATATAAGCGATAGTTTTGTACCAAATATAAAGTTAATTCACATTATTCCTTACATATTTGCTACATTCTCTTTTGAAAGTTTTTACATTGCTCAGATTCTTAATTTCATTACTTAAGTTATTGAATATCTGAAAACCTTTATATACTAAACAATTCTGAGTACAAGCTTTCAACATTTTAGGTAATTTAATATCACCTTTATTACGTAAGTCGTAATTATGGCAATCTCCTACAAAAACGATATCTTTGCTCAAATAACTTGGGAGTATTCTATTTTTAATTTTAAATATAAAAATGAGACTTGAAAAATATATTCTCTGTTTTATACTCAACCATTGAAGAGTGGTTAACATAAGTTTTGTGCTAGTTAATTTATTGACTTTTAATATGCACCTCATTGCCCGGTTTTGGAGCTTCTGCATTCTGTGTAATTGAGAGTTATTACAAAGAAAAAGTATTGTAGCGCAAAAATCTATATGTGGTGCTATTATTGATTTATAAATCCTTATCGCTTGAATGTAGTTCATTTTATTTCTAATTCTTTGTAGGAAATATATTTTTTTAGCCATTTTTTTTGCATATATAGTCTATGTGCTCATTAAAGCTTAATCTATAATCAATAAAAACTCCTAAATATTTTATCATTGACACCTGTTCAATTTCACCTTCTTTTGTCACTAATTTTCGAATGTCTTCATTTTTTGTACTAATGATCATATACTTTGTTTTCTTAATATTAATTTTCAACTTATTGTAACTTAACCAATCTAATAAGCTATTGACATCAGATTTTATGCTGTCCATTCCCTCGTCAATTGAATCTGTAGCTATATATAGTAGCGTATCATCCGCAAACAATTTTATTTTACAAAATTTGACTGCATGAATTATATCATTTATATATAATAAAAATAGTAGTGCTCCCAATACGGTTCCTTGTGGTACCAATGTTAACAACATCAGATTCTTCTCCATTTACCCTTGTTTTCTGTTTCCTATTATGTAGATAGCTTTCAAACCAATCAAGCGCATTGCCTTCAATACCATAATACCCTAATTTTTTAACTAATAATTCTCTGTCTACAGTCTCGAACGCTCTCTTGAAATCCAAAAACACGGCAATTATCTTTTTATTCTTATTTAACTCAGTTTTCCAATCATTTAAAACAAAATTCAAAGCTGTCTCACAAGAATGTTTTTCTCTGTAGCCAGATTGTTCTTCAGCGAGAATGTTGTTGCTGTTAATAAACTCCATCAACTGCTTCTTAACGCACAATTCTAAAACTTTTTCTACAACACTCACATTATTTATAGGTCTAAATTCTTCACATTTTATTGATCCTGAGATTTTAGGAACTGGTACGACCGTAGCACATTTCAGCTCATCCGGCACATTGCCTTTTTTCATTGATATGTTTACAATATGCAGCAAAATACTTCCTGTTACTGTCCACGTATCGCGGTTTATCAGATCAATATCTTTTTTATTATTCATAGATTTTAGTATTGTTTCTAATTCACTCAAGTTGGTATCTTTTAGTTTGAAGGAGCTATTAACGCACTTATTTGTGAATTCATGATAGTATGATTGCATATCATTTCTATTTGGTTTTATACTTTCATTCAACTGCTGAATACTTTCAACAAAATAAGTGTTGAGACTTTTTGCCATTTCCTTATTATTGATGACCGTATGAGTATTTGTTTCTATGCAGTTAATTATATTTTGTTTGTTATTACCTACTAAGCTCTTTAATACTTTCCAAGTTTCTCTAGGGTTTGATTCTGCTTGATCCAATTTATTATGAAACCATAAATTCTTTTCTTTTCTTAATAGCTGTACATATTTATTTCTACACAGTTTATAACTATTCCAGTCTTCCTCTAGCTCTGTAAATTTTGATTTCTTGTATAATCTAATCTTCTCTTGTTCCAAATTATTTAAATTCGGATTATTCCATTTGACATTATTTACAACCGGTATGGCTTTTTGTTTGATAAAATCACTAAGAGCAATTCTAAATAAATTCAAAAACTCACCGGTAATGTTCTCTTGCTTTTCAAGTAATCCATTGATATCAAGCTTATCCAAGTTATTAATGAATTCTGATTTATTATCTCCTTGCAACCATTGTGTTTTTACGAGTTCCTTTTTGTGAAGTTGTTGGTTTATATTTATTCTTATAATTTCATGATCTGATATTTTCAAGTCTTCTTCAATCGTTACTGTTATATTTGCATCGCTATTAGACAGTACTGGATCTATCAACGTTTTAGAGTTTTTAGTAATCCTTGTTGGCACTTTTATAAGTTGATTCAAATTCAACGATGATATAATTCTTTCAAATTGTCTACTGTAAGTAGAATTCAACAATAAATCTATATTAAAGTCTCCTGCTATTAGAACAAAGTTTGATGTTTCAGCTATATTCTCACACCAGTCTTCAAACACATTCAAAAATTCAGCTTTACTTGCGCTAGGTGAACGATAAACAACTGCAATTGACCATGATTGAGTACCAATTTTCAGTTTTATGCATGCCATCCAATATTCAGATTGTTTCGCTATTCTAGATATTATTTTATACTTCATGTCATTTTTTACATATATGTTGACTCCACCTGTATATCTTGTATCAGAATTCACCCTGAGCATATTGTATCCAGGTAACGCAACTTCTATATCAAGAATATTATCAGTAACATGTGTCTCACTCAGCAATAAAATATCTGGATTATTCTCCAGAGTCATAACTTCAATAATTTCCCAATTGTTTAGAGCTCCTTGCACATTTAAATACAGAGCTTGGAATCCCTGTTTATTCTGTAATTGCTATTGGTATTTTACTTTACTCTGATATTCAACAATTCTCCTCTTGAAAACAGCACACTCGTTACTCCAAGCGCAATGTTCTGTGTCTAAATTCAATTTCAAAATCTGATTTGTTGTTACACAATTCTTACATTTCACAGGTCTACTACAATTTCTGTCGCTATGTCCGATTTCTGCACATTTTCCACAGCTTTCTTCTTTCGCTTCGCATTTATCAGCAGTATGGTTAAATTTCCAGCATTTAAAGCATCTAAATATAGGTACAGTTTCTTTAACATTTCTTCCAACCAATATTTAATTTCATATCATTATGCCTGATATTTTTGAATGTTTCTGCATCAGTTTCAACAATTATATTCACATCGTTGAACTTATTATTGAATCTTTTCATGATCTTAATATCCGATTTTTGTAGCATTGTATTTTGTTTTTTCAAGTCTGTTAATATTTTATCGTTATCATCATATTCCTTTTCTATTCCAAAAATCTGAAGTCTTGGATTTTTCAATTTTAAATCGCTGACAACATATTCTGCTCCCAATTTAGTTTTCACTTCTTCTATTACATCCAATTTTATTTCTTCACTATTGCACTCTAATAAAATTGAACCTTTTCCTGCACTTTTAATACTGTTCACTGGAATTTCTGATGGGTGTATATTACTTTTAACTGCCTTCTTCATTTCGCTATTTTTTAAATCTTTATTTCTTGTTTTAACCTCTATCCATTTATTATTATCTTTCACTTTTTCCGCATACGTTCTCTCCATATTCTCATTGCCTCTCGCGTTCAAAATATTATGAACTTCCTCTGATTTTTCTTGCGTCTTAGTTATTGCGCTATTTATATCAGCTAATTTATTATCATGCAACTGTATTTTCAGATCCATCTTGTATACATAATCCATCAGTAATTTTACATTTTCACCTAGCATCATGATAGGATCATTTTCACATTTCTCGCAGATATATTTTATTTGTTTGAAAGCTACTATACAATCAAAACAATTTTTATTCAATTTCAGACATTTGTAATGGTAAATATTACCGCATGATCCATTACACTTTATTTCATCCGTCTCATTGTTTGTTAATTTCTTACACTTCGCACATTTATTTTCAACCATTTTGAAATCATTCCAAGTCCCGCCCGAATAGAATTATAAAGTTTTTTATTCGTTTCTACTAATTAATTGTAAGATCCACCTCCCACGCACTAAGAAAGACGAGTTTATGCGTAAAACATACACTTCAAAACCTATATTATCAAATTGGTTCACACAACTATCGTAAAACCTATTCACTCTATATTATAATAGTCCAAATTTAATGAAATCTTGTAGACCACAATTTTAGCTACATTTTGATACTACTCTTCTTAAATATTTCGAATTTTAACATATAGAAAACGATTATTAATTCCACTTTTTTCATAACACGACTACTTCCCGTAATTCCTCAATATCGATATCAATAGGAGTAACTTGAGAATAATATTATTTGTTGCTATATTTTCATGTGTCAGTATTTTCATTACTTCAGTCGGTTCTTCATTAATCAGATTTCGTTTCATGATGCTTCTTATAAATTGTTCATTATCAATTAGGTCGGCTCTATTGACATTATGTATTATTATACGAGGTATGAGCTCTTTCGATTCATATATTCTTGAATTGTTTCCACTAGATACTTAGTTAGATTTCAATTCATCAAGAGATTCCTCATTCTCACAATAGACAATAATACCACCCTGTTGTGCTTTTCTAATGTTTTGTATCTCCAAGGATAGATTCACAGGATCCATGATCTCTCTAATTTGTTGTTTAAGTCGTCCCTGAATTTTGCGCAGTCTGAGTAGATGCTAGATGCTAGATGTCTCTTCCATATCAATTTTATCTCGGTAATTCTCATCTTTGGAGAGTATTTCAGATTCAACCTCATTTATTTAATATGCCTGTAATTTGTTGATCTTTTCCAGTCCATCCATGAGCTTCCGCAAGTCTGCATTCTCTCGTTTCAGGAATTCATTCTCTATTTGTAGATTATCACAATTGAAGTCATCTTCTCTTACATTCAAGGTCGGTAGTAATTGACAATCTGGACATATCCAAGATTTTGTTTCATCATCACTTGTAACATCTACGCATTGTATATATAAATATCTGTGACATACACTATCACAAAATATTTTTTCATCCGTTCTTGATACTTTTTTCTTGCAAATAACATGCATGAAAGAGGCACTACCACTACTAAATGGCGTCATCTTAGGTATACAGGCTTAATATGTAAAATAGAATCCAAGCTACCTCCACAATACACACAGGTCCTTGAATCATATCTAGATGAGGGATACTTTCAGATAAGCAACGATGGCGCTGTCTCAAAAATATATCCAATTGAAGCAAGGGTACCACAGCGCAACGTACTTGGACTAACACTATATCAACTATGCACAGCAGATATGCCTTGTCCTGAAAACGTCCTAACCACCACCTATGCCAACGACACAGCGTATTTGGCTTCACACAGTGACCAGAAAGAATCGACAATTGCAGTTCAAAACGCCTTAGACGCAATTCAAAAATAGCCAAAAAGTGGAGAGTTGAAATCAACGAGGAAGAGTCCACTTAACGAAGAGAAAAACCACATTTCCACAAGTAAACATCAATGGCAAAATTTTGGAGACAATAAAAAGTGTGAAATACATAGGCATGCACCTTGACAAAAGATTCGATCATATGGAGTGACCACCTAGAAGTCAAGAAAAAACAAATAAACTTGAAAATAAAAAAAAATTACCGCCTCCTGGCAAGAAATTCACTACTAACACTAGAAAACAAACTACTATTGTACAAAGCCATTATTATACGAATTTGGACATATAACATCCAATTATGAGAATGTGCTGGGAAATCTGAAATAAATTTGACACAAAGAACATAGAAAAAAATACTACGCATGATAACGAGCGTACCGTGGTATGTGAACAATCATACCCTCCATAACGATCTCAATATAAAATACGTGCGAGACCACATTCGCGAATATTCTCTGACACATGGAAAAAGACTGCTATACTATCCAAACGAACTGCTCATCGGGCTGTATCGCAGCGAATGCAACATTGGACGCCTGAAGAAAGCGAAACCATCCGATTAAAAAAATGTTAGTAATAAAATCCAAACAATATAAACAATAACATGTATATACGTGAAGTATTGTAAGAGAACACCCTCACACATAACTCATAAATTATATCTCATTTGCTTGTTGGCCCCAAAACGCCATTTGTAAATAAAATTATTATCAATGAATATGAGAAAAAAAATCTCATCAAAATAAAATGACAGAGAATCATGAACAAAATATGCCAATAGAACCAACGTTGATGAGTTATGTGAGGAAATCCGTTCAAAGTTATGTTTTATCAAAAAATCCAAGATTTCTTTTTCTATATCTGTACCGATCTTGTACCCAAAGAAATTCAACACTCATTGAAAGTATAAGGCTCATAGAATATGCAAACATAGAGTTGCTTTCCTTTCTCTGTACCACTTT
Source organism: Dromius quadrimaculatus (assembly GCA_963989225.1). Classification (NCBI taxonomy): domain Eukaryota; kingdom Metazoa; phylum Arthropoda; class Insecta; order Coleoptera; family Carabidae; genus Dromius; species Dromius quadrimaculatus. Next base: position 26,893,141 of record OZ022331.1, on the reverse strand, counting down.
AGGTCCACCTATTTGAACCCGGCAACTACTTATATAGCCTTGAACAGAAAAAGGTAGGCAGCCCTATGTTTGCATATTCTACAGGCTTTATACTCCCAATTAGTGTTAATTTTTTTTGGTTACGAGATCAGTGAAGATATGGATGAAAAACTAATTATTGAATTTTTAATTAAACATAATCTTGAACAAATTTCCCCAGGCAACTCATCAATCTAACTTTTGACGACATACTCTATTTCTATCGGTGCAGGTTGACACCTATAACGGATCTTAGACTATAACTGTGAGCAAGAACAATTGTCTCATAAAACAAAATAAACTTTCTTGGGAACGAAATAGGAGTAAGTTTCTCCAACTCACAAGTTATTATTATAAGTTGACAAATAAGGAAGAAATAGAGAAAGGAAATTATGCTATAAATTCGCTATATCAATGAATCAATTCTGATTTTGCATTTGTGTAAAATGTGAGTCGAACTGAAAATTCATATATTTTTCAATTAAAATACAAATTTATACATGATTAGTTATAGAATTATACAGTTTTGCCATGTTACTTATCACGATACTTCTAATTGTAATTCATAACATAATCTCTGCAGGTAATTTGGTCTATTTATTCCAAAGATATTGTATAAAGTTCAATCATCTAAGTAACGATTGTTGAAACAATTGTTATTCAACTAATTGAGCTACGCTCACGTTAAACCAAAGTTTATGCAACCAAGTCATAATATCAAATCAAAGCTAGAACTCATCTCTGCACGGAAGTATATAGTTGCCTTTGCAGAAGTGCTCGCGAATAGAGATTGCCAGCTTTCAAAAATACAGAAGGGCGAGAGAGAATTAGTGCATGCGTCGATAAGTAAGGTGCTCAGCTTAAGGCAAGAGCAATGGTCGTCTGAAAAAAGTTTAAAAAGAAAACATTCTCCATAAATTGGTACTCGAACCAATAGAAAGATGACCAAGAGTTCAATTTTCAAATTAATTATTGTGCTGCTTTAATTATATCATAAAATTTGAGATAGCAGGCAGTGATGTGCAAATAAATAATCAAGGATCTAATAAGTGCAAAAAATGTGAGCAAACTGCTTTAAGTGGTGCAAAATGTGTGACGTGTGGTACAATATCACATGGTAGTTGTAATAAACTGATAAAAAGTGTGAGAATCATAGACAAATCTACATTTAACTGTTGTAATGTGGATGACAATGAAGGACATGATTCGACCTTTAATAGTGCCTCGAAAATCCATGTTGTACTTAAAACTGTAATGAAGCACCAAAAAGAATGAATAATGAGTAAAGATCTATTAATTAAAAAACAGAATGATCTAATTAACTTTTTGAAACAACAAATCAGTTTATTAAATAAATGAAAATTTTAACAAAGCTGAAACGCCATCGGCATCTAATAACAATTCTAAAAACAATGCTAAAAACGCAGCACACAACCACGTAGAGAAACCTGTGAAGACCAATTCAATTAGGGACAGTAAAATACCGACTTTAATTAAAGAAACTATCAAATTTTATAAGGAATCGATACGTGATGAATCTTCAGAAACTTCTGGAAGTCTTTCAAGTAATGGAGTAGCTTCAATTATAGAAGAAAGTCACCGTAACATTGCAAGTGTACGCAGAATAAGGAATTTCTTTTCAAATCCTCCAACAGTAGGCAATCTAGTTCCTAATACTTTAATTCCTCTAAAAGCGGCTGTATCCCAACCTGCACTCCTGTACGTCTACAAGCTTCATCCTAGTACGGCGGAGCAATAATCAAAAGACCATCTTTTGCCGCTTTTCCCAGAAGTGCAATGCGAAAAACTAATTTCTAAATATCCGAGCAATTTTTTTTCTTTTGAAGTAATTGTATGTGACTCTAACTACGATAAAGCAGTGGATCGCTCACTATGGTCTACTGGCACTCATAATAATAAATTCTTTCAGCTAAGAAGACCTTTCAAAGACAAAGGAATAGTGAAAAACTTATCTTTGTCCAATAATTTTGATTTTCTAATTTTAAATTGTGATGCTTCAACTATCCCAGAAGTGAGTTCAATTACTAGTGAGTATTTATACAAAATTAAGATTCCAAAGTCTCTCTGTTCAACTGAAACTTGGTGTAACGATAGTGAAATTTATACTGTCACGAATTTTATCAAGAATAATTTATTTACACAGGTTACAGTGCCAATATTTACTTTATACACTCGTATGAGCACAATACCGTTTACAGTTACTGGTACAGAACCGCTGACCTAATTAATTCCTCTCCTAGCTCGCGCTCTTATGTACCTAAACCGACAATGGTCCAACATTCAATTGCTCAACCGTTGTTGCCTGGCAACCACCAAACAACTAGTGACCATAGCCTGTCAATCATGTTCGACAATTGAACATCGACCTTGTCAATACCAACTAGGATTACAGTTACAGCGAATCCAAATGAATAATTATGGGACCTGATCACTACAAGTATTTCATATTTCAACAATACATTCAACTCCAACGATTTTAAATGTATTGCAAATTTTTGTAGATCGCGATATAAAGGTGGAGGAGTTGGAGTCTGGTGTCACAGAAGTCAATTCAATAAAGTATAAACTTTGAACCTCTCTCAATTCTGCGTGGAAAAACATTTTGAAGTCTGTGCTGCTACATAGAGACCTGATTCTAACAATCCAATATTGATTCTTAACATTTAGTATAGTATTCCTATTTACATTTTCAAAGGATGTTCTGATATCCTTTTATATCCATTACAAATTTTATTCAATCTAAGTTTGAGAACTGAGACTTTTCCTGATGATTGGAAACTTTCTAAGATCTGTCCTTTGTTCAAGAGTGGTGATAAAAGTGTAATTACAAATTATAGACCTATTTCTTGCATAAACTCTGTTGGCAAAATTTTTGAACTAATTATCTTTAGGTCTATTCAGTTCCAAATCAAAAATTATATCAGTCCATTTCAACATGGATTTGTCAAAGCAAGATCGACAATATCAAATCTAACAAATTTTATGCAGTACGTCTATGATTCCATTGATAACAGATCTCAAGTTGATACTATCTACACGGATTTTAGTAAAGCTTTTGATTCAGTTGTTCATAAAATTTTACTCCATAAATTGAAAGCTATTGGTTTTTCAGATTTATTACTTAATTTTTGTGAATCATATTTGATCAATCGATTACAATATGTTCAGTGTAATGGTTTCAGATCATCAAATTACTTAGCTCATTCTGGTGTCCCACAGGGTTCAGTACTTGGACCTTTGTTTTTCATATTATTTGTAAACGATATTACTGCTGTTGTTAATCATTCAAAATGCTTAATGTATGCTGATGACTTCAAATTGTTTATTAATATCTCAAGTATTTCTGATTGTTATCACCTACAAGATGATCTTAACTCTGTTTATCAATGGTCATTAGCTAATCATTTGCAATTCAATATCGATAAATGCAATATTATGACTTTTACCAGAAAAACTGAATCTATTCTTTTTCAATACACTATGAATAATATGGTGGTTAGTCGTGTATTTTTAATTAAAGATTTAGGTATATTGATGGATCCTAAATTAAATTTGCACCAGCATATTGACTATATAATCCGTTCGAGTTATAAAACTGTGGGCTTCATTCTGCGTTCTACTGTTGGTTTCAAACATATATCTAGCTACAAAGCTCTATTCTTTTCTTTTATCTTAAGTAAAATAGATTATGGTTCAACTCTATGGAATCCTTCACAGCAATATCTGATTATTTCTATTGAGAATATTCAGAAAAAGTTCTTCAAATCAATCTACTTTAGATTATTTAATGTTTGGCCAAATCTTAGTTATGAGTTGTTAATGTTGCATTTTGATCTTGAGTCTTTGGAAAATAGACGTATAAAACAAAGAATCTTATTTCTCTACAAAATTATCAACAATTTTGTCGATGACATTGATTTACTGAGCAGATTAAATTTTTATGTAAATTCTTGCAATACTAGATGTAGCAATACCTTTTTTTGTGATTTTTCACGAACTAATTACCATTATAATTCACCAGTGATATCTATGTGCCGAAGTTATAATAATTTTAGTGCTACTCTTGATTTTGCACTACCTTTTAATCAATTCAAAACCTGTTTGAATAATTTATTATGATAAACGTATATGTATGTACTTTCTTTTTATACTATACTTGTACTTGTTTCCGTTAATTTGATGTTATTCTGTTATTGGGCTTTGCCTGTTGAATAATAAAGACATATTATTATTATATTATTATTATTATATTATTATATATCTGCAAATGCTGACTGAGTTCTTATGTAACAATTTGAATTTCAATAAAGAAGTTGTTACAAATTGATTGTGGCAAAGCTTATGCTGTGGAACAATTAGAATACAAAAATTCTGGAACATTCATTTATTTGTTCCACAAAGTCCCAAAAATTGTTCCACAGCATTAACTTTGTCACAATTAATTTGTAACATCTATTTTATTTACATGCCGTAACTGGCTTTATGCTCGATAGATAACGCTGCTTATAGTTTTTACTTTTTCAGTCCATCTATCCTTATGAGTTTAAACACTTTGAGATCCAAACCCTGACTATCTTGGGTTCTTGGCTATACCGTACTGATAAGTCCTGATAAGGACATAACACGTGTATACAGCTGTTCCCCGATCTGAGATGATGGTGTCAAAACCGATTCTTAGATTTGAAATTTTGTGGAACAGATAAATGAATGTTTCAGTATTTTTGTATTCTAATTGTTCCACAGCAAAAACTTTGTCACAATTAATTTATTACATCTTATTCATTCACAAGCCGTTACTGGCTTTATGCCCGATAGATGGCGCTGCATATAGTTTTTATTTTTGCAGTCCATATATTCTTATGAGTTTGAAAACCTTGGGATCCATGCCTTGATTATCTTGGGTTCTTGGCTATACTATACTGATAAGTCCAAATAAGGACGAAACACATGTAAGAATTATGTTATACTAGTTTTCATACTTTGCTTTTGCGCATGATTATCCTCTCCTAGGATGTAGGTGTGACTTATGATAGTAAGAACTTATAAATGATTGTAAAATGGGGAAAAAAGGCGATCACTACTTTGTCAAGCTGTTATCAACTAATTAGAGAAGTTTATGTAACTCAACAATATTTGAATTCAGAAAATGAATTTATACCTTTAAAGATTAAAAGTCCTTGAGACTTGATTGGCGGAGTCGGTAGGATATTGAGGACACAGAGAAATTAAGTCAATAATTTCATTTGTGGCACTTTGTCAGAAGACTTACTTCTATTATACTTTTTCCTATTTCCAAGGTGGCAGTAGGAAATTAAAAAAGGTAATGTTTCTTCACTATTTGGTAGCAAAAACCTAATGTACTGCTGATTGACACTAAATTTAAGTAATGAAATATCCTACCTTTGAAGTGAAGACCCAGGCTAGCTATTAATAAGGGCACCAGAAATATTTTACCTGAAAAATAGGAAATGGGCGCCACTTCCAGTAAATGATCTAAGGAGAAAAAGGTACTATTCTGGGAGACAATAGCGACAGCAAAAAAGAAATAAAGCATAGACGTCGAAATCAATTATAAATAAAATTATTATCAATTTAAAGCAAAGAATTCCAAAAATTATAATTCAAAAAATTTGTAACTTACGAAAATGATTGAAGCTATTATACAAGAAAATCTTACTGCAACAGCCAAAAGGGAACTGGAGAGCACGTCACAGACGTTCAAAATTACGTTACAAAAACTAGCTAAATATCCTCTTCAGGCGGAACTCAAGACTAGTATCGGCAGAGAAGATAGATGTCGAATTGGTAGCCACAAAAACAACGTCAGACAAGAACGTTTCCTGAATTAAGTAAAGTTGATCTTGCGTCTTATAGGGCTTTGATAAATACCCAACGGTCCTTGAAGATGTTAAGGTTGGCCATGCGCTTGGTCGTCAACTTCGGGAGATATTAATGTTCTTCTTAAATTCGTAGACGTGTTGATGTTTGTCTTAATTTGAAGTTGGTCAAAAACAAGTCTCAAGTGGCCACTGGTTCCTAAGATTCCTAACAGTTTACACTGAAAACAAACAAGCCAACCAGTATCCAATTCAACTGAAACAGGAGGTTCCTATAAAAAAATTGGAGAGCTCTCTTCGAACGTGAAGCGTTAAACTTGAATGAATAAATTCAGATTCAATTAAAAAACGAATAAACTGTAAATTTGATGAAACTTAAATAAAATAATCAGTATGTTATTTATTTGACCGATTTTGAATAGTGCACTAAAAATTTTACAAAGTAAAAAAAACTACGCTGAGCATTAAAGAGAAGAAAAACAAAGAAAATACAAAGTCTAGCAGGACAAGAAAAAGGATTTATTAGCGACGAGTCGATAAATTTACGAACGTGGTTCGTTACTAAAAAAATTGGATCAATCTTCACAAACTAGTAGGATTTTCCAGCTTAAAAACGGGAACTAAAGCACACAACAAAATATTTCAAGCTCTGGAAACAAAAAGCTACAGAAACAACGTAAGAAACTAAACTACGAGTTGTTGAATGACAAATCCGCAACGCGTTGGATCCAAAATATAGTTAAATTATGTATTATCAACCACTTTCACTAGTCATTCATACATCACACATACTTAGGTGAGGAAAGGTAGAGGGAGGAACGAAGATAGCCACAAATCTCGTAGGTTTTATCACTTCGAGTGTACATATGAAATTTAGAAAAAAAATACACTTAGAACAAAAATATTAATTTTGTAAAAAAGTTTCAAGATAGTAAAAAGGTTTTGAGCACAAAAAACTAACAGATAATTAAGGATGAAAGAAATAAATTTGGAAAATAAAAGGTTAACCACGCGGGTCGCCTCAAACGAAATCACTAGAAAAAAATAATACTAAATTTGGAATAACGTGAATAAAAATAATAAACAAAATACTTACAGAATCATAACACTGATTCTAATTAAATTCAATAATCACAAAATTTAGAACAACAAGAAAAATCACAAGACTGCTCAAAAACACCCGTCTGCAACAACGGCTCGGACGAAAGAGGAAGAACAAGACGTGCAAGCTCCCTAAGTTAGCGCTTCAATCAAGTGTCATACGTACTATTTTACAAAATTAGTGCGAATCTGTTACATAGATGGCGACATGGGTATGCAATGGGAAAACAATTGTACAAAAAAAAGACGTCAGACGAAATTTTTGTAACACAATATATTCAAAATCCTACGAGAACTTCAAACCGGCTTCAACCTAAGCCCATCAGGGTCTGAACACGACCCGTCTTCAACGGCAAATCGACAACTTGCTGCTTAGGTAACAAGACCACGTCCTCATCGTAAGGAAGAGTACTTGCTGATCGGTCGTCGAAGAGAACAGTCATCAACAGAGGTACAACTTATACGACAACTTGTAGATTCCGGAGATGTCCATCAAACTCACGATATTGTTAGCTATTTCACAGTAAGTAATTGTAAGCAATAAATACACGAAGGGATAAATCGAACAAAAGTTAGTAATAAATTTACCGAGAGTCCGGCACAGTCTCACACACACACATTCACACTTATTTGTTAGTCTTTGTAATAGTTGGAATAAGATTTTGAAAAATTTATGAATAATAACTCATCAAAATCAGAAGATTCACAAGAATTAGATTATGATCTAGAAATAGGAATTTCCAATCCTATTCGAATAAAGTTAAGACCAAGTTAACTTTCAAAAACCATAGCAATGGCAAATATTACATTAGCCGAATGGAAAACTTTTACTGATGTAATTCCTCAATATTAAGAAAACATAAAATTGCTCAGTAATTTCATTAAAACCATTGATGAAGTCTATGCGACCACAAACACTTTAGCTTTATCTCTTCCACAAACAACGTATTTATTTGGAATAATTGAATCGAAGTTAGTCCATCAAGCTACAGAACTTCTTTCTGAAATAATTTCCAGAATTGGTTAGATTTGAGATCATATTTAACTGATAATTTAACAGATAAATTATCAGCAGAAACTATACTTTTGGACACAATTAATAGTGAATTCAAAACAAATGCAGAAATTACTTTGAAATACATATTGGAAGAATTCTTGCAATACAAATCAAAAATATTTTTTACCGAATATAACTCAGCTCAGAAAAATGTAATTATAATCGAGGTACAAAAATTAATAGTAAAACATTTCATATCTTTACTACCTACTAGTATAAGGGGTTTATTTGTCGTTATGAATCCTGTTACTTTAGAACAATGCGAATTATTGTTAAGAAATGAATTCAATTTTATTGATCAAAACCAACAAACTCCACCATTTCTACGGAACGTAACTAATAATAGAATACTTCCGCGCAAATTCCCAGCTGACAATTTCCCTTCACATATTGTAGACATCAAACCAAATTTTTATAGAGATAATATCCCTTTTGCACCCAAAGAAAATTTTAAAAACGCAGTACAAACTAGACAACGTTTTAATCAACAGCCTATGTCAATTCAGACCAGACAACAGCCCATATCGACTCAAACCAGACAGACTTATCCTATGTCGTTTCAAACTATAAGACAAAATTATAATATAGATTCAGTTGAACAGACAAACGGAGACGAAGACGAAGACGAAGAAATTATTGACCAAGGAATTGATCCAAATAATGATTTCCTAGATTTAGGAACGATGATAGACAAGCATATAACATAATGTCATCCTTAACAAACGATTTACCTTCATTACAGCAACACTATTTTAATATATTTCCTGACACAGGATTTTCGAACAATTTAATGCACCCAGATTTAGCAGAAAAATTGGAATTGCAACAAAAAGATATGAAATTGAAATTTAAAACAGTAAATGGTAAATCTACCTGTAATAAATATGTAGAATTTAAAATCAATAAAAAATTTATCAAATGTTATATATATATATATATATATATATATATATATATATATATATATATATATATATATATATATATAAATTATGAAGTTCAACTACCCGTAGAAATGCTGACTTAAGATATAAACTTTCCACAAGATCATGTAACATAGAATATTATAAAAACACATGTAATCTCTGAGAACGATGAGTTCTCTTATCATAGCCAAGCTTGTATCTTGTATTGCACAGTTTTTAGCAACAATAAAACTTTTCAAAAACTATTTCAAAAAGTCTAGTATCATAATTGGCGCAGTCGGTAGGATAGCCAACAATAAGTTTGTAACAGTGAAAAACACAAAAGTTACTCATCTAATTGTCGTATTTTTATACGAAAATTGGCTATTCGCAACAATTTAAAGTGTGTAACAGTGAACACATATAAGGCTATATCAATAAGCCCTTATCTATCAGCAACCACACATCTGAAGAAGAAGTATTCTACTTTACGGCTAAACAGTGCCCATCAGAGGACTATTCATACGTCCCATCATATCATCCAAGCGATTTCTCTTGCTGTTCAATCGATCACGAGAATCCAGACGACAAGCTTCAAGAACTTCACATCTCGTCTACTTCAGTCTACGAGAAACAGTTCGAGAACCCCTTTAGAGAACCCCTTGCAATGAAAACTATTGTCATAAGTTTATTCTTGTAAGTAAAACTATTTTATAATACGCAGGGTACTCTCTAGTAATACTAGTAATAAAGAGTACGAGCCCCGGCACAAGGCAATCATACATAATTCATGTCAGATTCTGATAACGAAGGATTCGTAAATTCTGTTCAAGATAATATCAATAATATTATACGAAATCCAACAGTAACAGAAAACAACATGACTTCTTCACAAGATATCAAAATCTTGGTCGAAATGATCCCAACGTATGAAGGGGACATAACGACCCTTAATAACTTCATTCAAACTGTGGATGAAACATATATTATTTTAAATACTCTGCAAATAACAGCTCCACAAAAAGTATTTGCATTTAATTTAATAAAAAATAGATTAACAAATAATGCAAAAAAGATTGTTTCACAAAACAAATTCACTAACTGAGATGAGTTAAAATCATATTTAAGCACTAACTTCTCAGATAGAACGTCAGCTGAAATATTATTAGGAGAATTATTTGAAACTAAATACAAACAGAATACAGAGATCACATTGAAAACAATGTTAGATAAATTTGAGCTATATAAAGCAAAAATATTTTCAAAAAATTACAATTTGCAGCAAAAAAATGCTATTCTTCAGGAAAATCAAAAAGCTGTAGTAAATAAATTCATATCATTGTTACCACCTATTATTAAAGGATCATTTATTGTGAAACAACCTTCTACATTAGAACAATGCGATTCATTATTAAAAAATAAATTCAGTTATGCCAATTCTTTAAACAACAGTCCAATGACACGAAACGATAATAAACAAAACCCAAGCACTTCCAGAAACCCAAATTTCACCTTTAACCTTCCACCTAAACAATTTCCAGGTCAAAACTTTCCCTCCAAACCAGTTAGTCTTCACAAACCACCAGCTCCTGGATATAATAGGTTCGCAAGACAAAATTTAGTAAACAGCTACGAAACACGTAGATCTCAACCCCAACCAATGTCACTGCAGACACGTAATACCCAACCTATGTCAACATCAACAATTAAGCAAAATTATACCAATGAAATAATGCAAAATGAGAACACTGATGCTGAAGAACAAGATTTTGAAGAATGCGAAATAGAAGCTAATGACAGCGATGCTTTTTTAGAGGAAAATCCAGAGATAGAACAAAATACGTAATGACTTCAAAATTAAAATCTATTCCTTTAATAAAATATAATGATTACCTTATATTAATTGATTCAGGCTCCGACATAAATTTAATTTCCCCAAATATTGTCAAACAGAGAAATTTAAAAATAATTAATAAACCAGTCACTTTTAAGACAGCTCAAGGAAAGGTTCATTGCAAAAATTGTGTAGAAATGAAAGTTCAGAATAAAAATTTCGAATTTTTCATCCATGAATTCCATAAGGAAAGTAATATGTTATTTGGTGTAAAAATATTAGAACATTGCAATGCTTTAATGGATTTTAAAAATAAAACTATAACATTCGGAAATAAAAAATTTAAATTATTATCCTCACAGACATTAAATAGTTCATTTATACAATTTAGACACGAACATCAGAATTACGATCAAAAAGTCAAGATAAAAAATTTATTAGAGAAATATTCACACTTATTTCCGAGACTAGATGAAGAATTATCTGCGACAAATGTCACTACTCATAAAATTCGCACAACAGACGACACACCCGTTTTCCAAAAGAATTATAGACTACCACAAATCTATGAAAATGACATCGAAGAACATATCCAAAATTTACTGAATAAAAAAGTAATTCAAAAGTCAAAAAGTCCATATAATTCGCCTATTTGATTAGTACCTAAGAAAATGGATGCGTCAGGCAAACGCTAAACGAGATTAGTAATAGATTTTCGAAAATTAAATCAGAAAACCATTGAGGATAAATTCCCTTTACCCAATATCGATACATTATTAGATCATATAGGTGAACCTAAATTTTTTACAACATTAGATTTGCATTCTGGATTCCATCAGATACCAATAGATGAAAAAGATAGAGAAAAAACAGCCTTTTCCACATCTTCAGGACATTATGAATTCCTTCGTATGCCTTTCGGTTTAGTAAATGCCCCAGCTTCATTCCAAAGAATGATGAATGAAATACTTTCAGAATATATTAACAAAATTTGTTTAGTTTATATGGATGATATAATAATATTTGGAAATACATTAGAAGAACATTTACAAAATATAGAAAATATTTTTTCCAAATTACAAGATGCAAATCTCAAAATTCAAATCGATAAATCAGAATTCCTTAGAACTGAAACAGAATATTTAGGATTTATTATATCACAAGAAGGTCTTAAACCTAATAAAAATAGAATTGAAGTAATTGAAAAAATTATGATCCCTAAGACAGTCAAAGAAATAAAATCCTTTTTAGGAAAACTTTCGTGGTGTAGACGTTTTATTCCAAATTTCGCTAAGCTTACCAGACCTTTTACTGAATGTTTGAAAAAGAATAAGCAAATAGATATAACTGATCAAGTGTATCAAGACGCATTCAAAACAGCCAAAGATTTGATAAGTAATCCACCAATTCTAGAATTCCCCGATTTCTCAAAAAAATTCATTCTGACAACAGATGCCTCAGATTATGCCATGGGATCAGTAATTTCACAAGTTATAAATGGACAAGAGAAATCAATTGCGTATGCATCAAAAACATTCAATTCTGCAGAGCAAAATTACAGCACTATTGAGAAAGAATTAAATTCTATTATTTGGTCGATAAATAATTTTAAACCCTATTTATTCGGCAGAAAATTTACAATTCGCACTGATCATAAACCTCTTACTTGGCTATTTTCTATGAAAAATGCAAACCAGAAACTTATGCGATGGAAGATAGAATTAGGAGAATACAATTTTGACATTGAGTATTTACCAGGGAAAACAAACAAAATAGCAGATTTTCTATCGAGACAGAGAGATAAATTTAAAATTATAAAAAAATCAGGAGATGTAATGAATACCGATATTTTCGCACATTGTATATCAAAAGATTTGAAATTTTCAAAAGGTTTGGCAAGACAAATTGATTTAAAATTTAATAGTAGAAATTATTGTGAAAGAAACATGAATAATAAAAATATAATTATTTAAAATACAGATAGTAAAATTATCATTCATTTGATCACAAAGGACATATACTCAGAAAATGTTAATCGGAAATATTTTAAGAAAACACTTATTGAATTACGGGATTATTTAATAAAGAATGATGTATACGAAATTAATATTCCATATTTATCATGTGGATTGGATAGATTAGGAAAATCAGAATTATTAAAAATTTTGGAGCAAATTTTTGATAGTACACAAATACAAATAAATTTGTATGAATATGAACAATTACAAAACTTTAGCTCAGAAACAGATGAAATAGATCAGATAGTAAATGAAACATTGGATGAAATTTATGACGACAGAAATGAACAACAAAGTATAATTGTGAATGAATCAGAATCAGGAGACACAATTCATAGTTCTAATGAGGACCCAATTAACGGAATAAAATCTGTAGATAATAGATTAAACGTAATCAAATTATTTTCCATTTTTCTAATGAACCATTCGATATAAAAATAATGAAATTATTTGATTATCAAAAACAAAGATTTGTTATCAATATTAATAAAGATGAAAAAGAACAACAATTGTTAGAAGTATTAATAAACTACATAGTACCGAAAGTTAAGTATTTGATATTAATCCCCAAACAACATGAACAAACATTGAATCAGATATTACAGGATAAATTTGAAATTAATACAATAAATTTAGTAAAATGTTATAAATTAGTAGAAGATATTCAAAATGAAGACAAACAGACCCAAATAATTTTTGATAATCATAATGGATATTTAAATCATAGAGGAATAATGGCAACTTATAACGAGCTGAAAGAAAAATATTTCTGGCCGAACATGATTAAAGATATTACAGAAATTATAAATCAGTGCAAAATATGCAAAGAAAATAAATATGATCGACATCCTATACAATTAAGCGATAATTTGATCCCTACACCAAAAGCTCCTTTCGAAATCATAAATATAGATCTTTTAACTTTGAATAAACAATATTTTATAACTATATTCGATCAATTTTCTAAATTTGGATTTATTCATCCTACTTTCAATAAAACAGGAAAAGAAACCGTGTTAATCATTGAAGAATTCATAAAAACTCATAAAAAACCAAACATAATAATAGCTGACCATGGACTAGAGTTTAATAATGTCCTAGTGAAAAATTATTGCAATAATCATGACATCAAACTACATTTAATCAGTATAGCAAATCCAAAATCGAACGCGGTTGAAAGATTTCATTCTGTATTAATAGAGCATCTTCGCATATTACATTCTATAAGTAAAAATAAAGATTTACAATATATTATAAATAAGGCTGTAACAGCATATAATAATACAAATAATTCAACTACGAAGTTGACCCCTTGCGAAATACTTTTCGGACAAAACGAGCAAAATAAATATTTCCAAAAGCAATGTTCTGATGAAGAGATTATAAACGATTATTTTAGAAAGAGATCAACAACAAATAAAGCAATAAATAAGATTATGGATAAAGAAAAAGCAAAGAGAACGAAGGAAAATGAATTACCTCTCATATTACCAGCAAATGTATATGTTAAACAAAATAACAGATTGATGCACAAATATAAAAAACCTATATTTAAAAGAGTTTCAGTAGAAAATTATAATCCTATTTTAGGATCTGTAGAAATTAAAGATAAAAGGTATATTCGAAAATTCAAATTAGATAAAATTAAAACTTGATTTCAGGGCTTTTACCACCGCTCAACTAGTGGACATTTCAAACAATAATGGATTCCTTTTGTTCGGAATTGGTGATTGTAAATTAAAAGAAGGAGAAATAATACATTATTTCAATTATAATATTATCCCCCTTTATGTAGAATATTCAAAACTGCACAATATTACATTTAACATTATAAGACAGACCCGGAATAATTATCATTTCGAAGAGCAAAGCAAAGCATTATCTTATTTTATGAATGATTTGAAACAGCAAATTCAAAAATTGTTCAATAAAAGAGCTAAACGCGGTTTAATAAATAGTTTAGGAAATATAATTAAATCAATTACAGGTAATTTGGATCAAAATGACGCAGAAAAATATGATAGTTTAATCGAACAAATAAGAAATAATCAAAAAATCCTCCAGAATCAAAATGAACAGATAATAAAGAATGAAAAGCATTTAACAGATGAATTCAACTCAAAATTGGAACAGTTCAAATTAAACAAGAATAAATTGTCAAAAAATTTGAATATTATAGTTGATACTTTTATTGAAGAACAAGATTGGTTAAGTCAGATTGATATGGAAGTGAAAATTAACAAATTGTTGATTACTATTCAAAATTTACTGGATTTTTGTAAACATATGGAATTAATGTTGGTAATTTGCTCATTGAATAGGTTAGACACTACTATTATAGACCACGATGATTTAATTCAAATCACAGGCAAGAAAGACATTTGGACCCAAGTAAACGAGATAACTACATATTGTAGACCAGAAAATGAACAAATTCATATATTATTAATAGAACCAGAACTTTCAATAAATTCTTACCCTTTATACCAGTTATACCCAATTCCTTTTATCCGTCATAACAAGTTATATAAATTGACAGAACAACCCACATATTACATAAAAAAACACAATAAAAATATTTTAATAAAGAAATTCAGCAGAGAACCCAGTAATATGAATTATTGTCAAACTATAGGTATAGAAATAAATAATTGTATTAAAAATATAGTGATCAATGAAAATAATGATGACTGGAAATTATTGAGCAACAAAGTAAAAATAACGTAATGCAAATCCCGAGCACTAATAATATAATTATTATATCCCCAATCGATCAAGAACTAGTGATTAATTGTAAGCATAAAAATATAAAGAAGAATTTTCAAGGAATTTTTAGATTAATCAATGATGGAGATTGTAAAATTAATCAGTGGACATTTAATGGGATATCAAAAGCTTATAAAGAATTAGAAATGAATAATGACCAATTGCAAAAATTTGATACAAAAATAAATAAGATTAACTTAAAGCCTTTACAACAATTGAATATTTCATTCCCTCAGTTGCAAAAAATTAAAGAAATTGAAAATTATGAGAATAACATTCATCATTATTATATTATTCATATTATAATTATTGTAATAATATTTGTTGTAATCATAAAATTATTGTTAAAGTATTATAAGAACTATAGAGTTAAACAACAAAAAACAAATATTGAATTAAATAATTTAGAAAGAATAACCGAAAATTTGTAAATCATGTATGAAGTTTAAACTTGCTCGGGAGGAATAATGAAGTTCAACTACCCGTAGAAATGCTGACTTAAGATATAAACTTTCCACAAGATCATGTAACATAGAATATTATAAAAACACATGTAATCTCTGAGAACGATGAGTTCTCTTATCATAGCCAAGCTTGTATCTTGTATTGCACAGTTTTTAGCAACAATAAAGCTTTTTAAAAACTATTTCAAAAAGTCTAATATCATAATTTATATATAAATTTCATATAAATTTTAATTTATTATTCGGAATGGAAGCATTTGGCATACTCAACACTAAATTGGATTTTGAAAGTAATAACGTAATAACGAATGAAAAGCAGTTTAAGTTCGATGTTCTCATTTGAATCCACTAGAAAAACGAAAATTAGATGTATTACTTGAAAATTATGAAGATCTATTTACAAAAGATAATTAAACTTTATCGCACACAAATGTTCTCAGACATAAAATAATAATGTCTATGTCACAAGTATATGAGAAAGAAATCGAATTACATGTAAAAAGATTATTAGAAGAAAAAGTTATCCAAAAATCATTTAGCTCATGGTCCAGTCCTATCTGGATCGTTCCAAAGAAAGCAGATGCGTATAAAAAGGAGACAACTAGAATGGTTATCGATCTTAGGAAAATCAATACACTAACAAAGGATGATAAATTTCTTATCCCAAATGTTGATAAACTTTTTGCTCACATTGGTAAATCAAATTATTTCACAACTTTAGATTTACACTCGGGATTTCATCAGATAGTTATGGATGAATCAGATAGAGAAAAAACAGCTTTCTCCACACCATCAGGACATTACGAGTTTTTGAGAAAGCCTTCGGGCTTAAAATATGCCCCAGCAACGTTTCAGAGAATGATTAATACAGTTTTAGGAGAATTGGTGAATAATATTTGTCTTGTATTGGGTTATATAATAATTCAGAATGGGCTTTACACTGACAAAAGAAAAATTGAAAGTATTGAGAAATTCAATATCCCAAAGACCAAAAAGGAGATAAAACAATCTGTAGGAGCCTTGGGATGGTACAGAAGGTTCATTCCAAATTTTGCGGAATTAACAAAACCGTTCACCATGTGTTTTAAGAAAGATTCTCATATTGACCTTTATGATCACGAATATCGTGCTGCTTTAGGAAGCAGTAAGAAGATAATAGCTGAATCATCATTGCTACAAATACCAGACTTCAACAAAGAATTTATACTGACAACTGTTGCTTTGGTTATGCAATCGAAGCCGTCATAACTCAAACACGTGAGAATCAAGAAAAACCAACCTGTTACGCTCCAAAAACTCCAAATTCAGCTGAACAAAATCATTCAACTACAGAAAAAGAGTTGAAATCGATCGCTTGAGCCATCATAAATTTCAGACCATATTTATATGGAGAAAAATTCAAAATTGAAATGAATCAAGAACCTTTAGTATGGCTTTTTGATATGAAAAATCCAAATCAAAGACTAATGCGTTGAAAGATTGAGCTAGGAGAATATAATTTTGAAATAGAGTATTTGATTGAGAAACAAAATGTAATAGCCGACCTCTTATCAAGACAGCGCGCAGAATCAAAGAAAACAGAAGAAATTGGAAACGTGATAGAAAGAAAGAATATAGCACACTGCGTGTCACGCGACCTCGAAATGTCGAAAGGATTTTCTAGACGAATAGTAGAGAAATATGATAGTAAAAATTATTGTAAGAATTATGATTTATCGAGTAAACATTTAGTTGTACAGAAGTTAGGCTACAAAACAATAATTCATTTAGTAACAGAACGAAATTATTTTGATCAACCTTCCCTCAAGAATTTAGATAAACCTTTGAGAGAGTTTAGAAATTATTTAATGGTTAATGATTTATATGAAATTATTATCCCTAAATTAGGTTGCAGTTTAGATAGATTATCATTGACAGATGTTAAACAAAAATTATATGAAATATTCGAGGACACTTATATCCAGATGAATGTTTTCATTAAGCCAGAAAATTATCATGTAGAAAATGTTAGTGAAAAACCAAATAGTGGACAAGATGATATTGACACAGTGCATTCGGCCAACAAGAATGTTATAGCAGGAATTGAATATAAAAATATTCGTTTGAATATGGCAGATAACCAACTGTTATTTGACGCACATAAGCAGGGAACAAGTATCCAAATTATAAAATTATTCATAAAAAACAGAGAATTCATGTGGAAATTAGAGAAGATAATTTTGAGGAAGAAACGTTGAAATTTTTAATGTCCGACTAGTTTATTATTGCAGTCATAATAACATTGTTTTCAGGGTAGCTACGTAGCAAATTATACCCGAGAGCATTATGTTTCAAAATAATGCCCGAGGGCAGAATTTTGAAAAATAATTAACAAGTTGCCTAGTTAAGTAAGTAACTAGAGTAACTTCTCCAACAGAAATCACAATGACAGGACATACATTACCAAAAATTTTGATTGAAATACAACCAAAATAAAACATTGAACATTGAAGGCAACACAGGAGTTGAGCAAACAATAATGCTCACGGTCAACGTACTCACCTCGGGCCAGAGACCCTCGGAAAGTACAATGTTGTCCTCAGGCATGATTGTCTTTTTAACACCCTGGTTACCTCATTTACTATAAAAGATTATACTATTCCAAAAATCAGACATTCTGGTATTTTCAATGAAGATCTTGACAAGAAGGTAACAAAATTTATATCTCAAAATTTTGTTCCGGATTCAATTAACATAATTGCAGTAGATAAATTGGTTTCTTATATCAAACAGGAAGAAGAACAAGGGGAAATAATTTACGATTTTCACAACGGCATTAAAAACCAAAGAGGAATCAACGCTACTATCCAATCATTGGAAGAAAAATACTATTGGCCTGAAATGACTAAAGATATTATAGAATATATTAATGAATGTGAGTTATGTAAATTAAACAAATATGATAGGAAACGGATACGCGCAATAGATAATATTTTAGATTTAGATTTATTAACTTCAGAAGATAAATATTTTTTGACTATTATGGATCAGTTTTCAGAACATGCGCAAGCATATTTTCTTGATGATGAAACAGCCAGAACTATTTGCGATGTTTTAATCAAATATCTTCAAACCTATAAGATACCTGATAGAATAATAACGAATAGTGGAGGAGAATTTGAAAATATATAGTCACAAGATTTATTAGAAAGATACGGAATTAATATTCATTTTATTTGCATCAATAA
Organism: Dromius quadrimaculatus; assembly: GCA_963989225.1. Lineage (NCBI taxonomy): Eukaryota > Metazoa > Arthropoda > Insecta > Coleoptera > Carabidae > Dromius > Dromius quadrimaculatus. The sequence goes on along the minus strand of OZ022331.1, from coordinate 26,873,893 downwards.
TCCAAAGAGTAATGCAATCGGAAGATTCCATTCCACAATAATATGATCATTACCAATAAATAATCAAAAAGAGCGGATAAAAAATGAAAGTTCAATTCAAAATGTAGATTTATCGTTGATACCATAAAACAATACAAATCACAATAATACCAAATAAAAACCCAATGAGTCATTATTGAGGTCTGATCAGGATGAATATTTCAAACAAGAAACCACAATAGAACAAGAATTGAATGAACATCAAAATAATATTAATATAATAAATGAATTAGTGAAAATTAGAATTTATGAATGAGAAATTGAGTAGATTCAAGGAAAATGATAGCCCATTAAAACTGAAGTAGAAAATATCTATCGAACAGAACCCAAGATCAATTGGTAGAGTCAAAAAGCTTTGTATAAGAAACATTTTGTGAAAACTTACGACCCGTTATTAGGAAAAATGGAGATTAGTGACAAACACGGTGATAAAAATATGAGGATAAAAAAAATCAAATAATACCACTATCACAAACTATGCCATGGACAACTGACTTACATTTCCATTAATAATTAAATTAAAATTTTCGAAGATAAAACCATGTAATTTTGTATTCAGACATCTGGTACTTGATAATAATTGAACGAACATTTCTTTCAGCGTTTTTGTGATTTTGACCTACATAGGGATGAAATAGGAGATGAAAGTTCATATTGAAATTCAAGCGCCTGCGTAGCGCGGCCTAATGGGAGAAGTATCACTAAATGTGACTATCCGAACGGCAAGTCGCATTAGGACAGGTGAATGCGAATATTAAAGATTAATGAGTTGTTTCGTAATCCATAGTTCTTTCAATTTTTTGCTTTAATTAGGTTGATAAGTGAAATAATTTGTGAATAGTTATAGAAGTTTTATTGATTTGATTCAATAAAAATAATTTTATAACTAAAGTAGGAACATTATTGATTCGTATAGGTCAGGTGGAAGATTTGATTTTGTTCCATCACGTTTTTCTTCTAGATGCTGATATGCTTCGAAAACTCAAATCCAATTTAGCGCGTAGTTCTAGCAGAGCTCGCGCTGCGAAAGTTGCTAGAAGCCAAGAGTCTGAAGAGTAGTCTCAAACTCGTTTGGCCTTAGATGCCGAGAGTCACACAGCTCAAAGAGCTGCTGAGACTGGAGGACAAAGTCAAGCGTGGCGGCTTTCAGATGCCGAGCTTCTGAAAGAATTGAAAATACTGCCCAAAATAACTATTCCACGCGGACGAAGTCGCAGGAAAAAGCTAGTTATGTATAAACTGAACAGAAAGGGTGCTATAACTGTTCTTGTGGCGTACTTATTTCTAAAGCTAGTTTATTAGATCTCATGTGTTTTCCTGACTTATCAACCAAATTTACATATTGTTGTCTATTATTTAAGAACGATTTTAACCATTTCAAGGGTGTTCCTCCAATGCCCATTGATTCTAATTTAGTTATGAGAATACTGTGTTTTACGCAATCAGAGGCTTTACTTGAGTCGCAAAAGGAGCCAACAGGTTGTTCATTTAGTTCAACAATTTTATTAACTATGTTTTGTATTGCATCATAAGTTGACCTATTCCGACGGAAACTGAATTGATTTTCATAGAAAATTTCATTTTGCTCTAGAAAATTCTGTAGTCTTTCTGAAAAACAATATTCAACAATTTTTAAAGTATTGAAGTTACTGAAATCGGTCTGTAATTATCAGCAATGAGCTTATCATTTCTTTTGTGTAGAGGAGTTATTTTAGACAACTCCAATTTATCAGGGAAAAAAACCAGATTGAAAGTAAACATTAACCAAGTAATTTGGAAGTTTTATCATTGACTCAAGCCAACTTCCAATCAAAAAGCTCGGAATTTCATCAGAGCCAGACGATTTTATATTTTTCAATCTAAGTTTCAACAAATTCAACAATTCTGTCCCACAAAAGGGAAACAAGAAGATATTGTTCATATTATTGCTAACATTACAGCCTCTATCAGTGTCGGCAGTCATGGTATTATCATTGATATTGTCTAATAGGTCTAGTGGTGCCTCTCTGAAGAAATTACTAAAAATATTGGCGAAATCAAACTTATCATTCACTAGTGTGTCTTCTACTTTTAATTCCATATTACTATCCTTTTTTGTTCCGTAGAATTATTGATAACGTCCTAAACACTCTTTGTCATGTTATCACTAGAAAATATTTTCTTGTGGTAATATTGCTTTTTAGTGTCACTTACCAAATTAATATGTTGTCTTTTTTTATCTTCGTATATGTTTAATAGTAGGGAATATTCTTTTGTCATAATAAACAATGACCTTAACTCAGAACTCGATTGTTTAACCCGTTCATTGATCCATTCCCATCCAAATCTACTGCGTGAATATTTTATAATCAGAAAATCTGATTCAAAATAATAGAAAAATGT